>OZ023322.1:3856334-4226907 GCA_964007375.1 Ophion obscuratus
TGTTTAGTAGTTCGTCGCTCGCTTGTTTTACTTCATTTAAACGAGTAAAGACCGGTTCGGTGTCGATGGCGTGGATTATCTTCCATTCCTCTTGATAAGTGTACACTTTTCCAACTGTTTCTTGGATGAGTGTTCCTCGGATTGGTTTCCATGTGTAATGTCCCGATGCTTTCCGCCTGCGAATGATACCAACATTGAAATGCTCCGAAATTAAACCAGGGTTCTCTTTATTGATTTTCGGTGTGAATATACAGTTTATTATCTCTTTTCGTTATTTTCAGTTTTGGTATTGGTGGGTTACGGTTTTCATAGCGCATATACGGTTTGATGTGCGAGGTGTGGATCCATTTGGGTCCGTTATCGTATAGGATCATGACGTTATTTTTATCGAGGTTGATAGCTTTTATCACATATGGTCCCTGCCATTCCCTATCCAACGAGTGTTTTCTTGCGTTGTTGTAGATCAGGATTTCGTCTCCCTGATTGTAAATCGGCAATTGACGAATTATTCCGGCATCCACTTTTCTTTTGTGTCTCAGGGTCGCCTCTTGGAGTCGTAAGCGAGCTTGATAAATTTTCCGCTCAAGTTCTTTAGCCCATGCTTGCGCCCGAGATTTTATCTTCTCAGGTTCTGGTTTGGTAAAGTTGTTTGGTGTGTTTGGTGCGTGTGGGAACATGAGGTTATGAGGCGCCATTTTTAATGTCGAGTGGATGGTGGTATTCCAAACTTTATACATGATGGGTAATACTGTATCCCATGTATTCGGCCTGTCCTGGATCGTCGTTCGTATATTATTTTTGAGAACGCCGTGCATCCTCTCAATCGATCCATTTCCTTGTGGGTGATAGGCAGTCGTGGTTATGTGCTTAATCCCATAGAGTTTCTCGAATCTTGTCATTAATTCATTGTTGAATTCGGTACCCATATCGCTGAGGATCTGTTTGGGAAAGCCTATTAAGCAGAACCACGTGTCGTGGAGCGCTTTGAATACCTGTACCGCTGATTTCGTCTTCAATGGTGCGAGTAGAATGAACTTGGTCAACGTGTCTTGCATCATTAGGATGTAATTGTTACCAGCGTTCGTCGTCGGGAGTGGTCCGACCAAATCTATGCGATTTCATTAGATAGAAAAAGAACTGTCGCTCTGATGGCTTGCAATATCCATACGCGAGGGCAGCGTGTTCTGTCCACAGCTTGTAATTATCGGTGTTTTGCCCGGTGATGACGTTAGGAACAAGCCTGAGGGCGTCGATGGCTTTTTGTCCTTCTTCGGGCTTTATTATCCTCGTCCTTCTGTATTCCCCTGGATAAAATCCGTTCGGGTTAGGTATTTGTCGTCTTCCTTGAAGCGAACCCGGATAATGCACGTTTTCAAGCCATTCCGTTCGTACCGGTGTTCGGTCTGTTTGAGGCTGTTGTGTGTCCATCGGTATCCGTGTCATTGGGTTATGTGTCGTGAGTAGTCGCGTTTGTTCGGCAACGTTCTCGATATGTTGCTGGGTCGGGTAATTTTGCTGCCACAGACTCGGTTCGCGTCTCTCCGGTATGGTGGGTGAAAGGTGTGGTGGTATCAATTCATGATGGTTATTGTCGGCTCTTTGTAATTCCAGGCTGCGTCGAACAGCCTCCTGTATCATGGCTCTCAATTCCGGATCGTTTTGACTTAGGATCGACGGAGACGGGTGTGTTGGTGCTGTCGGTAATTCGTGATTTTCCATTTCACGTACGGGCGGTCGGGATCTGTTGGCGTTATTATGGTGCAATATTCCCCGCAATAGTCGACGAATAGTCGACGGCCTATCTTCTGTCATGAGCGAGGTAGTATCTAGGCGTAGAGCAAGGTCATCGAGCGCCGGGTCGTCCCCTCCGGTTGCTAACCCGGTGTCCGGCTCTACCTCGGACGGTATCACGGGTCGTCTCGCTATCATATGTCGCCGGAGATCTTGTGGTTCCCGCCACACCATCCATGCGGTATGGTTTTCTCTGTGAGGAGGCAATCCCGTTCGCGCCATAACGGTCCCGATTGTCCGAACCGATGCTTGGTCTGAATTTTCTCTGTCGGTGAGGCCGGCGGTTTGCGAAGGTGGTACACCGGCTTCGATATAGTTGGTCGCTAGCAGACGCCCTGCATTATCTTCTACTAATACTTGTTCGTAGGTGGGCGGCGGTGGTAAAATTTGGTACGGATCGTTAGGATCCGTTTGGTGAATTTCTGACTCAGTCAGCGCGGCCAGATATATTATTACAGATACTCGGACTGGACGGTGTCGGAAATGTAAATAATACGTCGACCGTTCGACGTCGAGCGCATTGAAACGGTCGCTGAGATCTCTCAGCCTTTGAGTCGTGATCGGATCTGACGATGTCGATCTAATACTTTCCGCTTTTCGAATGATCGCGATCATTTGCTTCACGATTTCGCGAATCCTTTCTAGCGCGTCGGACCATGATGTTATCGAGCTCGGCATGGTGTCGCGTATGCTTGTTATTATTATTATTATTATTTCCCTTTTTTTTCAATTTAATATTTTATTCTTTGCCGAAAATAACGATCAAGAGAGATCAAGAGAGATCAATAACGATCAAGAGATCAATACCCTGATAGAATGACTAAGCAATCCAACGTTTGGTACTCACGTTACAACGGAGAGCAGGAGCAGTCCAATTATTGTTGTCATTGGGTGTCGGTGTAGTGAGTTAACGTTTTCCTCAAATGTGCGGGATTGTCCTCTTCCTTCTGGCTCTGCGGGGTGCTCCTTGTTTCGTTTTTGGTCACGGGCAGCTTACTGGACGATGCCTTTTTCTTGACGGATGTCGTCTTCTCAACTGCGCGCGAGGTGTTGTTTCGAGGTACTGGGTCTGCTTACTGACATGCACTTTCACTGTCACTTCAGCATACTTTCCACCTTACTACCAACACTCGGTAACCAGGTTGTGTTTTTTTTTTTCAAGCGCCTTCAGATGTTAAGCTTTTTCCAGTTCTACGTGAGAAGAGGTTCGTCACGGAGATACACGTAGTGAGAATTTTTTTTACAATTTCGCTAGCGTATATCCTAGCAGGATCGCCAAATTGTCATGCGACTATTTGGAAAACCCGGGTCACAATAGGATCGCCAGTGCCTGAGGGGCAGTCACCACTCTTAAAGGCTCACAAGGCTTGAAATATCACACTAAGTTAATGCAAAAACGATCTTTATTCGGTTACAAAGTCGCGAATGTACAAGATATAGTTTACACCGTTGACTCGTTACGATTTAGGAGCACCTTTCCGCACACTTGTCCAACTCTAGACTGATCTCTTTTTCGCTTGTCTGACTCCTCCGTGCCTATCCGTAGAAGAACTTCTCTCTGATTCGTCGCTGTCAAGGGTTTTCCTCATTCGCGGGAAACGCCTCAAGGGTCGTCACCTTTCGCCAATACTTGCGATCCATTGGTAGGGCCCCCAGTCCCTAACTACAGCAGAAGGAAAGGACGTAGATTTCCAGGTATTGGACCCTAGGTCCCTAATTACAGCAATAAGAAGAAAGATGGATTTTCGCTGGCCTCGGGCTCCAGAAACCTACAGCGAATCGCAGAGTGTTTTATTAGCGGGCTTTTCCGAAGGTTTTACGTTTATTGCACTGCCATTTACGACGAGAGCGACGGGATATTCGAAAGGTCCGCTGTCGTAAATAGAGGGCCCTAAACAGTCTTATTGCCACGAAGTTTTTCCGGACCCTGTAGTTACAGACAATCGACGGCCTTATGATCCTGCCGCGACCCAGGGATCTCGTTGGGGAACGACGTCAGATAGGTAGCGGAGGCCAACGGTCGCGACACATACTCGCGCGTCTCAAGATCGTGACGTCGTCCGTGCAGTAGCTTACGAGTTCCTTCGAAAAGTCAAACATGTAGTCTCTGTCTTTAGACTCGTGATACCAGGCTAAGAATTTTTCGCGTTCTGCGGGGCGCATCGTGCCGGGAGAATAATACTCTACGGTTGGTAGGGGGCCCACGTAATTTTGATTTTCCGGCCTGTTAAACAAATGAGGGAAAACACCTTTAACGATAGCGCCTGTGAGACCGAAGGCTTTAGGAAGCGCACTGAAAGGCATGTGAAAATAGTTTAGGCTGTCGAGAAAAACAAGTTTTTCATCACGCATCGAAATGATTTTCGTACCGTTCATAATTATACTCGGCAGTTGGATCTTTTTTTCTTCAATTAAATAGTGCAAAATGAACTGCGCGTCAAAGCCACCGGCTTTATGAGCAATACAGATAGTACGCGGAAAATGCTCGACATGCTGCATAGCAAGTTCGACCAATCGTCCCACAGGCTGCTGTCGAAATACATATTGTCGAGAGTCGTTATACTCGCATGGCTCAGTCATCGAATTACGAGTGCAACAATACGTGCAAACTCGTTGAACTACGCACAAGTTGGGCTCGTGTAGAAAAGTACTCGCATCACCTGGTACCTGTGTGCATTGCTGAGTCTCAAAATCGTAGAATATAAAAAGTATTTTCCCCGTGCTTTGACCACCGCGAATAGGCTTCATAAAACACATGTGATAATAGGGTCGATTCGCTCTGCATGCTTTACAAAAGGCCACGCCGCAAATGTGTTTTCGTCTTTTATCGAGAGGCCCGACAATTTTCAGGTATTCTCGGCACGGCTTGAACGAGGCACACACGCTGTTTGATTTGCGTTTTCTGTACTGTTTAACAATCAAATGATTTTCGAAACATTGCAGCCCGTAAAACTCGCGCGCGGACGCTTCGCATCGAATAGCTGCATTTACTTCGAGATCGCACGGTGGTAACGTCATGCAGCGAGGACACTTTTTGAAAAACATCTATGGCCAAATCTATGGTATTGCGAATCACACGAGGAGCAAAAATCGCGGCTTCCCACGGCGCCTCGTAAATTTAATCCCCCTTAAAAACTTTTAAAAAGTAAAAAAAAAACGCCAAGTAATAAAAATCCCTCAAAATCGTTATCGCTTGTTTCACTATATAAAAAATTCTGATTTATCTCAAATATCTTAAACTATACTTTTCATTTAAGTTCACAAAATGGTTTTATTTTACTTCTTTAATGCAAATGTACAAAAAAAAGTGAAATCACTTTCATGAAATAGCCAAGTAAGTTTACTACACATGTTGTACACAACATTTTTAAAGCTTAGGAATAATATTTTTGAAAATTTATAGTTTGAAAGAGTTTTAGCAAACCATTATAGCAAAAAAAATAATATCACCATTAGTTAAAAGTACAAAGTAGGTACCACACAAGTACACTGGAAATGCTGTGCAACGACTTGGCGTGCATGGTTAAGAAAAAAGCTCGGGAAGTCAGAGAATTTTCCGTTCCGACCGCGCGCGAAAATAACTTCTGCGTCGATATATATATATATATATATATATATATATATATATATATATATATATATATAATTTTACATAATAACGTGGCATCGGCTACCAGGAGTATTAGCAACATTTTAAATTATAACGTTCCATTAACTAGCAGGGCTATTACCAATTATGTTCTCCTGCCGCTCGCGCTAGTGTCATTCGTACAGTACGAAGCTACGTTATATTCGCTTAAAAGATGACTCGATAAATTGTTTTTATATAATTATCTTGTATTATGCAAATAAAATAACATTTCAAATGCCATATGGTCGAAGGATAGATCACTTATTTGAGCCGTACTCCACATAAATCTGGTTTTCACTTGCATAATAAATCGTGACGATTTATGTTTTGTTAACCCGAAAATTGACATGTTGAGATGACGAAATCCTTCGCCGAGCTTTTTTCTTAACCATGCACGCCAAGTCGTTGCACAGCATTTCCAGTGTACTTGTGTGGTACCTACTTTGTACTTTTAACTAATGGTGATATTATTTTTTTTGCTATAATGGTTTGCTAAAACTCTTTCAAACTATAAATTTTCAAAAATATTATTCCTAAGCTTTAAAAATGTTGTGTACAACATGTGTAGTAAACTTACTTGGCTATTTCATGAAAGTGATTTCACTTTTTTTTGTACATTTGCATTAAAGAAGTAAAATAAAACCATTTTGTGAACTTAAATGAAAAGTATAGTTTAAGATATTTGAGATAAATCAGAATTTTTTATATAGTGAAACAAGCGATAACGATTTTGAGGGATTTTTATTACTTGGCGTTTTTTTTTTACTTTTTAAAAGTTTTTAAGGGGGATTTCATATCTTTTTGGAAGGGGAATTCCTTTTACAGAGGCCCATATTTTGTGAGGGCATTAGGAGCGCCCTTCTGGATCATTGCTACATTAAAGTGGCACTTATTAAAAATAATATCTAACGATGAAATGACAAAGTTCGTGCATATTTGTAGATTTAGGCATTTTTACTTTTCTCTGAGAAATCGCAGCTATACAAATTCTTCTATGTTGACAACGTGTCATCTCCATGTAGCGCCGTATAAATGAAACGATTTTCAGAGACGTAATTTTTCGTTAAAATCGATAACATGGCTTAAAATTTTACCAGTAAATTGGGATTGTATTTTTACTCGTTTATAGACAAAAGTTAGTTAATTGTTGAATATTCGAGTTCGTGAAAGGAATGCCTTAAGATCCCAACGTATAATTTAAAAAATGATATTAAATATACATTTTGGAAAATCTTTCCACCGTAATGTTACTGCTTAATGTTTGACATTTTAATATACCATTTCCATGTTTGTTTGGGTTTGTTTGTTGCAGCAGGAGAAAATCTACAAAAATATAAAATTTTGAAAGTCCAGCACTAGTTGCATTCTTTTATTTGCGTGTTAAACGAATATCAGGAAAACCCATCAGTCAATATCACTCAATATCAGAAGTACCCATTTACATTTTTCATGTGACTGATCAAGAGAAAATTAATATTTTTGTTCTTCGGTACCTCAAACTCAGAGGATCTTATCACCGGAGTCAACAAAACTTTCTGTAGAGATGCGACGAAACATCGCTCACACCAGAATTGGGCGTAATTCTATTTATAAATACGAATACGAATTTATTTACATCGTGATTTTCATGTGAATATAAATGCAAATAAATTCGTATTCACAAGTGTGAATACGAATTTATTTATATTCACATGCATGCATACAAATACAATTGTATTCACAAATATTCTGAACATACAAATAAATTTACAGAACAAATTGTGAATGTTCACAAAAAATGTGAATATTTACAAGAAATCCTGTGAATTAAAAAAATTCACATCAAAATCTGTGAATGCAAATGTATTCACAAAAAATTGTAAATACAAAAAAATTCACAAAATAAATTGTGATTTTTTTCGTATTTAAGACAAATTAAAATCAAATTCACAATGATTAGATTAAAATTTACACCAACCGTGAGTTCTTACGTATTTTGAGAGAAAACATTGCGTCGAGGCACAGAAATTTTTGCAAAAAAAGTTGTGAGTTTTAAATATTACATTATAAATATGAAATTTGAGTTGTGAATTTCCTCAAGTTGAAGAAAAATAAAATCAAATTCACGACAATTATATTAAAATTTACACCACAAGTGAGTTCTTACGTATTTTGAGAGAAAACATTGTGTTGAGGCAAAGAAATTTTCGCACAAAAAGTTTTGTGCAAAAATTTCTTTGCCTCGAGGCAATGTTTTCTCTCAAAATACGTACCAACTCACTTTTGGTGCAAATTTTAATCTAATCATTGTGAATTTGATTTTAATTTGTCTTAAATACGAAAAAATTCACAATTAATTTTGTGAATTTTTTTGTATTTATAATTTTTTGTGAATACATTTGCATTCACAGATTTTGATGTGAATGTATTTGTATGTTCAGAATATTTGTGACTATAATTGTATTTGTATGCATGCATGCGAATACAACTAAGTGAAGTATGAATAAATCACATGAAATCAGGATGTAAATAAATTTGTATTCGTATTTATAAATAGAATTACGCCCAACTCTGGCTCACACACTGAACCAGACATCCATGGTGCTGGACTGACGAGTTTTCTATCGTGTTTCCGGGTGCCGCATCGTCGAAAGTTACCAACGATCCCAAATGTTATATTGAGCAGGCACTTGTCTGCTTTACTTGCGAGGCTATAAGAATTCTTTTGCCTCTTTCCGACGCCTGAAATCATTTTTCATTTGTTGCGGGCAGCCCAACGACATCCAGATTTTTGGAATCCTGTGCTGTTTAGCGTAAGGTAATTTTCATTGCCCATGGTTGATGCCAAATTCATCTTTGCAGCTTCTCGATACCTGAAACATTTTTTATTTCTTGCAATTTATCAATTTATCGAAAGCCAAAAATATGAATTGTGGTAGAAATACCACAATTCATATTTTTGGCTTTTTGCTCAATTTAGTGTATCGAATTGATTTTCGATATTATGAATATAAATCAACTGAGGCTAACCTGAGGAGTGGCTCATAGCTACTTTCCAAAATCAGAGAAGCATTACGGAGTGTCGCGTTGGGCTTCATTGTCATGGGGGTTCTCATTGTACCGCTGTAATTTACCAGAGTGGGATAGAGGTTCTTCGCTCTGCTGACCGACTCGCAGACTGCTATCGACAGTTCAATCCAGCGTGTTGAGATTCACCATGTGCTCGGTGACGTCGATCGCAGTTTATTGGGCATCGCTGGTAATCAGGTCATATGGCTTTTTAAAGCTCGTATTTGTCATGCTTTCGTCAAACATCACCTGGCCCTAAACATGCTTCGCATGATTCTTTGAGGTCACAAATGCCTCCACCTCGAGCTTGTCAGTGCTGTAGGTCACTGTGACTGCGACACGTGGGACGGCTCGAAGCTTGGAAAATCTTCATACTTTCGACTCTCAAACTTACCCATACCGCAAGACTCTTCCAATGGTCGCGAATAATTCTTCATATAATGAAAATACGAGGATCTTTGTGTCGTACAAGGAAGGGAACTGATCTTTATTCTTTAACTTCACTTTCCAGTATCTGATTTTTTCTTACCTGTATCCGATGCTAGGCGATTTCGTGCGGTTGGCCTTTATTTTCTCCGTTATCACGTAAGTCGATTGTTGCTGTGTCCATGTCAGAGAATTTCCTGAGGTCTAAATTTGCGATTTTGAAATACCTTCGTCAAATTTATTTTGGCTCTGAAAAGAGCCGTTTGTTTTTTTTTGAGGTCACAACCGTCGTCAAATTAATATGGCCCTAAAAAGGGCCATTTCTTTTTTTTAAACTTTGCACTTTAACTTTTTTTAACTTTGCACAGCCTAACCCTATTTAGGGGTTAAGCTGTCAGATCACGGTAAACATTGAAACGAAAAAGTTAGTAGCAGGCGATGCTACTCGGAGGCGCTGCGTTCGCCCGGATGTGGCGCTCTCGCGGCTGCGCAGAGCCCCTCAAATGCGGATGTTGACAGGCAAATGTTAATCAACCCTGATAAGGGCGTATGTTTCATGTTTATGACATGGCCGAAAGACTTTATTCGATTCGGAAAACTTCCCGAGGGTGGAAAAATTTCTTGTCGTGAATTCGGTCGGAAATTCGGTGAATATTATGAGATCAAAGGGATTGAGTACACGGGTCGAAAAATGACCCAAACAAAATCGATAGGAAAAAATCACATTACATTGGTAAAATGTCATTAGATTTTCGATTTGTCGCCGCGTTTTCGCGTAATGTCGATTGAAAGTTAAAAGTCGTCTGCTAAAAGCCCATCTTACTGTATAAAGAGTCGCGGCGTGTCGTCAGTCAGTCAGTGGCGTCGAGATCGGTGGCGACGTTAGTGGCGTCGAATTTTTTTTTTTATTACTTGGCGTCAAGACGCTGCCGCGTCTCTTGATATACAGTAAAACCTCGATTATCCGAAACTCGATTATACGAACCCTCAATTATCCGAACGATAGCTTAGTTTATCCGAACGCTCAATTATCCGAACGTTGGCGCGAAAGATACATTGTTGCTCGCTGCCACTGCCGTGAGCAACAATGAGCAACCCAACGCAACTTCTCCTTCTCAAACGGCTGCGAGACTTAGCCGCTCAAAAACGCGTTACGGCCGTTCATCAATAAAAAATGGACGATTTTATAAAAAACATATTAAAAAAGGCATTCGACTTTTTTCAGCTGTTTAATATATATATATATATATATATATATATATATTAACACCTGATATATGTATACGGCTACGTCACATCTGACCCGACGACAAAATATCCGAAAGATAAAATATCCGAAAGACAAAATATTCTCATGACAAAACATCCGCGAGACAAAATCCTAAATCTCGTCCACCACATCAACGGGGTCGCGCGCAAAACACCTTTGTGGGGTGTGTGAGATAGTGGGGTGGGGGCATAATACGAGCTTCTTCATTGCACTTATTTCTTTATTGTAAAGTTTTTGTATATAATATTAGTTTAATAAAATATTGTTAGCAATGCCACGCAAATATACTTGGATACTATAATAATAGTATGTACTATAATAATATTACATGAACGTTTCTTATGCTCAACACAACGCCAAGTTATGCTTGTTTTATTCACACTCTTTTTTGAATAAACATATCCGTCATATATTAATAATTTTGCTCCCTTCTTTAAACACTTTAAACTGTAGCACTACATACACTTTAAACTGTAGCACTACATACACACTTTAAACTGTAGCACTACAACGTCATTCCTTCAAGAAACATTAGCACTACATACACAGCAGAGAGAAAAACATTGACTGTCTCATGAAGCCAGTTGTCCTAGTTTAAGAGTAATAACGTTAATCATAGATTTAATTACCGACAGCGGATATAATATCGGCAGATATTTTGTCTTGCGGATATTTTGTCATGAGGATATTTTATCCTGCGGATATTGTGTCGTCGGATATTTTGTCGCGGATATTTTGTCGAGGATATTTTGTCGTCGGGTCAAAACGCGTGTTACCGTATGTACATAAAAACAGTACATACATATATATTAAAATTTGACATGTACTGTACTGTTTTTATGTAAAAGGTTGTTGTTTATGATCTCGTCCCAAATAACCCACGTTTCGATTATCCGAACTTTTGATTATCCGAACTAGTCTCGGTCCCAATTGGTTTGGATAATCGAGGTTCTACTGTATTCACAAAAAATGTGAATATTTACAAGGAATCCTGTGAATTAAAAAAAATTCAAATCAATATCTATGAATGCAAATGTATTTACAAAAAATTGTAAATACAAAAAAATTCACAAAATAAGTTGAGAATTTTTTCGTATTTAAGACAAATTAAAATCAAATTCACAATGATTAGATTAAAATTTACACCAAACGTGAGTTCTTACGTATTTTGAGAGAAAACATTGCGTCGAAGCGAAGAAATTTTTGCAAAAAAAGTGAGTTCCAAATATTACATCATAAATATGAAAAAATTCACAAAATGAGTTGTGAATTTCCTCAAGTTGAAGAAAATTAAAATCGAATTCACGACAATTATATTAAAATTTACGCCACAAGTGAGTTCTTATGTATTTTGAGAGAAACCATTGTGTTGAGGCAAAGGAATTTTCGCACAAAAAGTTTTGTGCAAAAATTTCTTTGCCTCGAGGCAATGTTTTCCCTCAAAATGCGTACGAACTCACTAATGGCGTAAATTTTAATGTAATTATTGTGAATTTGATTTTAATTTGTCTTAAATATGAAAAAATTCACAACTTATTTTGTGAATTTTTTTGTATTTACATTTTTTTATGAATACATTTGCATTCACAGATTTTGATGTGTATTTTTTTTAATTCACAGCAGTTTTTGTGAATATTCACAATTTTTTCTGTGAATCTATTTGTATGTTCAGAATATTTGTGAATACAATTGTATTTGTATGCATGCATGTGAATACAAAAAGTGAAGTATGAATACATTTGTATTTATATTCACATGAAAATCACGATGTGAATAAATTCATATTCGTATTTATAAATAGAATTACGCCCAAGTCTGTACCTCTTAATGTTTTATTTTTTGATATACCGTCTCCATGTTTCATGAATTGCGCTTTGTTTGTTGCAGCAGGAGAAAACTTTTAATTAAAAAAACTAGAGATCAATAAAAATATTTTACGAAAATCCAACTTCATTGCGTTATTTTATTTGCGTGTTCAGCGAGTGGAATGCAAATCGATTTGTTCATTGTAAACAAAAACCGGATGCACTTGGATAACGCCTCACATTTACCCTGCTGGAGGCTGCTCGAGAATACACGTCTTTCCTTATATCGTTAAGGAGCTTCGGGTCAAATGATCAAATGTTACCATTTGTTCAAATTTATATAGTGGATTCGTTACATATACTGAATGCACCCTTCAAATTTTAATATTTGATTTTAATAATTTTGAATTGAATTTTTAATTTCATAATTTAATTTCAAATTTGAATTCAACAAACAGTTTTTACATAAGAAGATGCCTAGACTCACGCCGACCGGCAGTTTTATACACGGAATAGTGTAAAAAATGTTAAGGATGTTATGAAGAAATGTCAAATCATTCAGTATATTACCAAAATAGTCACCCAAAAATTAAATGATCCGTCTACGGCATTTATTAAATATTGACTTTTATGTAAATGAAGACGTCAGTTTTTCTCCCGGCGACGAAACGGAGAGGTGGAGCGAGCCAACGTCGCATGAAGGCTTAATGGCACACATGTCTCAATGTCAATGGTCACCGTGGCCGGGCCATACTTTCAATAAAGTTCATTTTCAAAGAGAACTCATCTTTTTTTTCTTTCTTTTAGACAATTGACATTTATCGTTCAAAATGAATTCGGTTGAATAAAGGAATGTAAACACCGTATAAAAATAATAGACGAAAATCAGTTATTTGTTAAATATTCGGGTTCGTGAAAGAAATACCTTAAAGTGCAGAACCATATATTTTCGAAACGCGGTTTTTCTTTTTGTTTCATTTAACACAGTCAGATTGGTACGGAAAATTTGTATATAAAAAAAAAACTTTTCTTTTAAACAAGCTTTTATTTAATGTACTAAAAAGTGTAAAATATTTTTTTTTTACCCAGTCACCTATATGTGACTACAAATAAAAGTTTGAGGGTCCCTACGTTTCAAATGTTTGATAAATGTAATCAATTCAGTTTCATTAACCATATTTAATTTGGCACAATAGAAATTAGAGAAATTATTATCACACATTTATACTCAGTTTCAGGATTTTTATTCAAGAAATCTTAGGTTGTTTTACAGTAAATTAAAACTAAAGCTGGTCTGACAAAAAAAAGGTTTCGTTGACAATCATCTTATTTTAAATTTACATAATAGCCGATAATCATGTAACACATAAAATATGCAGCTTCAATCACACTTTCATGTTAACATTAAAAAGCGCACAATCATTCACAATCTGGCCTTCCTTGGCCAGATGGCACAATAGTCCTGAGGCCTTTTCATTTTATGAAAAATGCTAAAATTCATGTTTTAATCATTTTTATGTTATGTCAAGCTGGAAAAATGTCAAAAGGTTTCGTTGTCGCTCTCCGTACCGGAAAAGGGTTTCATGCCCAAATGTTGCTCGATTCGAGGCATCGAGCGACATGGAGTATCTGAAGTTTGGCTTTCCATAGTATTTGACACATTGAGCGCACTTGGGACGATAAACTTCAAGGCGTTGAACGACATAACCAAGGAAAGTCTTCGATGCAGGTGTGGCACTCGAAGATTTCTCGGAGATGGCAGACTATCATCGTTCCATGTAGACGTACATTGTGCAGCCGCAACAATGAAATATGGTGATGACCACAGTATGAAAAGAATGGCGAGGCATATGAAAGCGCTGTCAGGCTTGAGTCTGTAAGATCGAGCCAAACATTAGGTGTTGTCCTAGAACACGATTACGCGACAATCACAGGTTCGCACCAATTTTATTCGTATGAACCCGTGATCAAATATACAGGTGTCGATTGCATCGCATGTATGTTAATTAGGCCGCCTATTCGATACCTGTATGTTTGATCACGGGTTCGTATGAACAAAATTCGCAAGAACTTGGAATGGTCGTGTAATGGCGTTCTATTTTACATGTTCTATTGGACGCCGTAGGGGATCTAGGTTTATATATCGTGTTGCACAAAGCCTTTATTTCTCATGAGAGATTTTTCTGCGATGAATAATATTTCAGGCAAAATAATTGTCAAGCTCTGCGTCAATATAAATTCTACAGAGCCGAATGCATTTTCTACAACAAAAAAAATTCATCGTCTATGACAAGATTCTGTTCAGAAAATGTTGAACATATGTTCATAAAATGTTAATGGAACGAGGTTATGAACACACAAATTGGTAATGACATATAGATGCTAGGTTATGCTCTCCGGGCACACAAAAGCTACACATGCACGTCTGTCTGCGAATTTTTTAATGATTTTATATAAGCAAGTGAAAGAAATGAGCACATTCTTGAATTTTTAACTTACTCTGTATCTATTTGCGTATCGTCCTCGCTGTTTCTCCGACGGTTTCCGCGCGAGCGCCACGGCTAATATACGCATGTTAGGATCAAATAAATAATCCACACCTAAATTTGAACGAAGTGAACCTTTGTTAAATAAATTTTTGGCTCTAATAAGAGCCGTTTGTTTTCTTTTTTCACATCCACGCTCGACTAACCGTGTTTGGTTACTCGAGCTGTCAAAGCGACTGTATTAGAATACATATATATAGTAGCAGGCGATGCTACTCGGAGGCGCTGCGTTCGCCCGGATGTGGCGCTCTCGCGGCTGCGCAGAGCCCCTCAAATGCGGATGTTGACAGGCAAATGTTAATCAACCCTGATAAGGGCGTATGTTTCATGTTTATGACATGGCCGAAAGACTTTATTCGATTCGGAAAACTTCCCGAGGGTGGAAAAATTTCTTGTCGTGAATTCGGTCGGAAATTCG
Organism: Ophion obscuratus; assembly: GCA_964007375.1. Lineage (NCBI taxonomy): Eukaryota > Metazoa > Arthropoda > Insecta > Hymenoptera > Ichneumonidae > Ophion > Ophion obscuratus. The sequence continues at coordinate 3,871,270 of OZ023322.1, forward strand.
GTGAATATTATGAGATCAAAGGGATTGAGTACACGGGTCGAAAAATGACCCAAACAAAATCGATAGGAAAAAATCACATTACATTGGTAAAATGTCATTAGATTTTCGATTTGTCGCCGCGTTTTCGCGTAATGTCGATTGAAAGTTAAAAGTCGTCTGCTAAAAGCCCATCTTACTGTATAAAGAGTCGCGGCGTGTCGTCAGTCAGTCAGTGGCGTCGAGATCGGTGGCGACGTTAGTGGCGTCGAATTTTTTTTTTTATTACTTGGCGTCAAGACGCTGCCGCGTCTCTTGATATCGGCTGATAATGATGCGAACGCTCGTAATATAAAATGTGCAGCGTGTGTTCAATTTTGCCAAAAGTAATTGTGACTTGCTGCAAGCCGTCGAACAAAGGTGCACCCCCCCTTCAGAACGTCAAAAATTCATGAACTACTATAGCAATACCGTGCTGCGCGAGATAATTCTGGTAGAGAGCAATCTCACGGACACCGCAGCCGTTTGACGGTACTATAACTCCCGCTGCATTCGTTAATCAAGAGCAGCATTTTTCTGCAATGAGCCGTTAGTCTGCCTCATACGTTGCCAGTTTGCGTGTAAACTACCTGACCGTATTTCATCCCGTTCGGCATACGCGTGCGCCGCCGCCAGTGACCGTAGTAAACACAGAGTATCGGTATTGCGTATCGTGAGAATGGATTTTTTTGCTACCCCCTTATGTGTTAAGCGTTTTCTGCCAGTGCCCTCAACGCCCCTGACAATACCGGCTTTGATTATGCACGCATCGTCAATATTCAATGATGCAGCACACCGAGCAACGCTCCTTATTAACTGCCAAATATCGACGAACGCGTAATATCTAGCGGGTTGAAACGAGAGCCAAACGGGGTCGTGCGGTAAACTGCTCGAGGCAAACGATATACCTATGTAATCGCCGGCCTCGTAAGACGCTGTGATATACGTCAAAAGGTCACGAAACGCTCCTTCCAGCCATGGTAATAAATAGCCACCGGGTGGGGGTTGACGAATGCGTACGGTGATTTCTCGGCCTCGTAGTTTAAAACGCTTGAAGTACCGACGAGCCTCCTCGATGATCTCAATACGCGCGCCTGGCGGCTGTACATCGTCGAAGGACTCATCGCGCTGCCGTCTACGGCTGAAACCTTCTTGTACGCCTGTAAAAATGAGTGGGAATGCTTAAAATTGTTTAACCATGTCAATAAGTAAGCTCAAAATGTACCTGATGTTATTGCGACTTCTAACCTTGCGCGTCTACAAAGCGTCTTCATCAAACAGCAGAGATACTGATGCATAACCTGCCGGAAAATATAATAACTCACTCTCTATTTTTGCAAACAAAATATTTCAAGTTAATATTCGCTTTGCAAACCCGATAATGTATATACCAATGCGAGTGATAAAGCGGGGTTCGTTTATCTGAGTCGTCACTCGAACTCAAAAGACGATTTAGCTAATCGTCATCAACTCCATCGTCATCATCATCATCGTGCGGTAGATCGTTTTCACCCTGCTGCTGTGGTGAGTCACCTCCAAAAGGCCACATCCATAGTTGGTTGTTCCTATGCTCGTATTCCTGAGCAGGGTGTTGCGCGTCGTTGACTATCTCGCGAGCCCATTGCTCCCACATGATGTTGCCTCTCTCGCCGTCGTCGTCGTCGTTTCCACGCTCGGGGTTATTCTCGTCAAAACGAGGATTCAAATCTGCATGTGTTTTATTATTAATGTCTGATAAAAACGTATTGTTAATGTATTATAATGGATTATTATTATTAACACTTACACTCGTTACTACCGAAAAACATTTCGGACAGGTGCCCCATACTGGATGATGATGGTCGGACAAGGATCTCAGCGTCGCTGAAACGAGATTGCTCGCCGGAAATATCCGTAAATATATCTACCGGACTTAGAACCGGCTGCTGTAGTACCCCTTCTTCTTCAGGAAGTCTATGAACAGTCTCCTCATTGTTGGTCGCGGGGCGTAGATCAGGACCCATAGGAATTTCAGAGTCGGTGCAATTATTGCGCGATTGTCCTTCAATCACGGAATCTAGATGATCGTCATGCACGCTTTCATCATCTCGCGCTGTTTCTTCCTCTACGGTTTGCGCCCCCTCGGCGAATGCAGCTTCTTCATCGGAGATCGCATCATAGAACCGGCGATAATCTAGGGGTACTTCTGCATCACCACGATATCAACTTAACAAAGATGCTCGCACGCTACGGAGCACATCTTACCGCTTATTTTGTTGATTAGATTACGTGTGCACGGAGTAGTCTCGACAGTTCTGCGTTGTAATTCTTCAAACACACATATGAGAACCCTGTAGCCTATAAACAGACCTCTGTTAGGCCGTCACAAGGGCTCGCAGCGGAGCCCACCATAACACATATTTCAAACGACTTATGAGAGAATTTTCCGGTGAATATCCCAATTCGGTGCACCAGTTATTATTACACCTTCGGCGAATTTGTGCATTCCGCGTTTTGACCAAGCGAAGAAGATCTAAAATGCACGTACGGATATTACAGCTATCCATACCTGCTCCTGAGGAATGTATCGAACGCTGTCTTAATCACTACTGACAGTTTTTTTTAATTGCTCAAATGTTCGCGTTGTCACGAGCAATGTGTGTGTGTGTGTGTGTGTGTGTGTGTGCGCGCGCGCGCGTGTCTGTGTGTGTGTATGTATGTATGTTTTATCACACATACATGTAGCACATTCGAAAACAATCGCGTTTTCGAAAATCTCGAGATTTATTTCTCTGAGCGTGTAAGCCGATATTTTGCGCAGCTGCATTTTTGCTGACACGGGAACATTCCTGAAAGTATCTTCATCAACGTCTCCGTTGAGCATTTATTGCCGGAAAAGTTTCATGTTAAAATGAAATCCAGAAAAATCATAGTCGAATTCAAATTCAACGTTCTCTAAGGTCCTGCGCTCTCTATTTAAAAAAGATAGAACGAGTGTAAGTATGCTATGCTATAAACAGGCTATCCCTCAGCTGGGATATTTTCGAGGATGTAGGCTCAAATTCTGAATAGGCTGATACATATAAGTATGTATGGGGTTCGGATCAATCCCTGAATTATTATTCATTTTTAAAAGCATACGGCAGTGAGCGACGCGCATGCGTGTGTGCAGTAGCAAGCGGTCCGATACCGCACACACACGTATGCTCGTGCTCATCGGTGTGCGCGCTCTATAGCAGGTACGAAAATCCGCACAAAGAGGAGAGGCCGAGAATACGGCTTCTCCCATGCGGGCTGCTGCGCAGAAGATTTTGACAGTTATCAGCATAATACGCAAACTCCTGCGGTGAGTTCACCGGCGGATGAACTCATCGCGAAGCTAAACTGCATCGCTTAACTTGTACACGTGCATCAATGCTATCTAAAGTCCGTGCTCACCACCGGATGAGCTGATCGTAGAACGATTGCGCTCACCGTCGGGTGAGCTCATCGTAGAACGCTGCATCGGCTACCTCGCACACGTGCAATTATATTGACCTGTCAAAATCTGCAAAAGATGCCCTTCATACGACTGGCAGCTTCAGTTGCTCTTCAGACTCCGTCGCGCGCGTCTCATCTTCTTTTCCACCAGTCCGTGTTCGCGAAAAATGTATCTCGAGTGCCTCGAGCTCCCTGTGACGCCGTTCGCGTGCCGCGTTTCCCGCGTCGACGGCTGGCCGTATATATACGCACAGTAGCGACGGGCGAAACGCACGAGTAGTTGCGTGAAGCCCTGTACGCGTTTTATGTGCAGAGTTGGGCGGGAGTACGCCTCCCGTTCGACGATATTGTGCCGGGAGCGTCGTGCGTAATAATCATAACTACATAGTGTCTCGGTGATCGCGCATATTGAGACCATCCCCTTCGTCTCGGACCTGCTCGCGGATCTCGTAGAGGACCGCGTTGTCGTGGCCGTGGCCGAAAACGGCACCCCCTCCACTGCGTGCGCATGTACAACGGGGTCGACGTCGCGACGGTGCTAATCGCGGCGTTGAACGACGGGCCCGAATCCGTCACTTCTTACGACGCGCGGTGGCCCGACGGCGGGTTCGACGACTCGTTCGAGCCGGAGGGGTGGGACAACGAGCCGTGATACTCGTGCTCGCGTGAGCGCGCGCGCCCGTGTATGTGTGTTTGTGTGTGCGTGTGTGTACCCTCGGAGTTCACCGTCACCAGGAGCAGCAACGGCCTCGGTGAGTAAGACAGATTTATTTCTAAAAAAATGAATTTTCATAAAGAAAAAAATGTGGCCGCTATGGCGGACCCTCCACTCCGGCTATCCCCCCTCCACACCCCGCTGCCGGGGCGCGGGGGAAATCCCCATTATATCCCCTCCACCGCGGATACCGAGGGGGGGGGGGGGGGTAGGAGTGGGAGTCGCCATCGTGGCCCCCATACTACTTATATGTATATGTTTTTTCTCACCTTTTTTTATCACGGGGCTTCGTGCGGTCGAGCCGCGGCCCACCTGCTTCGCTGCTGCCCTCTTCGCCCACCCGTGGGCCATCGAGACGGCTAGTGGAGGATACAGTTTTTTGGGCGGTTCGCGTGTACGAGTATTTCTTTGCGTCTGCGGCCGATACGGTAGGTTTTACCTGCCTCTCGGCTTCGAACCGTGTAAAGCCCTACCCATAAGCTACGTTACCCCTACGGGGTAAGGTTGGCCGATCTGCCCCTCCTCACGGTCTCGTCGTTGAGGAGGACTTGATTACCCTGGCGATACACTACTTTACCGGCCTTGTGATCGTAATGATGCTTCGATTTTTCCTTTCCTTTTTTCAGCTTTTCTTGTGCCTGTTGCCATGACGCCCTCAGGCGTTCACGTAATTCTGCTGCGTAATCGTCGTATGAATATGTTGCTCTCGGTATTTCTCGCAGCGCGGTCGGTAATTTAGCCTCTTTACCGAATAACAATTCATACGGCGTAATAACTGCAGCCGTGTGTGTCATGGTATTCCATGTAAACATGGCGTATGGTATCCATTCGTCCCAGTCCGTTTGAGCATCACGTACAAAATTTTTCAGGTATTCCGCAAGGCTCCTATGGGATCTTTACAGTGCTCTATTCAATTGCGGATGGTATACCGTGGTTTGCAATTTTTTTATTTGTAGGAGATCACGCATTTCTTTAAATATATTGCTCAGAAAATTTGTGCCTTGATCCGAAAGGATTTTGGACGGGGCACCAAATTTACAAATGATTTCTGTTACAAGGGCCTTTGCTACCGTTTTGGCTTCTTGGTTTTCTAACGGAATTTCTGCACTATATTTTGTTAATAAATCCTGGAAAGTCAGAATGTATTTGTTGCCTTTTTCTGTAACAGTCAAGGGACCTACAATATCGACAGCACATTTTTCGAACGCTCGACCCGGTGTGTCTGTTATGACCATCGGTATCTTCGTATTTTATCCCGATTTATTTCGCTGACATTTGTCGCACTCTCGAATGTGTGCGGTGACGTCTCGTTTCATTCCCGGCCACACATACTGTTGTCATATTCGCTGCAGCGTCCGTGTGATGCCTTGGTGCCCACCTAGACGGGCATCGTGATATTCTTGCATTATCTTCGCTCAGTCTTCCTGGCTTGGAGTGGATACTCCAATGCTGCAGTTTTCTTCGTCGCTCGCGCTCGTGCTCGAGCATCGCGACTCTTTTACGATTAACTCACGGGGAGATTCCCTCTGTGCCGCGCTTCCCCAGGCGGCTTCTTCTTCTTGTGCTGCCTCGTCGCACGGTGAGTCGTATTCTCGGCCTCTCCTCTTTGTGCGGATATTCGTAGCGCTATCCTTTTTGCGCTCTCTCTGGCGGGCGCTTCCGCTCGTGTTATCACTGTCCGAGTCCATATTGTCGGACTCGGTCTCTTCCCTTTCACTTGCGTACCGGCTGGCGGCCATACTGTCTTCCTTTATTTTCACTCTCGCGCTACCGCGCGGAGTCTTCTTTCTTTCCCTATTTAATTTTTCTTGCTCACTTTTTCCTGTTGCTATCACTCCTTCTTTATCTTCTTTCTCTTTCCCGCTACCGCATTTCCTTATATGTTTTCCTTTATTATTTTTCTCCGTTCTACTACCGCGCTTCTGTATATTTTTTGCTCCCTCTTGTGCCTGAGCTCGTGTCAAGGCATATATGCGGCTTAATGCACCTGCGTTTGTATTTGATTTTCCGGTTTTATATTGGATTTTATAGTTATATTGTTCCATTTTTATTCGCCATCTCATAAGCCTTGATCCTGGATCCTTTACGCTGAATAACCACGTCAATGGTTTGTGATCCGTAATTATGGGGAAATTTGTGCCATAAATATACGGTCGAAATTGATGTACTGCCTATACGATTGCAAGCAGTTCCTTCTCTGTAGTCGAATAATTAATTGCGGCTTTGTTGAGAGTTCGGCTTGCATAACACATGGGTAAATCCTCTCCAATTTTTCCTCGAGACAGGATTGCAACAATTGCCTTATCCGAGGCATCCGTTGTCACGTTAAACGGTTTCGTGAAATCGGGATACTGGAGTATGGGCGCCGTGATCAGGGCTTCCCTTAATTAAATGGTAAAACGAGCTTTGGCATAATTCGGACCATTCGAATTTGACACCCTTTTTTATCAAATTCGTCATTGGTTTTGCGATCTTGGAAAAATCTTTAATGAATTTACGGTAGTACCCGGCTAGTCCCAGGAATGATTGTATTTCTTTTACATTTCTCGGTATTGGGAAATTTTTTAGCGCTTTTAGCTTTTCAGGGTCAGGTTTCACACCGACTTCTGTTATAATATGACCGAGATATTGCGTGTCCTTTTGCATAAATTCGCATTCCTTGGGTTGTATTTTTAAATTAGCCTCTCGTAGCCGCGTCAGCACTTCACGTAACCGTTTGTCGTGCTCCGCGAGTGAGGCTCCGTGTATGACAATATCGTCCAAATATACGTAGCACTTTAGGCCTTGCAAACCGGCCAATACTGCGTCCATTAATCTTTGGAACGTAGGAGGTGCATTTTTCAAACCAAATGGCATTCGATTATACTCGTAATGTCCTAACGGAGTTGAAGAAGCCGGTTTCGATTTGTCTTCCTCCGCCATTAGATTTGATGAAATCCCGATGCGAGGTCGAGGGTCGTGAAGTATTTTTCCTTTCCCAACTGGTCCAGTATCCTTGCGATATTGGGCAGTGGGTAAGAGTCGCCTTCTGTACCTTCGCTTAACTTCCGCAAGTCGACGACCACCCTTTTTTGGATTATTCTGTCCGCATCTGGTTGTTTTGGCAATACGAGCAATGAGGCATTCCATAGGCTCCTGCTTGGGCGGATTGTATCTTCATCTAGCATTTTTTGTGCCTGTCGTTGAATTTCCTTTTTGTGCTCCTCCGGTAGTCGATAAGGTCGCACCTTTATCGGCATTGTCCAGTTCTTGAGCGGTATCCGATGCTCGACTGCTTTTGTACAACCTAGTAGTTCTCCTTCGAGATGAAATACGTCGGGAAATTCCTCGCAGATTTCTCGCAAACTTGCTTCTTCTTCTGCGTTCAAATGCGAGTTCCCCTTAATCTCGCGTCATAATTTTTCCATCCTTTTCTTTCGTATTTCCGCGGTTTTTTCGGCGTCTTCATGAGTTTCCTCTTCTTTCTTCTGTTTGTCGCAGTTTTCTTTTCCCAGGCTAACCTTGTCGATTTCCATTTTTTTCAGCTCGACCGTAGGTCTTTTAATAATTTGCTCTTTCTCGAGCACATTCATTATTATTACAGGGAAAGTGTTTGCCTCTGCCTTCACGATGGCCTTTCCCATCGTCACTTCCTTTTGGATTTTTTGTTCCCTGTAAATCCTTGGCTTTTTCTCATCGTCCTCGCCTGCACAATACCTTCTGGGCAGGCGGGTATTTTCAAGTATTTCGTGCCGTGTACAAACGGTATTTTGTGCCCTCGAATTTCTATCATTTTTTCTCCTAGTATGTTTATTCCCTTTTCGATTATACAGTCCATTCCAAGGAGTCCGTCTACTGCTAACGGTACTTCCTTGCCGACCACGTGGAACTTGTGCGTTATCACAGCGGCCGGGGTGTCCAGTTTCAGCTCAGCTGTGCAGAGCGTGCGGAACGCCTTGCCCCCGAGGCCATGAAGTTCTATTTTCTCGTCCCCGATGGGTGTTTCCTGATCCAGCTCATTCACTTTTACTATGCTGCAATGGCCCCCTGTGTCACAACGGAGCATCAGAAGTTTGTCGCGAGCCTGCTTTGACGTTATATGTAGGTCGCTGGCGTACACTCACGGCAGCTGAGCGCTGACGTGGTAAATTCTTCTCGGCGCCTTGTCATTGTGTACATATGGCGTTCCGAGTAGAATGTCCATTATTTTTCTTTGCGATAATTTTTTCTCGTTCACTTGAAGGCATTTTGTTTCTCTCCCTATTGAGAGAACGCCGACTGCTCATGAACTGACGGTTCTTTTGGGCGTATTTTCTTGGGTTTTTTTCATTTGGCCTATACTCATTATGTTTTCTTGGGAACTTATTGTTTGGTGCGTAATTGTAAGGCTTTTGTTGATAACTCGGGCCTTGCCATCCTGGCCGTCGTCTACAGTCGTTATATCTGTGACCCGGTTTTTTGCAATAATTGCAAATTATTTCTGCTTGATTAATCGTTTTCGTTGGCACCGGCAAGCTATAACGCGCTTGTGTTTGCGCCTAATGCGACGCGGGCCTTTGAGAAGGGAACGATTTTCGCCCCTCATGGGTGTGTGACGGTGCGGACTGTCCGCTACTGTGGGAGACACTCTTCGCGATTGTTTTTGTTCCTTCGATCGATTTTTCCTCTTCGATTGCTCCGCGGATTGCTTCCCCTAACTCGTGGTACCCGCGTACCTTACCATTAGCTGCAGGTCCTTGCGAAGTCGACGTTCGAAATTATTTAGGGCAAAATTCCTGATTAACTGTTCAATTGCTTGTCTATCAATTTCTGAATTGACCACGGGCGTGCAACCCTTGATTAAATCTATCATTATAGATTCGACGCTGTTTGCGTAAACGTGTACAGTCTCGTCATGTTTTTGTCTACAGGAATCTAATTCGAATTGTAGCGCGGCGACTGTTCGCTCCGCCTCGTACAGTGATTTTCATAACGTCAGCAAATCGTCGAACGTCTCAACGTTTTTGTAACGCAGGTCCGCCGCGGCTTTGCCTTGTAATTTGAGATGCAATATAGCTTGTAATAAATCCGCGACATTTTCGGGACGGACTCGAGTTGACGCTTATTTTATTGCTCGTATAAAATCTGTAACGGCTTGCGGTTTGTATGCGTCGAATACAGGTATGCTCATTCGAGCCTCTTCCATTGACATATAGTCGTCGTGTTCGGCCATTGTTACTGTCCGTTGATTTAATAGCGTAAAATCTAGGTGATTTAATTCGCGATTTCTTTCGGTTTCAACGGGATTAAATGTTTCGTCAGCACTGGACGATGCGTCTGACGAATTGTGTTCCGAAGGCTGATTATGCTGACGCTTCGGATTTAAATATTTCGCGTACGTTACGGGAGTCAAATCTAGTTTTTCTGTGCTTGGATTTTCCCTACGCCGGTTTCGGCCTAAATCACTTTCACCGTCGTAACTTACGACAGTGTTAAAAAACGAATCATGCTAATAGATGATGTGCTAATCGTCCTGGCCTTCGTTCCTCCTGTTTCGTACTCTGCTTCGGGGTACGATTTTCCTGATTGTTGAGTCCTTCTTCCGTTGATCCTCGGGATCCGGGTTTTCTGGGATTGGCTCTGCCTTTCCTCTAGATTCCTCTTCCGACTCGGTCGAACGTTGCATAATTCGTAAGGATTATTATAGCATTTGTAATAAAACAAGTATGAAATTGTTAACTATCGCTAGTTTATGGTATTAATTTATAATTATATTTTACGCATTGCTGGCGCGACAGGAGTGATACATGATACGCTGGCGACGGTATTATCGGTTGAGGATGTTTAGTCTTAGGGTGATATGTGATGTTTATTCAATATATTATTAACAATGATTTCTCGGGATGTACGTGCGCCTGGTGGCGGCTGTCATGACGTGCGACGGCGCAACACGGCGGCGGTGTATAACGTGGGAAATGCATGTTTTGGGAAAGATGCACGTGAGCACTTGGGTACACGTGGGCACTCGAGTGCATTACGGCACTCGAGTGCATTAGAGAGACTAATGGATTTCAAGCGGTTATCTACTTTTCCGGAATTTTTCCAGCTCAGCTATGCGGGGGAACGGGGTTTAGTTGGTGCACGTGTTCTTGCATCGCGAGAATATATATTACTTCGGAAAAACGAAATTTTGGGTTCATTGATGCTGGGTAGATGTGTAGTGATAAGAGGAAACGTAGGAGGTATCCGTGGAGACCGAGGAAGAGAGAGAAAGAGATAGAGTTGTGACTCTATAGTATCAGGGTAAGAGGAAGGTATAGAAGGAGCGCGTAGGCGTACCTATACTACAGCGGATACCTATATGTATACAGTGATGTAGTGTAGTGGACTATATGTATGTATATGTATAGAACTATACATCTATACATATTGTGACGTGATTTCTTTGGAAACGCGTCACAAGAACACCTACCAATCACGTGGTTTACGTGCATATGCCCGAGTCGCTACCATGACGCGTGTTAACCCATTAACGCCCAAGAATCGCGATTTTTTCCTTCATTTTCAAGCCAGATTTTTATTATATAAAAAAAATCATACAAAATGAAGAGATACGTTCCCTAGTATTTTCGGGGGTGCTCTTTCAGAATCTGAGGTCAAAATCGGGTTCTGTCCATTAGGAAAAAAAAAGATGGCGGCTTTTAGACCAAAAAAAAGGAAAAATCGATGACACTTTTTTTCAATTTTTTTTTTCACCTCGAAGCCTTTGAAAAGTCCGGTTTTTTTTTTCAACCATGGGTGCATAGAATAGTGATGATTGAATAATCAATTTTTTAATTTCGTCGTTGTCAACATTTTCAACCCCAAAATGGCGCTTTTCACCCCCTGAGTGACACGAAAAATTTCACCCTCGGTGTCCCAAATGAAAAGTAGTTGGATTTGGACGAAAATTGTTACTCGGAGGTTTTTGAGGTCGCTGATTACGATTCTGTTCTCAAAATTCCGAAATTCAAAATGGCCGATCCAATATGGCGGACACAAATGCAAATGTTCATTTGAAGTGGATAAAACGTGGCACTCGGGGGTTTTCGAGGTCGCTGATTATGATTCTGCTTTCAAAATTCCGAAATTAAAAATGGCGGATCCAATATGGCGGACACAAATGCAAAAGTTCATTTGAATTGGATAAAACATGGCACTCAGGGGTTTTCGAGGTCGCTGATTATGATTCTGCTCTAAAAATTCCAAAATTAAAAATGGCGGATCCAATATGGCGGACACAATGCAAAAGTTCATTTGAATTGGATAAAACGTGGCACTCGGGAGTTTTCGAGGTCGCTGATTATGATTCTGCTCTCAAAATTCCGAAATTCAAAATGGCGGATCCAATATGGCGGACACGAATGCAAAAGTTCATTTGAATTGGATAAAACGTGGTACTCGGGGGTTTTCGAGGTCGCTGATTATGGTTCTGCTTTCAAAATTCCGAAATTCAAAATGGCGGATCCAATGTGGCGGACACAAATGCAAAAGTTCATTTGAATTGGATAAAACGTGGCACTCGGGGGTTTTCGAGGTCGCTGATTATGATTCTGCTCTCACAATTCGAAAGCCTTTGGGTATTTAAGTACCTGGTGTTTTCAGGCGTTCAGAGATGCCGGCGCCCCACGGTGTGGTGCATCGTGTTGGAGAGCGGGCCGTTTACGTTATGGGCGGAAGCTGGAGCTTTTCGCGCCGCGCTTCTGAAAAGAAGCATTGCCCGCTCTTGCACGATGCCCCGGGGATGCGATCCCAGAGAGTCTCACTGCTACCGTTGGAGAGAGTCACCCGGTATGTTCCCGATCCGATCTCGAGGTACCTCGGGCAGAGACGACGGCTACCGAATTAAAATATTATTTCAATAATATTTCAGCTCCCGATTCTGACGTAAGAGCTAAGTTCTCGCTCGAACCGGCGATTTCGCACGGTTGGATCCCGTGAGCGTGTTGACAGTTTTTCTGTTAACGCGCTCTATCTCGCTCTCGAATAATCCCTCGCGCGCCGGTCTTGGTCGCGCAAGGTAGAGAAAACAACGAATTTTCAGGTGAGACAGTCGAGTCTCCCGAAGTGCGTCAGATTCCGATTTTTGACGTTCTCGTGATAGTTGTCGATGGGACGTCGAGCCACGAGCTTCGCGATCGAGAGACGCGCCGTGTCTCTCTCGCTCCCGTGCGTATGTCGTTTCACGTGCAGTTCACGTTCGCGTTAAGTTTCGTCTACGTAAAAAGTTCCCGGGTGGTTAGTCTACCGGCTCCCGCACAATAAAATAAAACTTCGTTTTATTTTATTTTTGCTGTTACCGGTGTCGCGTAAGTGACAGATCCCGTGATCGTTCACGCTACTCCCCAGTGGATCCCGACCCCTCTACCACAACCCACAGCCTGAGCGGCCGTGCAGTACCGCAACCGTCCTCCCCCGTGCAAGTGCATCCAGATTAGTCCGGTTAAACGATTCCGGCGATACAAAAATCGAGGAGGCCTCCAGACTCCGAACCCGGTTAGTATTCCGGGGGAAACCAAAAATCAAGGAGTTATCCAGCTCCGTTTGGTGGGTCGGGTTGGATCCTCGCGACCCCAGTTTAGTCCGGTTGAGAAATCCGGCGAAACAAAATTCTCTGGTGCCCCGGGTATTGCGGATGCACGCGCGCGGGGTGGACGGCCGAAGGTGACGGTTCTCGCACCAGATCCCGATTTGAGTTCCCGTTTTCGTTACCGTGGTTAGAGAAAATATCTCCCGTCACAATATATATATATATATATATATATATATATGGATATATATATTTATATATATATATATATATATATATATATATATATATATATATACATATATATATACATATATATATATATATATATATATATATATATATATATATATATATATATATATATATATATAAATATATATATATATACACAGGGTGATCCAGAATAGGTATATCAGCGGGAAATGCCGGGTTCGGCAGGTTACTCCGAAGATTTCTACCGAGCCGTTTTCTTTTTTTCGCCTCCGTCATCAAATGGGAAGCATTAGAAAATAGGCATTCGATCTTCGAAATTAACGCTCGAATCCGCCATGTTGGACGACCGAAAAGGGCAAAAGAGTAGACGAAGGGCCACGAAGTCGTAGCCGGCGTCGAGAAGGTTCTGCGAAACAGCAGCGTTTGACAAATGCCAGCGCGCATGATCTGACGTTTAGCGAATCATTCGCTGCGTTGCCTGTTAACCTATTCGGCCCGAGAATCGTGACACACGATTTGACGTTTCACCTGTCGTCTGCTATCACTCGGCGTATTGCGTGCCAAAGCGTGAAGCGCGCCGCAATTAATGACATTTACGAATTTTGCTGCGATTATACATCGAGAGCGCCTGTTCTTTTTGCTTCCTTGAGAAATAAAAATTAACAAAACCAAAGAATTGTCAATGATTATCAACTTTCGATATCATTCACAATTCATCAATCTTTGCGATAAACCGACAAATCATCTCTTTGCGATATTATCGGAATGGAGATGAAATCAACCGCGAACTCGTTGTGACGTCGAGTATGTCCTATGGATAATGCACGGATCGTTGTCCGAACTGATTTCATCTCCTATCGCGGTAGGGAACGAGATGAATTTATCTCGTTTCAATATCACCGGAAAGGAGATGAAATCAATGGTGAACTCGTTGTGACGTTGTCAAGTGTATCCTATGGATACTGCACAAATCACTGACAGAATTGATTTCATCTCCGTTCGCGATCGGGAACGAAATAAATTCATCTCGTCGCGATATTATCGAATAGGAGATGAAATCAATGGAGAACTCGACGTGACTTTGTCAAGTGTATCCTATGGATACTGCACGAATCACTGACAGAATTGATTTCATCTCCGTTCGCGATCGGGAACGAAATGAATTCATCTCGTCGCGATATTATCGAATAGGAGATGAAATCAATGGCGAACTCGTCGTGACGTTGTCGCGTGTATCCTATGGATACTCCACGAATCACTGACAGAATTGATTTTATTTCCGTTCACGATTGGGAACTAGATGGATTCATCTCGTTTCGATATAATCGGAAACGCGATGAAATCAAAGGCAAACTCATCGTGATGGCTTCGAGTATGTCTTACGGACACTAGAAGAATCATTGACAGAATTGATTTCATCTCCGTTCACGATTGGGAACGAGATGAAATCATCTAATTGCGATATTATCGGAATGGAGGTGAAATCAACCGCGAACTCGTTGCGACCTTGTCGAGTGTGTCGTATGGATAACGCACGAATCGTTGTCTGAATTGATTTCATCTCCTATCGCGATCGGGAAGGAGATGAATTTATCTTGTTTCAATATAATCGGAAAGGAGATGAAATCAAGGCCGAACTCGTCGTGACGGCTTCGAGTATGTCCTGCGGACACTAGAAGAATCATTGACAGAATTGATTTCATCTCCGTTCGCGACTGGGAACGAGATAAAATCATCTCTTTGCGATATTATCGGAATGGAGATGAAATCAACCGCGAACTCGTTGCGACCTTGTCGAGTATGGATAATGCATGAATCTTTGTCCGAATTGATTCCATCCCCTATCGCGATCGGGAACGAGATGAATTTATCTTGTTTCCATATCATCGGAAAGGAGATGAAATCAATAGCGAACTCGTCGTGACGGCTTCGAGTATGTCCGACGGACACTAAAAGAATCATTGACAGAATTGATTTCATCTCCACTGGCGATCGGGAACGAGATGAAATCACCTCTTTGCGATATTATCGAAATGGAGATGAAATCAATGGTGAACTCGTCGTGACGTTGTCAAGACGAGATGAAATCATCTATTTGCGATATTATCGGAATGGAGATGAAATCAACCGCGAACTCGTTGCGACCTTGTCGAGTATGTCGTATGGATAACGCACGAATCGTTGTCCGAATTGATTTCATCTCCTATCGCGATCGGGAACGAGATGAATTTATCTTGTTTCAATATAATCGGAAAGAGATGAAATCAAGGGCGAACTTGTCGTGACGGCTTCGAGTATGTCCTACGGACACTAGAAGAATCATTGACAGAATTGATTTCATCTCCGTTCGCCATTGGGAACGAGATGAAATCATCTCTTTGCGATATTATCGGAATGGAGATGAAATCAACCGCGAACTCGTTGCGACCTTGTCGAGTATGTCGTATGGATAATGCATGAATCGTTGTCCGAATTGATTCCATGTCCTATCGCGATCGGGAACGAGATGAATTTATCTTGTTTCCATATCATCGGAAAGGAGATGAAATCAAGGGCGAACTCGTCGTGACGGCTTCGAGTATGTCCGACGGACACTAAAAGAATCATTGACAGAATTGATTTCATCTCCATTGGCGATCGGGAGCGAGATGAAATCATCTCTTTGCGATATTATCGGAATGGCGATGAAATCAATCGCGAACTCGTTGTGACGTTGTCGAGAATGTCCTATGGATAATGCACGAATCATTGTCCGAATTGATTTCATCTCCTGTCGCGATCGGGAACGAGATGAATTTATCTCGTTTCAATATCATCGGAAAGGAGATGAAGTCAATGGCAAACTCATCGTGACGGCTTCGAGTATGTCCTACGGACACTAGAAGAATCATTGACAGAATTGATTTCATCTCCGGTCGCGATCGGGAACGAGATGAAATCATTTCTTTGCGATATTATCGGAATGGAGATGAAATCAACCGCGATCTCTTTGTGACTTTGTCGAGTATTTCCTATGGATAATGCACGAATCGTTGTCCGAATTGATTTCATCTCCTATCGCGATCGGGAACGAGATGAATTTACCTCGTTTCAATATCATCGGAAAGGAGATGAAATCAATGGCGAACTCGTCGTGACGGCTTCGAGTATGTCCTACGGACACTAGAAGTATCATTGACAGAATTGATTTCATCTCCGTTCGCGATCGGGAACGAGATGAAATCATCTCTTTGCGATATTATCGGAATGGAGATGAAATCAACCGCGAACTCGTTGTGACGTTGTCGAGTATGTCCTATAGATTATGGACGAATCGTTGTCCGAATTGATTTCATCTCGGACGGCAACAACCGGCAACAACGAGTTCGCGGTTGATTTCATCACCATTCCGATAATATCGCAAAGAGATGATTTCACCGCTTTCCCAATCGCGAACGTAGATGAAATCAATTCTGTCGACGATTCTTCTAGTGTCCGTAGGAAATACTCGAAGCCGTCACGACGAGTTTGCCGTTGATTTCATCTCCTTTACGATTATATTGAAACAAGATAAATTCATCTCGTTCCCGATCGCGATAGGAGATGAAATCAATTTGGACAACGATTCGTGCATTATCCATACGACATGCTCGACAAGGTCGCAACGAGTTCGCGGTTGATTTCATCTCCATTCTGATAATATCGCAAAGAGATGATTTCATCTCGTTCCCATTCGCGAACGGAGATGAAATCAATTCTGTCAATGATTTTTCTAGTGTTCGTAAGATATACTCGAAGCCGTCACGACGAGTTTGCCTTTGATTTCATCTCGTTTCCGATTATATCGGAACAAGATGAATCCATCGAGTTCCCGATCGCGAACGGAGATAAAATCAATTCTGCCAGTGATTCGTGGAGTATCCATAGGATACACTCGACAACGTCACGACGAGTTCGCCATTCATTTCATCTCCTTTCCAATAATATCGCGACGAGATGAGTTTATTTCGTTCCCGATCGCGAACGGAGATGAAATCAATTCTGTCAATGATTCTTCTAGTGTCCGTAGGACATACTCGAAGCCGTCACGACGATTTCGCCATTGATTTCATCTCCTTTCCGATTATATTGAAACAAGATAAATTCATCTCGTTCCCGATCGCGATAGGAGATGAAATCAATTCGGACAACGATTCGTGCATTATCTATAGGACATACTCGACAACGTTACAACGAGATCGCAGTTGATTTCATCTCCATTCCGATAATATCGCAAAGAGATGATTTCATCTCGTTCCCGATCGCGAACGGAGATGAAATCAATTCTGTCAGTGATTCGTGCAGTATCCATAGGACACACTTGACAACGTCACGACGAGTTCACCATTGATTTCATCTCCTTTCCGGTGATATTGAAACGAGATAAATTCATCTCGTTCCCGATCGCGATAGGAGATGAAATCAGTTCGGACAACGATCCGTGCATTATCCATAGGACATACTCGACAAAGTCACAACGAGTTCGCGGTTGATTTCATCTCCATTCCGATAATATCGCAAAGAGATGATTTCATCTCGTTCCCGATCGCGAACGGAGATGAAATCAATTCTGTCAATGATTCTTCTAGTGTCCGTAGGACATACTCGAAGCCGTCACGACGAGTTCGCCATTGATTTCATCTCCTTTCCGATGATATTGAAACGAGATAAATTCATCTCGTTCCCGATCGCGATAAGAGATGAAATCAATTCGGACAACGAATCGTGCATTATCCATAGGACATACTCGACAACGTCACACCGAGTTCGCGGTTGATTTCATCTCCATTCCGATAATATCGCAAAGAGATGATTTCATGTCGTTCCTGATCGCGAACGGAGATGAAATCAATTCTGTCAATGATTCTTCTAGTGTCCGTAAGACGTACTCGAAGCCGTCACGACGAGTTCGCTATTGATTTCATCTCCTTTCCGATGATATTGAAACGAGATAAATTCATCTCGTTCCCGATCGCGATAGGAGATAAAATCAATTCGTTTGTCAAACGACGTTGACAGTTGCACGGAAACGTTAAGGGCAATGTTGATTTCATCTTTATCGAGTAAATAATGCGTCATACCCGCAGTTCACAGCAGTGCCTGAATTGCCCACTAGCTCTGGCCGGAAATAAGATGAAATCGAAAACCATTTTGAATGGAGCATTTCAGGAATGTCCGATAGATGCTCCGAAAAAGAATCAATGCATCGATTTAATCTTTGCTTGGTTTATAGAAGCTGTTAGACGCTCGAGCTGCGGGTCAATTTGCCCGTCTCCGGAATCCTTGACTTGATTGAAGATGAAATCGACAAATGCCATTACGGGGATGGTCGAACAACATTGGAAGTTGCGCGGAAACGTCAAGGGCTATGTTGATTTCATCTTTATTACGTAAAGCATACGTCCTACTCGCAGCTTGCAGCACCGCATGAATTGTCCATTTGCTCTGATCACAAGTGAAATGAATAAATAAATAACATTTTATTATAAAGCAGCACAAATGTTGACCCTTTACATATCGCTGGTATTCTAATATTCTTAAGGGGTAACACCACTCTAGCGGCAGAAAATAAGGCCTAACTTTCACAATTTATTTTGGGAGTTTGATAAAAAAATAGGATTTCTTTTTAGAGGGTTTATTTAACACAAACTAAAGGATAAAACAAATGTATTATAATTTTCATGCAAAATGGCGGTGAACCATCCTGAAAAACATGTTTTTTAAAACTAGGAGAACGGAGTACACGAACACCTTTGCAACGGATCGATTTGAAATGTTGATAATAGCTTCACAATTACATTCTCTATGGGACGACGTAGGGATTTTTCGATAAAATTTTGAAAAAAATGGCTGACATTGAAAGAAATTAATCGATTTTTTGGCCAAAAGATAAGCGATAAATTGTTTATAGAGAAAAAGTTTACATTTAATGTAAAAAACGGCTACGTACGCTCATAGAGAATGTAATTATGAAGCTGCGATGAAAATTCAAATCGATTCATGCAAAGGGTTCGCGTATTCCGGCCTCCCAGTTTGAAAAACAAGTTTTTCAAGATGGGCTTTGTCGTCGCTATTTTGTATGAAAATTACAATAATTTTTACATACTTTAATATATCTTACATAAACCCTCTCATAAGAAACCCTATTCGTTTTTTCATACTGCCAAAATAAATTGTCACAGTTAGGCCTAATTTTCTGCCGCTCGAGTGGTGTTACCCCTTAAGAGAAACCGCAAACAGAGTCGCAACGCTTTGGGATTTCCAGAATCAACCCGTATCGGTACGTGACAAATTCTATCTCAGACGGTGCAGAAGATCTTCTCATCTATTGTCAATCCTAAAAAAACGTCGTATCGATTTTCGTCTGCCGGAACCGACAGATTCCGTCTCCCCTAATGAGGAAATGGAAATCTTCTCCTCATGTTTCCTAACCCAGCTCGAACACACTTAGAGATGATATTCGTACAGAAAAATGTATTTTTGGAGATCAATCCGACTATGATACTGAACGGAGTGTTCGAATGAGAAATGGAATCCCGAAAACATCCAATTCTCGAAAATGTAGCGTCAAGTTATTGAGAGTTTGTTAATAAAAACTTACGTATTGATTTTTTTTCAATACGCAAGAAAAATCGCTCGGTATATCGAAAGTCGATAATCATTGACAATTCTTTGGTTTTGTTAATTTTTATTTCTCAAGGAAGCAAAAAGAACAGGCGCTCTCGATGGATAATCGCGGCAAAATTCGTAAATGTCATTAATTGCGGCGCGCTTCACGCTTTGGCACGCAATACGCCGACCGATAGCAGACGACAGGTGAAACGTCAAATCGTGTGTCACGATTCTCGGGCCGAATAGGTTGACAGGCAACGCAGCGAATGATTCGCTAAACGTCAGATCATGCGCGCTGGCATTTGTCAAACGCTGCTGTTTCGCAGAACCTTCTCGACGCCGGCTACGACTTCGTGGCCCTTCGTCTACTCTTCTGCCCTTTTCGGTCGTCCAACCTGGCGGATTCGAGCGTTAATTTCGAAGATCGAATGCCTATTTTCTAATGCTTCCCATTTGATGACGGAGGCGAAAAAAAGAAAACGGCTCGGTGGAAATCTTCGGAGTAACCTGCCGAACCCGGCATTTCCCGCTGATACACCTATTCTGGATCACCCTGTATATTCGTACGTTCTGGCTCAACCCAGTGTATTAAAACTTTAACGAACATTAAATTCATATTAAGCGAGCGCAGAAAGTGTATCGTTATCGCGAGACTCGCGGGTAATCAGAGACCCGGGCTATCGGGGGTATGTGTTACCGAAGTCCCGGGCAGCGGCGGTCTTCCGAGTAAGGAGCGTCAGCAAGATCGCGCCTGTGGGAACGCATGAACAAAGCTGATTCCACGACGTCGGCGATTTGCCCCACCCGCAAATGAACAATCAAAAGGGATTGAGAGTCCCCGATCGTCAGTCTTTCGTGCGCGGCTCTAGAGAGCTCTTCCAGTCTCTCTCACCGGAGTCCCCTCAAAGGGAGACCCGGCTATTTCGAGAATCATTGTCCAAATTTTGTTGTATCACATTTCAATTTAGTTTTAAAATATAAGTTAACATCTTTAAAACCTAAACACCGAGAAGTGCGAGCGTTATTTCGACGACCCTTGCAAGCACCGCGGTAGCAGACCCTCCGCCAACTAAACATCGAGAAGTACAAAGGCAACCACGGTCCGACAGAAGACTGCGGCCACTCAACGCTCCGCCAACAAGCCCTTCCGCCTAAGGAGGAAATCTATCCCTTAATAGACATTAGCAAGGTAGGTGAAGTGCAAAATAACAAATATAAAAAGATAAAAGGTCGCCAGCACAGAGTGCTCCGATCCCCGGTCCGTTCCTACGGGCCCAAAAGAGGAGCAAATTATATTACTCGTTAAAACGAGGTTACATCCTGTGCCATTGCAAAAAGCACAAAACTGGGACATAAAATTTTTGGTGACAGCGGTGGGACCATCTGTCTGGCGACATTTTATAAAATTAATCGAAGAAACAAAAATGTATTCGACTAATAAAAGCCACAAATTTCGGAATTGTTGTCTCTCTTCTCCCAAAGGTGTTTTTTTGGTTTTAACGAGTGTTCAAAATAAAATTGAATAGAAGTGATAAAACGCGTGTTTAAAACGAAATTTAATAAAACTTGTGTTAAAAAAAAATTCAATAAAAAAGGCGCACTTAAAAACAAAATGCCATTAAACGCGTATTCAAAAATAAATTTGTTAAAACGCGTATTAAAAAATAAAATTTTATTAAACGTGTATTTAAAAATAAAATTTTATTAAAAGCGTATTCAAAAATAAATTTTATTAAACGCGTATTTAAAGATAAAATTTTATTCAACGCGTATTCAGAAATAAATTTTATTAAACGCGTATTCAAAAATAAATTTGTTAAAACGCGTATTTAAAAATAAAATTTTATTAAACGCGTATTCAAAAATAAAAATTTGTTGAAACGAGTATTCGATTTTCGAAAAAATTTCCCACTGATGGGTCACGCGTCATATCTAACCCGTGAGACGATATAGCCTCGTGAAAAATGACAGCGCTGAAGCGATGCAACTGCAGCGTGAAAGGCAGGCACCCAAAGTGCTGGAGGGATGGAAATTAAGAATGCGAGATTGGAAAAATAACAGACCGATATCTTCCAAGAAAATTGGTAGAATTTTTTAGAAAAAAGTTTAAAATCACGTAACAATTCCAATTACCGAAGTCATGGCGCGAAGAATCCGATTTATATCTCTTGATTAATTAAACAAGACATTTAAGTATGACGCTAAACGTTAAAAGCCACGGCAAGACTTTCCAGAGTTTAATTAATTTTGTCCGTTTAATTTAAATCTCTGGTTGGTTCAACGTTATCTTTTCAACGTTCAAAGTTTAAAATCACGTAACAATTCCAATTACCGAAGTCATGGCGCGAAGAATCCGATTTATATCTCTTGATTAATTAAACAAGACATTTAAGTATGACGCTAAACGTTAAAAGCCACGGCAAGACTTTCCAGAGTTTAATTAATTTTGTCCGTTTAATTTAAATCTCTGGCTGGTTCAACGTTATCTACAGATGAAAACGAATTCGAGTAACAGTGCAGGTAACTGCAACAGTGCAGTGCACAAAGGCGCTTTTCAGCTTTAAAGAGCGTAATTTGTTTTAAATTATTTAAAGGCATCGAATCAGACTCCAGCAAACATGATTCCAATGAACAGACATGCAACATTGTTTGAATGAATCGTCTTGCACATGGGATGTCTGGCAATACTGAAAAAAAAATTTGCTGTATGCATATTCATCACCGTCGACCAAGCTAGCGAAACCCGAGAAGCGCATGGCAAGCTAATGAAATGGAGCTCGGCCGGCCGTCAGCTGGCACCAAGCGGGCAATTATGGAATCGGTGCTCGGAATGGTTCTCAGGGCCTTAATCGTACATTCCCGATATTACTGAGCCGGAATCGTTTCTGATTTTATCTTACTTCCGACCTGACGAGAATGTGGTATAACGGGATTTGGTTGAAACTACCCGAAAATGCCAAACGAGCCGTTGATTTCATCTTTTACTCATACGCAAATAAGCTATCGTTGTATCCGCAGCTTATACCTCCGCGTACCTGATCGAGTCTCCCCAATCAGGAAGGAGGTGAAATCAAAGACGAACTCGTCGGGTCGCTACCGAATATGTCCCGTGGATGCTAGAAAGATGATTGAGGGAACGGATTTCATCTCTGTTCGCTGGGGAATGACCGGTGATCTTTCGAGCTGCGTTTCAGCGATAAACAGTGGACTTTTCGAACATCGCTTATAAACATCGTTTATAAAAGTCGCCCTGTATACAGGGCGACTTTTATATGATGGCCAAGTGTTTTTTAAGAGCCTTGCGCGGTGATTTTGCGACTGAAAAATATGATTTTAATGGGTTTTCGAGCTCTCTCTCAATAAGAATATATCGTATTTTTGTCATGAATAGTATTTGCCAGAACGTATTATAATAGCGTATTTTGGAAAAAAATGGAAATTCCATTTTGCGTGTGCAGAAGAATGAAGTTTATAAAATTCCGAATACGGAACACTCCCGAAAAACTATATTTGAGCCCCCCGTCAAGGGGGAAAAATGATCAAACATACTATTTAAAGTTAATATATCGGAATTTAATCAGTGGAACAAATGAGCTAAATCAGACTAGAGCGCGCTATAGGAAGTGCTAGTCTGCCGACGTCACAGCTGCAACTTCTAAATGTTTGGCTGTCACAGGAAGTTGGTTGAGACTCCTATGATACGCGGTCGAACAGAGGGATCTGAATGTGTCCCTATCCGAGAACTTGATTGAAAATGATGTCAATTTCGAAAACGTTTGAGGATTCGCGAAAAACTTTCGGAATAAATCATTCTAGCAATACATTTTGAAGTAATTTGCCGTGAACTTATTATTTATTACCAAATACGAGTATTTGTATTGTTTAATGTTCCATAAATTATCTGAACATTCTGTAGTTACATCATTTTTAAACAATACATTCTAAATATGAAAATATTCTACATAATTATAAATATAAAAATAAATATTGTAAAATTTTGTAGTTACAGAATTTTAAGATAATTTACGAAACAGTAAAAAACAAAAATACTCCTAGTATTTGGTAAAAACTAATAATTTCACGCCAATTTCTTTAATACGTAATGTTAGGCTTATTTATGCCAAAAGTTGTTAGCGAATCGCATATGATTGAAAATATTATTTGCGGAGCACGAAATCCTCGAACATTTTCGAAATTGAGATCATTTTCAATAAAGTTCACAATCTATCGATAAAGTTCAATCTTAGTTTTAAGGCTTTCACGGCTTTTTATGTAATGAGAAGAGTATGTGGCTTCCGGATGGAGGCCGTGTTGAGGATCAGCGTTGTGCCGACGTTTCGCAAACGTTACAGTCTGCATCATCAGGGCTGAGAGCTCCGATACTGGAGCTCTCGTGTCTCAGGTATTCCTTATATAGTTGCAGTCATCGTTCTGGATCGCTGCACCAGCCAATCAGATGTTTTAATTGATCAGCTGGTCAATTAAAAAACCGGGAGGACGGTGTGCCAAATAGGATTGACGTGATATCCTCCATCTCTGTTTAGATTGTCCGGATGTTTTCGGATTTCCAAGCCTTCTCGGTGTTTCCTGGAAAAATAGCTGTTTGATGGGGCCAGGCTTTGGGCTTTGTCGAACTGGATGGCATGACCAGTCTCCATCCAATGTTCGGCCAGCGCTGATTGTAATATGGCCATATTTGATACACCGTTGATGTTCTTTGATCCGTGTACTGATCTTCCTCCCGGTTTCTCCTATGTACACTTTACCGCATGAGCAGGGTATTTTGTATACTCCTGGTGCACTTAATGGTGGTCTTTGGTCTTTTGCACTCGGAATCACTTGTACTAGTTTCTTCTGAGGTTTGAAGATCACTCGCACGTTATGTTTTCCAAGGACCCTCCCTATGCGATCGGTTATGCCCTGAAGGTATGGTAGGGAAGTTGTTGCGGTTATTTGTCCTTCATTCTCCCTATCAGGTGCTGTAACCGTTTTCGGATCAGCTATTTTTCTTTTTAGATTTTTGATCGTTCTTTCGATGTTGCCTGGCTTGTAGCCATTGTCTCCTAAAGCTTTTCGTAGGTGTTCTAGTTCAACCTCCAAGGAGTCTGGTTCGGAGATCGCTAGAGCTCTGTAGACCAGAGAGCTTAGGCTTCCGGTAAACTTTATGGCCCAAAGTGCCATCGCTTTTCCGTTGAACCAGTACATCCAGAAAAGGGATTTGATTTTCCTGTTCTATCTCCATGGTGAATTGAATATTGGGGTGCTGGGAGTTGAGGAAGGTTAAGAAATGATTGAGGTTTTCTTTGCCGTGACTCCAAATGACGAAGGTGTCATCGACATATCGGAACCAAGTGGAGGGCTTGTGGGAAGCTTCTTGCAGAATTCTGTTCTCGAAGTTCTCCATAAAGATGTTGGCGATGATAGGAGAAATAGGGGAACCCATGGCTGCGCCTGAAGTTTGTTCATAAAATTGGGATTGAAATTGGAAATATGTAGAGTTTAGGCAATGTTCTATGAGGGGCAGTAGGTTAGGGGCAACTTTTTTTGGAATTTTTAACTATGCTTAGGGTTTCATTGGTTGGGATGTTTGTAAACAGGGATACAACATCGAAACTCACTAAAATGTCTTCTGGTTGTACCTTGATAGTCTGGATCTTGTTCACAAAATCCCGAGAGTTTTGGATATGGGAGTTGTTGAGGCCTACGAGTTCCTGCAAAGGTTTGGAGAGAAAACGTGCCAAATGATATGTTTAGGACTGCCTATGTTGCTAACAATGGGCCTAAGTGGGATGTTGTTTTTGTGTATTTTTGGCAGACCGTAAAGCCTGGGTGGTAGGGATTCCTTGGGTGCTAGGGCTTTGGTTAGGTTTTCTGATAGACCAGCCTTCTTTAGAAGTGTTGTTGTTTTCTTTTCTACACTCGATGTGGGGTCACGTGATAATTTCTTGTACGTGTTGGTGTCCTCGAGCAGGTTCAAAATTTTACTGCAGTAGTCCGTTTTATCCATAATGACAGTTGCATTCCCTTTGTCAGCTGGTAGTATTAAGATGTCCTTGTTTTTCTTCAAATTGTGAAGAGCAAGGTGTTCTTCCTTCGTGATATTCTGCTGCGGAGGTTTTGCCTTGTG
This sequence comes from Ophion obscuratus, assembly GCA_964007375.1. Classification (NCBI taxonomy): domain Eukaryota; kingdom Metazoa; phylum Arthropoda; class Insecta; order Hymenoptera; family Ichneumonidae; genus Ophion; species Ophion obscuratus. Next base: position 3,896,959 of record OZ023322.1, read on the forward strand.
TAGAATATTGCTTATCCGTTTCCTGATGTCGTTGCCAGTATCCAGTGGGAGACGATAGATGGCCGTTTCCACCTGGCTGATGATTTCTCTGGTTGGAATTTCTGTTGGTGTAATGGCGAAATTGTGCCCTTTTGCGAGGACTGATGTTTCAGCTGCGGAGAGTGTGTGGTTACTTAGGTTTTTAACTGTGTGGGTTAGTATGGGCTGCTTTGATTGCGGACATAGTTTCCTGAATTTTTCTATCTGATTCTTGGATCTTAGGTCTGCACAGTGGAGGGCTTGTTCGTGAGTGACACGGTCAAGATCTTCCCACAGCCGTGGTTCCAAAGAGTCAGATAGACGTAGGTGAAGTTTAAGGAGTTTTTGGGAATTTTGGTCCAAAAGCTTTTTGGTGACGGATATTCTCTCTTTCACCAGTCTCAGCGAGGCCTGGTGGAGGATAGTTTTGGCTTGCTTTGATGGAAAGGGGTTTTTCAATTGAAAACATTTTGGTACCACTTGATGGTCGCGGCGCCTTTTTAGGCATGTTAACGAGCACAGTTCGATGTGCAGAGTTTTCCTGAATTTGGAAAAGGTGTTAACAGAACCCAAAATAGCCTCTCCGTGTAAGCGTCTGATTTTAGTTTTAAGGCTTTCACGGCTCTTTATGTAATGAGAAGAGTATGTGGCTTCCGGATGGAGGCCGTGTTGAGGATCAGCGTTGTGCCGACGTTTCGCAAACGTTACAGTCTGCATCATCAGGGCTGAGAGCTCCGATACTGGAGCTCTCGTGTCTCAGGTATTCCTTATATAGTTGCAGTCATCGTTCTGGATCGCTGCACCAGCCAATCAGATGTTTTAATTGATCAGCTGGTCAATTAAAAAAACTATATAAGGAATACCTGAGACACGAGAGCTCCAGTATCGGAGCTCTCAGCCCTGATGATGCAGACTGTAACGTTTGCGAAACGTCGGCACAAAGTTCAATCTGTTATCTTAGCCCTCAATCCGTGAAGGTATTTGAGGCACCTTCACCCCGTGAACATGGGTCATTTCGTTTTTGCACTACCAAACCAACAGTTGTCAATGGAAAACATGTGAAAAAATGCATGGTCAATCTTTAGGCCGTACTTCTCAAGGGAAAATAGGGTTTTTTTTCTTTCTTATGTTTAATATTTTTATAAATAAATAGTACGAAAACGACCCAGGTTCGCGAAATGCGGATTAAAATTCTCTACTCAATCGGTTCGATTGGATCGCGAAGGCGATCCAAGACGATGCTGCGAAAACGACAGTAGGAGCATTGTTAGTAGAAGAGCTAGGGCGGTTCTAACGCCGGGATCTCAGGGGGGAGCGGGGCGGCGGGGTCCAGCGCGGGAAGCCAAGTGCCTGGCGGCGGGGGGGTCCAGCGCGGGGACGTGACATCATGCCATGGGTCTCTGTGGAGGGGGTAGCCATGTGGTCCGAAGAGCGACTGTCGGGAGGGGGAAGCCGCTGTCGACGAGTGCTTTGTGGGGGCGGGGGTCAGGTAGTGGTGAATGAACGTTGAAAACCCATAAATCTCCTAATTTATTATAGACATAAAAAAGTTTAGCATCGATGCAGTGTTTTTCTTTCTCCACTATTTAGTGCGTGTGAAAATAAAACACACACACACGCACACACACACACACACACGCACACACACACGCACACGCACACGCACACGCACACGCACACACACACACACACACACACACACACACACACACACACACACACACAAACGATATGTGTATGTAATGGCCATATATGGGTAGAAAAATTTCGTTAATTTGAAGCGATACATGAAGGGGACGGCTTTTCAAAGTTGTTTATTTATGTGATGCAGGTGTGATGCGCTTGGTTTCGTTTCCGAAATCTTTAAAATGTTTGTATGCGTGTCCACTCCTGTCACGACTCTCGCCGACACCCGAGACAGGTCCTGACAAGTCGGGATTTCTCGGAAAAACTATAAACTTTAGAGACCTATCATCAAAGGGTTTTTGACCCCAGAAGGGCCACCGGAGCACAGCTGCACTCGGGAAAAAAATGTTTCGATGTATCGAGAACTCGTTTTCATTACAAAATATAACGTCGAGATGTTCAGATGTGCGAGTATGTACGCGGTGCATCCGGCCAAGCACCCCCTGGACTTGACCAAAAACGAGCTCGAACAGGTTCCAAAGGTCTTGCTCCTAAAATATTGGGGTGAATATGTTGGCTTATTGTGGGATCGCTTGCCAGAACATCATCGGAACGATAGTAAAGTGATATCATATCTTCCATGTATGGAGCATTATAATACACCACAGATGAAAGATCACATCGATGGCCCCCCACCTCAACGTCGGGAATGTGAAAAATGCTGTGGAAATTCTCCACGTACGGGGTTCTTCAAACGTGTTTGAACTCGTTTTTGGAATATGAAAAAATGTCGGGGGAAGTTTTCCGCGTACGAGGTTCTTCAAAAGTGTTTGAACCTGTTTATCATGATTGAAAAAGTGGGGAGACGTTTGAAAATTTAAGTAGGAGGGTTATGAGAGAACTTATAATTTCGTAGTCCAAGCTCAGAGTACACCATTCCACCGCGACATCAACATCTCTCCAAAAAGAACTTTGAAAGTGCGGGGAAAATGGATCTCTCGAGTATCAACAAAGTCAGCCTGATGGCGGAATTCCTTCCAACGAAGAAGCTGTCAGAACTCCGCGTTCACTCGGATCATCGAATCTCTGACATGAGGGCCGTACAAACCAAGTTTGGGAAACGCTACCTCGCGGACATCGCGGATGAGTTCACTGTCTTCTTACCAGCGCGATTTGTGAAGGCCTTCGATGAAGATTTGGAAACGTTCGAGCGAATGCGGCAAGCGGCACGTGATCATCGTCTCTGGATGACATACAAAGGTAGAAAATACAACAGCATAGACTTTTTCCAAGTCTGAGAACACATGGTGGAAAGAATACGGAATTCGTTGGAACATCATCGTCGAACGGCTGTCTGCATCATCGAGAGTATGCTGCAACTGGCGCGTAATAGTCAATTCTACATGCAGTTGTGAAAACTACATCAGCGTCAAGTTCCATCGTCTTGGAGTATGGTGGAAAAGAGCAAATTCGTTGGGGCAGTATCGTTGAGTGGAACAGCCGTCCAGATCACAGTCGTATCACCATCGTTTCGACGTTTTAAGTGTTTGACTATGTAAAAATGTATTTAAGAAAAAAAACTTTTTTTCGCGTATGAAACCGAAGTATGAAACCGGAATTTGCCCATAGGTGGCGCTAGATGTCGATGCAGTTACCGACACATCACGTCAGCGGTGTCTTGTTATCGTATTGATATCCGACAAAGATTTCCAACTCACAATAACACGAGTTTCATTCAGTAGCATTAGTTTATTAGAGATAAACATGTCGAGTTTTGTGCCAACAAATTGCGATTTGCCGACAGCACTACTTTTCTGTTTTCATCTGACGATAACCGCAGCCGAATCGCATCGAATGATTGGTGAGGCGTTTGGTGAGCATGCTCTCGGTAAAACACAGTGTTTCGAGTGGTTCAAACGGTTCAAAAGTGGCGATTTTGACGTGAGGAACGAAGAACGTGGAAGACCACCGAAAAAGTTTGAAGACGCTGACCTGCAAGCCTTGTTGGACGAAGACGACGCTCAAACACAACAACAACTGGCGGATGTACCTACGGTAATGATATGATACTTTGTATCATATCATTACAATAAACGTGTTTTTTCTGTACAAAAATTCCGGTTTCATACTTACACACCTGGTAAAGTTTATCGTGGTTAACGTCGATATTGGGAATAGAGTTGAAGGTTAACAATTCCACGAGACCGAGAGTATAATTTTTGTGTGGCGAGAGTTCGATGGGGGGAAAGTATTGCGCCTCGAGTATGGACGATGAGCCAGATATGGTCAATGTTAAACTTTCGTCCATGATGCTGGTAAATTAACAACTGAATTCCCCACGTCATTTTCCCCCTATATATAGTGTATACTTGTTTTTGTGCTGCAATTGTCGACAAAGGAATTTGAGACACATATGCCCACATTCAGTCGTATCATATTCCTGATATCCCTTATAATTATAATTTACGCTACCAACACGAAAATATCTCATGAGTTTGGATGGTGGTGGAAGATTGCCGAAACTATCAAAGTACATGACTTTCTATCCAGTATTTTTGTAAGCGACCCAGTGCGTTCCAGGACCGGCATTTTCATCCAAATTTACAATGGCTGCTTCACATTTGAGAGGTCCGCTCGCTGGCAATGTGTCGCGCATGTAAACTCCGCGAAAATGTCGAATCTTTAGGATTTTTGCATATTTGAGTAGGTCGCGGACGGTGAGGGGTCAGTGAGGTAGTGTAACTTCTAGTTTTTTAGCTTGATATGAAGGCCCAATCCCTGCTTATATGGTTTCAGATGTAGACCCCGACCTAATGCAATTGCTTCAATTGTCCGATTATGATGCTTACTTTCATCCAATTCACGTTTAGCTGCTTGAGCAGCATTTACGGCTTTAGCTATACTAGCCGCACCACCCAACAAAGCACCCGCAGCGCTAAGACCAGCAAAAATGGGCACGAGGAAGGGCAATAAACCACCAATTTTATGGGGTACAGGTCGAACCCGAGGTATGCGTACATTACCACCTTGCATCTTTACAGCTGCACGAGCACCCTTTAAAGCTGATTTAATAATCTTATGGAGATCATTACTTTGAATCATTGTCTTCTTTGCAGCGCCAATTATCTTTTTCAAACAAACGCCACCCTTACGGGCCTTCATTCCCATACCAAATTTTCTCTTTGTCTTCATAATATTTGCCACACCCCAAGCACTGGCTTTTTCACCGATACTAGCGTCTCTCGCAGTAACACGTTGCCCAGCCTGTTCAGCCAATACTTTATTCGCCAAATGTCTCGCCTCAAGATTATCTGGATTTTTCGAATACGCAATATCGTGTTGTTTGCAAGCCGCATCCAATGGGTTAATGCCCGGATCACCACGAGCAAGGCGCTTGACCAACTTTGTGCCTGGTCCATAATACTGATACCCAGGCAGATGTAGTTCAACGGGGAGTTTGTTGATTAGGCGGTTGACTAAACCTTTACCACTCTTGCCATGCACGATCATGTCTAAAGACAATATGCGACTGATTGATAATCCCTATAAGAATCCTATTTATATGATTTCATCGTTAGTCGTGTGTGAGATGACGTCCAAGAAGCAAATTATCGGAGGTGGATTCCCCGTGATAAATTTCGACGAGTTTGTCGAAGACGGAGGAAAAAAGAAGAAACAAAAACGTCATGGGAATTTATTGCCGGATAGCATACGTGCACTGTTTTGCGGTCCATCGAATTGTGGGAAAACCAACGCTTTGCTCACTCTCATCATCCATCCGAAGGGTTTGAGATTTGAGAATATTTACTTGTATTCCAAATCGTTGAAGCAGCCAAAGTATAAGTTGCTCGAACAATTACTCGAACCTGTGAGTGGAGTTGAATATCATCTATTCGAGGCGCATGAACAAGTGATAGCACCAAGTGATGCACGATCCAACTCTATATTCATCTTTGATGATATAGCATGCGAAAAGCTGAATAATGTTCGGGCCTTCTTTTCCATGGGAAGACACGAGATTGTTGACAGTTTTTATCTTTGTCAGACGTACACTCGTATCCCCAAGCATCTCGTGAGAGATAATGCAAATTTCGTGGTGCTTTTCAAGCAGGACGATATGAATCTCAAACACGTCTAGAACGATCATGTTAATACGGATATGACTTATACGTGCTTTAAAAAACATGTGCGTGAAATGCTGGAATTCCGACAAGTATGCATTTGTCACGATTGATAAGGATAGCGATATTAACGAAGGTTGATATAGACAGGGTTTTGATTATTTTCTAACCATTGATAAATGAGTCATCGCTGATAGTTGAAGAGACAGTATTGTGCATGCCGTGGCAGTGACAACATGAAGAGTGAACAACTGTTGCGAGAAAAAGATGTATTGCATGAAATTGCCAAGGCGAGCGATGCAATCAGACGAAACCATCAGATGATGAAAATTGGAAAAGATAGCGATGAGCAGAGAATGCAAGATGTCTTTAAGCCTATCGTGAGACCATTGGAGAAATTGGTGTAATATAAAAACAGTGAGGTGGTGAAGGACGAAATTACGGATGAAAAAGTGAGCGATGATGTTGAAGGAGATGTGTTAAATAGTGCGAAACATCAATTGAAGAAAGAGGCACAGAATTCCTTCAAGAGTGAAACCCAAGATTCATTTAAATTAATATATGAGGATGATGATGATGACTCGCAAAATGCCGATGAATTGATCCGTGAATATATCCTGCTATTACAAACAAATAGAAAGGCAGGCTTGGATGTACTATATGGTGTACGGAATCTCGCAAGCAACAAATTAATGATTGGTAATTCTCCGATAATTTTCGACTCTTAACATATTCGCGTGGGAGATGCGAGTTATGCGAAAACTGTTGGATTAACGGAGCTGTTGTTTAAAAAAGTGCCCAATGTCGAAACTCTCACACCGGACCATTTTAAAAACTATGAAAAGATTGTAATCTCAACGAATGCGCACAAAAAATTTTATAAGCCTAGTGAGACTATACGACGTAATACCAGCCACAAATTTAACACAAATATTGCAAATCTAGTTGACCATCATGCGGGACAGGGTATGCCAAAGTATAAGCTGGCTAGAAAAAACACAATCCGACTATATTTATTGGGACAATCCAAACGCGCTAGTAGACCGTCTTCGTTTACTCTTGGCATCACAAGCAGCCGGAAATTCGGCCCATGCGAATGAAATTATATCGATTATCGAGGAATTGCGTGAAGCTGAAATCATTTATCAAGTCGACATCGGAGGATTTACGCATTCTCATCATGAGTGTCGATGTGTTTGCATGTCATTCAAGTAGGAGTATACTCCACAGTAAGCAAGGTCCTCCAGGTCGACCTGGGTTTGCCTTTAGAATTACCGCAGATGGTCATTATGACTTGGGGCAGAAACGATTGTGTAACAATGCAAATCCGGAAGGAGAAGATGATGCTATCACTTTAAGTGCGTTACAAAAGAGATCCCGAACTATCATTAAGAACATACGCAAAGAAATTAATGAGTAGTCAGTTGTTGGTTCATGGACTTGAAGCTACGATAAGAGACATTGCAAAGACACTCGAGGCCAATGTCAAAACTCTACAAGATTTGGTGATGCATAATTCACACGTCATTGCTGAATTGGATGCGCGACTGCGCGGACTGGAAAATGAACGAGAAAAGGGGCGCTCTCGTGCTAGAGCTACATAAGCCTGCTCGACGAAACTATCCGCGTCGGCATGTGGACATCCGTGGCTTGGACGAGACCTGGCAAGCTGATCTCGTCGATATGTCATCATACGCGCGTCAAAACTCCAAACACAAATTTCTTCTCACCGTCATCGATACTTAAAATTCGCCTAGGCCGCGCCAATGCTGAGTAAGAGTGGTAAAGATGTAGCAGCCGCAATGAAGTCGATACTCGCTAAGGGACGCATACCGCAGAACTTACACGTTGATCGGGGAAAAGAATTCTACAATTATGCCTTTAAGGCCCTCATGAAAAATCCAATATTCATATGTATTCAACATGTAGTAACTTGAAGGCATCCATTTGCGAGCGTTTCAATCGTACATTGAAAAATAAGATGTGGATGCAATTTAGTCTTCGCGGTAATTATAAGTGGATCGATATTCTTGATAATCTAATTGCCAAGTACAACGATTCGGTACATCGCACCATTAAGATGAAGCCGAGAAATGTCAAGGCGGACAATGAGAAACAATTGCAGCAGATTTTTAATAAGCCTCCAATAAAAAGACAACCGAAATTCGCCGTTGGTGATAAAGTGAGAATCAGCAAATTTAAGACTGTTTTCGAAAAGGGTTACACCCCAAACTGGACAACGGAAATATTTACAATCTATCGTGTGAAAAAAACTCATCCCGTCACATACCACTTGAAGGACCATAAAGATGAACCGATCGCCGGTGGTTTCTACGAACAAGAGCTTCTCAGGGTCAAGTACCCCGATATCTATTGAAGCAGTGTTGAAGAAGCGTGGTAATCGGATGTTTGTAAAGTGGTTAGGTTTCGACAATAGCCACAATAGTTGGATAAGTAAATCCGATTTGTAGTAGATAATAAAGAAAATGGAAAAATATATATGTTTTATGACTCTTGACCTGCTGGACATCCCCGCATCCCTCCAAGGCCTCCGGCCGACTCCACAGACGGCTTGCTTCCCCCCTTCTCGCTGTCGCCCTTTTTCGTGGAAGGTGAGGAGATGGATAGAGTGAATAAACACATGTAATTATAAAAAGTCCGCTTCTTTATTTACGGAAAATAATAAATCCTTTCTTGCAGAATTAAATATATACAACAAACATAATTTTAACATTGAGTGAACAAGATATATACATAATTTTCACGAGTTTTATACATCAATATTCACAAAGTATACACAATTTTACATCAAGGTTGTGGAAAAAAAATTACAAAACTTTTCACGACGGTATTCTGTAATGCCCCCATGGTAGGGTATCAGAGGTCCCAGGTACGATATACCGTTTATCATCATGAGGACTTAGAGCGATTTTCATCTCACGAATGGTGTAGACCTTGTGCAACTTCGATCGAATACACGTTTGACTACGCATCATTTCAATGTCTTCCTTCAAGCATCGAGCATAATCATCAAACGTGATTGTCCTAGCCACAACACTGCTCTTGACAACTTTAACTTTTTTAGTATCCTTCTTACCCTCGACACGTGTCGCATACATTTTCGATCGAAGTCCAATGAACTCGGTCATAATTGCACCATTGCATTCGTCTTTCATGAGACCGGGTACCTTCTTATTAACAAGCGGCATATCATACCTATTACCCGCTGAATAGTCGCTCATATCAAATTTTTCAATGTCGCACTTCATGTCTGCATATACATCTTCGCTCTCAATGGCATATATAAGGCTATCTGTATCGGTATACATCACTTTACATTTATTCTGATACAATGGTACCATATACTCGTGATGAAATCCATACAAGCACGTTTTGGATATGTCGAGTATGCACATACCCACATATATCGGCTTATTGAACTTCACCTCGAGATTGCGCAATTCTACGGCAACGAGGTTTTCGGAAAAAACACTTCGACTGTGGAAGTTTGGCTTCGCAATCATTGCCTCCGCTCCATACGTGCCCTCCCATTTTGTCGAAAGCTTTACATCTACATGATTGCGCACACTCTCCATCGTTTTGCCAAACACCGCATTATTCATCAATTTGAATAAATTCTCTTCAAAATTGTTTTTGGCCAGCGTTCGAAACTGAGTATTCGACTCGATATATGAACGTAACCATGAGGATTGTGTGAATTGTAATACCCTATGGATTTTCCTGAGGCAAAGTCCATGACGTAAACAGTGTTGTAAATTTCTGTAGTGTATGATGTAGCCTTTTTTATCGCAGACGGTTGCTAGTAGCTTTTCCTGCTGCTTACCCGGTGGTTTTTCGTGTATTGGACAAAACGGCAAGTCTTTGTGCGAATCATGTAGAGATTGGGGATATTCCAAGTCGACTTCAAGGATGTAGCCTGTCGGTGAATCTAGCGCGATGGAAGATGGATCAAAATTGGACACATCGTTGACCCATCGAAAGTCTGCATATGGCAAGGGTTGACACATTGCCCATCCATACAAATTGTTGACGTCAAAATACATCAAGTATGATAATGCTCTCGATGGATCAAACGACTCCATGTACTTGTCATTAGCGTGTGCATATCAGTTTGAGCATTGACTGAGACCACCGCGTATACACCGCTCAACGAATAAAACCATGTCGATGTCAGTTAATAATTCAAACTTGACATTCGAGTGTTTTAACATTGCATCCCAGGTATACCCCGGCAATGTGTAGTAATACGCGGGATCTAGGCCATAGCTCTCAATGCACGTATTTCGAAAGTTTTCGAAAATATCAGCTAATAACAAGACATCTGTCTTCAAGTATAAATCGCTATAGTCACCCAGCGTTCGAATGGATCTAGCTCCCAAACTTTCTCAGCATGTGCATACTCACTCTCGTATACTATAGCATCTGTCAAGGAACTATAAAATGCATCACATGGTGGTAGGCAAGTGTCGTCTAGCTTGGTCACGTCATCAATATATTCATAAGGGAAGACCCCTTTTCGCGTCAACAAATTGAAATCGTCTGTCGAGAGAGTTGGGAATTGCATGCGTAAAATTTTGAGTTTGTCCTCAGTCAAAAGTGAGGCTAATTTGTCGAGACTCGTGTTGAGGAATTTGTATGAATCGATGAAGCGCAATTGGATCCTATGTTCTAAATCGTCTTTAATTTCAAAATGCTTCGTAAAGGAGATGTATTTCTCCTTTGTAATTGGAAGCACATCGGTTCTTCCTTCGAACGCTGTGGCTACTTCCTTGATTATAAAATGCGCAACATAGTCGGATAAATTGTGGAAAACTACAGGAATGAAAAATGACTGTTTGTAATTCAAGTTGCAGTTGGAATGGGCAGGGCCTCTATAGCGTCCAGTCAGATGGCAATGATCTCGAACGCGTACATCTTCTTGCGCAAATGGTTTCTCACATATGTGACATTGAGTCGCGGCTCGAAAACTAGCCCACTCACTCGGTGTTAAATATACCATCGGCACGATGTCGCAGAAAATTTATTTCATCCGCAGTGCTAGATTTTTTAGTTCTTCAACAAACCACGAGTAACAATCAGCACTGTGACGCGAGTGATATGAAGATAATGAATCGTCATACGAACAACGCACATAGTATCCGATGCTAAATACTTCATGATGTTGATACATATCTTTCGCCAGGTTCTCCCCATCGGTCTTTGCCAGCACACACTCCAAATCAGCATACACGATGAAAGGATGTCGCTCTTTCCGGCTAAAGTTGCTGAACTGGAGCCACTTATTGGTGTCGTTTGGTAGTCGAATTGCACAGTCGTTTATCGCCCCACAATCGACCTCGTGCGATTGCAATTTTTCCTCGGAACCGAAGTAGTGCCAACACCTGCAAAAAAAAATATTGTTTTGTGTAATTCGTCAAGCATATATAATTACATATATATATATATATATATATATATATATATACAGAGTGACAATTTGGGGATGGCCACCTATTTTTAAATCGATTTGGGCGGCCATTTTGAATCAGTTGAGGTGCGCTTTTAGAATAGTTTTTCGGGAACTTTTCGAAAAAAAATGTAGGGCTCATGTGAAAAAAATAAATTTCATGGAAAACAAGAAAAAAGATTTGAAAAAAAATAAAAACGGCATTCCGCGCCGACCGAAGCGAAGTCGATTCGATTTTGAACACGGAAGATTCGAATAGAAGTCGTTCGAAAAATGTTATGACTGAGAAAAACAATCCCAAAATTTCGAAATCGAACGATAGTTCAAACGTTGAGTTTGACTTCCGTAGTATATCGGGAACGGCGGAACCTGCGAACGGATTCAGCGGAGTGAGTAGGCGCTGGAGTTTCTGCTGCTGTGTTCGCGTCAGGGCTGTCATGGGGCCGCAAACGTCACCGAGAAACGTCAAGCCGCAGCTGACGTTTCGAGAAGCCAAAATATGCTGACAAAGAGTCACCGTAACAAACAATTTTTCGACTTTTATTCATTTTTTCAACTTCAAAATTGTTTTTTTTTAGCAATAATGCGTAATTTATTTATTCACAGACATCAATTACCAAGAAAATTTTTCAAAAACAATTTTCGAAATAAAATTAAGAAAGTGTATTTCAACGATTGGAGCTGCAAAAAAATTAAAAGTTCGAGATTCGTGTGAAGAGAATCAGTCAACCGTAGGGGGGTATATCAACTTTTTAAAATTATTTGTTAAATTGATATTGAAAACAAAGGTGATTGACTGGCAAAAAAAATCGACCAAATTTTGTTCGACAAGAGGAGATTATCGTTCACGCGTGAATTTTTTTTTTAAATTTGTTTATTTTTTTTTATTTGATTTTTTTTTAAATTGCGAAATTTTTTTCTTATTTTTTCTTGGTAATTGATGTCTTTGAATAGGAAAAATTACGCATTATTGCTAAAAAACCATTTTGAAGTTGAAAAAATGAATAAAAATTGAAAAATCGCTTGTTGCGGTGATTTTTGACAGAAACGATCAATTTAATCTTCAGAGCATTAAGAAAAAAAAAATCGCAGCGCTTTGCAACTTGCAGGGTTTTTTGGGGACACTTCGAGGTTAAAAAATTACCCTTATACCAAATTTTCCAAATATCCTTAAATTCGCAAATTTTCAACTTTTTTTCCGTCAACATCATAAATTCGAAAAAAAAATTTTATCCACAGTCACTAATTGCATATCGTAGAGAATGTTTTGCAGTTCCCAGAAAATCGGAAACGAATTCGGACCAGTAATATCGGGAATGTTCGCTCGAGGCCCCGAGAACCATTCCGAGCACCGATTTTAACTTTGTTAAATAAACAATACTCCTACCGTCGTTCTCGCAGCATCGTCAGACTTTTCGACCCATTCTGACCGGAAGTAGGATAAAATCGGAGCCGAATTCGGGGCAGTAATATCGGGAACGTACGAAAGAGGCCCCGAGAACCATTCCGAGCTACGATTTTATCTTTGTTGAATAAACAATGCTCCTACCGTCGTTCTCGCACCATCGCCAGACTTCTCGACCCATTCTGACCGGAAGTAAGATAAAATCGGAGACGATTTCGGGGCAGTAATATCGGGAATGTTCGCTCGAGGCCCCGAGAACCATTCCGAGCACCGATTTTATCTTTGTTAAATAAACAATTCTCCTACCGTCGTTCTCGCAGCATCGTCAGACTTGTCGACCCATTCTGACCGGAAGTAAGATAAAATCGGAGACGATTTCGGGGCAGTAATATCGGGAATGTTCGCTCGAGGCACCGAGAACCATTCCGAGCACCGATTTTATCTTTGTTAAATAAACAATGCTCCGACCGTCGGTCTCGCTGCATAGTCAGACTTCTCGACCCATTCTGACCGGAAGTAAGATAAAATCGGAGACGACGTCGGGGCAGTAACATCGGTAATGTTCGCTCGAGGCCCTGATAACTATTCCGAGCACCGATTTTATCTTTGTTAAATAAACAATTCTCCTACCGTCGTTCGCGCAGCATCGTCAGACTTGTCGACCCATTCTGACCGGAAGTAAGATAAAATCGGAGACGATTTCGGGGCAGTAATATCGGGAATGTTCGCTCGAAGCACCGAGAACCATTCCGAGCACCGATTTTATCTTTGTTAAATAAACAATTCTCCTACCGTCGATCTCGCACCATCGCCAGACTTCTCGACCCATTCTGACCGGAAGTAAGATAAAATCGGAGACGACTTCGGGGCAGTAACATCGGTAATGTTCGCATTACCGATCGCTTGTTGCGGTGAATACAATTTGCTTATGAATACAATTTGCAAATAAGAATACAAATTTCTGGCCGGAAAGATGGATTCTTCTTAACCCTCCACGGTCGCTCTAAGTCACTGAAGACCACAGCGAACATTCACGTGGACGTTTTCCCTCCGACAGCTCTATTTACAGTGTAAAAATACTAAGTTTTGGGCTTTAATACACATTGATTAACATTGTACAAGCATTGAGGCGGAGTCAGAATTTTTTTTACATTTATTAAGCATTTCAACCCGTTGAAAATTGTACTCGTACGACATACGACCCAGTAAAACCGCGGAAGCATCAGAATTACAGTGCGACCGCGGAGGGTTAATGATCTTTTTGCCTCCTTAATGGAGATGTTAAAATATTTTTGGCATGTTATTGTATTTTTCTATAAAAGATGCTTTCATATAAATGGGTGAAGAAGCATTTCGATACGAAAATATTAGTGTTACGCCTTAAACATGAAACATGAAAAAATATGAAATAGCAGCTTACAGGAATATTATTGATCAACGAATACATTTGAAAGAGAGGAATCACGACCGTGATAAGAAATGTATGTAAGGGGGTGGTTTACTTCCTTAAGCCTGCTGTCTGGAAGAAAGGTAAAATACGTAAACTTGAGTTTTGTTTCTTCTTTCAAGTGATACCTCTTTTTTCTCTTACCTCTTTACATACAAGGGTGGAGTGAGAAAAAGGATACATTACTCCAAGTGTGGAGATTGGCAAAAAGGCAATTAGAGGGTTGGTTCACCACTTCATATAATTTATTCTCAACAGCTCTATAGGGATTTTATCATCGACTTAGATTACAACAATTTTCGATTTTGTTCAATTCCAATTGGTGGACCGCTGCCATGTGAAACTGCAAAATCATCCCCCGACACGCTTTTCTTTAAGATGCGGTTTCCCTGATGAAGACCGTTTTTCCGCAAATGAAAAACCCATCGCTAATAGTTACTTATGTTTTAACACATATTTTATCTTCAACAAAAGTGCAAGCGGACACTTGAGTGGTGTTCCCGCCACAACACCGCAACAATACCGTACGCGCTTGTAGTTGCGCACGATTTCTTCAAATCGACCGCGTTTTTTCGTCGTTGTGTATATACACATCGACGAAATAATAATAATATGCCGGCCAGTTTTGAGAAATTGTTTCGGTGCTCTGTACGCACGTCAGAGACAAAAGCTCGTGACGATCGGCTTTTGTTTGCCGATCGGCTCCTTGCGGGCATTCATCATCAACCTACGGATGCAATGGCCGAAGCCAAAAAATTGCGGATGCATCGGTGCCTGATTGCCACGCATAATAATTATTCTCAAAGTGTGGCTATGTACCGTCAGGAGTACGATGACCATACGCCGTCCCGGCAAACTTTCCGACGGTAAGTTAATCTTGTGAGACGTACGCGTCAATTATTAAAAAAAAAAAACTTTTACAGACTCGCCGAGAACATCGCGCAGCATGGCACTTTGAAAGTCCCGGAGGTGCCGCGCAGGAAGCCGGTGACGGATGAAGTCAGGGTCCCCGTTCTCCATGCCATCGAGAAAAACCCCGTGCAGAGCGCACGAGGCCTTGCTCGTACTTTGAGTAAGAGAGAGACAGAGAGAGAGAGAGAGAGTGAGAGAGAGAGAGAGAGAGAGAGAGAGAGAGAGAGAGAGAGAGAGAGAGAGAGAGAGAGAGAGAGAGAGAGAGAGAGAGAGTGAGTGAGTGAGTGAGTGAGTGAGTGAGTGAGTGAGTGAGTGAGTGAGTGAGTGAGTGAGTGAGTGAGTGAGTGAGTGAGTGAGTGGGTGGGTGGGTGGGTGGGTGAGTGAGTGGGTGAGTGAGTGAGTGAGTGAGTGAGTGAGTGAGTGAGTGAGTGAGTGAGTGAGTGAGTGAGTGAGTGAGTGAGTGAGTGAGTGAGTGAGTGAGTGAGTGAGTGAGTGAGTGAGTGAGTGAGTGAGTGAGTGAGTGAGTGAGTGAGTGAGTGAGTGAGTGAGTGAGTGAGTGAGTGAGTGAGTGAGTGAGTGAGTGAGTGAGTGAGTGAGTGAGTGAGTGAGTGAGTGAGTGAGTGAGTGAGTGAGTGAGTGAGTGAGTGAGTGAGTGAGTGAGTGAGTGAGTGAGTGAGTGAGTGAGTGAGTGAGTGAGTGAGTGAGTGAGTGAGTGAGTGAGTGAGTGAGTGAGTGAGTGAGTGAGTGAGTGAGTGAGTGAGTGAGTGAGTGAGTGAGTGAGTGAGTGAGTGAGTGAGTGAGTGAGTGAGTGAGTGAGTGAGTGAGTGAGTGAGTGAGTGAGTGAGTGAGTGAGTGAGTGAGTGAGTGAGTGAGTGAGTGAGTGAGTGAGTGAGTGAGTGAGTGAGTGAGTGAGTGAGTGAGTGAGTGAGTGAGTGAGTGAGTGAGTGAGTGAGTGAGTGAGTGAGTGAGTGAGTGAGTGAGTGAGTGAGTGAGTGAGTGAGTGAGTGAGTGAGTGAGTGAGTGAGTGAGTGAGTGAGTGAGTGAGTGAGTGAGTGAGTGAGTGAGTGAGTGAGTGAGTGAGTGAGTGAGTGAGTGAGTGAGTGAGTGAGTGAGTGAGTGAGTGAGTGAGTGAGTGAGTGAGTGAGTGAGTGAGTGAGTGAGTGAGTGAGTGAGTGAGTGAGTGAGTGAGTGAGTGAGTGAGTGAGTGAGTGAGTGAGTGAGTGAGTGAGTGAGTGAGTGAGTGAGTGAGTGAGTGAGTGAGTGAGTGAGTGAGTGAGTGAGTGAGTGAGTGAGTGAGTGAGTGAGTGAGTGAGTGAGTGAGTGAGTGAGTGAGTGAGTGAGTGAGTGGAGAAGAGTGAAGCGGAGCGCAGAGGAGAGAGGGGGAGAGCCTTACGGAAATGTGCATCTTTTTGTTTGACCAGACGTCAACAGAGAAACCGTGCGGAAAATTTTGCGGGAGCAGCACTACCCGTACCGCGCACACGTCGTTCAGAGCCTTCAGGAACGTGACTACGAGCGTAGGCTCCAGTTCTGCACGTTTTTACTGACGAAGCCGGATTCACAAGCCACGAGATATTCAACCGTCAAAACGTCCGGCACTGGGCTGAAGAAAATCCTGGATGGGTCGTTGAAGTTGATCGGCAGAACCACTGGCGCGTAAATGTATGGGCCGGTGTTCTTAACGATCGAGTGATCGGACCATGGTTTTTTGAGGGCAACATGGACCGTGTTCAGTATGAAGAATTGTTGCCAAACATTCTTCCCGAACTTCTCGAAGATGTGCCCTTGGCTATCCGGCTAAGAATGTGGTGGCAACAAGATGGACACCCGGCGCATACAGCACGCAGCGTGCGAGACATTCTGAATCAACGTTTTCCGAATCGGGTACTCGCTTTACACGGAACGATTCCGTGGCCAGCACGATCGCCCGATTTGACACCACTTGATTTTTTCGATTGGGGGACAATAAAAAACATCGTTTACAGGACAGAACCTACTACTGAGGACGATATGCGGGAGCGGATCAGAGGCGCATTTGCGACCATCACGCCGGGTATGTTGCGGCGGACCAGATCAAACTTCACGAGAAGAGTAGAATTATGCGTAGATAGAGAAGGAGCCCACATCGAGCACCTTATCAAGAGATGGATCCCATAGGTTCATTTCTTCGGAAGATGTTTAATGCGAGTTCGTGATCTTCTGCGATCAGGTCTTATCTTTTTGTAAAGTTGGTTGTGATCTGCTGCCGTACCCTTCTGTATATCTCTCCTTCATACTGTTTATCATAGTCCGTTCTAATGTCGTAACATGTTTTGAGTTTTTCAAACAAAAAAAGGCGGCGTTTCGAATTGGTGGGTTCTGCTAACTACGATTCATTCCGCATAAATATAAAAAAACGATTTGGAAATTGGAGCAAAATTTCTAACACGTTGTTGCTCTATGACCGTGGTGGTAGTAAGCACCCTATTTTTTACCAAATAGCCAAATAAGGTGCGTATTCAAAAAGGGCGTATACTTAACGCCATCCATGGTCTCCTCAAAAATTAAGTGCAGATTATCGTTGAGAAAATCGGTCTAGGCATTTTCACACCATTGACGATGTGGGGAAAGTTCTATGACCCGGGATATTCCGATGCCTAGAGTTATATATTTTGGCGGTGTTGAGTCCTTCGGTTTGTAGATTCGGTTTCATCTATCTGT
The DNA here is from genome assembly GCA_964007375.1 of Ophion obscuratus. Taxonomy (NCBI): domain Eukaryota; kingdom Metazoa; phylum Arthropoda; class Insecta; order Hymenoptera; family Ichneumonidae; genus Ophion; species Ophion obscuratus. The sequence goes on from OZ023322.1 coordinate 3,914,655, forward strand.
ACACATTTTATGTTTTCATCATGTACATACGTTCATTGTAAATACTTTTGTTTCGATTCAAACACCATCTATTGTTCTTTAATGTAAATATTTTTCTTTGTACATATTTGTTTAAAGTTCTTTGCAAAATATTAAAATTCTTTTGTTGTGCAAGGAGTTTTATTTTCTTAGTGGTCGATCGAACTAATAACATCATCCATCTACCAGCTTCTTCGAGGAGTGCTTGCTTCAGATCAATGATATGCATTTTCGAAGAGGGTTAGAACTTAAAACGAAACGTCAAGACTGGCATTCATTTTATCTTTGTCGCGTAGAGAACGACTCTATGATTAAACGTGGCGTTGGAGCAATGGTCAATTGATCCATTCGCTGTGATTGGAAATAAGATCGCGGCATCGTCAAGAAGGCTGACGATGCCGCGAGAACGATGACCGGAGCGCTTGTTAGTAAACAAAAATGAAAGCAGTGCTCGCGATGGTTTTGGGGGCCTCGATTGGTCATTCCCGATACGACGGCCCCCAATTTGTCTCTGCTTTCATCTTACGTTCGGTCGTTTTTCGTCGAGAAGTCCGACGATGCCGCGAGAACGATGAGCAGAGCATTTGTTAATAATAAAAAAAAAGCAATGCTCGCGATGGTACTTGGGGTCTCGTTCGGTCACCCTCGACGCGACGGCCCCGAGTTTGTCTATGCTTTTACCTTACTTCCGGTCATTTTTCGTCAAGAAATCTGAAGATGCCGTCAAAACGATGACCGGAGCATTTGTTAGTAAACAGAGATAAAAGCAGTGCTCGCGTCGATCTTAGGGGCCTCGCTCGGTCATTCCCGATACGTTCGTCTTCCAGTACTTCCAGTTTTTTTTCGTAAATAAGTCTGACGATGCCGCGGAAATGGTTCTCGGGGCCTCGATCGTACGTTCCCGATAATACTGCCCCGAAATCATCTCCGATTTTATCTTACTTCCGGTCAGAATGGATCGAGAAGTCTAACGATGCTGCGAGCACGACAGTAGGAGAATTGTTTATTTAACAAAGATAAAATCGGTGCTCGGGATGGATCTCGGGGCCTCTAGCGAACTTTCCCGATATTACTGGCCCGAATTCGTCTCCGATTTTATCTCACTTCCGGTCAGAATGGGGCAAAAGGTCTGACGATGGTGCGAGAACGACGGTAGGAGCATTGTTTATTTAATAAAGATAAAATCGGTGCTCGGAATGGTTCTCGGGGCCTCGAACGAAGATTCCCGATATTGCTGCCCCGAATTCGTCTCCGATTTTATCTTACCTCCGGTCAGAATGGGTCGAGAAGTCTGACGATGCAGCGAGAACGACGGTCGGAGCAATGTTTATTTAACAAAGATAAAATCGGTGCTCGCAATGGTTCTCGGTGCCTCGAGCGAACATTCCCGATATTACTGCCCCGAAATCGTCTCCGATTTTATCTTACTTCCGGTCAGAATGGGTCGACAAGTCTGACGATGCTGCGAGCACGACAGTAGGAGAATTGTTTATTTAACAAAGATAAAATCGGTGCTCGTAATGGTTCTCGGGGCCGCGAGCGAACATTCCCGATATTACTGCCCGGAAATCGTCTCCGATTTTACCTTACTTCCGGTCAGAATGGGTCGAGCATTCTGACGATGGTGCGAGAACGACGATAGGGGCATTGTTTATTGAACAAAGATAAAATCGTCGATCGGAATGGTTCTCGGGGCCTCGATCGTACGGTCCCGATAATACTGCCCCGAAATCGTCTCCGATTTTATCTTACTTCCGGTCAGAATGGGTGAGAAGTCTGACGATGCTGCGAGCACGACGGTAGGAGAATTGTTTATTTAACAAAGATAAAATCGGTGCTCGGGATGGATCTCGGGGCCTCGAGCGAACTTTCCCGATATTACTGGCCCGAATTCGTCTCCGATTTTATCTCACTTCCGGTCAGAATGGGGCAAAAAGTCTAACGATGCTGCGAGAACGACGGTAGGAGTATTGTTTATTTAACAAAGACAAAATCGGTGCTCGGAATAGTTTTCGGGGCCTCGATCGGAAATTCCCGATATTACTGCCCCGAAATCGTCTCCGATTTTATCTTACTTCCGATCAGAATGGGGCAAGAAGTCTAAAGATGCAGCGAGAACGACGATTGGAGCATTGTTTATTTAACAAAGATAAAATCGGTGCTCGGAATAATTTTCGGGGCCTCGAGCGAACATTCCCGATATTTCTGCCCCGAAATCGTCTCCGATTTTTCTTACTTCCGATCAGAATCGGTCGAGAAGTCTGACGATGCTGCGAGAACGACGGTAGGAGCATTGTTTATTTAACAAAGATAAAATCGGTGCTCGGAATGGTTCTCCGGGCCTCGAGCGAACATTACCGATGTTACTGCCCCGAAGTCGTCTGAGATTGTATCTTACTTCCGGTCAGAATGGGTCGAGAAGTCTGGCGATGGTGCGAGAACGACGGTAGGAGCATTGTTTATTCAACAAAGATAAAATCGTAGCTCGGAATGGTTCTCGGGGCCTCGAGCGAACATTCCCGATAATACTGCCCCGAATTCGTCTCCGATTTTATCTTACGTTCGGTCAGAATGGGTCGAAAAGTCTGACGATGCTGCGAGAACGACGGTAGGAGCATTGTTTATTTAACAAAGATAAAATCGGTGCTCGGAATGGTTCTCAGGGCCTCGAGCGAACATTTCCGATGTTAGTGCCCCGAAGTCGTCTCCGATTTTATCTTACTTCCGGTCAGAATGGGTCGAGAAGGCTGGCGATGGTGCGAGAACGACGGTAGGAGTATTGTTTATTTAACAAAGATAAAATCGGTGCTCGTAATGGTTCTCGGGGCCCCGAGCGAACATTCCCGATAATACTGCCCCGAATTCGTCTCCGATTTTATCTTACTTTCGCTCAGAATGGGGCGAGAAGTCTAAAGATGCAGCGAGAACGACGATTGGAGCATTGTTTATTTAACAAAGATAAAATCGGTGCTCGGAATAGTTTTCGGGGCCTCGATCGTTCGTTCCCGATATTACTGCCCCGAAATTGTCTCCGATTTTATCTTACTTCCGGTCAGAATGGGTCGAGCATTCTGACGATGGTGCGAGATCGACGGTAGGAGCATTGTTTATTTAACAAAGATAAAATCGGTGCTCCCAATGGTGCTCGGGGCCTCGAGCGAACATTCCCGATAATACTGCCCCGAATTCGTCTCCGATTTTATCTTACTTCCGGTCAGAATGGATCGAAAAGTCTGACGATGCTGCGAGAACGACCGTAGGAGTATTGTTTATTTAACAAAGATAAAATCGGTGCTCGGAGAGGTTCTCGCTGCCTCGAGCGAACATTCCCGATATTACTGCCCCGAAATCGTCTCCGATTTTATTTTACTTCCGGTCAGAATCGGTCGAGAAGTCTGACGATGCTGCGAGAACGACGGTAGGAGCATTGTTTATTCAACAAAGATAAAATCGGTGCTCGGAATGGTTCTCCGGGCCTCGAGCGAACATTACCGATGTTAATGCCCCGAAGTCGTCTCCGATTTTATGTTACTTCCGGTCAGAATGGGTCGAGAAGTCTGGCGATGGTGCGAGAACGACGGTAGGAGCATTGTTTATTCAACAAAGATAAAATCGTAGCTCGGAATGGTTCTCGGGGCCTCGAGCGAACATTCCCGATATTACTGCCCCGAATTCGTCTCCGATTTTATCTTACTTTCGGTCAGAATGGGTCGAAAAGTCTGACGATGCTGCGAGAACGACAGTAGGAGTATTGTTTATTTAACAAAGATAAAATCGGTGCTCGGAATGGTTCTCAGGGCCTCGAGCGAACATTTCCGATGTTAGTGCCCCGAAGTCGTCTCCGATTTTATCTTACTTCCGATCAGAATGGGTCGAGAAGTCTGGCGATGGTGCGAGAACGACGGTAGGAGTATTGTTTATTTAACAAAGATAAAATCGGTGCTCGTAATGGTTCTCGGGGCCTCGAGCGAACATTCCCGATAATACTGCCCCGAATTCGTCTCCGATTTTATCTTACTTCCGGTCAGAATGGGTCGAAAAGTCTGACGATGCTGCGAGAACGACCGTAGGAGTATTGTTTATTTAACAAAGATAAAATCGGTGCTCGGAGGGGTTCTAGCTGCCTCGAGCGAACATTCCCGATATTACTGCCCCGAAATCGTCTCCGATTTTATCTTACTTCCGGTCAGAATCGGTCGAGAAGTCTGACGATGCTGCGAGAACGACGGTAGGAGCATTGTTTATTCAACAAAGATAAAATCGGTGCTCTGAATGGTTCTCCGGGCCTCGAGCGAACATTACCGATGTTATTGCCCCGAAGTCATCTCCGATTTTATCTTACTTCCGGTCAGAATGGGTCGAGAAGTCTGGCGATGGTGCGAGAACGACGGTAGGAGCATTGTTTATACAACAAAGATAAAATCGTAACTCGGAATGGTTCTCGGGGCCTCGAGCGAACATTCCCGATATTATTGCCCCGAATTCGTCTCCGATTTTATCTTACTTTCGGTCAGAATGGGTCGAAAAGTCTGACGATGCTGCGAGAACGACGGTAGGAGTATTGTTTATTTAACAAATATAAAATCGGTGCTCGGAATGGTTCTCGGTGCCTCGAGCGAACATTCCCGATAATACTGCCCCGAATTCGTCTCCGATTTTATCTTACTTCCGGTCAGAACGGGTCGAAAAGTCTGACGATGCTGCGAGAACGACGGTAGGAGTATCGTTTATTTATCAAAGATAAAATCGGTGCTCGGAATGGTTCTCGCTGCCTCGAGCGAACATTCCCGATATTACTGCCCCGAATTCGTCTCCGATTTTATCTTACTTTCGCTCAGAATGGGGCGAGACGCCTAAAGATGCAGCGAGAACGACGATTGGAGCATTGTTTATTTAACAAAGATAAAATCGGTGGTCGGAATAGTTTTCGGGGCCTCGGTCGTTCGTTCCCGATATTACTGCCCCGAAATTGTCTCCGATTTTATCTTACTTCCGGTCAGAATGGGTCGAGCATTCTGACGATGGTGCGAGAACGACGGTAGGAGCATTGTTTATTTAACAAAGATAAAATCGGTGCTCGGAATGGTTCTCGGGGCATCGAGCGAACATTCCCGATAATACTGCCCCGAATTCGTCTGCGATTTTATCTTACTTCCGGTCAGAATGGGTCGAAAAGTCTGACGATGCTGCGAGAACGACAGTAGGAGTATTGTTTATTTAATAAAGATAAAATCGGTGCTCGGAGGGGTCCTCGCTGCCTCGAGCGAACATTCCCGATATTACTGCCCCGAAATCGTCTCCGATTTTATCTTACTTCCGGTCAGAATCGGTCGAGAAGTCTGACGATGCTGCGAGAACGACGGTAGGAGCATTGTTTATTTAACAAAGATAAAATCGGTGCTCGGAATGGTTCTCGGGGCCTCGAGCGAACATTCCCGATAATACTGCCCCGAATTCGTCTCCGATTTTATCTTACTTCCGGTCGGAATGGGTCGAAAAGTCTGACAATGCGGCGAGAACGACGGTAGGAGTATTGTTTATTAAACAAAGATAAAATCGGTGCTCGTAATGGTTCTCGGGGCCTCGAGCGAACTTTCCCGATATTACTGGCCCGAATTCGTCTCCGATTTTATCTAACTTTCGGTCAGAATGGGGCGAGAAGTCTAAAGATGCAGCGAGAACGACCATTGGAGCATTGTTCATTTAACAAAGATAAAATCGGTGCTCGGAATAGTTTTCGGGGCCTCGATCGTTCGTTCCCGATATTACTGCCCCGAAATTGTCTCCGATTTTATCTTACTTCCGGTCAGAATGGGTCGAGCATTCTGACGATGGTGCGAGAACGACGGTAGGAGCATTGTTTATTTAACAAAGATAAAATCGGTGCTCGGAATGATTCTCGGGGCCTCGATCGTTCGTTCCCGATATTACTGCCCCGAAGTCGTCTCCGATTTTATCTTACTTCCGGTCAGAATCAGTCGAGAAGTCTGACGATGCTGCGAGAACGACGGTAGGAGCATTGTTTATTTAACAAAGATAAAATCGGTGCTCGGAATGGTTCTCGGTGCCTCGAGCGAACATTCCCGACATTACTGCCCCGATATCGTCTCCGATTTTATCCTACTTGCGGTCAGAATTGGTCGAGAAGTCTGACGATGCTGCGAGAACGACAGTAGGAGTATTGTTTATTTAACAAAGATAAAATCGGTGCTCGGAATGGTTCTCAGGGCCTCGAGCGAACATTTCCGATGTTAGTGCCCCGAAGTCGTCTCCGATTTTATCTTACTTCCGATCAGAATGGGTCGAGAAGTCTGGCGATGGTGCGAGAACGACGGTAGGAGTATTGTTTATTTAACAGAGATAAATTCGGTGCTCCCAATGGTTCTCGGGGCCTCGAGCGAACATTCCCGATAATACTGCCCCGAATTCGTCTCCAATTTTATCTTACTTCCGGTCAGAATGGGTCGAAAAGTCTGACGATGCTGCGAGAACGACGGTAGGAGTATTGTTTATTTAACAAAGATAAAATCGGTGCTCGGAGGGGTTCTCGCTGCCTCGAGCGAACATTCCCGATAATACTGCCCCGAATTCGTCTCCGATTTTATCTTACTTCCGGTCAGAATGGGTCGAAAAGTCTGATGATGCTGCGAGAACGACAGTAGGAGTATTGTTTATTTAACAAAGATAAAATCGGTGCTCGGAGGGGTTCTCGCTGCCTCGAGCGAACATTCCCGATATTACTGCCCCGAAATCGTCTCCGATTTTATCTTACTTCCGGTCAGAATCGGTCGAGAAGTCTGACGATGCTGCGAGAACGACGGTAGGAGCATTGTTTATTTAACAAAGATAAAATCGGTGCTCGGAATGGTTCTCGGGGCCTCGAGCGAACATTCCCGATAATACTGCCCCGAATTCGTCTCCGATTTTATCTTACTTCCGGGCAGAATGGGTCGAAAAGTCTGACAATGCGGCGAGAACGACGGTAGGAGTATTGTTTATTTAACAAAGATAAAATCGGTGCTCGTAATGGTTCTCGGGGCCTCGAGCGAATTTCCCGATATTACTGGCCCGAATTCGTCTCCGATTTTATCTAACTTTCGGTCAGAATGGGGCGAGAAGTCTAAAGATGCAGCGAGAACGACCATTGGAGCATTGTTTATTTAACAAAGATAAAATCGGTGCTCGGAATAGTTTTCGGGGCCTCGATCGTTCGTTCCCGATATTACTGCCCCGAAATTGTCTCCGATTTTATCTTACTTCCGGTCAGAATGGGTCGAGCATTCTGACGATGGTGCGAGAACGACGGTAGGAGCATTGTTTATTTAACAAAGATAAAATCGGTGCTCGGAATGATCCTCGTGGCCTCAATCGTTCGTTCCCGATATTACTGCCCCGAAGTCGTCTCCGATTTTATCTTACTTCCGGTCAGAATCAGTCGAGAAGTCTGACGATGCTGCGAGAACGACGGTAGGAGCATTGTTTATTTAACAAAGATAAAATCGGTGCTCGGAATGGTTCTCGGTGCCTCGAGCGAACATTCCCGACATTACTGCCCCGAAATCGTCTCCGATTTTATCCTACTTCCGGTCAGAATTGGTCGAGAAGTCTGACGATGCTGCGAGAACGACAGTAGGAGTATTGTTTATTTAGCAAAGATAAAATCGGTGCTCGGAATGGTTCTCAGGGCCTCGAGCGAACATTTCCGATGTTAGTGCCCCGAAGTCGTCTCCGATTTTATCTTACTTCCGGTCAGAATGGGTCGAGAAGTCTGGCGATGGTGGGAGAACGACGGTAGGAGCATTGTTTATTCAACAAAGATAAAATCGTAGCTCGGAATGGTTCTCGGGGCCTCGAGCGAACATTCCCGATATTATTGCCCCGAATTCGTCTCCGATTTTATCTTACTTTCGGTCAGAATGGGTCGAAAAGTCTGACGATGCTGCGAGAACGACGGTAGGAGTATTGTTTATTTAACAAATATAAAATCGGTGCTCGGAATGGTTCTCGGTGCCTCGAGCGAACATTCCCGATATTACAGCCCCGAAATCGTCTCCGATTTTATCTTACGTCCGGTCAGAATCGGTCGAGAAGTCTGACGATGCTGCGAGAACGAAGATTGGAGCATTGTTTATTTAACAAAGATAAAATCGGTGCTCGGAATAGTTTTCGGGGCCTCGATTGTTCGTTCCCGATATTACTGCCCCGAAATTGTCTCCGATTTTATCTTACTTCCGGTCAGAATGGGTCGAGCATTCTGACGATGGTGCGAGAACGACGGTAGGAGCATTGTTTATTTAACAAAGATAAAATCGGTGCTCCCACTGGTTCTCGGGGCCTCGAGCGAACATTCCCGATAATACTGCCCCGAATTCGTCTCCGATTTTATCTTACTTCCGGTAAGAATGGGTCGAAAAGTCTGACGATGCTGCGAGAACGACGGTAGGAGCATTGTTTATTTAACAAAGATAAAATTGGTGCTCGGAATGGTTCTCGGGGCCTCGAGCGAACATTCCCGATAATACTGCCCCGAAGTCGTCTCCGATTTTATCTTACTTCCGGGCAGAATGGGTCGAAAAGTCTGACAATGCGGCGAGAACGACGGTAGGAGTATTGTTTATTTAACAAAGATAAAATCGGTGCTCGTAATGGTTCTCGGGGCCTCGAGCGAATTTCCCGATATTACTGGCCCGAATTCGTCTCCGATTTTATCTAACTTTCGGTCAGAATGGGGCGAGAAGTCTAAAGATGCCGCGAGAACGACCATTGGAGCATTGTTTATTTAACAAAGATAAAATCGGTGCTCGGAATAGTTTTCGGGGCCTCGATCGTTCGTTCCCGATATTACTGCCCCGAAATTGTCTCCGATTTTATCTTACTTCCGGTCAGAATGGGTCGAGCATTCTGACGATGGTGCGAGAACGACGGTAGGAGCATTGTTTATTTAACAAAGATAAAATCGGTGCTCGGAATGATCCTCGTGGCCTCAATCGTTCGTTCCCGATATTACTGCCCCGAAGTCGTCTCCGATTTTATCTTACTTCCGGTCAGAATCAGGCGAGAAGTCTGACGATGCTGCGAGAACGACGGTAGGAGCATTGTTTATTTAACAAAGATAAAATCGGTGCTCGGAATGGTTCTCGGTGCCTCGAGCGAACATTCCCGACATTACTGCCCCGAAATCGTCTCCGATTTTATCCTACTTCCGGTCAGAATTGGTCGAGAAGTCTGACGATGCTGCGAGAACGACAGTAGGAGTATTGTTTATTTAGCAAAGATAAAATCGGTGCTCGGAATGGTTCTCAGGGCCTCGAGCGAACATTTCCGATGTTAGTGCCCCGAAGTCGTCTCCGATTTTATCTTACTTCCGGTCAGAATGGGTCGAGAAGTCTGGCGATGGTGGGAGAACGACGGTAGGAGCATTGTTTATTCAACAAAGATAAAATCGTAGCTCGGAATGGTTCTCGGGGCCTCGAGCGAACATTCCCGATATTATTGCCCCGAATTCGTCTCCGATTTTATCTTACTTTCGGTCAGAATGGGTCGAAAAGTCTGACGATGCTGCGAGAACGACGGTAGGAGTATTGTTTATTTAACAAATATAAAATCGGTGCTCGGAATGGTTCTCGGTGCCTCGAGCGAACATTCCCGATATTACAGCCCCGAAATCGTCTCCGATTTTATCTTACGTCCGGTCAGAATCGGTCGAGAAGTCTGACGATGCTGCGAGAACGAAGATTGGAGCATTGTTTATTTAACAAAGATAAAATCGGTGCTCGGAATAGTTTTCGGGGCCTCGATTGTTCGTTCCCGATATTACTGCCCCGAAATTGTCTCCGATTTTATCTTACTTCCGGTCAGAATGGGTCGAGCATTCTGACGATGGTGCGAGAACGACGGTAGGAGCATTGTTTATTTAACAAAGATAAAATCGGTGCTCCCACTGGTTCTCGGCTGCGAGCGAACATTCCCGATAATACTGCCCCGAATTCGTCTCCGATTTTATCTTACTTCCGGTAAGAATGGGTCGAAAAGTCTGACGATGCTGCGAGAACGACGGTAGGAGTATTGTTAATTTAACAAAGATAAAATCGGTGCTCGGAGGGGTTCTCGCTGCCTCGAGCGAACATTCCCGATAATACTGCCCCGAATTCGTCTCCGATTTTATCTTACTTCCGGTCAGAATGGGTCGAAAAGTCTGACGATGCTGCGAGAACGACAGTAGGAGTATTGTTTATTTAACAAAGATAAAATCGGTGCTCGGAGGGGTTCTCGCTGCCTCGAGCGAACATTCCCGATATTACTGCCCCGAAATCGTCTCCGATTTTATCTTACTTCCGGTCAGAATCGGTCGAGAAGTCTGACGATGCTGCGAGAACGACGGTAGGAGCATTGTTTATTTCACAAAGATAAAATCGGTGCTCCCAATGGTGCTCGGGGCCTCGAGCGAACATTCCCGATAATACTGCCCTGAATTCGTCTCCGATTTTATCTTACTTCCGGTCAGAATGGATCGAAAAGTCTGACGATGCTGCGAGAACGACCGTAGGAGTATTGTTTATTTAACAAAGATAAAATCGGTGCTCGGAGAGGTTCTCGCTGCCTCGAGCGAACATTCCCGATATTACTGCCCCGAAATCGTCTCCGATTTTATTTTACTTCCGGTCAGAATCGGTCGAGAAGTCTGACGATGCTGCGAGAACGACGGTAGGAGCATTGTTTATTCAACAAAGATAAAATCGGTGTTCGGAATGGTTCTCCCAAATCGGTGCTCCCACTGGTTCTCGGGGCCTCGAGCGAACATTACCGATGTTAATGCCCCGAAGTCGTCTCCGATTTTATGTTACTTCCGGTCAGAATGGGTCGAGAAGTCTGGCGATGGTGCGAGAACGACGGTAGGAGCATTGTTTATTCAACAAAGATAAAATCGTAGCTCGGAATGGTTCTCGGGGCCTCGAGCGAACATTCCCGATATTACTGCCCCGAATTCGTCTCCGATTTTATCTTACTTTCGGTCAGAATGGGTCGAAAAGTCTGACGATGCTGCGAGAACGACAGTAGGAGTATTGTTTATTTAACAAAGATAAAATCGGTGCTCGGAATGGTTCTCAGGGCCTCGAGCGAACATTTCCGATGTTAGTGCCCCGAAGTCGTCTCCGATTTTATCTTACTTCCGGTCAGAATGGGTCGAAAAGTCTGACGATGCTGCGAGAACGACCGTAGGAGTATTGTTTATTTAACAAAGATAAAATCGGTGCTCGGAGGGGTTCTCGCTGCCTCGAGCGAACATTCCGTGGTAGGTGGTCGGAAGGTGGTCGGTAGGTGGTCGGAATAGTTTTCGGGGCCTCGATCGTTCGTTCCCGATATTTCTGCCCCGAAATTGTCTCCGATTTTATCTTACTTCCGGTCAGAATGGGTCGAGCATTCTGACGATGGTGCGAGAACGACGGTAGAAGCATTGTTTATTTAACAAAGATAAAATCGGTACTCGGAATGGTTCTCGGGGCATCGAGCGAACATTCCCGATAATACTGCCCCGAATTCGTCTGCGATTTTATCTTACTTCCGGTCAGAATGGGTCGAAAAGTCTGACGATGCTGCGAGAACGACAGTAGGAGTATTGTTTATTTAATAAAGATAAAATCGGTGCTCGCAGGGGTCCTCGCTGCCTCGAGCGAACATTGCCGATATTACTGCCCCGAAATCGTCTCCGATTTTATCTTACTTCCGGTCAGAATCGGTCGAGAAGTCTGACGATGCTGCGAGAACGACGGTAGGAGCATTGTTTATTTAACAAAGATAAAATCGGTGCTCGGAATGGTTCTCGGGGCCTCGAGCGAACATTCCCGATAATACTGCCCCGAATTCGTCTCCGATTTTATCTTACTTCCGGTCAGAATGTGTCGAAAAGTCTGACAATGCGGCGAGAACGACGGTAGGAGTATTGTTTATTAAACAAAGATAAAATCGGTGCTCGTAATGGTTCTCGGGGCCTCGAACGAACTTTCCCGATATTACTGGCCCGAATTCGTCTCCGATTTTATCTAACTTTCGGTCAGAATGGGGCGAGAAGTCTAAAGATGCAGCGAGAACGACCATTGGAGCATTGTTTATTTAACAAAGATAAAATCGGTGCTCGGAATAGTTTTCGGGGCCTCGATCGTTCGTTCCCGATATTACTGCCCCGAAATTGTCTCCGATTTTATCTTACTTCCGGTCAGAATGGGTCGAGCATTCTGACGATGGTGCGAGAACGACGGTAGGAGCATTGTTTATTTAACAAAGATAAAATCGGTGCTCGGAATGATTCTCGGGGCCTCGATCGTTCGTTCCCGATATTACTGCCCCGAAGTCGTCTCCGATTTTATCTTACTTCCGGTCAGAATCAGTCGAGAAGTCTGACGATGCTGCGAGAACGACGGTAGGAGCATTGTTTATTTAACAAAGATAAAATCGGTGCTCGGAATGGTTCTCGGTGCCTCGAGCGAACATTCCCGACATTACTGCCCCGAAATCGTCTCCGATTTTATCCTACTTCCGGTCAGAATTGGTCGAGAAGTCTTACGATGCTGCGAGAACGAGAGTAGGAGTATTGTTTATTTAACAAAGATAAAATCGGTGCTCGGAATGGTTCTCAGGGCCTCGAGCGAACATTTCCGATGTTAGTGCCCCGAAGTCGTCTCCGATTTTATCTTACTTCCGATCAGAATGGGTCGAGAAGTCTGGCGATGGTGCGAGAACGACGGTAGGAGTATTGTTTATTTAACAAAGATAAAATCGGTGCTCCCAATGGTTCTCGGGGCCTCGAGCGAACATTCCCGATAATACTGCCCCGAATTCGTCTCCGATTTGATCTTACTTCCGGTCAGAATGGGTCGAAAAGTCTGACGATGCTGCGAGAACGACGGTAGGAGTATTGTTTATTTAACAAAGATAAAATCCGTGCTCGGAGGGGTCCTCGCTGCCTCGAGCGAACATTCCCGATATTACTGCCCCGAAATCGTCTCCGATTTTATCTTACTTCCGGTCAGAACGGGTCGAAAAGTCTGACGATGCTGCGAGAACGACGGTAGGAGTATTGTTTATTTAACAAAGATAAAATCGGTGCTCGGAATGGTTCTCGCTGCCTCGAGCGAACATTCCCGATATTACTGGCCCGAATTCGTCTCCGATTTTATCTAACTTTCGGTCAGAATGGGGCGAGAAGTCTAAAGATGCAGCGAGAACGACCATTGGAGCATTGTTTATTTAACAAAGATAAAATCGGTGCTCGGAATAGTTTTCGGGGCCTCGATCGTTCGTTCCCGATATTACTGCCCCGAAATTGTCTCCGATTTTATCTTACTTCCGGTCAGAATGGGTCGAGCATTCTGACGATGGTGCGAGAACGACGGTAGGAGCATTGTTTATTTAACAAAGATAAAATCGGTGCTCGGAATGATTCTCGGGGCCTCGATCGTTCGTTCCCGATATTACTGCCCCGAAGTCGTCTCCGATTTTATCTTACTTCCGGTCAGAATCAGTCGAGAAGTCTGACGATGCTGCGAGAACGACGGTAGGAGCATTGTTTATTTAACAAAGATAAAATCGGTGCTCGGAATGGTTCTCGGTGCCTCGAGCGAACATTCCCGACATTACTGCCCCGAAATCGTCTCCGATTTTATCCTACTTCCGGTCAGAATTGGTCGAGAAGTCTGACGATGCTGCGAGAACGAGAGTAGGAGTATTGTTTATTTAACAAAGATAAAATCGGTGCTCGGAATGGTTCTCAGGGCCTCGAGCGAACATTTCCGATGTTAGTGCCCCGAAGTCGTCTCCGATTTTATCTTACTTCCGATCAGAATGGGTCGAGAAGTCTGGCGATGGTGCGAGAACGACGGTAGGAGTATTGTTTATTTAACAAAGATAAAATCGGTGCTCCCAATGGTTCTCGGGGCCTCGAGCGAACATTCCCGATAATACTGCCCCGAACTCGTCTCCGATTTTATCTTACTTCCGGTCAGAATGGGTCGAAAAGTCTGACGATGCTGCGAGAACGACGGTAGGAGTATTGTTTATTTAACAAAGATAAAATCGGTGCTCGGAGGGGTTCTCGCTGCCTCGAGCGAACATTCCCGATGTTAGTGCCCGGAAGTCGTCTCCGATTTTATCTTACTTCCGGTCAGAATGGGTCGAGAAGTCTGGCGATGGTGCGAGAACGACGGTAGGAGCAATGTTTATTCAACAAAGATAAAATCGTAGCTCGGAATGGTTCTCGGGGCCTCGAGCGAACATTCCCGATATTATTGCCCCGAATTCGTCTCCGATTTTATCTTACTTTCGGTCAGAATGGGTCGAAAAGTCTGACGATGCTGCGAGAACGACGGTAGGAGTATTGTTTATTTAACAAATATAAAATCGGTGCTCGGAATGGTTCTCGGTGCCTCGAGCGAACATTCCCGATATTACAGCCCCGAAATCGTCTCCGATTTTATCTTACGTCCGGTCAGAATCGGTCGAGAAGTCTGACGATGCTGCGAGAACGAAGATTGGAGCATTGTTTATTTAACAAAGATGAAATCGGTGCTCGGAATAGTTTTCGGGGCCTCGATTGTTCGTTCCCGATATTACTGCCCCGAAATTGTCTCCGATTTTATCTTACTTCCGGTCAGAATGGGTCGAGCATTCTGACGATGGTGCGAGAACGACGGTAGGAGCATTGTTTATTTAACAAAGATAAAATCGGTGCTCCCACTGGTTCTCGGGGCCTCGAGCGAACATTCCCGATAATACTGCCCCGAATTCGTCTCCGATTTTATCTTACTTCCGGTCAGAATGGGTCGAAAAGTCTGACGATGCTGCGAGAACGACGGTAGGAGTATTGTTTATTTAACAAAGATAAAATCGGTGCTCGGAGGGGTTCTCGCTGCCTCGAGCGAACATTCCCGATATTACTGCCCCGAATTCGTCTCCGATTTTATCTTACTTCCGGTCAGAATCGGTCGAGAAGTCTGACGATGCTGCGAGAACGACGGTAGGAGCATTGTTTATTTAACAAAGATAAAATCGGTGCTCCCAATGGTGCTCGGGGCCTCGAGCGATCATTCCCGATAATACTGCCCCGAATTCGTCTCCGATTTTATCTTACTTCCGGTCAGAATGGATCGAAAATTCTGACGATGCTGCCAGAACGACCGTAGGAGTATTGTTTATTTAACAAAGATAAAATCGGTGCTCGGAGAGGTTCTCGCTGCCTCGAGCGAACATTCCCGATATTACTGCCCCGAAATCGTCTCCGATTTTATTTTACTTCCGGTCAGAATCGGTCGAGAAGTCTGACGATGCTGCGAGAACGACGGTAGGAGCATTGTTTATTCAACAAAGATAAAAGCGGTGCTCGGAATGGTTCTCCGGGCCTCGAGCGAACATTACCGATGTTAATGCCCCGAAGTCGTCTCCGATTTTATGTTACTTCCGGTCAGAATGGGTCGAGAAGTCTGGCGATGGTGCGAGAACGACGGTAGGAGCATTGTTTATTCAACAAAGATAAAATCGTAGCTCGGAATGGTTCTCGGGGCCTCGAGCGAACATTCCCGATATTACTGCCCCGAATTCGTCTCCGATTTTATCTTACTTTCGGTCAGAATGGGTCGAAAAGTCTGACGATGCTGCGAGAACGACAGTAGGAGTATTGTTTATTTAACAACGATAAAATCCGTGCTCGGAATGGTTCTCAGGGCCTCGAGCGAACATTTCCGATGTTAGTGCCCCGAAGTCGTCTCCGATTTTATCTTACTTCCGATCACAATGGGTCGAGAAGTCTGGCGATGGTGCGAGAACGACGGTAGGAGTATTGTTTATTCAACAAAGATAAAATCGGTGCTCGTAATGGTTGTCGGGGCCTCGAGCGAACATTCCCGATAATACTGCCCCGAATTCGTCTCCGATTTTATCTTACTTCCGGTCAGAATGGGTCGAAAAGTCTGACGATGCTGCGAGAACGACCGTAGGAGTATTGTTTATTTAACAAAGATAAAATCGGTGCTCGGAGGGGTTCTCGCTGCCTCGAGCGAATATTCCCGATATTACTGCCCCGAAATCGTCTCCGATTTTATCTTACTTCCGGTCAGAATCGGTCGAGAAGTCTGACGATGCTGCGAGAACGACGGTAGGAGCATTGTTTATTCAACAAAGATAAAATCGGTGCTCTGAATGGTTCTCCGGGCCTCGAGCGAACATTACCGATGTTATTGCCCCGAAGTCGTCTCCGATTTTATCTTACTTCCGGTCAGAATGGGTCGAGAAGTCTGGCGAAGGTGCGAGAACGACGGTAGGAGCATTGTTTATACAACAAAGATAAAATCGTAACTCGGAATGGTTCTCGGGGCCTCGAGCGAACATTCCCGATATTATTGCCCCGAATTCGTCTCCGATTTTATCTTACTTTCGGTCAGAATGGGGCGAAAAGTCTGACGATGCTGCGAGAACGACGGTAGGAGTATTGTTTATTTAACAAATATAAAATCGGTGCTCGGAATGGTTCTCGGTGCCTCGAGCGAACATTCCCGATAATACTGCCCCGAATTCGTCTCCGATTTTATCTTAGTTCCGGTCAGAACGGGTCGAAAAGTCTGACGATGCTGCGAGAACGACGGTAGGAGTATTGTTTATTCAACAAAGATAAAATCGGTGCTCGGAATGGTTCTCGCTGCCTCGAGCGAACATTCCCGATATTACTGCCCCGAATTCGTCTCCGATTTTATCTTACTTTCGCTCAGAATGGGGCGAGACGTCTGAAGATGCAGCGAGAACGACGATTGGAGCATTGTTTATTTAACAAAGATAAAATCGGTGGTCGGAATAGTTTTCGGGGCCTCGATCGTTCGTTCCCGATATTACTGCCCCGAAATTGTCTCCGATTTTATCTTACTTCCGGTCAGAATGGGTCGAGCATTCTGACGATGGTGCGAGAACGACGGTAGGAGCATTGTTTATTTAACAAAGATAAAATCGGTACTCGGAATGGTTCTCGGGGCATCGAGCGAACATTCCCGATAATACTGCCCCGAATTCGTCTGCGATTTTATCTTACTTCCGGTCAGAATGGGTCGAAAAGTCTGACGATGCTGCGAGAACGACAGTAGGAGTATTGTTTATTTAATAAAGATAAAATCGGTGCTCGGAGGGGTCCTCGCTGCATCGAGCGAACATTCCCGATATTACTGCCCCGAAATCGTCTCCGATTTTATCTTACTTCCGGTCAGAATCGGTCGAGAAGTCTGACGATGCTGCGAGAACGACGGTAGGAGCATTGTTTATTTAACAAAGATAAAATCGGTGCCCGGAATGGTTCTCGGGGCCTCGAGCGAACATTCCCGATAATACTGCCCCGAATTCGTCTCCGATTTTATCTTACTTCCGGTCAGAATGGGTCGAAAAGTCTGACAATGCGGCGAGAACGACGGTAGGAGTATTGTTTATTAAACAAAGATAAAATCGGTGCTCGTAATGGTTCTCGGGGCCTCGAGCGAACTTTCCCGATATTACTGGCCCGAATTCGTCTCCGATTTTATCTAACTTTCGGTCAGAATGGGGCGAGAAGTCTAAAGATGCAGCGAGAACGACCATTGGAGCATTGTTTATTTAACAAAGATAAAATCGGTGCTCGGAATAGTTTTCGGGGCCTCGATCGTTCGTTCCCGATATTACTGCCCCGAAATTGTCTCCGATTTTATCTTACTTCCGGTCAGAATGGGTCGAGCATTCTGACGATGGTGCGAGAACGACGGTAGGAGCAATGTTTATTTAACAATGATAAAATCGGTGCTCGGAATGATTCTCGGGGCCTCGATCGTTCGTTCCCGATATTACTGCCCCGAAGTCGTCTCCGATTTTATCTTACTTCCGGTCAGAATCAGTCGAGAAGTCTGACGATGCTGCGAGAACGACGGTAGGAGCATTGTTTATTTAACAAAGATAAAATCGGTGCTCGGAATGGTTCTCGGTGCCTCGAGCGAACATTCCCGACATTACTGCCCCGAAATCGTCTCCGATTTTATCCTACTTCCGGTCAGAATTGGTCGAGAAGTCTGACGATGCTGCGAGAACGAGAGTAGGAGTATTGTTTATTTAACAAAGATAAAATCGGTGCTCGGAATGGTTCTCAGGGCCTCGAGCGAATATTTCCGATGTTAGTGCCCCGAAGTCGTCTCCGATTTTATCTTACTTCCGATCAGAATGGGTCGAGAAGTCTGGCGATGGTGCGAGAACGACGGTAGGAGTAATGTTTATTTAACAAAGATAAAATCGGTGCTCCCAATGGTTCTCGGGGCCTCGAGCGAACATTCCCGATAATACTGCCCCGAATTCGTCTCCGATTTTATCTTACTTCCGGTCAGAATGGGTCGAAAAGTCTGACGATGCTGCGAGAACGACGGTAGGAGTATTGTTTATTTAACAAAGATAAAATCGGTGCTCGGAGGGGTTCTCGCTGCCTCGAGCGAACATTCCCGATGTTAGTGCCCCGAAGTCGTCTCCGATTTTATCTTACTTCCGGTCAGAATGGGTCGAGAAGTCTGGCGATGGTGCGAGAACGACGGTAGGAGCAATGTTTATTCAACAAAGATAAAATCGTAGCTCGGAATGGTTCTCGGGGCCTCGAGCGAACATTCCCGATATTATTGCCCCGAATTCGTCTCCGATTTTATCTTACTTTCGGTCAGAATGGGTCGAAAAGTCTGACGATGCTGCGAGAACGACGGTAGGAGTATTGTTTATTTAACAAATATAAAATCGGTGCTCGGATTGGTTCTCGGTGCCTCGAGCGAACATTCCCGATATTACAGCCCCGAAATCGTCTCCGATTTTATCTTACGTCCGGTCAGAATCGGTCGAGAAGTCTGACGATGCTGCGAGAACGAAGATTGGAGCATTGTTTATTTAACAAAGATAAAATCGGTGCTCGGAATAGTTTTCGGGGCCTCGATCGTTCGTTCCCGATATTACTGCCCCGAAATTGTCTCCGATTTTATCTTACTTCCGGTCAGAATGGGTCGAGCATTCTGACGATGGTGCGAGAACGACGGTAGGAGCATTGTTTATTTAACAAAGATAAAATCGGTGCTCGGAATGATTCTCGGGGCCTCGATCGTTCGTTCCCGATATTACTGCCCCGAAGTCGTCTCCGATTTTATCTTACTTCCGGTCAGAATCGGTCGAGAAGTCTGACGATGCTGCGAGAACGACGGTAGGAGCATTGTTTATTTAACAAAGATAAAATCGGTGCTCGGAATGGTTCTCGGTGCCTCGAGCGAACATTCCCGACATTACTGCCCCGAAATCGTCTCCGATTTTATCCTACTTCCGGTCAGAATTGGTCGAGAAGTCTGACGATGCTGCGAGAACGACAGTAGGAGTATTGTTTATTTAACAAAGATAAAATCGGTGCTCGGAATGGTTCTCAGGGCCTCGAGCGAACATTTCCGATGTTAGTGCCCCGAAGTCGTCTCCGATTGTATCTTACTTCCGATCAGAATGGGTCGAGAAGTCTGGTGATGGTGCGAGAACGACGGTAGGAGTATTGTTTATTTAACAAAGATAAAATCGGTGCTCCCAATGGTTCTCGGGGCCTCGAGCGAACATTCCCGATAATACTGCCCCGAATTCGTCTCCGATTTTATCTTACTTCCGGTCAGATTGGGTCGAAAAGTCTGACGATGCTGCGAGAACGACGGTAGGAGTATTGTTTATTTAACAAAGATAAAATCGGTGCTCGGAGGGGTTCTCGCTGCCTCGAGCGAACATTCCCGATAATACTGCCCCGAATTCGTCTCCGATTTTATCTTACTTCCGGTCAGAATGTGTCGAAAAGTCTGACGATGCTGCGAGAACGACAGTAGGAGTATTGTTTATTTAACAAAGATAAAATCGGTGCTCGGAGGGGTTCTCGCTGCCTCGAGCGAACATTCCCGATATTACTGCCCCGAAATCGTCTCCGATTTTATCTTACTTCCGGTCAGAATCGGTCGAGAAGTCTGACGATGCTGCGAGAACGACGGTAGGAGCATTGTTTATTTAACAAAGATAAAATCGGTGCTCGGAATGGTTCTCGGGGCCTCGAGCGAACATTCCCGATAATACTGCCCCGAATTCGTCTCCGATTTTATCTTACTTCCGGTCAGAATGGGTCGAAAAGTCTGACAATGCGGCGAGAACGACGGTAGGAGTATTGTTTATTTAACAAAGATAAAATCGGTGCTCGTAATGGTTCTCGGGGCCTCGAGCGAACTTTCCCGATATTACTGGCCCGAATTCGTCTCCGATTTTATCTAACTTTCGGTCAGAATGGGGCGAGAAGTCTAAAGATGCAGCGAGAACGACCATTGGAGCATTGTTTATTTAACAAAGATAAAATCGGTGCTCGGAATAGTTTTCGGGGCCTCGATCGTTCGTTCCCGATATTACTGCCCCGAAATTGTCTCCGATTTTATCTTACTTCCGGTCAGAATGGGTCGAGCATTCTGACGATGGTGCGAGAACGACGGTAGGAGCATTGTTTATTTAACAAAGATAAAATCGGTGCTCGGAATGATTCTCGTGGCCTCAATCGTTCGTTCCCGATATTACTGCCCCGAAGTCGTCTCCGATTTTATCTTACTTCCGGTCAGAATCAGTCGAGAAGTCTGACGATGCTGCGAGAACAACGGTAGGAGCATTGTTTATTTAACAAAGATGAAATCGGTGCTCGGAATGGTTCTCGGTTCCTCGAGCGAACATTCCCGACATTACTGCCCCGAAATCGTCTCCGATTTTATCCTACTTCCGGTCAGAATTGGTCGAAAAGTCTGACGATGCTGCGAGAACGACAGTAGGCGTATTGTTTATTTAGCAAAGATAAAATCGGTGCTCGGAATGGTTCTCAGGGCCTCGAGCGAACATTTCCGATGTTAGTGCCCCGAAGTCGTCTCCGATTTTATCTTACTTCCGGTCAGAATGGGTCGAGAAGTCTGGCGATGGTGCGAGAACGACGGTAGGAGCATTGTTTATTCAACAAAGATAAAATCGTAGCTCGGAATGGTTCTCGGGGCCTCGAGCGAACATTCCCGATATTATTGCCCCGAATTCGTCTCCGATTTAATCTTACTTTCGGTCAGAATGGGTCGAAAAGTCTGACGATGCTGCGAGAACGACGGTAGGAGTATTGTTTATTTAACAAATATAAAATCGGTGCTCGGAATGGTTCTCGGTGCCTCGAGCGAACATTCCCGATATTACAGCCCCGAAATCGTCTCCGATTTTATCTTACGTCCGGTCAGAATCGGTCGAGAAGTCTGACGATGCTGCGAGAACGAAGATTGGAGCATTGTTTATTTAACAAAGATAAAATCGGTGCTCGGAATCGTTTTCGGGGCCTCGATTGTTCGTTCCCGATATTACTGCGCCGAAATTGTCTCCGATTTTATCTCACTTCCGGTCAGAATGGGTCGAGCATTCTGACGATGGTGCGAGAACGACGGTAGGAGCATTGTTTATTTAACAAAGATAAAATCGGTGCTCCCACTGGTTCTCGGGGCCTCGAGCGAACATTCCCGATAATACTGCCCCGAATTCGTCTCCGATTTTATCTTACTTCCGGTCAGAATGGGTCGAAAAGTCTGACGATGCTGCGAGAACGACGGTAGGAGTATTGTTTATTTAACAAAGATAAAATTGGTGCTCGGAGGGGTTCTCGCTGCCTCGAGCGAACATTCCCGATAATACTGCCCCGAATTCGTCTCCGATTGTATCTTACTTCCGGTCAGAATGGGTCGAAAAGTCTGACGATGCTGCGAGAACGACAGTAGGAGTATTGTTTATTTAACAAAGATAAAATCGGTGCTCGGAGGGGTTCTCGCTGCCTCGAGCGAACATTCCCGATATTACTGCCCCGAAATCGTCTCCGATTTTATCTTACTTCCGGTCAGAATCGGTCGAGAAGTCTGACGATGCTGCGAGAACGACGGTAGGAGCATTGTTTATTTAACAAAGATAAAATCGGTGCTCCCAATGGTGCTCGGGGCCTCGAGCGATCATTCCCGATAATACTGCCCCGAATTCGTCTCCGATTTTATCTTACTTCCGGTCCGAATGGATCGAAAAGTCTGACGATGCTGCGAGAACGACCGTAGGAGTATTGTTTATTTAACAAAGATAAAATCGGTGCTCGGAGAGGTTCTCGCTGCCTCGAGCGAACATTCCCGATATTACTGCCCCGAAATCGTCTCCGATTTTATTTTACTTCCGGTCAGAATCGGTCGAGAAGTCTGACGATGCTGCGAGAACGACGGTAGGAGCATTGTTTATTCAACAAAGATAAAAGCGGTGCTCGGAATGGTTCTCCGGGCCTCGAGCGAACATTACCGATGTTAATGCCCCGAAGTCGTCTCCGATTTTATGTTACTTCCGGTCAGAATGGGTCGAGAAGTCTGGCGATGGTGCGAGAACGACGGTAGGAGCATTGTTTATTCAACAAAGATAAAATCGTAGCTCGGAATGGTTCTCGGGGCCTCGAGCGAACATTCCCGATATTACTGCCCCGAATTCGTCTCCGATTTTATCTTACTTTCGGTCAGAATGGGTCGAAAAGTCTGACGATGCTGCGAGAACGACAGTAGGAGTATTGTTTATTTAACAAAGATAAAATCGGTGCTCGGAATGGTTCTCAGGGCCTCGAGCGAACATTTCCGATGTTAGTGCCCCGAAGTCGTCTCCGATTTTATCTTACTTCCGATCAGAATGGGTCGAGAAGTCTGGCGATGGTGCGAGAACGACGGTAGGAGTATTGTTTATTCAACAAAGATAAAATCGGTGCTCGTAATGGTTCTCGGGGCCTCGAGCGAACATTCCCGATAATACTGCCCCGAATTCGTCTCCGATTTTATCTTACTTCCGGTCAGAATGGGTCGAAAAGTCTGACGATGCTGCGAGAACGACCGTAGGAGTATTGTTTATTTAACAAAGATAAAATCGGTGCTCGGAGGGGTTCTCGCTGCCTCGAGCGAACATTCCCGATATTACTGCCCCGAAATCGTCTCCGATTTTATCTTACTTCCGGTCAGAATCGGTCGAGAAGTCTGACGATGCTGCGAGAACGACGGTAGGAGCATTGTTTATTCAACAAAGATAAAATCGGTGCTCTGAATGGTTCTCCGGGCCTCGAGCGAACATTACCGATGTTATTGCCCCGAAGTCGTCTCCGATTTTATCTTACTTCCGGTCAGAATGGGTCGAGAAGTCTGGCGATGGTGCGAGAACGACGGTAGGAGCATTGTTTATACAACAAAGATAAAATCGTAACTCGGAATGGTTCTCGGGGCCTCGAGCGAACATTCCCGATAATACTGCCCCGAATTCGTCTCCGATTTTATCTTACTTCCGGTCAGAATGGGTCGAAAAGTCTGACGATGCTGCGAGAACGACCGTAGGAGTATTGTTTATTTAACAAAGATAAAATCGGTGCTCGGAGGGGTTCTCGCTGCCTCGAGCGAACAGTCCCGATATTACTGCCCCGAAATCGTCTCCGATTTTATCTTACTTCCGGTCAGAATCGGTCGAGAAGTCTGACGATGGTGCGAGAACGACGGTAGGAGCATTGTTTATCCAACAAAGATAAAATCGTAACTCGGAATGGTTCTCGGGGCCTCGAGCGAACATTCCCGATATTATTGCCCCGAATTCGTCTCCGATTTTATCTTACTTTCGGTCAGAATGGGTCGAAAAGTCTGACGATGCTGCGAGAACGACGGTAGGAGTATTGTTTATTCAACAAAGATAAAATCGGTGCTCTGAATGGTTCTCCGGGCCTCGAGCGAACATGACCGATGTTATTGCCCCGAAGTCGTCTCCGATTTTATCTTACTTCCGGTCAGAATGGGTCGAGAAGTCTGGCGATGGTGCGAGAACGACGGTAGGAGCATTGTTTATACAACAAAGATAAAATCGTAACTCGGAATGGTTCTCGGGGCCTCGAGCGAACATTCCCGATATTATTGCCCCGAATTCGTCTCCGATTTTATCTTACTTTCGGTCAGAATGGGTCGAAAAGTCTGACGATGCTGCGAGAACGACGGTTGGAGTATTGTTTATTTAACAAATATAAAATCGGTGCTCGGAATGGTTCTCGGTGCCTCGAGCGAACATTCCCGATAATACTGCCCCGAATTCGTCTCCGATTTTATCTTACTTCCGGTCAGAACGGGTCGAAAAGTCTGACGATGCTGCGAGAACGACGGTAGGAGTATTGTTTATTTAACAAAGATAAAATCGGTGCTCGGAATGGTTCTCGCTGCCTCGAGCGAACATTCCCGATATTACTGCCCCGAATTCGTCTCCGATTTTATCTTACTTTCGCTCAGAATGGGGCGAGACGTCTAAAGATGCAGCGAGAACGACGATTGGAGTATTGTTTATTTAACAAAGATAAAATCGGTGGTCGGAATAGTTTTCGGGGCCTCGATCGTTCGTTCCCGATATTACTGCCCCGAAATTGTCTCCGATTTTATCTTACTTCCGGTCAGAATGGGTCGAGCATTCTGACGATGGTGCGAGAACGACGGTAGGAGCATTGTTTATTTAACAAAGATAAAATCGGTACTCGGAATGGTTCTCGGGGCATCGAGCGAACATTCCCGATAATACTGCCCCGAATTCGTCTGCGATTTTATCTTACTTCCGGTCAGAATGGGTCGAAAAGTCTGACGATGCTGCGAGAACGACAGTAGGAGTATTGTTTATTTAATAAAGATAAAATCGGTGCTCGGAGGGGTCCTCGCTGCCTCGAGCGAACATTCCCGATATTACTGCCCCGAAATCGTCTCCGATTTTATCTTACTTCCGGTTAGAATCGGTCGAGAAGTCTGACGATGCTGCGAGAACGACGGTAGGAGCATTGTTTATTTAACAAAGATAAAATCGGTGCTCGGAATGGTTCTCGGGGCCTCGAGCGAACATTCCCGATAATACTGCCCCGAATTCGTCTCCGATTTTATCTTACTTCCGGTCAGAATGGGTCGAAAAGTCTGACAATGCGGCGAGAACGACGGTAGGAGTATTGTTTATTTAACAAAGATAAAATCGGTGCTCGTAATGGATCTCGGGGCCTCGAGCGAACTTTCCCGATATTACTGGCCCGAATTCGTCTCCGATTTTATCTAACTTTCGGTCAGAATGGGGCGAGAAGTCTAAAGATGCAGCGAGAACGACCATTGGAGCATTGTTTATTGAACAAAGATAAAATCGGTGCTCGGAATAGTTTTCGGGGCCTCGATCGTTCGTTCCCGATATTACTGCCCCGAAATTGTCTCCGATTTTATCTTACTTCCGGTCAGAATGGGTCGAGCATTCTGACGATGGTGCGAGAACGACGGTAGGAGCATTGTTTATTGAACAAAGATAAAATCGGTGCTCGGAATGATTCTCGGGGCCTCGATCGTTCGTTCCCGATATTACTGCCCCAAAGTCGTCTCCGATTTTATCTTACTTCCGGTCAGAATCAGTCGAGAAGTCTGACGATGCTGCGAGAACGACGGTAGGAGCATTGTTTATTTAACAAAGATAAAATCGGTGCTCGGAATGGTTCTCGGTGCCTCGAGCGAACATTCCCGACATTACTGCCCCGAAATCGTCTCCGATTTTATCCTACTTCCGGTCAGAATTGGTCGAGAAGTCTGACGATGCTGCGAGAACGACAGTAGGAGTATTGTTTATTTAACAAAGATAAAATCGGTGCTCGGAATGGTTCTCAGGGCCTCGAGCGAACATTTCCGATGTTAGTGCCCCGAAGTCGTCTCCGATTTTATCTTACTTCCGATCAGAATGGGTCGAGAAGTCTGGCGATGGTGCGAGAACGACGGTAGGAGTATTGTTTATTTAACAAAGATAAAATCGGTGCTCCCAATGGTTCTCGGGGCCCCGAGCGAACATTCCCGATAATACTGCCCCGAATTCGTCTCCGATTTTATCTTACTTCCGGTCAGAATGGGTCGAAAAGTCTGACGATGCTGCGAGAACGACGGTAGGAGTATTGTTTATTTAACAAAGATAAAATCGGTGCTCGGAGGGGTTCTCGCTGCCTCGAGCGAACATTCCCGATAATACTGCCCCGAATTCGTCTACGATTTTATCTTACTTCCGGTCAGAATGGGTCGAAAAGTCTGACGATGCTGCGAGAACGACAGTAGGAGTATTGTTTATTTAACAAAGATAAAATCGGTGCTCGGAGGGGTTCTCGCTGCCTCGAGCGAACATTCCCGATATTACTGCCCCGAAATCGTCTCCGATTTTATCTTACTTCCGGTAAGAATCGGTCGAGAAGTCTGACGATGCTGCGAGAACGACGGTAGGAGCATTGTTTATTTAACAAAGATAAAATCGGTGCTCGGAATGGTTCTCGGGGCCTCGAGCGAACATTCCCGATAATACTGCCCCGAATTCGTCTCCGATTTTATCTTACTTCCGGTCAGAATGGGTCGAAAAGTCTGACAATGCGGCGAGAACGACGGTAGGAGTATTGTTTATTTAACAAAGATAAAATCGGTGCTCGTAATGGTTCTCGGGGCCTCGAGCGAACTTTCCCGATATTACTGGCCCGAATTCGTCTCCGATTTTATCTATCTTTCGGTCAGAATGGGGCGAGAAGTCTAAAGATGCAGCGAGAACGACCATTGGAGCATTGTTTATCTAACAAAGATAAAATCGGTGCTCGGAATAGTTTTCGGGGCCTCGATCGTTCGTTCCCGATATTACTGCCCCTGTCACATCCGGAAGGGATGAGAGCATAAACTTTCGTTTCCCTCTTTCTTGCCTACGCCAAGCACAATAGCACGGGATGAGGGTAAAAAGGAGAATGTGTGAAACGGGTGTTCTAGGTCTCGAGTGCCTAGATGGTCAAGACTTATGTGAGCGATTGCGACAGATGTAATTACTGTTTACAAATTTTCGTTTATTGCCGAGTACCGTCCACTTGGCCGGTCGGAAACATGGGAGGAATACAGTTGGGCGGATTAAGAAAATGATACAAAAAATGGAGTTAGCTTACGTTTTCTGAATGACGGTCTTTCGGACTTCGGTGAAAGGACCTTCGCTCTCGGGCCTTTCACGCTCGCTAGTACAATGTCTGTCGCTGGGCCGCACACACGCTGTGTTTACAATGGTGTCGCAGATGGGTCAGATGGTCACATTACGAGTGTGAAGAGCGCAGGGAGGATTCACGATACTTTTCGAAGTAAATAGATATGTAAATAGATGCTCGAAGAACAGAGTTGAATTATTAAACGCGGAACAGAGGTACGAATCGCGATACAAGGTTGGAGTCGATACAAGAGATCTTTCTGGTTCGGGAGATGATGCTGAACTGAATTTTCTTTAATCCTCTGGACCTTCCTGCTCCAGATTTCCCTTCTTGGGTGGAGTAGGAGAAAAGGGGGTTTTCGTTTTTGATTCTTTCTTAACCAATCGGAGTGGTCGACGTGGGAGACAGTTCTTTGTATCTCGGAGTCTGGGCGCACGAAATTAATTACAGATAGGCCAATCGGAATGAAGCTATTCCGAGCGAGTTTTCGTGGAAAAAGCGCATGGGATCGTGTTTGTTTATCTAAAGTCTAGGGCCCGGCGCCGAGTCGCCCCCGCGATAGTGCAGCTGCGATACGCCTCGTGGCCCTTCCTTGTGCATTTTATTTTCGTCCCGGCCCGGTTTTATGACCGAGTCGAGTGGACTTTTCCGGCGATCTTGGTCTATCCTTGGTTCCCACACGGATTAGAAAATCGGAGCTCCGCTATGCCTTCGCCGGCGGGTGAACTCTGGGTCATCTGGCTTGCAGTATGATATTTTTTGTTTTACGACTTTTCCGAGAAAGCGTGCCTAAAACTATGTTCTCGTTGAGTTCGAGTGCGTAAGGAGGGTCGTACGAAAGTACGCCCGGCGCTCGCTTATTATCAATAGGTTACATTGCAGCTGTGGTATATCTAAGCTTAAGAAGGTACAGGAATGTGTCGAAAAATGTGAATGCCATATTCGTTTAATAGTTATTCACCATTTCCATGGGAAATCGCTCAGCCCAGCGTTCTCGCCGAGTTTCAACAAAGTAGGAGAGAAAACGCAATATTTCTATGCGCTTTGCTCGCGACGTTACACCTCCCCCCTTTAGGATTGAGCGTCTCGCTCGATCAGGTTCGTTGGGGGTTGCAATCGAAAATATAGTGGCGCGATAGTATGAATTGGCATTGTCATTGATCGACTTACAATTTGACTTAAATATATTCGAGGATTGCTATCTATTATGACGGTGTGAATTTCATTATCACCTTATAAGAAGGCGTGTGTATTTTTTTTAAAAAGATTATCCTACGAGATTTTTTGTTGTTTTTTTAGAATTATGTACATATGTTTTTTTTTTCTTCACTGTAAAATGTATATTTACGCGTTTTCTTCTTTCTTTTTCTTTACGAATAGATACTTATTTACTCATTTCAACTTATCTTACTTGACAAGGTTAAAAGAACAATAGTAATTAGGATAGAGAAAACGTTATTAGCCATGGCTAAAATGGTCGTTTTGATACTCGAATGTCTTCTCGTGCGAACTCAAAGGAAAGGATCGTGTTTTGGGAGGTTGATCGTACCTTGAACGATCGGAGATGTTGGTTTCAGAGATCATGCGTTGCAGCGTTGGTCTTGACTAGATCCTTTGTCACGAGTTTATGAAGTTCTTGACCAGTCCCACCGTTGACGTTTTCCTCTTAGGTCGTTGAGCCAGGTGCATCAGGAGGTGCGTAACCGAGTCCCGTACTGCACCGATGAGGTAGACCGACCAGCCGTAGGCTGTACGTATGGATCACTGTATCTGTGAGAAGCGTACTCGATCGAACGATGGGTAACATTCGGGTGACACCAGCGTTTGCTGTACCGAATTCAAAGAATTTTTCCCAGGTGCGATTCCAGATGGAGTCCGCTTGGTTGACAGTGTTTTGACCACTGATCCCCCGTGCCATATTGTTTATGGTAGTGGGCTGCTCTACAGGAAACATGATGTGGTTTCGTACGTTGTAGATGTCTTCTGCGGAATAGATCTCACATGGTAGTTCTGGGTTGGTGTATCACCAAGTAGACTTCGTCGTCGGCTTCATGCTTGCAGGTATTATGGCTTTGACAGGAGCAGGTACGAATTTGTACCCGATGTCTCCGTAAAGGTAATATGGGGAAAGGAATTACAGGTCGTTTGAGTTCTTGTTTTGGTAATATATGAGTTCGACGAGTAAGGAGATATTTTTCGTTCCCACGAGTGACAGGTTGATCCTAATAACATTCTTTTAATACCCTTTTAGCCTTCTTTTAACAGACTTTTAACATTCTTTTAGCATTATTTTAACCTTCTTTTAACATTCTTTTAACCTGATCAGGTTTACTTCTATTGGCATACATTTGATAACGTGTAATACTTCGCTAACTAGTACCGCCATATGACTTGGAGCTTTCATTAAATTATATGTAAATTCGTCTAGTGCTTGTATCGCAGGAGACAAACTATTTTTGAAGAATTTAATATTCTCGGTTACATTATTGAATAAGTATATCGTAGTATAGCGTTTAAATTTGTTTCTGGATGTGTCGCTCATCAGATATAAATGTAGTGTTAACATTGGGCGGATATCTTTTAAATTGGTGTTAGATAATTCTTAATAGACAGCGTTGTTGTTTTTGGAAATTTTAATTTGTTTTTGGAATTTCGAAGTTGTTTTTGGGATTTCATAAAAGTTATACCCCTTGATGTTTCTGAATAGTTCGATAACGGCCATCTGGAAAAACAGTGTAATTGTTGTGGTTATTTATTTAATTAGGATTAAAATCGGATTCGTCGATTCTTGGTGGTTTGTTCTTTTTGTTTTTGCTTTCAGTGTTAATGTGTGAGTATCGCAATCTGTTTTCATGCACTATTCGTGTTTTGTTATTATATTGGATTTTTACGTTACCCTTGTCCAGTTTTTCTAGAACCTTATGTGGTCCGGTATAATGGTCTCCGAGTTTACCTGGTTTCGGTCCCTTTTGGAGGTAGACGTAGTCTCCTACCTTAAAACTTTTAGGATTGGCATTTTTATCATAATATTTTTTTGAACGATGTTTGGATGAGATTAAATTTTCGTAAGCAAGGTTTCTGATTCCGTTTATTCGTGTTATCAATTCGATTAAGTATCCACGATAAGTGGGTAATTGATCTGATTCGCGAAGAGGTTCACTCGACGGGACTCTTGCTAGTTTTCCAAAGACTACCTCATAAGGAGTATGTCTTGTGCTTTCGTGAACACTGGTGTTGTATGAAAGCATAGCTAGTTCCAACCATTGATCCCATTCGTTATCCTTATCGGTATACTGTTTCAAGAATTCGGCTAGCACGTGGTGAGACCTTTCAAGGGATCCATTGGACTGGGGGTGAAACGCTGTAGTTCGGTATCGCTTTATGCGGAAGCGTTTCGCGATTCTTTTCATTAGACCGCTTAGGAAGTTACTCCCCTGATCCGTCAGTAATGCCTTGGGTGCGCCGAAAACACATATGAATCTCTTTATAAATGCATCAGCGACTGTTGTCGCAAGTGCATTTGGCAGTGGGATTGCAACACAATATTTTGATAAATGGTCTTGGATTGTGAGAATGTACTCGTTTTGATTGGAAGTACGTTGCATTGGACCTACTATATCCATCGATATTTTTTCGAAAACTGTACCTGGAGTGTCGGTAATTATCATCGGTTGTTTAGTTTTGACTCTGACTAATTTCTTTAATTGACATTCGAGGCATTGTTGCACTCTCCTTTGAATGTCAGTTTTTAGATCTTCCCAGAAATATTCATGTTTAATTCTGTTGTACGTTTTTGAGACACCTTTGTGTCCTCCTATCGGGGACTTGTGCATCTCGTAAAAAATGGAATCGCGTTTTTCGATCGGCACGTACTGTAATGTTCCCAAACAAATCAATATTTTTATTGGACTGGCTTTGAACGTTTCTTTAATTATGTTGAGGACGTCGGTCCATATTAGGTGCTCGACGTGATTACTGTGGCAACTACTCAGCGATTGGAGGTTGAGATCTTCGCAAAGGTCTTTTAATTCTCTTACGCTTTCCTTAACATTTTCTGATACGAAGGATAATGATCCAGAATATTCGTCTTTGATGACTAAGGCAACATGATATTTTTTTCCGACCTTTTTACTGTAGGCTCGGCCTACTGATAAATCTTTCCAGAGGGGAAGCTTGTTTGATTCCGATAATTTTTGTGCTCCAGTGTATGGCTTTCCTTGTGAGTCGATGAAATAGACTAAATTGTCATTACGGAAATGGAATAATCCTCTCGTATCAATGCAATTGGCGAATTTAAATTTGGACATTGTTGGTTCCTCTGCAGGAGGATCTTCGTCTTCGGAAGTTAATGGATCATGAGAACTGGTATCTGAATCTGTCGAATCGTCGGAGTTAGGATCGGCGGATTTTTTTGGAATAAGGGATAGGACGTGCTTTGTGCTGGCTAGGGCCCTCAGCTATTTTGGGGTGAACGGCTTCTTTGGGTCGTCGGGCACGCGTAGGCCCGAATATCTCGGCCTCTGTTTCCTCGTCGCTACTCTCCTCGTAGTTTATGGGTTTACAAGTGCGGCGCGCAAGGTGTCGGGGTTCGGAGTGCACGTCTACCCGTTCGGTGGTAGGTGCATCGACCCTGGTCATAGCGTTGTCGCCAGATGTTTCGTTTTCTCGTTGTGACGGTTTTCCTAATTCCGGGGATGCATCGTTTTTTGCTCGTGAGCGAGTGACAACGTTTATATTTTCTTCACAAGGAATGGGATGGACTTCAGCTTGAGTTGTAAAAGTTGTGGGATTATCGTTTTCCTCATCGCTATCACTAGTCTCTTCTAATTGGCGTGCTAAATTTTGTAACGTGATTTTTGAATTTTCGATTTGTTCCTGTTGACAGTTGGGTATAGTTTTGACATCTTCTAATTTTTCTATCGGGTTTCGGGATAAGGCGTCAGCGTTTGAATTAAGTGGGCCGGGTTTGTAGCCGGCTTCGTAGTCGTATTCGGAAAGTTTGGATGGCCATATCTTGTAACGTGATTTTCGAATTTTCGATTATATGCAATGTTGACTTCGAGGTGACGATAGAATTTACGTTTGTTCGCGAATTTGCTTTTGTGTTTGGAATTTGACTCGAGTTTTGTTCCATTTTTAAGTCTTCTCCTTCGTTTTGGTTTTGAATTGTTTGGATTTTTTTTCATAATCGCTCTCACTAGAGCGTTGGCAAAGTTTTATTTCGACGTTTCTGTCGATTTTTATTTTTATTTAATTTTTTTATTCGTCACTATTGGGCTCTGGACCAGCGTAGTTGTCGTGCAACCTACGTCCGAATTAGGATTAGAATCTTGAGGAAATGGATTAGCATCGCGAGAAATTGGGATTAGCATCGCGGGAAATTGGATTAGAATCGCGACAAATTGCATTAGCATCGCGAGAAATTGAGATTAGCATCGCGAGAAATTGGATTAGAATTGGCGATTGTCATGCAATCTGGGTTTGTTTTGCTTTTTGTTTTATTGTTTATTTTCGTTTGGTTTTTCTTCATCATTGCTCTCACTGGAGCGTTGACAAAGCTTTATTTCGACAGTTTTGTCGAATTTTTATTTTTATTTTTTATTGGCCACTATTGGGCTCTGGACCGGCGTAGTTGTCATGCAATCTACGTCCGAATTAGGATCAGAGTCTTGAGAAAATGGATTAGCATCGCGAGAAATTGAATTAGCATCGCGGGAAAATGGGATTAGAATCGCGAGAAATTGGATTAGCATCACGAGAAATTGAGATTAGCATCGCGAGAAATTGAGATTAGCATCGCGAGAAATTGGATTAGGATCGCGAGAAAATGGGATTAGCATCACGAGAAATTGGATTAGAATTGGAGATTGTCATGCAATCTGGGTTTGTTTTGCTTTTTGTTTTGTTTTTTATTTTTGTTTGGTTTTTCTTCATCATTGCTCTCACTTGAGCATTGTCAAAGTTTTATTTCGACGTTTTTGTCGATTTTTTTTTTTTATTATTTTTCATTGGCCACTACTGGGCTCTGGACCGGCGTAGTTGTCATGCAATCTACGTCCGAATTAGGATCAGAGTCTTGAGAAAATGGATTAGCATCGCGAGAAATTGGATTAGCATCGCGAGAAAATGGGATAAGCATCGCGAGAAATTGGATCGGATTCGCAAATTGTCGTGCAATCTGATTTTGTGTTTTTTTTTTATTTGGTTTTCCACGATGTCGAATTTCTGTAGTTTTATGACTGGCACGATCAGTCTTACGGCGTCATTTGTGGGATTAAAAACCTTCAAATGGGCCTTTCCGTCGATGTTTGTTACTAGGCAGTCGCCAGCGTAAACATCCTTACGGATTTTAAAAGGCGGGATATACCCTTCCTTTAACGTGCAGTTTTCGACTCTCATGTGGAAAGAAGTTTTTGAACGCGCGGGGATTTCCATTACCTCGTCGGGTTCGTTTGTTCGTTTAAACGGCCATACCTTGTCTTCACATTCAAGGCATTCCGTCTTGAAATTTATTTTAGATTTTGTCGCAAAAAAAAAAAAAAAAAATAATAATTGGGACTTCAATGAGTCGGGGTGAGGGAGTCGAACTTTGCCAGATATAATGTAGAATAAAGTTTCGAAATTGTATTGTTTTTTAATTTGGTTCGGGATAGCGTCACTGTCTAACATCGATATTTATTTTTTTTGTCGGTGCGCTCCGATACACACCGAGGGTAGGTTAACGAAATGTTCCCCGTTTATAGTGTAGGTAAGATAGATTCGGGCGGAATGATTATCGTGACCGGACCATTTGAGATCGTGGGATCTCGCAGCGCGGCTGCCCGAGGGGTATTCGGACCATTTTTCGTGTTATTATATTCACGGGTACGGCAGTTTTCGATAGTGTGTCCTATCCTTTTACAATACCGACAAACGGGTCGCTTGGATTTAGGCGTTTTGTTCTTTAACTGAAAACATCTATCTGCTGAATGACCATTGTTTTTGCATATTTGGCAAACAACTGAGTTTTGTTCATTTAGGACCCTTTGGTACTCGTTGGCATTGTGTTCTTGGTTTTTATAATTTTGGCAGGTGGGGGTCGCGAATCGACAATTTTCTGTAGTGTGATTGTTCCTTTTGTATACATTACAAAATTTTACTGATTTGGGCGGGACGAACCTTTCGTGGTTGGTGGGAGTGGACTGCAATTCTTTGCGCGCTTTAACTTCGTGCTCGATTTTTATCGCATATTCTATTGCGTCTTCGTATACCGGTATGAATTCTGATGAAGCGATATTTTTTTTGTCGAATTCCGGAACGCAGCTTATTGCATCTTTAAGGGAGATTAACTGATTTGTTCCTAACGTTGTCATTGTTACTGTGTTTTTTATTTCGGTTTTACGAGGTAAGTTTAATGTTTTTATTGATCTTTTTGGAATAGATTCGAGACCCGGCAATAATTCTACGTTCGAATTTCTCAGTGAATACCCTGATTGTTCAGCTGGATCTTCAGTAATATTTAGATTTAGTTGATTTGTCGTCAGACATTGGGTTAATTAACACATTTCCTTTTTATAATCCCGGACGAGCCCCCAAAAATTAATATGTCACATCCGGAAGGGATGAGAGCATAAACTTTCGTTTCCCTCTTTCTTGCCTACGCCAAGCACAATAGCACGGGATGAGGGTAAAAAGGAGAATGTGTGAAACGGGTGTTCTAGGTCTCGAGTGCCTAGATGGTCAAGACTTATGTGAGCGATTGCGACAGATGTAATTACTGTTTACAAATTTTCGTTTATTGCCGAGTACCGTCCACTTGGCCGGTCGGAAACATGGGAGGAATACAGTTGGGCGGATTAAGAAAATGATACAAAAAATGGAGTTAGCTTACGTTTTCTGAATGACGGTCTTTCGGACTTCGGTGAAAGGACCTTCGCTCTCGGGCCTTTCACGCTCGCTAGTACAATGTCTGTCGCTGGGCCGCACACACGCTGTGTTTACAATGGTGTCGCAGATGGGTCAGATGGTCACATTACGAGTGTGAAGAGCGCAGGGAGGATTCACGATACTTTTCGAAGTAAATAGATATGTAAATAGATGCTCGAAGAACAGAGTTGAATTATTAAACGCGGAACAGAGGTACGAATCGCGATACAAGGTTGGAGTCGATACAAGAGATCTTTCTGGTTCGGGAGATGATGCTGAACTGAATTTTCTTTAATCCTCTGGACCTTCCTGCTCCAGATTTCCCTTCTTGGGTGGAGTAGGAGAAAAGGGGGTTTTCGTTTTTGATTCTTTCTTAACCAATCGGAGTGGTCGACGTGGGAGACAGTTCTTTGTATCTCGGAGTCTGGGCGCACGAAATTAATTACAGATAGGCCAATCGGAATGAAGCTATTCCGAGCGAGTTTTCGTGGAAAAAGCGCATGGGATCGTGTTTGTTTATCTAAAGTCTAGGGCCCGGCGCCGAGTCGCCCCCGCGATAGTGCAGCTGCGATACGCCTCGTGGCCCTTCCTTGTGCATTTTATTTTCGTCCCGGCCCGGTTTTATGACCGAGTCGAGTGGACTTTTCCGGCGATCTTGGTCTATCCTTGGTTCCCACACGGATTAGAAAATCGGAGCTCCGCTATGCCTTCGCCGGCGGGTGAACTCTGGGTCATCTGGCTTGCAGTATGATATTTTTTGTTTTACGACTTTTCCGAGAAAGCGTGCCTAAAACTATGTTCTCGTTGAGTTCGAGTGCGTAAGGAGGGTCGTACGAAAGTACGCCCGGCGCTCGCTTATTATCAATAGGTTACATTGCAGCTGTGGTATATCTAAGCTTAAGAAGGTACAGGAATGTGTCGAAAAATGTGAATGCCATATTCGTTTAATAGTTATTCACCATTTCCATGGGAAATCGCTCAGCCCAGCGTTCTCGCCGAGTTTCAACAAAGTAGGAGAGAAAACGCAATATTTCTATGCGCTTTGCTCGCGACGTTACACCCCGAAATTGTCTCCGATTTTATCTTACTTCCGGTCAGAATGGGTCGAGCATTCTGACGATGGTGCGAGAACGACGGTAGGAGCATTGTTTATTTAACAAAGATAAAATCGGCGCTCGGAATGATTCTCGGGGCCTCAATCGTTCGTTCCCGATATTACTGCCCCGAAGTCGTCTCCGATTTTATCTTACTTCCGGTCAGAATCACTCGAGAAGTCTGACGATGCTGCGAGAACGACGGTAGGAGCACTGTTTATTTAACAAAGATAAAATCGGTGCTCGGAATGGTTCTCGGTGTTTCGAGCGAACATTCCCGACATTACTGCCCCGAAATCGTCTCCGATTTTATCCTACTTCCGGTCAGAATTGGTCGAGAAGTCTGACGATGCTGCGAGAACGACAGTAGGAGTATTGTTTATTTAGCAAAGATAAAATCGGTGCTCGGAATGGTTCTCAGGGCCTCGAGCGAACATTTCCGATGTTAGTGCCCCGAAGTCGTCTCCGATTTTATCTTACTTCCGGTCAGAATGGGTCGAGAAGTCTGGCGATGGTGCGAGAACGACGGTAGGAGCATTGTTTATTCAACAAAGATAAAATCGTAGCTCGGAATGGTTCTCGGGGCCTCGAGCGAACATTCCCGATATTATTGCCCCGAATTCGTCTCCGATTTTATCTTACTTTCGGTCAGAATGGGTCGAAAAGTCTGACGATGCTGCGAGAACGACGGTAGGAGTATTGTTTATTTAACAAATATAAAATCGGTGCTCGGAATGGTTCTCGGTGCCTCGAGCGAACATTACCGATATTACTGCCCCGAAATCGTCTCCGATTTAATCTTACTTCCGGTCAGAATCGGTCGAGAAGTCTGACGATCCTGCGAGAACGACGATTGGAGCATTGTTTATTTAACAAAGATAAAATCGGTGCTCGGAATAGTTTTCGGGGCCTCGATTGTTCGTTCCCGATATTACTGCCCCGAAATTGTCTCCGATTTTATCTTACTTCCGGTCAGAATGGGTCGAGCATTCTGAGGATGGTGCGAGAACGACGGTAGGAGCATTGTTTATTTAACAAAGATAAAATCGGTGCTCCCACTGGTTCTCGGGGCCTCGAGCGAACATTCCCGATAATACTGCCCCGAATTCGTCTCCGATTTTATCTTACTTCCGGTCAGAATGGGTCGAAAAGTCTGACGATGCTGCGAGAACGACGGTAGGAGTATTGTTTATTTAACAAAGATAAAATCGGTGCTCGGAGGGGTTCTCGCTGCCTCGAGCGAACATTCCCGATAATACTGCCCCGAATTCGTCTCCGATTTTATCTTACTTCCGGTCAGAATGGGTCGAAAAGTCTGACGATGCTGCGAGAACGACAGTAGGAGTATTGTATATTTAACAAAGATAAAATCGGTGCTCGGAGGGGTTCTCGCTGCCTCGAGCGAACATTCCCGATATTACTGCCCCGAAATCGTCTCCGATTTTATCTTACTTCCGGTCAGAATCGGTCGAGAAGTCTGACGATGCTGCGAGAACGACGGTAGGAGCATTGTTTATTTAACAAATATACAATCGGTGCTCGGAATGGTTCTCGGGGCCTCGAGCGAACATTCCCGATAATACTGCCCCGAATTCGTCTCCGATTTTATCTTACTTCCGGTCAGAATGGGTCGAAAAGTCTGACAATGCGGCGAGAACGACGGTAGGAGTATTGTTTATTTAACAAAGATAAAATCGGTGCTCGTAATGGTTCTCGGGGCCTCGAGCGAACTTTCCCGATATTACTGGCCCGAATTCGTCTCCGATTTTATCTAACTTTCGGTCAGAATGGGGCGAGAAGTCTAAAGATGCAGCGAGAACGACCATTGGAGCATTGTTTATTTAACAAAGATAAAATCGGTGCTCGGAATAGTTTTCGGGGCCTCGATCGTTCGTTCCCGATATTACTGCGCCGAAATTGTCTCCGATTTTATCTTACTTCCGGTCAGAATGGGTCGAGCATTCTGACGATGGTGCGAGAACGACGGTAGGAGCATTGTTTATTGAACAAAGATAAAATCGGTGCTCGGAATGATTCTCGGGGCCTCGATCGTTCGTTCCCGATATTACTGCCCCGAAGTCGTCTCCGATTTTATCTTACTTCCGGTCAGAATCAGTCGAGAAGTCTGACGATGCTGCGAGAACGACGGTAGGAGCATTGTTTATTTAACAAAGATAAAATCGGTGCTCGGAGTGGTTCTCGGTGCCTCGAGCGAACATTCCCGACATTACTGCCCCGAAATCGTCTCCGATTTTATCCTACTTCCGGTCAGAGTTGGTCGAGAAGTCTGACGATGCTGCGAGAACGACAGTAGGAGTATTGTTTATTTAGCAAGGATAAAATCGGTGCTCGGAATGGTTCTCAGGGCCTCGAGCGAACATTTCCGATGTTAGTGCCCCGAAGTCGTCTCCGATTTGATCTTACTTCCGATCAGAATGGGTCGAGAAGTCTGGCGATGGTGCGAGAACGACGGTAGGAGTATTGTTTATTTAACAAAGATAAAATCGGTGCTCCCAATGGTTCTCGGGGCCTCGAGCGAACATTCCCGATAATACTGCCCCGAATTCGTCTCCGATTTTATCTTACTTCCGGTCAGAATGGGTCGAAAAGTCTGACGATGCTGCGAGAACGACGGTAGGAGTATTGTTTATTTAACAAAGATAAAATCGGTGCTCGGAGGGGTTCTCGCTGCCTCGAGCGAACATTCCCGATAATACTGCCCCGAATTCGTCTACGATTTTATCTTACTTCCGGTCAGAATGGGTCGAAAAGTCTGACGATGCTGCGAGAACGACAGTAGGAGTATTGTTTATTTAACAAAGATAAAATCGGTGCTCGGAGGGGTTCTCGCTGCCTCGAGCGAACATTCCCGATATTACTGCCCCGAAATCGTCTCCGATTTTATCTTACTTCCGGTCAGAATCGGTCGAGAAGTCTGACGATGCTGCGAGAACGACGGTAGGAGCATTGTTTATTTAACAAAGATAAAATCGGTGCTCGGAATGGTTCTCGGGGACTCGAGCGAACATTCCCGATAATACTGCCCCGAATTCGTCTCCGATTTTATCTTACTTCCGGTCAGAATGGGTCGAAAAGTCTGACAATGCGGCGAGAACGACGGTAGGAGTATTGTTTATTTAACAAAGATAAAATCGGTGCTCGTAATGGTTCTCGGGGCCTCGAGCGAACTTTCCCGATATTACTGGCCCGAATTCGTCTCCGATTTTATCTAACTTTCGGTCAGAATGGGGCGAGAAGTCTAAAGATGCAGCGAGAACGACCATTGGAGCATTGTTTATTTAACAAAGATAAAATCGGTGCTCGGAATAGTTTTCGGGGCCTCGATCGTTCGTTCCCGATATTACTGCCCCGAAATTGTCTCCGATTTTATCTTACTTCCGGTCAGAATGGGTCGAGCATTCTGACGATGGTGCGAGAACGACGGTAGGAGCATTGTTTATTTAACAAAGATAAAATCAGTGCTCGGAATAGTTTTCGGGGCCTCGATTGTTCGTTCCCGATATTACTGCCCCGAAATTGTCTCCGATTTTATCTTACTTCCGGTCAGAATGGGTCGAGCATTCTGACGATGGTGCGAGAACGACGGTAGGAGCATTGTTTATTTAACAAAGATAAAATCGGTGCTCCCACTGGTTCTCGGGGCCTCGAGCGAACATTCCCGATAATACTGCCCCGAATTCGTCTCCGATTTTATCTTACTTCCGGTCAGAATGGGTCGAAAAGTCTGACGATGCTGCGAGAACGACGGTAGGAGTATTGTTTATTTAACAAAGATCAAATCGGTGCTCGGAGGGGTTCTCGCTGCCTCGAGCGAACATTCCCGATAATACTGCCCCGAATTCGTCTCCGATTTTATCTTACTTCCGGTCAGAATGGGTCGAAAAGTCTGACGATGCTGCGAGAACGACAGTAGGAGTATTGTTTATTTAACAAAGATAAAATCGGTGCTCGGAGGGGTTCTCGCTGCCTCGAGCGAACATTCCCGATATTACTGCCCCGAAATCGTCTCCGATTTTATCTTACTTCCGGTCAGAATCGGTCGAGAAGTCTGACGATGCTGCGAGAACGACGGTAGGAGCATTGTTTATTTAACAAATATAAAATCGGTGCTCGGAATGGTTCTCGGGGCCTCGAGCGAACATTCCCGATAATACTGCCCCGAATTCGTCTCCGATTTTATCTTACTTCCGGTCAGAATGGGTCGAAAAGTCTGACAATGCGGCGAGAACGACGGTAGGAGTATTGTTTATTTAACAAAGATAAAATCGGTGCTCGTAATGGTTCTCGGGGCCTCGAGCGAACTTTCCCGATATTACTGGCCCGAATTCGTCTCCGATTTTATCTAACTTTCGGTCAGAATGGGGCGAGAAGTCTAAAGATGCAGCGAGAACGACCATTGGAGCATTGTTTATTTAACAAAGATAAAATCGGTGCTCGGAATAGTTTTCGGGGCCTCGATCGTTCGTTCCCGATATTACTGCGCCGAAATTGTCTCCGATTTTATCTTACTTCCGGTCAGAATGGGTCGAGCATTCTGACGATGGTGCGAGAACGACGGTAAGAGCATTGTTTATTGAACAAAGATAAAATCGGTGCTCGGAATGATTCTCGGGGCCTCGATCGTTCGTTCCCGATATTACTGCCCCGAAGTCGTCTCCGATTTTATCTTACTTCCGGTCAGAATCAGTCGAGAAGTCTGACGATGCTGCGAGAACGACGGTAGGAGCATTGTTTATTTAACAAAGATAAAATCGGTGCTCGGAATGGTTCTCGGTGCCTCGAGCGAACATTCCCGACATTACTGCCCCGAAATCGTCTCCGATTTTATCCTACTTCCGGTCAGAATTGGTCGAGAAGTCTGACGATGCTGCGAGAACGACAGTAGGAGTATTGTTTATTTAGCAAAGATAAAATCGGTGCTCGGAATGGTTCTCAGGGCCTCGAGCGAACATTTCCGATGTTAGTGCCCCGAAGTCGTCTCCGATTTTATCTTACTTCCGATCAGAATGGGTCGAGAAGTCTGGCGATGGTGCGAGAACGACGGTAGGAGTATTGTTTATTTAACAAAGATAAAATCGGTGCTCCCAATGGTTCTCGGGGCCTCGAGCGAACATTCCCGATAATACTGCCCCGAATTCGTCTCCGATTTTATCTTACTTCCGGTCAGAATGGGTCGAAAAGTCTGACGATGCTGCGAGAACGACGGAAGGAGTATTGTTTATTTAACAAATATAAAATCGGTGCTCGGAATGGTTCTCGGTGTCTCGAGCGAACATTCCCGATATTACTGCCCCGAAATCGTCTCCGATTTTATCTTACTTCCGGTCAGAATCGGTCGAGAAGTCTGACGATGCTGCGAGAACGACGATTGGAGCATTGTTTATTTAACAAAGATAAAATCGGTGCTCGGAATAGTTTTCGGGGCCTCGATTGTTCGTTCCCGATATTACTGCCCCGAAATTGTCTCCGATTTTATCTTACTTCCGGTCAGAATGGGTCGAGCATTCTGACGATGGTGCGAGAACGACGGTAGGAGCATTGTTTATTTAACAAAGATAAAATCGGTGCTCCCACTGGTTCTCGGGGCCTCGAGCGAACATTCCCGATAATACTGCCCCGAATTCGTCTCCGATTTTATCTTACTTCCGGTCAGAATGGGTCGAAAAGTCTGACGATGCTGCGAGAACGACGGTAGGAGTATTGTTTATTTAATAAAGATAAAATCGGTGCTCGGAGGGGTTCTCGCTGCCTCGAGCGAACATTCCCGATAATACTGCCCCGAATTCGTCTCCGATTTTATCTTACTTCCGGTCAGAATGGGTCGAAAATCTGACGATGCTGCGAGAACGACAGTAGGAGTATTGTTTATTTAACAAAGATAAAATCGGTGCTCGGAGGGGTTCTCGCTGCCTCGAGCGAACATTCCCGATATTACTGCCCCGAAATCGTCTCCGATTTTATCTTACTTCCGGTCAGAATCGGTCGAGAAATCTGACGATGCTGCGAGAACGACGGTAGGAGCATTGTTTATTTAACAAAGATAAAATCGGTGCTCGGAATGGTTCTCGGGGCCTCGAGCGACCATTCCCGATAATACTGCCCC
This sequence comes from Ophion obscuratus, assembly GCA_964007375.1. Classification (NCBI taxonomy): domain Eukaryota; kingdom Metazoa; phylum Arthropoda; class Insecta; order Hymenoptera; family Ichneumonidae; genus Ophion; species Ophion obscuratus. The sequence goes on from OZ023322.1 coordinate 3,956,878, forward strand.
GAATTCGTCTCCGATTTTATCTTACTTCAGGTCAGAATGGGTCGAAAAGTCTGACAATGCGGCGAGAACGACGGTAGGAGTATTGTTTATTTAACAAAGATAAAATCGGTGCTCGTAATGGTTCTCGGGGCCTCGAGCGAACTTTCCCGATATTACTGGCCCGAATTCGTCTCCGATTTTATCTAACTTTCGGTCAGAATGGGGCGAGAAGTCTAAAGATGCAGCGAGAACGACCATTGGAGCATTGTTTATTTAACAAAGATAAAATCGGTGCTCGGAATAGTTTTCGGGGCCTCGATCGTTCGTTCCCGATATTACTGCCCCCGAAATTGTCTCCGATTTTATCTTACTTCCGGTCAGAATTGGTCGAGCATTCTGACGATGGTGCGAGAACGACGGTAGGAGCGTTGTTTATTGAACAAAGATAAAATCGGTGCTCGGAATGATTCTCGGGGCCTCGATCGTTCGTTCCCGATATTACTGCCCCGAAGTCGTCTCCGATTTTATCTTACTTCCGGTCAGAATCAGTCGAGAAGTCTGACGATGCTGCGAGAACGACGGTAGGAGCAATGTTTATTTAACAAAGATAAAATCGGTGCTCGGAATGGTTCTCGGTGCCTCGAGCGAACATTCCCGACATTACTGCCCCGAAATCGTCTCCGATTTTATCCTACTTCCGGTCAGAATTGGTCGAGAAGTCTGACGATGCTGCGAGAACGACAGTAGGAGTATTGTTTATTTAACAAAGATAAAATCGGTGCTCGGAATGGTTCTCAGGGCCTCGAGCGAACATTTCCGATGTTAGTGCCCCGAAGTCGTCTCCGATTTTATCTTACTTCCGATCAGAATGGGTCGAGAAGTCTGGCGATGGTGCGAGAACGACGGTAGGAGTATTGTTTATTTAACAAAGATAAAATCGGTGCTCCCAATGGTTCTCGGGGCCTCGAGCGAACATTCCCGATAATACTGCCCCGAATTCGTCTCCGATTTTATCTTACTTCCGGTCAGAATGGGTCGAAAAGTCTGACGATGCTGCGAGAACGACGGTAGGAGTATTGTTTATTTAACAAAGATAAAATCGGTGCTCGGAGGGGTTCTCGCTGCCTCGAGCGAACATTCCCGATAATACTGCCCCGAAATTGTCTCCGATTTTATCTTACTTCCGGTCAGAATGGGTCGAGCATTCTGACGATGGTGCGAGAACGACGGTAGGAGCATTGTTTTTTGAACAAAGATAAAATCGGTGCTCGGAATGATTCTCGGGGCCTCGATCGTTCGTTCCCGATATTACTGCCCCGAAGTCGTCTCCGATTTTATCTTACTTCCGGTCAGAATCAGTCGAGAAGTCTGACGATGCTGCGAGAACGACGGTAGGAGCATTGTTTATTTAACAAAGATAAAATCGGTGCTCGGAATGGTTCTCGGTGCCTCGAGCGAACATTCCCGACATTACTGCCCCGAAATCGTCTCCGATTTTATCCTACTTCCGGTCAGAATTGGTCGAGAAGTCTGACGATGCTGCGAGAACGACAGTAGGAGTATTGTTTATTTAACAAAGATAAAATCGGTGCTCGGAATGGTTCTCAGGGCCTCGAGCGAACATTTCCGATGTTAGTGCCCCGAAGTCGTCTCCGATTTTATCTTACTTCCGATCAGAATGGGTCGAGAAGTCTGGCGATGGTGCGAGAACGACGGTAGGAGTATTGTTTATTTAACAAAGATAAAATCGGTGCTCCCAATGGTTCTCGGGGCCTCGAGCGAACATTCCCGATAATACTGCCCCGAATTCGTCTCCGATTTTATCTTACTTCCGGTCAGAATGGGTCGAAAAGTCTGACGATGCTGCGAGAACGACGGTAGGAGTATTGTTTATTTAACACAGATAAAATCGGTGCTCGGAGGGGTTCTCGCTGCCTCGAGCGAACATTCCCGATAATACTGCCCCGAATTCGTCTACGATTTTATCTTACTTCCGGTCAGAATGGGTCGAAAATCTGACGATGCTGGTGAGAACGACAGTAGGAGTATTGTTTATTTAACAAAGATAAAATCGGTGCTCGGAGGGGTTCTCGCTGCCTCGAGCGAACATTCCCGATATTACTGCCCCGAAATCGTCTCCGATTTTATCTTACTTCCGGTCAGAATCGGTCGAGAAATCTGACGATGCTGCGAGAACGACGGTAGGAGCATTGTTTATTTAACAAACATAAAATCGGTGCTCGGAATGGTTCTCGGGGCCTCGAGCGACCATTCCCGATAATACTGCCCCGAATTCGTCTCCGATTTTATCTTACTTCCGGTCAGAATGGGTCGAAAAGTCTGACAATGCGGCGAGAACGACGGTAGGAGTATTGTTTATTTAACAAAGATAAAATCGGTGCTCGTAATGGTTCTCGGGGCCTCGAGCGAACTTTCCCGATATTACTGGCCCGAATTCGTCTCCGATTTTATCTAACTTTCGGTCAGAATGGGGCGAGAAGTCTAAAGATGCAGCGAGAACGACCATTGGAGCATTGTTTATTTAACAAAGATAAAATCGGTGCTCGGAATAGTTTTCGGGGCCTCGATCGTTCGTTCCCGATATTACTGCCCCGAAATTGTCTCCGATTTTATCTTACTTCCGGTCAGAATTGGTCGAGCATTCTGACGATGGTGCGAGAACGACGGTAGGAGCATTGTTTATTGAACAAAGATAAAATCGGTGCTCGGAATGATTCTCGGGGCCTCGATCGTTCGTTCCCGATATTACTGCCCCGAAGTCGTCTCCGATTTTATCTTACTTCCGGTCAGAATCAGTCGAGAAGTCTGACGATGCTGCGAGAACGACGGTAGGAGCATTGTTTATTTAACAAAGATAAAATCGGTGCTCGGAATGGTTCTCGGTGCCTCGAGCGAACATTCCCGACATTACTGCCCCGAAATCGTCTCCGATTTTATCCTACTTCCGGTCAGAATTGGTCGAGAAGTCTGACGATGCTGCGAGAACGACAGTAGGAGTATTGTTTATTTAACAAAGATAAAATCGGTGCTCGGAATGGTTCTCAGGGCCTCGAGCGAACATTTCCGATGTTAGTGCCCCGAAGTCGTCTCCGATTTTATCTTACTTCCGATCAGAATGGGTCGAGAAGTCTGGCGATGGTGCGAGAACGACGGTAGGAGCATTGTTTATTCAACAAAGATAAAATCGTAGCTCGGAATGGTTCTCGGGGCCTCGAGCGAACATTCCCGATATTATTGCCCCGAATTCGTCTCCGATTTTATCTTACTTTCGGTCAGAATGGGTCGAAAAGTCTGACGATGCTGCGAGAACGACGGAAGGAGTATTGTTTATTTAACAAATATAAAATCGGTGCTCGGAATGGTTCTCGGTGCCTCGAGCGAACATTCCCGATATTACTGCCCCGAAATCGTCTCCGATTTTATCTTACTTCCGGTCAGAATCGGTCGAGAAGTCTGACGATGCTGCGAGAACGACGATTGGAGCATTGTTTATTTAACAAAGATAAAATCGGTGCTCGGAATAGTTTTCGGGGCCTCGATTGTTCGTTCCCGATATTACTGCCCCGAAATTGTCTCCGATTTTATCTTACTTCCGGTCAGAATGGGTCGAGCATTCTGACGATGGTGCGAGAACGACGGTAGGAGCATTGTTTATTTAACAAAGATAAAATCGGTGCTCCCACTGGTTCTCGGGGCCTCGAGCGAACATTCCCGATAATACTGCCCCGAATTCGTCTCCGATTTTATCTTACTTCCGGTCAGAATGGGTCGAAAAGTCTGACGATGCTGCGAGAACGACGGTAGGAGTATTGTATATTTAACAAAGATAAAATCGGTGCTCGGAGGGGTTCTCGCTGCCTCGAGCGAACATTCCCGATAATACTGCCCCGAATTCGTCTCCGATTTTATCTTACTTCCGGTCAGAATGGGTCGAAAAGTCTGACGATGCTGCGAGAACGACAGTAGGAGTATTGTTTATTTAACAAAGATAAAATCGGTGCTCGGAGGGGTTCTCGCTGCCTCGAGCGAACATTCCCGATATTACTGCCCCGAAATCGTCTCCGATTTTATCTTACTTCCGGTCAGAATCGGTCGAGAAATCTGACGATGCTGCGAGAACGACGGTAGAAGCATTGTTTATTTAACAAAGATAAAATCGGTGCTCGGAATGGTTCTCGGGGCCTCGAGCGACCATTCCCGATAATACTGCCCCGAATTCGTCTCCGATTTTATCTTACTTCCGGTCAGAATGGGTCGAAAAGTCTGACAATGCGGCGAGAACGACGGTAGGAGTATTGTTTATTTAACAAAGATAAAATCGGTGCTCGTAATGGTTCTCGGGGCCTCGAGCGAACTTTCCCGATATTACTGGCCCGAATTCGTCTCCGATTTTATCTAACTTTCGGTCAGAATGGGGCGAGAAGTCTAAAGATGCAGCGAGAACGACCATTGGAGCATTGTTTATTTAACAAAGATAAAATCGGTGCTCGGAATAGTTTTCGGGGCCTCGATCGTTCGTTCCCGATATAACTGCCCCGAAATTGTCTCCGATTTTATCTTACTTCCGGTCAGAATTGGTCGAGCATTCTGACGATGGTGCGAGAACGACGGTAGGAGCATTGTTTATTGAACAAAGATAAAATCGGTGCTCGGAATGATTCTCGGGGCCTCGATCGTTCGTTCCCGATATTACTGCCCCGAAGTCGTCTCCGATTTTATCTTACTTCCGGTCAGAATCAGTCGAGAAGTCTGACGATGCTGCGAGAACGACGGTAGGAGCATTGTTTATTTAACAAAGATAAAATCGGTGCTCGGAATGGTTCTCGGTGCCTCGAGCGAACATTCCCGACATTACTGCCCCGAAATCGTCTCCGATTTTATCCTACTTCCGGTCAGAATTGGTCGAGAAGTCTGACGATGCTGCGAGAACGACAGTAGGAGTATTGTTTATTTAACAAAGATAAAATCGGTGCTCGGAATGGTTCTCAGGGCCTCGAGCGAACATTTCCGATGTTAGTGCCCCGAAGTCGTCTCCGATTTTATCTTACTTCCGATCAGAATGGGTCGAGAAGTCTGGCGATGGTGCGAGAACGACGGTAGGAGAATTGTTTATTTAACAAAGATAAAATCGGTGCTCCCAATGGTTCTCGGGGCCTCGAGCGAACATTCCCGATAATACTGCCCCGAATTCGTCTCCGATTTTATCTTACTTCCGGTCAGAATGGGTCGAAAAGTCTGACGATGCTGCGAGAACGACGGTAGGAGTATTGTTTATTTAACAAAGATAAAATCGGTGCTCGGAGGGGTTCTCGCTGCCTCGAGCGAACATTCCCGATAATACTGCCCCGAATTCGTCTACGATTTTATCTTACTTCCGGTCAGAATGGGTCGAAAAGTCTGACGATGCTGCGAGAACGACAGTAGGAGTATTGTTTATTTAACAAAGATAAAATCGGTGCTCGGAGGGGTTCTCGCTGCCTCGAGCGAACATTCCCGATATTACTGCCCCGAAATCGTCTCCGATTTTATCTTACTTCCGGTCAGAATCGGTCGAGAAGTCTGACGATGCTGCGAGAACGACGGTAGGAGCATTGTTTATTTAACAAAGATAAAATCGGTGCTCGGAATGGTTCTCGGGGCCTCGAGCGAACATTCCCGATAATACTGCCCCGAATTCGTCTCCGATTTTATCTTACTTCCGGTCAGAATGGGTCGAAAAGTCTGACAATGCGGCGAGAACGACGGTAGGAGTATTGTTTATTTAACAAAGATAAAATCGGTGCTAGTAATGGTTCTCGGGGCCTCGAGCGAACTTTCCCGATATTACTGGCCCGAATTCGTCTCCGATTTTATCTAACTTTCGGTCAGAATGGGGCGAGAAGTCTAAAGATGCAGCGAGAACGACCATTGGAGCATTGTTTATTTAACAAAGATAAAATCGGTGCTCGGAATAGTTTTCGGGGCCTCGATCGTTCGTTCCCGATATTACTGCCCCGAAATTGTCTCCGATTTTATCTTACTTCCGGTCAGAATTGGTCGAGCATTCTGACGATGGTGCGAGAACGACGGTAGGAGCATTGTTTATTGAACAAAGATAAAATCGGTGCTCGGAATGATTCTCGGGGCCTCGATCGTTCGTTCCCGATATTACTGCCCCGAAGTCGTCTCCGATTTTATCTTACTTCCGGTCAGAATCAGTCGAGAAGTCTGACGATGCTGCGAGAACGACGGTAGGAGCATTGTTTATTTAACAAAGATAAAATCGGTGCTCGGAATGGTTCTCGGTGCCTCGAGCGAACATTCCCGACATTACTGCCCCGAAATCGTCTCCGATTTTATCCTACTTCCGGTCAGAATTGGTCGAGAAGTCTGACGATGCTGCGAGAACGACAGTAGGAGTATTGTTTATTTAACAAAGATAAAATCGGTGCTCGGAATGGTTCTCAGGGCCTCGAGCGAACATTTCCGATGTTAGTGCCCCGAAGTCGTCTCCGATTTTATCTTACTTCCGATCAGAATGGGTCGAGAAGTCTGGCGATGGTGCGAGAACGACGGTAGGAGTATTGTTTATTTAACAAAGATAAAATCGGTGCTCCCAATGGTTCTCGGGGCCTCGAGCGAACATTCCCGATAATACTGCCCCGAATTCGTCTCCGATTTTATCTTACTTCCGGTCAGAATGGGTCGAAAAGTCTGACGATGCTGCGAGAACGACGGTAGGAGTATTGTTTATTTAACAAAGATAAAATCGGTGCTCGGAGGGGTTCTCGCTGCCTCGAGCGAACATTCCCGATAATACTGCCCCGAATTCGTCTACGATTTTATCTTACTTCCGGTCAGAATGGGTCGAAAAGTCTGACGATGCTGCGAGAACGACAGTAGGAGTATTGTTTATTTAACAAAGATAAAATCGGTGCTCGGAGGGGTTCTCGCTGCCTCGAGCGAACATTCCCGATATTACTGCCCCGAAATCGTCTCCGATTTTATCTTACTTCCGGTCAGAATCGGTCGAGAAGTCTGACGATGCTGCGAGAACGACGGTAGGAGCATTTTTTATTTAACAAAGATAAAATCGGTGCTCGGAATGGTTCTCGGGGCCTCGAGCGAACATTCCCGATAATACTGCCCCGAATTCGTCTCCGATTTTATCTTACTTCCGGTCAGAATGGGTCGAAAAGTCTGACAATGCGGCGAGAACGACGGTAGGAGTATTGTTTATTTAACAAAGATAAAATCGGTGCTCGTAATGGTTCTCGGGGCCTCGAGCGAACTTTCCCGATATTACTGGCCCGAATTCGTCTCCGATTTTATCTAACTTTCGGTCAGAATGGGGCGAGAAGTCTAAAGATGCAGCGAGAACGACCATTGGAGCATTGTTTATTTAACAAAGATAAAATCGGTGCTCGGAATAGTTTTCGGGGCCTCGATCGTTCGTTCCCGATATTACTGCCCCGAAATTGTCTCCGATTTTATCTTACTTCCGGTCAGAATTGGTCGAGCATTCTGACGATGGTGCGAGAACGACGGTAGGAGCATTGTTTATTGAACAAAGATAAAATCGGTGCTCGGAATGATTCTCGGGGCCTCGATCGTTCGTTCCCGATATTACTGCCCCGAAGTCGTCTCCGATTTTATCTTACTTCCGGTCAGAATCAGTCGAGAAGTCTGACGATGCTGCGAGAACGACGGTAGGAGCATTGTATATTTAACAAAGATAAAATCGGTGCTCGGAATGGTTCTCGGTGCCTCGAGCGAACATTCCCGACATTACTGCCCCGAAATCGTCTCCGATTTTATCCTACTTCCGGTCAGAATTGGTCGAGAAGTCTGACGATGCTGCGAGAACGACAGTAGGAGTATTGTTTATTTAACAAAGATAAAATCGGTGCTCGGAATGGTTCTCAGGGCCTCGAGCGAACATTTCCGATGTTAGTGCCCCGAAGTCGTCTCCGATTTTATCTTACTTCCGATCAGAATGGGTCGAGAAGTCTGGCGATGGTGCGAGAACGACGGTAGGAGTATTGTTTATTTAACAAAGATAAAATCGGTGCTCCCAATGGTTCTCGGGGCCTCGAGCGAACATTCCCGATAATACTGCCCCGAATTCGTCTCCGATTTTATCTTACTTCCGGTCAGAATGGGTCGAAAAGTCTGACGATGCTGCGAGAACGACGGTAGGAGTATTGTTTATTTAACAAAGAAAAAATCGGTGCTCGGAGGGGTTCTCGCTGCCTCGAGCGAACATTCCCGATAATACTGCCCCGAAATTGTCTCCGATTTTATCTTACTTCCGGTCAGAATGGGTCGAGCAGTCTGACGATGGTGCGAGAACGACGGTAGGAGCATTGTTTATTGAACAAAGATAAAATCGGTGCTCGGAATGATTCTCGGGGCCTCGATCGTTCGTTCCCGATATTACTGCCCCGAAGTCGTCTCCGATTTTATCTTACTTCCGGTCAGAATCAGTCGAGAAGTCTGACGATGCTGCGAGAACGACGGTAGGAGCATTGTTTATTTAACAAAGATAAAATCGGTGCTCGGAATGGTTCTCGGTGCCTCGAGCGAACATTCCCGACATTACTGCCCCGAAATCGTCTCCGATTTTATCTTACTTCCGATCAGAATGGGTCGAGAAGTCTGGTGATGGTGCGAGAACGACGGTAGGAGTATTGTTTATTTAACAAAGATAAAATCGGTGCTCCCAATGGTTCTCGGGGCCTCGAGCGAACATTCCCGATATTACTGCCCCGAAATCGTCTCCGATTTTATCTTACTTCCGGTCAGAATCGGTCGAGAAGTCTGACGATGCTGCGAGAACGACGGTAGGAGCATTGTTTATTTAACAAAGATAAAATCGGTGCTCGGAATGGTTCTCGGGGCCTCGAGCGAACATTCCCGATACTACTGCCCCGAATTCGTCTCCGATTTTATCTTACTTCCGGTCAGAATGGGTCGAAAAGTCTGACAATGCGGCGAGAACGACGGTAGGAGTATTGTTTATTTAACAAAGATAAAATCGGTGCTCGTAATGGTTCTCGGGGCCTCGAGCGAACTTTCCCGATATTACTGGCCCGAATTCGTCTCCGATTTTATCTAACTTTCGGTCAGAATGGGGCGAGAAGTCTAAAGATGCAGCGAGAACGACCATTGGAGCATTGTTTATTTAACAAAGATAAAATCGGTGCTCGGAATAGTTTTCGGGGCCTCGATCGTTCGTTCCCGATATTACTGCCCCGAAATTGTCTCCGATTTTATCTTACTTCCGGTCAGAATTGGTCGAGCATTCTGACGATGGTGCGAGAACGACGGTAGGAGCATTGTTTATTGAACAAAGATAAAATCGGTGCTCGGAATGATTCTCGGGGCCTCGATCGTTCGTTCCCGATATTACTGCCCCGAAGTCGTCTCCGATTTTATCTTACTTCCGGTCAGAATCAGTCGAGAAGTCTGACGATGCTGCGAGAACGACGGTAGGAGCATTGTTTATTTAACAAAGATAAAATCGGTGCTCGGAATGGTTCTCGGTGCCTCGAGCGAACATTCCCGACATTACTGCCCCGAAATCGTCTCCGATTTTATCCTACTTCCGGTCAGAATTGGTCGAGAAGTCTGACGATGCTGCGAGAACGACAGTAGGAGTATTGTTTATTTAACAAAGATAAAATCGGTGCTCGGAATGGTTCTCAGGGCCTCGAGCGAACATTTCCGATGTTAGTGCCCCGAAGTCGTCTCCGATTTTATCTTACTTCCGATCAGAATGGGTCGAGAAGTCTGGCGATGGTGCGAGAACGACGGTAGGAGTATTGTTTATTTAACAAAGATAAAATCGGTGCTCCCAATGGTTCTCGGGGCCTCGAGCGAACATTCCCGATAATACTGCCCCGAATTCGTCTCCGATTTTATCTTACTTCCGGTCAGAATGGGTCGAAAAGTCTGACGATGCTGCGAGAACGACGGTAGGAGTATTGTTTATTTAACAAAGATAAAATCGGTGCTCGGAGGGGTTCTCGCTGCCTCGAGCGAACATTCCCGATAATACTGCCCCGAATTCGTCTACGATTTTATCTTACTTCCGGTCAGAATGGGTCGAAAATCTGACGATGCTGCGAGAACGACAGTAGGAGTATTGTTTATTTAACAAAGATAAAATCGGTGCTCGGAGGGGTTCTCGCTGCCTCGAGCGAACATTCCCGATATTACTGCCCCGAAATCGTCTCCGATTTTATCTTACTTCCGGTCAGAATCGGTCGAGAAATCTGACGATGCTGCGAGAACGACGGTAGGAGCATTGTTTATTTAACAAAGATAAAATCGGTGCTCGGAATGGTTCTCGGGGCCTCGAGCGACCATTCCCGATAATACTGCCCCGAATTCGTCTCCGATTTTATCTTACTTCCGGTCAGAATGGGTCGAAAAGTCTGACAATGCGGCGAGAACGACGGTAGGAGTATTGTTTATTTAACAAAGATAAAATCGGTGCTCGTAATGGTTCTCGGGGCCTCGAGCGAACTTTCCCGATATTACTGGCCCGAATTCGTCTCCGATTTTATCTAACTTTCGGTCAGAATGGGGCGAGAAGTCTAAAGATGCAGCGAGAACGACCATTGGAGCATTGTTTATTTAACAAAGATAAAATCGGTGCTCGGAATAGTTTTCGGGGCCTCGATCGTTCGTTCCCGATATAACTGCCCCGAAATTGTCTCCGATTTTATCTTACTTCCGGTCAGAATTGGTCGAGCATTCTGACGATGGTGCGAGAACGACGGTAGGAGCATTGTTTATTGAACAAAGATAAAATCGGTGCTCGGAATGATTCTCGGGGCCTCGATCGTTCGTTCCCGATATTACTGCCCCGAAGTCGTCTCCGATTTTATCTTACTTCCGGTCAGAATCAGTCGAGAAGTCTGACGATGCTGCGAGAACGACGGTAGGAGCATTGTTTATTTAACAAAGATAAAATCGGTGCTCGGAATGGTTCTCGGTGCCTCGAGCGAACATTCCCGACATTACTGCCCCGAAATCGTCTCCGATTTTATCCTACTTCCGGTCAGAATTGGTCGAGAAGTCTGACGATGCTGCGAGAACGACAGTAGGAGTATTGTTTATTTAACAAAGATAAAATCGGTGCTCGGAATGGTTCTCAGGGCCTCGAGCGAACATTTCCGATGTTAGTGCCCCGAAGTCGTCTCCGATTTTATCTTACTTCCGATCAGAATGGGTCGAGAAGTCTGGCGATGCGGCGAGAACGACGGTAGGAGTATTGTTTATTTAACAAAGATAAAATCGGTGCTCGTAATGGTTCTCGGGGCCTCGAGCGAACTTTCCCGATATTACTGGCCCGAATTCGTCTCCGATTTTATCTAACTTTCGGTCAGAATGGGGCGAGAAGTCTAAAGATGCAGCGAGAACGACCATTGGAGCATTGTTTATTTAACAAAGATAAAATCGGCGCTCGGAATAGTTTTCGGGGCCTCGATCGTTCGTTCCCGATATTACTGCCCCGAAATTGTCTCCGATTTTATCTTACTTCCGGTCAGAATGGGTCGAGCATTCTGACGATGGTGCGAGAACGACGGTAGGAGCATTGTTTATTTAACAAAGATAAAATCGGTGCTCGGAATGATTCTCGGGGCCTCAGTCGTTCATTCCCGATATTACTGCCCCGAAGTCGTCTCCGATTTTATCTTACTTCCGGTCAGAATCAGTCGAGAAGTCTGACGATGCTGCGAGAACGACGGTAGGAGCATTGTTTATTTAACAAAGATAAAATCGGTGCTCGGAATGGTTCTCGGTGTTTCGAGCGAACATTCCCGACATTACTGCCCCGAAATCGTCTCCGATTTTATCCTACTTCCGGTCAGAATTGGTCGAGAAGTCTGACGATGCTGCGAGAACGACAGTAGGAGTATTGTTTATTTCGCAAAGATAAAATCGGTGCTCGGAATGGTTCTCAGGGCCTCGAGCGAACATTTCCGATGTTAGTGCCCCGAAGTCGTCTCCGATTTTATCTTACTTCCGGTCAGAATGGGTCGAGAAGTCTGGCGATGGTGCGAGAACGACGGTAGGAGCATTGTTTATTCAACAAAGATAAAATCGTAGCTCGGAATGGTTCTCGGGGCCTCGAGCGAACATTCCCGATATTATTGCCCCGAATTCGTCTCCGATTTTATCTTACTTTCGGTCAGAATGGGTCGAAAAGTCTGACGATGCTGCGAGAACGACGGAAGGAGTATTGTTTATTTAACAAATATAAAATCGGTGCTCGGAATGGTTCTCGGTGCCTCGAGCGAACATTCCCGATATTACTGCCCCGAAATCGTCTCCGATTTTATCTTACTTCCGGTCAGAATCGGTCGAGAAGTCTGACGATGCTGCGAGAACGACGATTGGAGCATTGTTTATTTAACAAAGATAAAATCGGTGCTCGGAATAGTTTTCGGGGCCTCGATTGTTCGTTCCCGATATTACTGCCCCGAAATTGTCTCCGATTTTATCTTACTTCCGGTCAGAATGGGTCGAGCATTCTGACGATGGTGCGAGAACGACGGTAGGAGCATTGTTTATTTAACAAAGATAAAATCGGTGCTCCCACTGGTTCTCGGGGCCTCGAGCGAACATTCCCGATAATACTGCCCCGAATTCGTCTCCGATTTTATCTTACTTCCGGTCAGAATGGGTCGAAAAGTCTGACAATGCGGCGAGAACGATGGTAGGAGTATTGTTTATTTAACAAAGATAAAATCGGTGCTCGGAATGGTTCTCGGGGCCTCGAGCGAACATTTCCGATGTTAGTGCCCCGAATTCGTCTCCGATTTTATCTTACTTCCGGTCAGAATGGGTCGAAAAGTCTGACAATGCGGCGAGAACGACGGTAGGAGTATTGTTTATTTAACAAAGATAAAATCGGTGCTCGTAATGGTTCTCGGGGCCTCGAGCGAACTTTCCCGATATTACTGGCCCGAATTCGTCTCCGATTTTATCTAACTTTCGGTCAGAATGGGGCGAGAAGTCTAAAGATGCAGCGAGAACGACCATTGGAGCATTGTTTATTTAACAAAGATAAAATCGGTGCTCGGAATAGTTTTCGGGGCCTCGATCGTTCGTTCCCGATATAACTGCCCCGAAATTGTCTCCGATTTTATCTTACTTCCGGTCAGAATTGGTCGAGCATTCTGACGATGGTGCGAGAACGACGGTAGGAGCATTGTTTATTGAACAAAGATAAAATCGGTGCTCGGAATGATTCTCGGGGCCTCGATCGTTCGTTCCCGATATTACTGCCCCGAAGTCGTCTCCGATTTTATCTTACTTCCGGTCAGAATCAGTCGAGAAGTCTGACGATGCTGCGAGAACGACGGTAGGAGCATTGTTTATTTAACAAAGATAAAATCGGTGCTCGGAATGGTTCTCGGTGCCTCGAGCGAACATTCCCGACATTACTGCCCCGAAATCGTCTCCGATTTTATCCTACTTCCGGTCAGAATTGGTCGAGAAGTCTGACGATGCTGCGAGAACGACAGTAGGAGTATTGTTTATTTAACAAAGATAAAATCGGTGCTCGGAATGGTTCTCAGGGCCTCGAGCGAACATTTCCGATGTTAGTGCCCCGAAGTCGTCTCCGATTTTATCTTACTTCCGATCAGAATGGGTCGAGAAGTCTGGCGATGGTGCGAGAACGACGGTAGGAGTATTGTTTATTTAACAAAGATAAAATCGGTGCTCCCAATGGTTCTCGGGGCCTCGAGCGAACATTCCCGATAATACTGCCCCGAATTCGTCTCCGATTTTATCTTACTTCCGGTCAGAATGGGTCGAAAAGTCTGACGATGCTGCGAGAACGACGGTAGGAGTATTGTTTATTTAACAAAGATAAAATCGGTGCTCGGAGGGGTTCTCGCTGCCTCGAGCGAACATTCCCGATAATACTGCCCCGAATTCGTCTACGATTTTATCTTACTTCCGGTCAGAATGGGTCGAAAAGTCTGACGATGCTGCGAGAACGACAGTAGGAGTATTGTTTATTTAACAAAGATAAAATCGGTGCTCGGAGGGGTTCTCGCTGCCTCGAGCGAACATTCCCGATATTACTGCCCCGAAATCGTCTCCGATTTTATCTTACTTCCGGTCAGAATCGGTCGAGAAGTCTGACGATGCTGCGAGAACGACGGTAGGAGCATTGTTTATTTAACAAAGATAAAATCGGTGCTCGGAATGGTTCTCGGGGCCTCGAGCGAACATTCCCGATAATACTGCCCCGAATTCGTCTCCGATTTTATCTTACTTCCGGTCAGAATGGGTCGAAAAGTCTGACAATGCGGCGAGAACGACGGTAGGAGTATTGTTTATTTAACAAAGATAAAATCGGTGCTCGTAATGGTTCTCGGGGCCTCGAGCGAACTTTCCCGATATTACTGGCCCGAATTCGTCTCCGATTTTATCTAACTTTCGGTCAGAATGGGGCGAGAAGTCTAAAGATGCAGCGAGAACGACCATTGGAGCATTGTTTATTTAACAAAGATAAAATCGGTGCTCGGAATAGTTTTCGGGGCCTCGATCGTTCGTTCCCGATATTACTGCCCCGAAATTGTCTCCGATTTTATCTTACTTCCGGTCAGAATTGGTCGAGCATTCTGACGATGGTGCGAGAACGACGGTAGGAGCATTGTTTATTGAACAAAGATAAAATCGGTGCTCGGAATGATTCTCGGGGCCTCGATCGTTCGTTCCCGATATTACTGCCCCGAAGTCGTCTCCGATTTTATCTTACTTCCGGTCAGAATCAGTCGAGAAGTCTGACGATGCTGCGAGAACGACGGTAGGAGCATTGTTTATTTAACAAAGATAAAATCGGTGCTCGGAATGGTTCTCGGTGCCTCGAGCGAACATTCCCGACATTACTGCCCCGAAATCGTCTCCGATTTTATCCTACTTCCGGTCAGAATTGGTCGAGAAGTCTGACGATGCTGCGAGAACGACAGTAGGAGTATTGTTTATTTAACAAAGATAAAATCGCTGCTCGGAATGGTTCTCAGGGCCTCGAGCGAACATTTCCGATGTTAGTGCCCCGAAGTCGTCTCCGATTTTATCTTACTTCCGATCAGAATGGGTCGAGAAGTCTGGCGATGGTGCGAGAACGACGGTAGGAGTATTGTTTATTTAACAAAGATAAAATCGGTGCTCCCAATGGTTCTCGGGGCCTCGAGCGAACATTCCCGATAATACTGCCCCGAATTCGTCTCCGATTTTATCTTACTTCCGGTCAGAATGGGTCGAAAAGTCTGACGATGCTGCGAGAACGACGGTAGGAGTATTGTTTATTTAACAAAGATAAAATCGGTGCTCGGAGGGGTTCTCGCTGCCTCGAGCGAACATTCCCGATAATACTGCCCCGAAATTGTCTCCGATTTTATCTTACTTCCGGTCAGAATGGGTCGAGCAGTCTGACGATGGTGCGAGAACGACGGTAGGAGCATTGTTTATTGAACAAAGATAAAATCGGTGCTCGGAATGATTCTCGGGGCCTCGATCGTTCGTTCCCGATATTACTGCCCCGAAGTCGTCTCCGATTTTATCTTACTTCCGGTCAGAATCAGTCGAGAAGTCTGACGATGCTGCGAGAACGACGGTAAGAGCATTGTTTATTTAACAAAGATAAAATCGGTGCTCGGAATGGTTCTCGGTGCCTCGAGCGAACATTCCCGACATTACTGCCCCGAAATCGTCTCCGATTTTATCTTACTTCCGATCAGAATGGGTCGAGAAGTCTGGCGATGGTGCGAGAACGACGGTAGGAGTATTGTTTATTTAACAAAGATAAAATCGGTGCTCCCAATGGTTCTCGGGGCCTCGAGCGAACATTCCCGATAATACTGCCCCGAATTCGTCTCCGATTTTATCTTACTTCCGGTCAGAATGGGTCGAAAAGTCTGACGATGCTGCGAGAACGACGGTAGGAGTATTCTTTATTTAACAAAGATAAAATCGGTGCTCGGAGGGGTTCTCGCTGCCTCGAGCGAACATTCCCGATAATACTGCCCCGAATTCGTCTACGATTTTATCTTACTTCCGGTCAGAATGGGTCGAAAAGTCTGACGATGCTGCGAGAACGACAGTAGGAGTATTGTTTATTTAACAAAGATAAAATCGGTGCTCGGAGGGGTTCTCGCTGCCTCGAGCGAACATTCCCGATATTACTGCCCCGAAATCGTCTCCGATTTTATCTTACTTCCGGTCAGAATCGGTCGAGAAGTCTGACGATGCTGCGAGAACGACGGTAGGAGCATTGTTTATTTAACAAAGATAAAATCGGTGCTCGGAATGGTTCTCGGGGCCTCGAGCGAACATTCCCGATAATACTGCCCCGAATTCGTCTCCGATTTTATCTTACTTCCGGTCAGAATGGGTCGAAAAGTCTGACAATGCGGCGAGAACGACGGTAGGAGTATTGTTTATTTAACAAAGATAAAATCGGTGCTCGTAATGGTTCTCGGGGCCTCGAGCGAACTTTCCCGATATTACTGGCCCGAATTCGTCTCCGATTTTATCTAACTTTCGGTCAGAATGGGGCGAGAAGTCTAAAGATGCAGCGAGAACGACCATTGGAGCATTGTTTATTTAACAAAGATAAAATCGGCGCTTGGAATAGTTTTCGGGGCCTCGATCGTTCGTTCCCGATATTACTGCCCCGAAATTGTCTCCGATTTTATCTTACTTCCGGTCAGAATGGGTCGAGCATTCTGACGATGGTGCGAGAACGACGGTAGGAGTATTGTTTATTTAACAAAGATAAAATCGGTGCTCGGAGGGGTTCTCGCTGCCTCGAGCGAACATTCCCGATAATACTGCCCCGAATTCGTCTACGATTTTATCTTACTTCCGGTCAGAATGGGTCGAAAAGTCTGACGATGCTGCGAGAACGACCGTAGGAGTATTGTTTATTTAACAAAGATAAAATCGGTGCTCGGAGGGGTTCTCGCTGCCTCGAGCGAACATTCCCGATATTACTGCCCCGAAATCGTCTCCGATTTTATCTTACTTCCGGTCAGAATCGGTCGAGAAGTCTGACGATGCTGCGAGAACGACGGTAGGAGCATTGTTTATTTAACAAAGATAAAATCGGTGCTCGGAATGGTTCTCGGGGCCTCGAGCGAACATTCCCGATAATACTGCCCCGAATTCGTCTCCGATTTTGTCTTACTTCCGGTCAGAATGGGTCGAACAGTCTGACAATGCGGCGAGAACGACGGTAGGAGTATTGTTTATTTAGCAAAGATAAAATCGGTGCTCGTAATGGTTCTCGGGGCCTCGAGCGAACTTTCCCGATAATACTGCCCCGAATTCGTCTCCGATTTTATCTTACTTCCGGTCAGAATTGGTCGAGAAGTCTGACGATGCTACGAGAACGACAGTAGGAGTATTGTTTATTTAACAAAGATAAAATCGGTGCTCGGAGGGGTTCTCGCTGCCTCGAGCGAACATTCCCGATAATACTGCCCCGAATTCGTCTCCGATTTTATCTTACTTCCGATCAGAATGGGTCGAGAAGTCTGGCGATGGTGCGAGAACGACGGTAGGAGTATTGTTTATTTAACAAAGATAAAATCGGTGCTCCCAATGGTTCTCGGGGCCTCGAGCGAACATTCCCGATAATACTGCCCCGAATTCGTCTCCGATTTTATCTTACTTCCGGTCAGAATGGGTCGAAAAGTCTGACGATGCTGCGAGAACGACGGTAGGAGTATTGTTTATTTAACAAAGATAAAATCGGTGCTCGGAGGGGTTCTCGCTGCCTCGAGCGAACATTCCCGATAATACTGCCCCGAATTCGTCTACGATTTTATCTTACTTCCGGTCAGAATGGGTCGAAAAGTCTGACGATGCTGCGAGAACGACAGTAGGAGTATTGTTTATTTAACAAAGATAAAATCGGTGCTCGGAGGGGTTCTCGCTGCCTCGAGCGAACATTCCCGATATTACTGCCCCGAAATCGTCTCCGATTTTATCTTACTTCCGGTCAGAATCGGTCGAGAAGTCTGACGATGCTGCGAGAACGACGGTAGGAGCATTGTTTATTTAACAAAGATAAAATCGGTGCTCGGAATGGTTCTCGGGGCCTCGAGCGAACATTCCCGATAATACTGCCCCGAATTCGTCTCCGATTTTATCTTACTTCCGGTCAGAATGGGTCGAAAAGTCTGACAATGCGGCGAGAACGACGGTAGGAGTATTGTTTATTTAACAAAGATAAAATCGGTGCTCGTAATGGTTCTCGGGGCCTCGAGCGAACTTTCCCGATATTACTGGCCCGAATTCGTCTCCGATTTTATCTAACTTTCGGTCAGAATGGGGCGAGAAGTCTAAAGATGCAGCGAGAACGACCATTGGAGCATTGTTTATTTAACAAAGATAAAATCGGCGCTCGGAATAGTTTTCGGGGCCTCGATCGTTCGTTCCCGATATTACTGCCCCGAAATTGTCTCCGATTTTATCTTACTTCCGGTCAGAATGGGTCGAGCATTCTGACGATGGTGCGAGAACGACGGTAGGAGTATTGTTTATTTAACAAAGATAAAATCGGTGCTCGGAGGGGTTCTCGCTGCCTCGAGCGAACATTCCCGATAATACTGCCCCGAATTCGTCTACGATTTTATCTTACTTCCGGTCAGAATGGGTCGAAAAGTCTGACGATGCTGCGAGAACGACAGTAGGAGTATTGTTTATTTAACAAAGATTAAATCGGTGCTCGGAGGGGTTCTCGCTGCCTCGAGCGAACATTCCCGATATTGCTGCCCCGAAATCGTCTCCGATTTTATCTTACTTCCGGTCAGAATCGGTCGAGAAGTCTGACGATGCTGCGAGAACGACGGTAGGAGCATTGTTTATTTAACAAAGATAAAATCGGTGCTCGGAATGGTTCTCGGGGCCTCGAGCGAACATTCCCGATAATACTGCCCCGAATTCGTCTCCGATTTTGTCTTACTTCCGGTCAGAATGGGTCGAAAAGTCTGACAATGCGGCGAGAACGACGGTAGGAGTATTGTTTATTTAGCAAAGATAAAATCGGTGCTCGTAATGGTTCTCGGGGCCTCGAGCGAACTTTCCCGATAATACTGCCCCGAATTCGTCTCCGATTTTATCTTACTTCCGGTCAGAATTGGTCGAGAAGTCTGACGATGCTGCGAGAACGACAGTAGGAGTATTGTTTATTTAACAAAGATAAAATCGGTGCTCGGAGGGGTTCTCGCTGCCTCGAGCGAACATTCCCGATAATACTGCCCCGAATTCGTCTCCGATTTTATCTTACTTCCGATCAGAATGGGTCGAGAAGTCTGGCGATGGTGCGAGAACGACGGTAGGAGTATTGTTTATTTAACAAAGATAAAATCCGTGCTCCCAATGGTTCTCGGGGCCTCGAGCGAACATTCCCGATAATACTGCCCCGAATTCGTCTCCGATTTTATCTTACTTCCGGTCAGAATGGGTCGAAAAGTCTGACGATGCTGCGAGAACGACGGTAGGAGTATTGTTTATTTAACAAAGATAAAATCGGTGCTCGGAGGGGTTCTCGCTGCCTCGAGCGAACATTCCCGATAATACTGCCCCGAATTCGTCTACGATTTTATCTTACTTCCGGTCAGAATGGGTCGAAAAGTCTGACGATGCTGCGAGAACGACAGTAGGAGTATTGTTTATTTAACAAAGATAAAATCGGTGCTCGGAGGGGTTCTCGCTGCCTCGAGCGAACATTCCCGATATTACTGCCCCGAAATCGTCTCCGATTTTATCTTACTTCCGGTCAGAATCGGTCGAGAAGTCTGACGATGCTGCGAGAACGACGGTAGGAGCATTGTTTATTTAACAAAGATAAAATCGGTGCTCGGAATGGTTCTCGGGGCCTCGAGCGAACATTCCCGATAATACTGCCCCGAATTCGTCTCCGATTTTGTCTTACTTCCGGTCAGAATGGGTCGAAAAGTCTGACAATGCGGCGAGAACGACGGTAGGAGTATTGTTTATTTAGCAAAGATAAAATCGGTGCTCGTAATGGTTCTCGGGGCCTCGAGCGAACTTTCCCGATATTACTGGCCCGAATTCGTCTCCGATTTTATCTAACTTTCGGTCAGAATGGGGCGAGAAGTCTAAAGATGCAGCGAGAACGACCATTGGAGCATTGTTTATTTAACAAAGATAAAATCGGTGCTCGGAATAGTTTTCGGGGCCTCGATCGTTCGTTCCCGATATTACTGCCCCGAAATTGTCTCCGATTATATCTTACTTCCGGTCAGAATGGGTCGAGCATTCTGACGATGGTGCGAGAACGACGGTAGGAGCATTGTTTATTTAACAAAGATAAAATCGGTGCTCGGAATGATTCTCGGGGCCTCAATCGTTCGTTCCCGATATTACTGCCCCGAAGTCGTCTCCGATTTTATCTTACTTCCGGTCAGAATCAGTCGAGAAGTCTGACGATGCTGCGAGAACGACGGTAGGAGCATTGTTTATTTAACAAAGATAAAATCGGTGCTCGGAATGGTTCTCGGTGTTTCGAGCGAACATTCCCGACATTACTGCCCCGAAATCGTCTCCGATTTTATCCTACTTCCGGTCAGAATTGGTCGAGAAGTCTGACGATGCTGCGAGAACGACAGTAGGAGTATTGTTTATTTAGCAAAGATAAAATCGGTGCTCGGAATGGTTCTCAGGGCCGCGAGCGAACATTTCCGATGTTAGTGCCCCGAGGTCGTCTCCGATTTTATCTTACTTCCGGTCAGAATGGGTCGAGAAGTCTGGCGATGGTGCGAGAACGACGGTAGGAGCATTGTTTATTCAACAAAGATAAAATCGTAGCTCGGAATGGTTCTCGGGGCCTCGAGCGAACATTCCCGATATTATTGCCCCGAATTCGTCTCCGATTTTATCTTACTTTCGGTCAGAATGGGTCGAAAAGTCTGACGATGCTGCGAGAACGACGGAAGGAGTATTGTTTATTTAACAAATATAAAATCGGTGCTCGGAATGGTTCTCGGTGCCTCGAGCGAACATTCCCGATATTACTGCCCCGAAATCGTCTCCGATTTTATCCTACTTCCGGTCAGAATTGGTCGAGAAGTCTGACGATGCTGCGAGAACGACAGTAGGAGTATTGTTTATTTAGCAAAGATAAAATCGGTGCTCGGAATGGTTCTCAGGGCCTCGAGCGAACATTTCCGATGTGAGTGCCCCGAAGTCGTCTCCGATTTTATCTTACTTCCGATCAGAATGGGTCCAGAAGTCTGGCGATGGTGCGAGAACGACGGTAGGAGTATTGTTTATTTAACAAAGATAAAATCGGTGCTCCCAATGATTCTCGGGGCCTCGAGCGAACATTCCCGATAATACTGCCCCAAATTCGTCTCCGATTTTATCTTACTTCCGGTCAGAATGGGTCGAAAAGTCTGACGATGCTGCGAGAACGACGGTAGGAGTATTGTTTATTTAACAAAGATAAAATCGGTGGTCGGAGGGGTTCTCGCTGCCTCGAGCGAACATTCCCGATATTACTGCCCCGAAATCGTCTCCGATTTTATCTTACTTCCGGTCAGAATCGGTCGAGAAGTCTGACGATGCTGCGAGAACGACGGTAGGAGCATTGTTCATTCAACAAAGATAAAATCGGTGCTCGGAATGGTTCTCGGGGCCTCGAGCGAACATTCCCGATAATACTGCCCCGAATTCGTCTCCGATTTTATCTTACTTCCGGTCAGAATGGGTCGAAAAGTCTGACAATGCGGCGAGAACGACGGTAGGAGTATTGTTTATTTAACAAAGATAAAATCGGTGCTCGTAATGGTTCTCGGGGCCTCGAGCGAACTTTCCCGATATTACTCGCCCGAATTCGTCTCCGATTTTATCTAACTTTCGGTCAGAATGGGGCGAGAAGTCTAAAGATGCAGCGAGAACGACCATTGGAGCATTGGTTATTTAACAAAGATAAAATCGGTGCTCGGAATAGTTTTCGGGGCCTCGATCGTTCGTTCCCGATATTACTGCCCCGAAATTGTCTCCGATTTTATCTTACTTCTGGTCAGAATGGGTCGAGCATTCTGACGATGGTGCGAGAACGACGGTAGGAGCATTGTTTATTGAACAAAGATAAAATCGGTGCTCGGAATGATTCTCGGGGCCTCGATCGTTCGTTCCCGATATTACTGCCCCGAAGTCGTCTCCGATTTTATCTTACTTCCGGTCAGAATCAGTCGAGAAGTCTGACGATGCTGCGAGACCGACGGTAGGAGTATTGTTTATTTAACAAAGATAAAATCGGTGCTCCCAATGGTTCTCGGGGCCTCGAGCGAACATTCCCGATAATACTGCCCCGAATTCGTCTCCGATTTTATCTTACTTCCGGTCAGAATGGGTCGAAAAGTCTGACGATGCTGCGAGAACGACGGTAGGAGTATTGTTTATTTAACAAAGATAAAATCGGTGCTCGGAGGGGTTCTCGCTGCCTCGAGCGAACATTCCCGATAATACTCCCCCGAATTCGTCTACGATTTTATCTTACTTCCGGTCAGAATGGGTCGAAAAGTCTGACGATGCTGCGAGAACGACGGTAGGAGCATTGTTTATTTAACAAAGATAAAATCGGTGCTCGGAATGGTTCTCGGGGCCTCGAGCGAACATTCCCGATAATACTGCCCCGAATTCGTCTCCGATTTTATCTTACTTCCGGTCAGAATGGGTCGAAAAGTCTGACAATGCGGCGAGAACGACGGTAGGAGTATTGTTTATTTAACAAATATAAAATCGGTGCTCGTAATGGTTCTCGGGGCCTCGAGCGAACTTTCCCGATATTACTGGCCCGAATTCGTCTCCGATTTTATCTAACTTTCGGTCAGAATGGGGCGAGAAGTCTAAAGATGCAGCGAGAACGACCATTGGAGCATTGTTTATTTAACAAAGATAAAATCGGTGCTCGGAATAGTTTTCGGGGCCTCGATCGTTCGTTCCCGATATTACTGCCCCGAAATTGTCTCCGATTTTATCTTACTTCCGGTCAGAATGGGTCGAGCATTCTGACGATGGTGCGAGAACGACGGTAGGAGCATTGTTTATTGAACAAAGATAAAATCGGTGCTCGGAATGATTCTCGGGGCCTCGATCGTTCGTTCCCGATATTACTGCCCCGAAATCGTCTCCGATTTTATCTTACTTCCGGTCAGAATCAGTCGAGAAGTCTGACGATGCTGCGAGAACGACGGTAGGAGCATTGTTTATTTAACAAAGATAAAATCGGTGCTCGGAATGGTTCTCGGTGCCTCGAGCGAACATTCCCGACATTACTGCCCCGAAATCGTCTCCGATTTTATCCTACTTCCGGTCAGAATTGGTCGAGAAGTCTGACGATGCTGCGAGAACGACAGTAGGAGTATTGTTTATTTAACAAAGATAAAATCGGTGCTCGGAATGGTTCTCAGGGCCTCGAGCGAACATTTCCGATGTTAGTGCCCCGAAGTCGTCTCCGATTTTATCTTACTTCCGATCAGAATGGGTCGAGAAGTCTGGCGATGGTGCGAGAACGACGGTAGGAGTATTGTTTATTTAACAAAGATAAAATCGGTGCTCCCAATGGTTCTCGGGGCCTCGAGCGAACATTCCCGATAATACTGCCCCGAATTCGTCTCCGATTTTATCTTACTTCCGGTCAGAATGGGTCGAAAAGTCTGACGATGCTGCGAGAACGACGGTAGGAGTATTGTTTATTTAACAAAGATAAAATCGGTGCTCGGAGGGGTTCTCGCTGCCTCGAGCGAACATTCCCGATAATACTGCCCCGAATTCGTCTACGATTTTATCTTACTTCCGGTCAGAATGGATCGAAAAGTCTGACGATGCTGCGAGAACGACAGTAGGAGTATTGTTTATTTAACAAAGATAAAATCGGTGCTCGGAGGGGTTCTCGCTGCCTCGAGCGAACATTCCCGATATTACTGCCCCGAAATCGTCTCCGATTTTATCTTACTTCCGGTCAGAATCGGTCGAGAAGTCTGACGATGCTGCGAGAACGACGGTAGGAGCATTGTTTATTCAACAAAGATAAAATCGGTGCTCGGAATGGTTCTCGGGGCCTCGAGCGAACATTCCCGATAATACTGCCCCGAATTCGTCTCCGATTTTATCTTACTTCCGGTCAGAATGGGTCGAAAAGTCTGACAATGCGGCGAGAACGACGGTAGGAGTATTGTTTATTTAACAAAGATAAAATCGGTGCTCGTAATGGTTCTCGGGGCCTCGAGCGAACTTTCCCGATATTACTGGCCCGAATTCGTCTCCGATTTTATCTAACTTTCGGTCAGAATGGGGCGAGAAGTCTAAAGATGCAGCGAGAACGACCATTGGAGCATTGTTTATTTAACAAAGATAAAATCGGTGCTCGGAATAGTTTTCGGGGCCTCGATCGTTCGTTCCCGATATTACTGCCCCGAAATTGTCTCCGATTTTATCTTGCTTCCGGTCAGAATGGGTCGAGCATTCTGACGATGGTGCGAGAACGACGGTAGGAGCATTGTTTATTTAACAAAGATAAAATCGGTGCTCGGAATGATTCTCGGGGCCTCAATCGTTCGTTCCCGATATTACTGCCCCGAAGTCGTCTCCGATTTTATCTTACTTCCGGTCAGAATCAGTCGAGAAGTCTGACGATGCTGCGAGAACGACGGTAGGAGCATTGTTTATTTAACAAAGATAAAATCGGTGCTCGGAATGGTTCTCGGTGTTTCGAGCGAACATTCCCGACATTACTGCCCCGAAATCGTCTCCGATTTTATCCTACTTCCGGTCAGAATTGGTCGAGAAGTCTGACGATGCTGCGAGAACGACAGTAGGAGTATTGTTTATTTAGCAAAGATAAAATCGGTGCTCGGAATGGTTCTCAGGGCCTCGAGCGAACATTTCCGATGTTAGTGCCCCGAAGTCGTCTCCGATTTTATCTTACTTCCGGTCAAAAAGGGTCGAGAAGTCTGGCGATGGTGCGAGAACGACGGTAGGAGCATTGTTTATTCAACAAAGATAAAATCGTAGCTCGGAATGGTTCTCGGGGCCTCGAGCGAACATTCCCGATATTATTGCCCCGAATTCGTCTCCGATTTCATCTTACTTTCGGTCAGAATGGGTCGAAAAGTCTGACGATGCTGCGAGAACGACGGAAGGAGTATTGTTTATTTAACAAATATAAAATCGGTGCTCGGAATGATTCTCGGTGCCTCGAGCGAACATTCCCGATATTACTGCCCCGAAATCGTCTCCGATTTTATCTTACTTCCGGTCAGAATCGGTCGAGAAGTCTGACGATGCTGCGAGAACGACGATTGGAGCATTGTTTATTTAACAAAGATAAAATCGGTGCTCGGAATAGTTTTCGGGGCCTCGATTGTTCGTTCCCGATATTACTGCCCCGAAATTGTCTCCGATTTTATCTTACTTCCGGTCAGAATGGGTCGAGCATTCTGACGATGGTGCGAGAACGACCGTAGGAGCATTGTTTATTTAACAAAGATAAAATCGGTGCTCCCACTGGTTCTCGGGGCCTCGAGCGATCATTCCCGATAATACTGCCCCGAATTCGTCTCCGATTTTATCTTACTTCCGGTCAGAATGGGTCGAAAAGTCTGACGATGCTGCGAGAACGACGGTAGGAGTATTGTTTATTTAACAAAGATAAAATCGGTGCTCGGAGGGGTTCTCGCTGCCTCCAGCGAACATTCCCGATAATACTGCCCCGAATTCGTCTCCGATTTTATCTTACTTCCGGTCAGAATGGGTCGAAAAGTCTGACGATGCTGCGAGAACGACAGTAGGAGTATTGTTTATTTAACAAAGATAAAATCGGTGCTCGGAGGTGTTCTCGCTGCCTCGAGCGAACATTCCCAATATTACTGCCCCGAAATCGTCTCCGATTTTATCTTACTTCCGGTCAGAATCGGTCGAGAAATCTGACGATGCTGCGAGAACGACGGTAGGAGCATTGTTTATTTAACAAAGATAAAATCGGTGCTCGGAATGGTTCTCGGGGCCTCGAGCGACCATTCCCGATAATACTGCCCCGAATTCGTCTCCGATTTTATCTTACTTCCGGTCAGAATGGGTCGAAAAGTCTGACAATGCGGCGAGAACGACGGTAGGAGTATTGTTTATTTAACAAAGATAAAATCGGTGCTCGTAATGGTTCTCGGGGCCTCGAGCGAACGTTCCCGATATTACTGGCCCGAATTCGTCTCCGATTTTATCTAACTTTCGGTCAGAATGGGGCGAGAAGTCTAAAGATGCAGCGAGAACGACCATTGGAGCATTGTTTATTTAACAAAGATAAAATCGGTGCTCGGAATAGTTTTCGGGGCCTCGATCGTTCGTTCCCGATATTACTGCCCCGAAATTGTCTCCGATTTTATCTTACTTCCGGTCAGAATGGGTCGAGCATTCTGACGATGGTGCGAGAACGACGGTAGGAGCATTGTTTATTGAACAAAGATAAAATCGGTGCTCGGAATGATTCTCGGGGCCACGATCGTTCGTTTCCGATATTACTGCCCCGAAGTCGTCTCCGATTTTATCTTACTTCCGGTCAGAATCAGTCGAGAAGTCTGACGATGCTGCGAGAACGACGGTAGGAGCATTGTTTATTTAACAAAGATAAAATCGGTGCTCGGAATGGTTCTCGGTGCCTCGAGCGAACATTCCCGACATTACTGCCCCGAAATCGTCTCCGATTTTATCCTACTTCCGGTCAGAATTGGTCGAGAAGTCTGACGATGCTGCGAGAACGACAGTAGGAGTATTGTTTATTTAACAAAGATAAAATCGGTGCTCGGAATGGTTCTCAGGGCCTCGAGCGAACATTTCCGATGTTAGTGCCTCGAAGTCGTCTCCGATTTTATCTTACTTCCGATCAGAATGGGTCCAGAAGTCTGGCGATGGTGCGAGAACGACGGTAGGAGTATTGTTTATTTAACAAAGATAAAATCGGTGCTCCCAATGATTCTCGGGGCCTCGAGCGAACATTCCCGATAATACTGCCCCGAATTCGTCTCCGATTTTATCTTACTTCCGGTCAGAATGGGTCAAAAAGTCTGACGATGCTGCGAGAACGACGGTAGGAGTATTGTTTATTTAACAAAGATAAAATCGGTGCTCGGAGGGGTTCTCGCTGCCTCGAGCGAACATTCCCGATAATACTGCCCCGAATTCGTCTACGATTTTATCTTACTTCCGGTCAGAATGGGTCGAAAAGTCTGACGATGCTGCGAGAACGACAGTAGGAGTATTGTTTATTTAACAAAGATAAAATCTGTGCTCGGAGGGGTTCTCGCTGCCTCGAGCGAACATTCCCGATATTACTGCCCCGAAATCGTCTCCGATTTTATCTTACTTCCGGTCAGAATCGGTCGAGAAGTCTGACGATGCTGCGAGAACGACGGTAGGAGCATTGTTCATTCAACAAAGATAAAATCGGTGCTCGGAATGGTTCTCGGGGCCTCGAGCGAACATTCCCGATAATACTGCCCCGAATTCGTCTCCGATTTTATCTTACTTCCGGTCAGAATGGGTCGAAAAGTCTGACAATGCGGCGAGAACGACGGTAGGAGTATTGTTTATTTAACAAAGATAAAATCGGTACTCGTAATGGTTCTCGGGGCCTCGAGCGAACTTTCCCGATATTACTCGCCCGAATTCGTCTCCGATTTTATCTAACTTTCGGTCAGAATGGGGCGAGAAGTCTAAAGATGCAGCGAGAACGACCATTGGAGCATTGTTTATTTAACAAAGATAAAATCGGTGCTCGGAATAGTTTTCGGGGCCTCGATCGTTCGTTCCCGATATTACTGCCCCGAAATTGTCTCCGATTTTATCTTACTTCTGGTCAGAATGGGTCGAGCATTCTGACGATGGTGCGAGAACGACGGTAGGAGCATTGTTTATTGAACAAAGATAAAATCGGTGCTCGGAATGATTCTCGGGGCCTCGATCGTTCGTTCCCGATATTACTGCCCCGAAATCGTCTCCGATTTTATCTTACTTCCGGTCAGAATCAGTCGAGAAGTCTGACGATGCTGCGAGAACGACGGTAGGAGCATTGTTTATTTAACAAAGATAAAATCGGTGCTCGGAATGGTTCTCGGTGCCTCGAGCGAACATTCCCGACATTACTGCCCCGAAATCGTCTCCGATTTTATCCTACTTCCGGTCAGAATTGGTCGAGAAGTCTGGCGATGGTGCGAGAACGACGGTAGGAGCATTGTTTATTCAACAAAGATAAAATCGTAGCTCGGAATGGTTCTCGGGGCCTCGAGCGAACATTTCCGATGTTAGTGCCCCGAAGTCGTCTCCGATTTTATCTTACTTCCGGTCAGAATGGGTCGAGAAGTCTGGCGATGGTGCGAGAACGACGGTAGGAGTATTGTTTATTTAACAAAGATAAAATCGGTGCTCCCAATGGTTCTCGGGGCCTCGAGCGATCATTCCCGATAATACTGCCCCGAATTCGTCTCCGATTTTATCTTACTTCCGGTCAGAATGGGTCGAAAAGTCTGACGATGCTGCGAGAACGACGGTAGGAGTATTGTTTATTTAACAAAGATAAACCGGTGCTCGGAGGGGTTCTCGCTGCCTCGAGCGAACATTCCCGATATTACTGCCCCGAAATCGTCTCTGATTTTATCTTACTTCCGGTCAGAATCGGTCGAGAAGTCTGACGATGCTGCGAGAACGACGGTAGGAGCATTGTTTATTTAACAAAGATAAAATCGGTGCTCGGAATGGTTCTCGGGGCCTCGATCGGAAATTCCCGATATTACTGCCCCGAAATCGTCTCCGATTTTATCTTACTTCCTGTCAGAATAGGTCGAGCATTCTGACGATGGTGCGAGAACGACGGTAGGGGCATTGTTTATTGAAGAAAGATAAAATCGTAGATCGGAATGGTTCTCGGGGCCACGATCGTACGTTCCCGATAATACTGCTCCGAATTCGTCTCCGATTTTATCTTACTTTCGGTCTGAATGGGGCGAGAAGTCTAAAGATGCCGCGCGAACGACGATTGGAGCATTGTTTATTTAACAAAGATAAAATCGGTGCTCGGAATGGTTCTCGGTGTTTCGAGCGAACATTCCCGACATTACTGCCCCGAAATCGTCTCCGATTTTATCCTACTTCCGGTCAGAATTGGTCGAGAAGTCTGACGATGCTGCGAGAACGACAGTAGGAGTATTGTTTATTTAGCAAAGATAAAATCGGTGCTCGGAATGGTTCTCAGGGCCTCGAGCGAACATTTCCGATGTTAGTGCCCCGAAGTCGTCTCCGATTTTATCTTACTTCCGGTCAGAATGGGTCGAGAAGTCTGGCGATGGTGCGAGAACGACGGTAGGAGCATTGTTTATTCAACAAAGATAAAATCGTAACTCGGAATGGTTCTCGGGGCCTCGAGCGAACATTCCCGATATTATTGCCCCGAATTCGTCTCCGATTTTATCTTACTTTCGGTCAGAATGGGTCGAAAAGTCTGACGATGCTGCGAGAACGACGGAAGGAGTATTGTTTATTTAACAAATATAAAATCGGTGCTCGGAATGGTTCTCGGTGCCTCGAGCGAACATTCCCGATATTACTGCCCCGAAATCGTCTCCGATTTTATCTTACTTCCGGTCAGAATCGGTCGAGAAGTCTGACGATGCTGCGAGAACGACGATTGGAGCATTGTTTATTTAACACAGATAAAATCGGTGCTCGGAATAGTTTTCGGGGCCTCGATTGTTCGTTCCCGATATTACTGCCCCGAAATTGTCTCCGATTTTATCTTACTTCCGGTCAGAATGGGTCGAGCATTCTGACGATGGTGCGAGAACGACGGTAGGAGCATTGTTTATTTAACAAAGATAAAATCGGTGCTCCCACTGGTTCTCGGGGCCTCGAGCGAACATTCCCGATAATACTGCCGCGAATTCGTCTCCGATTTTATCTTACTTCCGGTCAGAATGGGTCGAAAAGTCTGACGATGCTGCGAGAACGACGGTAGGAGTATTGTTTATTTAACAAAGATAAAATCGGTGCTCGTAATGGTTCTCGGGGCCTCGAGCGAACTTTCCCGATATTACTGGCCCGAATTCGTCTCCGGTTTTATCTAACTTTCGGTCAGAATGGGGCGAGAAGTCTAAAGATGCAGCGAGAACGACCATTGGAGCATTGTTTATTTAACAAAGATAAAATCGGTGCTCGGAATAGTTTTCGGGGCCTCGATCGTTCGTTCCCGATATTACTGCCCCGAAATTGTCTCCGATTTTATCTTACTTCCGGTCAGAATGGGTCGAGCATTCTGACGATGGTGCGAGAACGACGGTAGGAGCATTGTTTATTGAACAAAGATAAAATCGGTGCTCGGAATGATTCTCGGGGCCTCGATCGTTCGTTCCCGATATTACTGCCCCGAAGTCGTCTCCGATTTTATCTTACTTCCGGCCAGAATCAGTCGAGAAGTCTGACGATGCTGCGAGAACGACGGTAGGAGCATTGTTTATTTAACAAAGATAAAATCGGAGCTCGGAATGGTTCTCGGTGCCTCGAGCGAACATTCCCGACATTACTGCCCCGAAATCGTCTCCGATTTTATCCTACTTCCGGTCAGAATTGGTCGAGAAGTCTGACGATGCTGCGAGAACGACAGTAGGAGTATTGTTTATTTAACAAAGATAAAATCGGTGCTCGGAATGGTTCTCAGGGCCTCGAGCGAACATTTCCGATGTTAGTGCCCCGAAGTCGTCTCCGATTTTATCTTACTTCCGATCAGAATGGGTCGAGAAGTCTGGCGATGGTGCGAGAACGACGGTAGGAGTATTGTTTATTTAACAAAGATAAAATCGGTGCTCCCAATGGTTCTCGGGGCCTCGAGCGAACATTCCCGATAATACTGCCCCGAATTCGTCTCCGATTTTATCTTACTTCCGGTCAGAATGGGTCGAAAAGTCTGACGATGCTGCGAGAACGACGGTAGGAGTATTGTTTATTTAACAAAAATAAAATCGGTGCTCGGAGGGGTTCTCGCTGCCTCGAGCGAACATTCCCGATAATACTGCCCCGAATTCGTCTACGATTTTATCTTACTTCCGGTCAGAATGGATCGAAAAGTCTGACGATGCTGCGAGAACGACAGTAGGAGTATTGTTTATTTAACAAAGATAAAATCGGTGCTCGGAGGGGTTCTCGCTGCCTCGAGCGAACATTCCCGATATTACTGCCCCGAAATCGTCTCCGATTTTATCTTACTTCCGGTCAGAATCGGTCGAGAAGTCTGACGATGCTGCGAGAACGACGGTAGGAGCATTGTTTATTCAACAAAGATAAAATCGGTGCTCGGAATGGTTCTCGGGGCCTCGAGCGAACATTCCCGATAATACTGCCCCGAATTCGTCTCCGATTTTATCTTACTTCCGGTCAGAATGGGTCGAAAAGTCTGACAATGCGGCGAGAACGACGGTAGGAGTATTGTTTATTTAACAAAGATAAAATCGGTGCTCGTAATGGTTCTCGGGGCCTCGAGCGAACTTTCCCGATATTACTGGCCCGAATTCGTCTCCGATTTTATCTAACTTTCGGTCAGAATGGGGCGAGAAGTCTAAAGATGCAGCGAGAACGACCATTGGAGCATTGTTTATTTAACAAAGATAAAATCGGTGCTCGGAATAGTTTTCGGGGCCTCGATCGTTCGTTCCCGATATTACTGCCCGTAAATTGTCTCCGATTTTATCTTACTTCCGGTCAGAATGGGTCGAGCATTCTGACGATGGTGCGAGAACGACGGTAGGAGCATTGTTTATTTAACAAAGATAAAATCGGTGCTCGGAATGATTCTCGGGGCCTCAATCGTTCGTTCCCGATATTACTGCCCCGAAGTCGTCTCCGATTTTATCTTACTTCCGGTCAGAATCAGTCGAGAAGTCTGACGATGCTGCGAGAACGACGGTAGGAGCATTGTTTATTTAACAAAGATAAAATCGGTGCTCGGAATGGTTCTCGGTGTTTCGAGCGAACATTCCCGACATTACTGCCCCGAAATCGTCTCCGATTTTATCCTACTTCCGGTCAGAATTGGTCGAGAAGTCTGACGATGCTGCGAGAACGACAGTAGGAGTATTGTTTATTTAGCAAAGATAAAATCGGTGCTCGGAATGGTTCTCAGGGCCTCGAGCGAACATTTCCGATGTTAGTGCCCCGAAGTCGTCTCCGATTTTATCTTACTTCCGGTCAAAAAGGGTCGAGAAGTCTGGCGATGGTGCGAGAACGACGGTAGGAGCATTGTTTATTCAACAAAGATAAAATCGTAGCTCGGAATGGTTCTCGGGGCCTCGAGCGAACATTCCCGATATTATTGCCCCGAATTCGTCTCCGATTTCATCTTACTTTCGGTCAGAATGGGTCGAAAAGTCTGACGATGCTGCGAGAACGACGGAAGGAGTATTGTTTATTTAACAAATATAAAATCGGTGCTCGGAATGATTCTCGGTGCCTCGAGCGAACATTCCCGATATTACTGCCCCGAAATCGTCTCCGATTTTATCTTACTTCCGGTCAGAATCGGTCGAGAAGTCTGACGATGCTGCGAGAACGACGATTGGAGCATTGTTTATTTAACAAAGATAAAATCGGTGCTCGGAATAGTTTTCGGGGCCTCGATTGTTCGTTCCCGATATTACTGCCCCGAAATTGTCTCCGATTTTATCTTACTTCCGGTCAGAATGGGTCGAGCATTCTGACGATGGTGCGAGAACGACCGTAGGAGCATTGTTTATTTAACAAAGATAAAATCGGTGCTCCCACTGGTTCTCGGGGCCTCGAGCGATCATTCCCGATAATACTGCCCCGAATTCGTCTCCGATTTTATCTTACTTCCGGTCAGAATGGGTCGAAAAGTCTGACGATGCTGCGAGAACGACGGTAGGAGTATTGTTTATTTAACAAAGATAAAATCGGTGCTCGGAGGGGTTCTCGCTGCCTCCAGCGAACATTCCCGATAATACTGCCCCGAATTCGTCTCCGATTTTATCTTACTTCCGGTCAGAATGGGTCGAAAAGTCTGACGATGCTGCGAGAACGACAGTAGGAGTATTGTTTATTTAACAAAGATAAAATCGGTGCTCGGAGGTGTTCTCGCTGCCTCGAGCGAACATTCCCAATATTACTGCCCCGAAATCGTCTCCGATTTTATCTTACTTCCGGTCAGAATCGGTCGAGAAATCTGACGATGCTGCGAGAACGACGGTAGGAGCATTGTTTATTTAACAAAGATAAAATCGGTGCTCGGAATGGTTCTCGGGGCCTCGAGCGACCATTCCCGATAATACTGCCCCGAATTCGTCTCCGATTTTATCTTACTTCCGGTCAGAATGGGTCGAAAAGTCTGACAATGCGGCGAGAACGACGGTAGGAGTATTGTTTATTTAACAAAGATAAAATCGGTGCTCGTAATGGTTCTCGGGGCCTCGAGCGAACGTTCCCGATATTACTGGCCCGAATTCGTCTCCGATTTTATCTAACTTTCGGTCAGAATGGGGCGAGAAGTCTAAAGATGCAGCGAGAACGACCATTGGAGCATTGTTTATTTAACAAAGATAAAATCGGTGCTCGGAATAGTTTTCGGGGCCTCGATCGTTCGTTCCCGATATTACTGCCCCGAAATTGTCTCCGATTTTATCTTACTTCCGGTCAGAATGGGTCGAGCATTCTGACGATGGTGCGAGAACGACGGTAGGAGCATTGTTTATTGAACAAAGATAAAATCGGTGCTCGGAATGATTCTCGGGGCCTCGATCGTTCGTTTCCGATATTACTGCCCCGAAGTCGTCTCCGATTTTATCTTACTTCCGGTCAGAATCAGTCGAGAAGTCTGACGATGCTGCGAGAACGACGGTAGGAGCATTGTTTATTTAACAAAGATAAAATCGGTGCTCGGAATGGTTCTCGGTGCCTCGAGCGAACATTCCCGACATTACTGCCCCGAAATCGTCTCCGATTTTATCCTACTTCCGGTCAGAATTGGTCGAGAAGTCTGACGATGCTGCGAGAACGACAGTAGGAGTATTGTTTATTTAACAAAGATAAAATCGGTGCTCGGAATGGTTCTCAGGGCCTCGAGCGAACATTTCCGATGTTAGTGCCTCGAAGTCGTCTCCGATTTTATCTTACTTCCGATCAGAATGGGTCCAGAAGTCTGGCGATGGTGCGAGAACGACGGTAGGAGTATTGTTTATTTAACAAAGATAAAATCGGTGCTCCCAATGATTCTCGGGGCCTCGAGCGAACATTCCCGATAATACTGCCCCGAATTCGTCTCCGATTTTATCTTACTTCCGGTCAGAATGGGTCAAAAAGTCTGACGATGCTGCGAGAACGACGGTAGGAGTATTGTTTATTTAACAAAGATAAAATCGGTGCTCGGAGGGGTTCTCGCTGCCTCGAGCGAACATTCCCGATAATACTGCCCCGAATTCGTCTACGATTTTATCTTACTTCCGGTCAGAATGGGTCGAAAAGTCTGACGATGCTGCGAGAACGACAGTAGGAGTATTGTTTATTTAACAAAGATAAAATCTGTGCTCGGAGGGGTTCTCGCTGCCTCGAGCGAACATTCCCGATATTACTGCCCCGAAATCGTCTCCGATTTTATCTTACTTCCGGTCAGAATCGGTCGAGAAGTCTGACGATGCTGCGAGAACGACGGTAGGAGCATTGTTCATTCAACAAAGATAAAATCGGTGCTCGGAATGGTTCTCGGGGCCTCGAGCGAACATTCCCGATAATACTGCCCCGAATTCGTCTCCGATTTTATCTTACTTCCGGTCAGAATGGGTCGAAAAGTCTGACAATGCGGCGAGAACGACGGTAGGAGTATTGTTTATTTAACAAAGATAAAATCGGTACTCGTAATGGTTCTCGGGGCCTCGAGCGAACTTTCCCGATATTACTCGCCCGAATTCGTCTCCGATTTTATCTAACTTTCGGTCAGAATGGGGCGAGAAGTCTAAAGATGCAGCGAGAACGACCATTGGAGCATTGTTTATTTAACAAAGATAAAATCGGTGCTCGGAATAGTTTTCGGGGCCTCGATCGTTCGTTCCCGATATTACTGCCCCGAAATTGTCTCCGATTTTATCTTACTTCTGGTCAGAATGGGTCGAGCATTCTGACGATGGTGCGAGAACGACGGTAGGAGCATTGTTTATTGAACAAAGATAAAATCGGTGCTCGGAATGATTCTCGGGGCCTCGATCGTTCGTTCCCGATATTACTGCCCCGAAATCGTCTCCGATTTTATCTTACTTCCGGTCAGAATCAGTCGAGAAGTCTGACGATGCTGCGAGAACGACGGTAGGAGCATTGTTTATTTAACAAAGATAAAATCGGTGCTCGGAATGGTTCTCGGTGCCTCGAGCGAACATTCCCGACATTACTGCCCCGAAATCGTCTCCGATTTTATCCTACTTCCGGTCAGAATTGGTCGAGAAGTCTGGCGATGGTGCGAGAACGACGGTAGGAGCATTGTTTATTCAACAAAGATAAAATCGTAGCTCGGAATGGTTCTCGGGGCCTCGAGCGAACATTTCCGATGTTAGTGCCCCGAAGTCGTCTCCGATTTTATCTTACTTCCGGTCAGAATGGGTCGAGAAGTCTGGCGATGGTGCGAGAACGACGGTAGGAGTATTGTTTATTTAACAAAGATAAAATCGGTGCTCCCAATGGTTCTCGGGGCCTCGAGCGATCATTCCCGATAATACTGCCCCGAATTCGTCTCCGATTTTATCTTACTTCCGGTCAGAATGGGTCGAAAAGTCTGACGATGCTGCGAGAACGACGGTAGGAGTATTGTTTATTTAACAAAGATAAACCGGTGCTCGGAGGGGTTCTCGCTGCCTCGAGCGAACATTCCCGATATTACTGCCCCGAAATCGTCTCTGATTTTATCTTACTTCCGGTCAGAATCGGTCGAGAAGTCTGACGATGCTGCGAGAACGACGGTAGGAGCATTGTTTATTTAACAAAGATAAAATCGGTGCTCGGAATGGTTCTCGGGGCCTCGATCGGAAATTCCCGATATTACTGCCCCGAAATCGTCTCCGATTTTATCTTACTTCCTGTCAGAATAGGTCGAGCATTCTGACGATGGTGCGAGAACGACGGTAGGGGCATTGTTTATTGAAGAAAGATAAAATCGTAGATCGGAATGGTTCTCGGGGCCACGATCGTACGTTCCCGATAATACTGCTCCGAATTCGTCTCCGATTTTATCTTACTTTCGGTCTGAATGGGGCGAGAAGTCTAAAGATGCCGCGCGAACGACGATTGGAGCATTGTTTATTTAACAAAGATAAAATCGGTGCTCGGAATGGTTCTCGGTGTTTCGAGCGAACATTCCCGACATTACTGCCCCGAAATCGTCTCCGATTTTATCCTACTTCCGGTCAGAATTGGTCGAGAAGTCTGACGATGCTGCGAGAACGACAGTAGGAGTATTGTTTATTTAGCAAAGATAAAATCGGTGCTCGGAATGGTTCTCAGGGCCTCGAGCGAACATTTCCGATGTTAGTGCCCCGAAGTCGTCTCCGATTTTATCTTACTTCCGGTCAGAATGGGTCGAGAAGTCTGGCGATGGTGCGAGAACGACGGTAGGAGCATTGTTTATTCAACAAAGATAAAATCGTAACTCGGAATGGTTCTCGGGGCCTCGAGCGAACATTCCCGATATTATTGCCCCGAATTCGTCTCCGATTTTATCTTACTTTCGGTCAGAATGGGTCGAAAAGTCTGACGATGCTGCGAGAACGACGGAAGGAGTATTGTTTATTTAACAAATATAAAATCGGTGCTCGGAATGGTTCTCGGTGCCTCGAGCGAACATTCCCGATATTACTGCCCCGAAATCGTCTCCGATTTTATCTTACTTCCGGTCAGAATCGGTCGAGAAGTCTGACGATGCTGCGAGAACGACGATTGGAGCATTGTTTATTTAACACAGATAAAATCGGTGCTCGGAATAGTTTTCGGGGCCTCGATTGTTCGTTCCCGATATTACTGCCCCGAAATTGTCTCCGATTTTATCTTACTTCCGGTCAGAATGGGTCGAGCATTCTGACGATGGTGCGAGAACGACGGTAGGAGCATTGTTTATTTAACAAAGATAAAATCGGTGCTCCCACTGGTTCTCGGGGCCTCGAGCGAACATTCCCGATAATACTGCCGCGAATTCGTCTCCGATTTTATCTTACTTCCGGTCAGAATGGGTCGAAAAGTCTGACGATGCTGCGAGAACGACGGTAGGAGTATTGTTTATTTAACAAAGATAAAATCGGTGCTCGTAATGGTTCTCGGGGCCTCGAGCGAACTTTCCCGATATTACTGGCCCGAATTCGTCTCCGGTTTTATCTAACTTTCGGTCAGAATGGGGCGAGAAGTCTAAAGATGCAGCGAGAACGACCATTGGAGCATTGTTTATTTAACAAAGATAAAATCGGTGCTCGGAATAGTTTTCGGGGCCTCGATCGTTCGTTCCCGATATTACTGCCCCGAAATTGTCTCCGATTTTATCTTACTTCCGGTCAGAATGGGTCGAGCATTCTGACGATGGTGCGAGAACGACGGTAGGAGCATTGTTTATTGAACAAAGATAAAATCGGTGCTCGGAATGATTCTCGGGGCCTCGATCGTTCGTTCCCGATATTACTGCCCCGAAGTCGTCTCCGATTTTATCTTACTTCCGGCCAGAATCAGTCGAGAAGTCTGACGATGCTGCGAGAACGACGGTAGGAGCATTGTTTATTTAACAAAGATAAAATCGGAGCTCGGAATGGTTCTCGGTGCCTCGAGCGAACATTCCCGACATTACTGCCCCGAAATCGTCTCCGATTTTATCCTACTTCCGGTCAGAATTGGTCGAGAAGTCTGACGATGCTGCGAGAACGACAGTAGGAGTATTGTTTATTTAACAAAGATAAAATCGGTGCTCGGAATGGTTCTCAGGGCCTCGAGCGAACATTTCCGATGTTAGTGCCCCGAAGTCGTCTCCGATTTTATCTTACTTCCGATCAGAATGGGTTGAGAAGTCTGGCGATGGTGCGAGAACGACGGTAGGAGTATTGTTTATTTAACAAAGATAAAATCGGTGCTCCCAATGGTTCTCGGGGCCTCGAGCGAACATTCCCGATAATACTGCCCCGAATTCGTCTCCGATTTTATCTTACTTCCGGTCAGAATGGGTCGAAAAGTCTGACGATGCTGCGAGAACGACGGTAGGAGTATTGTTTATTTAACAAAAATAAAATCGGTGCTCGGAGGGGTTCTCGCTGCCTCGAGCGAACATTCCCGATAATACTGCCCCGAATTCGTCTACGATTTTATCTTACTTCCGGTCAGAATGGATCGAAAAGTCTGACGATGCTGCGAGAACGACAGTAGGAGTATTGTTTATTTAACAAAGATAAAATCGGTGCTCGGAGGGGTTCTCGCTGCCTCGAGCGAACATTCCCGATATTACTGCCCCGAAATCGTCTCCGATTTTATCTTACTTCCGGTCAGAATCGGTCGAGAAGTCTGACGATGCTGCGAGAACGACGGTAGGAGCATTGTTTATTCAACAAAGATAAAATCGGTGCTCGGAATGGTTCTCGGGGCCTCGAGCGAACATTCCCGATAATACTGCCCCGAATTCATCTCCGATTTTATCTTACTTCCGGTCAGAATGGGTCGAAAAGTCTGACAATGCGGCGAGAACGACGGTAGGAGTATTGTTTATTTAACAAAGATAAAATCGGTGCTCGTAATGGTTCTCGGGGCCTCGAGCGAACTTTCCCGATATTACTGGCCCGAATTCGTCTCCGATTTTATCTAACTTTCGGTCAGAATGGGGCGAGAAGTCTAAAGATGCAGCGAGAACGACCATTGGAGCATTGTTTATTTAACAAAGATAAAATCGGTGCTCGGAATAGTTTTCGGGGCCTCGATCGTTCGTTCCCGATATTACTGCCCGTAAATTGTCTCCGATTTTATCTTACTTCCGGTCAGAATGGGTCGAGCATTCTGACGATGGTGCGAGAACGACGGTAGGAGCATTGTTTATTTAACAAAGATAAAATCGGTGCTCGGAATGATTCTCGGGGCCTCAATCGTTCGTTCCCGATATTACTGCCCCGAAGTCGTCTCCGATTTTATCTTACTTCCGGTCAGAATCAGTCGAGAAGTCTGACGATGCTGCGAGAACGACGGTAGGAGCATTGTTTATTTAACAAAGATAAAATCGGTGCTCGGAATGGTTCTCGGTGTTTCGAGCGAACATTCCCGACATTACTGCCCCGAAATCGTCTCCGATTTTATCCTACTTCCGGTCAGAATTGGTCGAGAAGTCTGACGATGCTGCGAGAACGACAGTAGGAGTATTGTTTATTTAGCAAAGATAAAATCGGTGCTCGGAATGGTTCTCAGGGCCTCGAGCGAACATTTCCGATGTTAGTGCCCCGAAGTCGTCTCCGATTTTATCTTACTTCCGGTCAGAATGGGTCGAGAAGTCTGGCGATGGTGCGAGAACGACGGTAGGAGCATTGTTTATTCAACAAAGATAAAATCGTAGCTCGGAATGGTTCTCGGGGCCTCGAGCGAACATTCCCGATATTATTGCCCCGAATTCGTCTCCGATTTCATCTTACTTTCGGTCAGAATGGGTCGAAAAGTCTGACGATGCTGCGAGAACGACGGAAGGAGTATTGTTTATTTAACAAATATAAAATCGGTGCTCGGAATGATTCTCGGTGCCTCGAGCGAACATTCCCGATATTACTGCCCCGAAATCGTCTCCGATTTTATCTTACTTCCGGTCAGAATCGGTCGAGAAGTCTGACGATGCTGCGAGAACGACGATTGGAGCATTGTTTATTTATCAAAGATAAAATCGGTGCTCGGAATAGTTTTCGGGGCCTCGATTGTTCGTTCCCGATATTACTGCCCCGAAATTGTCTCCGATTTTATCTTACTTCCGGTCAGAATGTGTCGAGCATTCTGACGATGGTGCGAGAACGACGGTAGGAGCATTGTTTATTTAACAAAGATAAAATCGGTGCTCCCACTGGTTCTCGGGGCCTCGAGCGATCATTCCCGATAATACTGCCCCGAATTCGTCTCCGATTTTATCTTACTTCCGGTCAGAATGGGTCGAAAAGTCTGACGATGCTGCGAGAACGACGGTAGGAGTATTGTTTATTTAACAAAGATAAAATCGGTGCTCGGAGGGGTTCTCGCTGCCTCGAGCGAACATTCCCGATAATACTGCCCCGAATTCGTCTCCGATTTTATCTTACTTCCGGTCAGAATGGGTCGAAAAGTCTGACGATGCTGCGAGAACGACAGTAGGAGTATTGTTTATTTAACAAAGATAAAATCGGTGCTCGGAGGGGTTCTCGCTGCCTCGAGCGAACATTCCCAATATTACTGCCCCGAAATCGTCTCCGATTTTATCTTACTTCCGGTCAGAATCGGTCGAGAAATCTGACGATGCTGCGAGAACGACGGTAGGAGCATTGTTTATTTAACAAAGATAAAATCGGTGCTCGGAATGGTTCTCGGGGCCTCGAGCGACCATTCCCGATAATACTGCCCCGAATTCGTCTCCGATTTTATCTTACTTCCGGTCAGAATGGGTCGAAAAGTCTGACAATGCGGCGAGAACGACGGTAGGAGTATTGTTTATTTAACAAAGATAAAATCGGTGCTCGTAATGGTTCTCGGGGCCTCGAGCGAACGTTCCCGATATTACTGGCCCGAATTCGTCTCCGATTTTATCTAACTTTCGGTCAGAATGGGGCGAGAAGTCTAAAGATGCAGCGAGACCGACCATTGGAGCATTGTTTATTTAACAAAGATAAAATCGGTGCTCGGAATAGTTTTCGGGGCCTCGATCGTTCGTTCCCGATATTACTGCCCCGAAATTGTCTCCGATTTTATCTTACTTCCGGTCAGAATGGGTCGAGCATTCTGACGATGGTGCGAGAACGACGGTAGGAGCATTGTTTATTGAACAAAGATAAAATCGGTGCTCGGAATGATTCTCGGGGCCTCGATCGTTCGTTTCCGATATTACTGCCCCGAAGTCGTCTCCGATTTTATCTTACTTCCGGTCAGAATCAGTCGAGAAGTCTGACGATGCTGCGAGAACGACGGTAGGAGCATTGTTTATTTAACAAAGATAAAATCGGTGCTCGGAATGGTTCTCGGTGCCTCGAGCGAACATTCCCGACATTACTGCCCCGAAATCGTCTCCGATTTTATCCTACTTCCGGTCAGAATTGGTCGAGAAGTCTGACGATGCTGCGAGAACGACAGTAGGAGTATTGTTTATTTAACAAAGATAAAATCGGTGCTCGGAATGGTTCTCAGGGCCTCGAGCGAACATTTCCGATGTTAGTGCCTCGAAGTCGTCTCCGATTTTATCTTACTTCCGATCAGAATGGGTCCAGAAGTCTGGCGATGGTGCGAGAACGACGGTAGGAGTATTGTTTATTTAACAAAGATAAAATCGGTGCTCCCAATGATTCTCGGGGCCTCGAGCGAACATTCCCGATAATACTGCCCCGAATTCGTCTCCGATTTTATCTTACTTCCGGTCAGAATGGGTCGAAAAGTCTGACGATGCTGCGAGAACGACGGTAGGAGTATTGTTTATTTAACAAAGATAAAATCGGTGCTCGGAGGGGTTCTCGCTGCCTCGAGCGAACATTCCCGATAATACTGCCCCGAATTCGTCTACGATTTTATCTTACTTCCGGTCAGAATGGGTCGAAAAGTCTGACGATGCTGCGAGAACGACAGTAGGAGTATTGTTTATTTAACAAAGATAAAATCTGTGCTCGGAGGGGTTCTCGCTGCCTCGAGCGAACATTCCCGATATTACTGCCCCGAAATCGTCTCCGATTTTATCTTACTTCCGGTCAGAATCGGTCGAGAAGTCTGACGATGCTGCGAGAACGACGGTAGGAGCATTGTTCATTCAACAAAGATAAAATCGGTGCTCGGAATGGTTCTCGGGGCCTCGAGCGAACATTCCCGATAATACTGCCCCGAATTCGTCTCCGATTTTATCTTACTTCCGGTCAGAATGGGTCGAAAAGTCTGACAATGCGGCGAGAACGACGGTAGGAGTATTGTTTATTTAACAAAGATAAAATCGGTACTCGTAATGGTTCTCGGGGCCTCGAGCGAACTTTCCCGATATTACTCGCCCGAATTCGTCTCCGATTTTATCTAACTTTCGGTCAGAATGGGGCGAGAAGTCTAAAGATGCAGCGAGAACGACCATTGGAGCATTGTTTATTTAACAAAGATAAAATCGGTGCTCGGAATAGTTTTCGGGGCCTCGATCGTTCGTTCCCGATATTACTGCCCCGAAATTGTCTCCGATTTTATCTTACTTCTGGTCAGAATGGGTCGAGCACTCTGACGATGGTGCGAGAACGACGGTAGGAGCATTGTTTATTGAACAAAGATAAAATCGGTGCTCGGAATGATTCTCGGGGCCTCGATCGTTCGTTCCCGATATTACTGCCCCGAAATCGTCTCCGATTTTATCTTACTTCCGGTCAGAATCAGTCGAGAAGTCTGACGATGCTGCGAGAACGACGGTAGGAGCATTGTTTATTTAACAAAGATAAAATCGGTGCTCGGAATGGTTCTCGGTGCCTCGAGCGAACATTCCCGACATTACTGCCCCGAAATCGTCTCCGATTTTATCCTACTTCCGGTCAGAATTGGTCGAGAAGTCTGGCGATGGTGCGAGAACGACGGTAGGAGCATTGTTTATTCAACAAAGATAAAATCGTAGCTCGGAATGGTTCTCGGGGCCTCGAGCGAACATTTCCGATGTTAGTGCCCCGAAGTCGTCTCCGATTTTATCTTACTTCCGGTCAGAATGGGTCGAGAAGTCTGGCGATGGTGCGAGAACGACGGTAGGAGTATTGTTTATATAACAAAGATAAAATCGGTGCTCCCAATGGTTCTCGGGGCCTCGAGCGAACATTCCCGATAATACTGCCCCGAATTCGTTTCCGATTTTATCTTACTTCCGGTCAGAATGGGTCGAAAAGTCTGACGACGCTGCGAGAACGACGGTAGGAGTATTGTTTATTTAACAAAGATAAACCGGTGCTCGGAGGGGTTCTCGCTGCCTCGAGCGAACATTCCCGATATTACTGCCCCGAAATCGTCTCTGATTTTATCTTACTTCCGGTCAGAATCGGTCGAGAAGTCTGACGATGCTGCGAGAACGACGGTAGGAGCATTGTTTATTTAACAAAGATAAAATCGGTGCTCGGAATGGTTCTCGGGGCCTCGATCGGAAATTCCCGATATTACTGCCCCGAAATCGTCTCCGATTTTATCTTACTTCCTGTCAGAATAGGTCGAGCATTCTGACGATGGTGCGAGAACGACGGTAGGGGCATTGTTTATTGAAGAAAGATAAAATCGTAGATCGGAATGGTTCTCGGGGCCACGATCGTACGTTCCCGATAATACTGCCCCGAATTCGTCTCCGATTTTATCTTACTTTCGGTCTGAATGGGGCGAGAAGTCTAAAGATGCCGCGCGAACGACGATTGGAGCATTGTTTATTTAACAAAGATAAAATCGGTGCTCGGAATGGTTCTCGGTGTTTCGAGCGAACATTCCCGACATTACTGCCCCGAAATCGTCTCCGATTTTATCCTACTTCCGGTCAGAATTGGTCGAGAAGTCTGACGATGCTGCGAGAACGACAGTAGGAGTATTGTTTATTTAGCAAAGATAAAATCGGTGCTCGGAATGGTTCTCAGGGCCTCGAGCGAACATTTCCGATGTTAGTGCCCCGAAGTCGTCTCCGATTTTATCTTACTTCCGGTCAGAATGGGTCGAGAAGTCTGGCGATGGTGCGAGAACGACGGTAGGAGCATTGTTTATTCAACAAAGATAAAATCGTAACTCGGAATGGTTCTCGGGGCCTCGAGCGAACATTCCCGATATTATTGCCCCGAATTCGTCTCCGATTTTATCTTACTTTCGGTCAGAATGGGTCGAAAAGTCTGACGATGCTGCGAGAACGACGGAAGGAGTATTGTTTATTTAACAAATATAAAATCGGTGCTCGGAATGGTTCTCGGTGCCTCGAGCGAACATTCCCGATATTACTGCCCCGAAATCGTCTCCGATTTTATCTTACTTCCGGTCAGAA
Organism: Ophion obscuratus; assembly: GCA_964007375.1. Lineage (NCBI taxonomy): Eukaryota > Metazoa > Arthropoda > Insecta > Hymenoptera > Ichneumonidae > Ophion > Ophion obscuratus. Next base: position 4,001,138 of record OZ023322.1, read on the forward strand.
TCGGTCGAGAAGTCTGACGATGCTGCGAGAACGACGATTGGAGCATTGTTTATTTAACACAGATAAAATCGGTGCTCGGAATAGTTTTCGGGGCCTCGATTGTTCGTTCCCGATATTACTGCCCCGAAATTGTCTCCGATTTTATCTTACTTCCGGTCAGAATGGGTCGAGCATTCTGACGATGGTGCGAGAACGACGGTAGGAGCATTGTTTATTTAACAAAGATAAAATCGGTGCTCCCACTGGTTCTCGGGGCCTCGAGCGAACATTCCCGATAATACTGCCGCGAATTCGTCTCCGATTTTATCTTACTTCCGGTCAGAATGGGTCGAAAAGTCTGACGATGCTGCGAGAACGACGGTAGGAGTATTGTTTATTTAACAAAGATAAAATCGGTGCTCGTAATGGTTCTCGGGGCCTCGAGCGAACTTTCCCGATATTACTGGCCCGAATTCGTCTCCGGTTTTATCTAACTTTCGGTCAGAATGGGGCGAGAAGTCTAAAGATGCAGCGAGAACGACCATTGGAGCATTGTTTATTTAACAAAGATAAAATCGGTGCTCGGAATAGTTTTCGGGGCCTCGATCGTTCGTTCCCGATATTACTGCCCCGAAATTGTCTCCGATTTTATCTTACTTCCGGTCAGAATGGGTCGAGCATTCTGACGATGGTGCGAGAACGACGGTAGGAGCATTGTTTATTGAACAAAGATAAAATCGGTGCTCGGAATGATTCTCGGGGCCTCGATCGTTCGTTCCCGATATTACTGCCCCGAAGTCGTCTCCGATTTTATCTTACTTCCGGCCAGAATCAGTCGAGAAGTCTGACGATGCTGCGAGAACGACGGTAGGAGCATTGTTTATTTAACAAAGATAAAATCGGAGCTCGGAATGGTTCTCGGTGCCTCGAGCGAACATTCCCGACATTACTGCCCCGAAATCGTCTCCGATTTTATCCTACTTCCGGTCAGAATTGGTCGAGAAGTCTGACGATGCTGCGAGAACGACAGTAGGAGTATTGTTTATTTAACAAAGATAAAATCGGTGCTCGGAATGGTTCTCAGGGCCTCGAGCGAACATTTCCGATGTTAGTGCCCCGAAGTCGTCTCCGATTTTATCTTACTTCCGATCAGAATGGGTCGAGAAGTCTGGCGATGGTGCGAGAACGACGGTAGGAGTATTGTTTATTTAACAAAGATAAAATCGGTGCTCCCAATGGTTCTCGGGGCCTCGAGCGAACATTCCCGATAATACTGCCCCGAATTCGTCTCCGATTTTATCTTACTTCCGGTCAGAATGGGTCGAAAAGTCTGACGATGCTGCGAGAACGACGGTAGGAGTATTGTTTATTTAACAAAAATAAAATCGGTGCTCGGAGGGGTTCTCGCTGCCTCGAGCGAACATTCCCGATAATACTGCCCCGAATTCGTCTACGATTTTATCTTACTTCCGGTCAGAATGGATCGAAAAGTCTGACGATGCTGCGAGAACGACAGTAGGAGTATTGTTTATTTAACAAAGATAAAATCGGTGCTCGGAGGGGTTCTCGCTGCCTCGAGCGAACATTCCCGATATTACTGCCCCGAAATCGTCTCCGATTTTATCTTACTTCCGGTCAGAATCGGTCGAGAAGTCTGACGATGCTGCGAGAACGACGGTAGGAGCATTGTTTATTCAACAAAGATAAAATCGGTGCTCGGAATGGTTCTCGGGGCCTCGAGCGAACATTCCCGATAATACTGCCCCGAATTCGTCTCCGATTTTATCTTACTTCCGGTCAGAATGGGTCGAAAAGTCTGACAATGCGGCGAGAACGACGGTAGGAGTATTGTTTATTTAACAAAGATAAAATCGGTGCTCGTAATGGTTCTCGGGGCCTCGAGCGAACTTTCCCGATATTACTGGCCCGAATTCGTCTCCGATTTTATCTAACTTTCGGTCAGAATGGGGCGAGAAGTCTAAAGATGCAGCGAGAACGACCATTGGAGCATTGTTTATTTAACAAAGATAAAATCGGTGCTCGGAATAGTTTTCGGGGCCTCGATCGTTCGTTCCCGATATTACTGCCCGTAAATTGTCTCCGATTTTATCTTACTTCCGGTCAGAATGGGTCGAGCATTCTGACGATGGTGCGAGAACGACGGTAGGAGCATTGTTTATTTAACAAAGATAAAATCGGTGCTCGGAATGATTCTCGGGGCCTCAATCGTTCGTTCCCGATATTACTGCCCCGAAGTCGTCTCCGATTTTATCTTACTTCCGGTCAGAATCAGTCGAGAAGTCTGACGATGCTGCGAGAACGACGGTAGGAGCATTGTTTATTTAACAAAGATAAAATCGGTGCTCGGAATGGTTCTCGGTGTTTCGAGCGAACATTCCCGACATTACTGCCCCGAAATCGTCTCCGATTTTATCCTACTTCCGGTCAGAATTGGTCGAGAAGTCTGACGATGCTGCGAGAACGACAGTAGGAGTATTGTTTATTTAGCAAAGATAAAATCGGTGCTCGGAATGGTTCTCAGGGCCTCGAGCGAACATTTCCGATGTTAGTGCCCCGAAGTCGTCTCCGATTTTATCTTACTTCCGGTCAGAATGGGTCGAGAAGTCTGGCGATGGTGCGAGAACGACGGTAGGAGCATTGTTTATTCAACAAAGATAAAATCGTAGCTCGGAATGGTTCTCGGGGCCTCGAGCGAACATTCCCGATATTATTGCCCCGAATTCGTCTCCGATTTCATCTTACTTTCGGTCAGAATGGGTCGAAAAGTCTGACGATGCTGCGAGAACGACGGAAGGAGTATTGTTTATTTAACAAATATAAAATCGGTGCTCGGAATGATTCTCGGTGCCTCGAGCGAACATTCCCGATATTACTGCCCCGAAATCGTCTCCGATTTTATCTTACTTCCGGTCAGAATCGGTCGAGAAGTCTGACGATGCTGCGAGAACGACGATTGGAGCATTGTTTATTTATCAAAGATAAAATCGGTGCTCGGAATAGTTTTCGGGGCCTCGATTGTTCGTTCCCGATATTACTGCCCCGAAATTGTCTCCGATTTTATCTTACTTCCGGTCAGAATGTGTCGAGCATTCTGACGATGGTGCGAGAACGACGGTAGGAGCATTGTTTATTTAACGAAGATAAAATCGGTGCTCCCACTGGTTCTCGGGGCCTCGAGCGATCATTCCCGATAATACTGCCCCGAATTCGTCTCCGATTTTATCTTACTTCCGGTCAGAATGGGTCGAAAAGTCTGACGATGCTGCGAGAACGACGGTAGGAGTATTGTTTATTTAACAAAGATAAAATCGGTGCTCGGAGGGGTTCTCGCTGCCTCGAGCGAACATTCCCGATAATACTGCCCCGAATTCGTCTCCGATTTTATCTTACTTCCGGTCAGAATGGGTCGAAAAGTCTGACGATGCTGCGAGAACGACAGTAGGAGTATTGTTTATTTAACAAAGATAAAATCGGTGCTCGGAGGGGTTCTCGCTGCCTCGAGCGAACATTCCCAATATTACTGCCCCGAAATCGTCTCCGATTTTATCTTACTTCCGGTCAGAATCGGTCGAGAAATCTGACGATGCTGCGAGAACGACGGTAGGAGCATTGTTTATTTAACAAAGATAAAATCGGTGCTCGGAATGGTTCTCGGGGCCTCGAGCGACCATTCCCGATAATACTGCCCCGAATTCGTCTCCGATTTTATCTTACTTCCGGTCAGAATGGGTCGAAAAGTCTGACAATGCGGCGAGAACGACGGTAGGAGTATTGTTTATTTAACAAAGATAAAATCGGTGCTCGTAATGGTTCTCGGGGCCTCGAGCGAACGTTCCCGATATTACTGGCCCGAATTCGTCTCCGATTTTATCTAACTTTCGGTCAGAATGGGGCGAGAAGTCTAAAGATGCAGCGAGACCGACCATTGGAGCATTGTTTATTTAACAAAGATAAAATCGGTGCTCGGAATAGTTTTCGGGGCCTCGATCGTTCGTTCCCGATATTACTGCCCCGAAATTGTCTCCGATTTTATCTTACTTCCGGTCAGAATGGGTCGAGCATTCTGACGATGGTGCGAGAACGACGGTAGGAGCATTGTTTATTGAACAAAGATAAAATCGGTGCTCGGAATGATTCTCGGGGCCTCGATCGTTCGTTTCCGATATTACTGCCCCGAAGTCGTCTCCGATTTTATCTTACTTCCGGTCAGAATCAGTCGAGAAGTCTGACGATGCTGCGAGAACGACGGTAGGAGCATTGTTTATTTAACAAAGATAAAATCGGTGCTCGGAATGGTTCTCGGTGCCTCGAGCGAACATTCCCGACATTACTGCCCCGAAATCGTCTCCGATTTTATCCTACTTCCGGTCAGAATTGGTCGAGAAGTCTGACGATGCTGCGAGAACGACAGTAGGAGTATTGTTTATTTAACAAAGATAAAATCGGTGCTCGGAATGGTTCTCAGGGCCTCGAGCGAACATTTCCGATGTTAGTGCCTCGAAGTCGTCTCCGATTTTATCTTACTTCCGATCAGAATGGGTCCAGAAGTCTGGCGATGGTGCGAGAACGACGGTAGGAGTATTGTTTATTTAACAAAGATAAAATCGGTGCTCCCAATGATTCTCGGGGCCTCGAGCGAACATTCCCGATAATACTGCCCCGAATTCGTCTCCGATTTTATCTTACTTCCGGTCAGAATGGGTCGAAAAGTCTGACGATGCTGCGAGAACGACGGTAGGAGTATTGTTTATTTAACAAAGATAAAATCGGTGCTCGGAGGGGTTCTCGCTGCCTCGAGCGAACATTCCCGATAATACTGCCCCGAATTCGTCTACGATTTTATCTTACTTCCGGTCAGAATGGGTCGAAAAGTCTGACGATGCTGCGAGAACGACAGTAGGAGTATTGTTTATTTAACAAAGATAAAATCTGTGCTCGGAGGGGTTCTCGCTGCCTCGAGCGAACATTCCCGATATTACTGCCCCGAAATCGTCTCCGATTTTATCTTACTTCCGGTCAGAATCGGTCGAGAAGTCTGACGATGCTGCGAGAACGACGGTAGGAGCATTGTTCATTCAACAAAGATAAAATCGGTGCTCGGAATGGTTCTCGGGGCCTCGAGCGAACATTCCCGATAATACTGCCCCGAATTCGTCTCCGATTTTATCTTACTTCCGGTCAGAATGGGTCGAAAAGTCTGACAATGCGGCGAGAACGACGGTAGGAGTATTGTTTATTTAACAAAGATAAAATCGGTACTCGTAATGGTTCTCGGGGCCTCGAGCGAACTTTCCCGATATTACTCGCCCGAATTCGTCTCCGATTTTATCTAACTTTCGGTCAGAATGGGGCGAGAAGTCTAAAGATGCAGCGAGAACGACCATTGGAGCATTGTTTATTTAACAAAGATAAAATCGGTGCTCGGAATAGTTTTCGGGGCCTCGATCGTTCGTTCCCGATATTACTGCCCCGAAATTGTCTCCGATTTTATCTTACTTCTGGTCAGAATGGGTCGAGCACTCTGACGATGGTGCGAGAACGACGGTAGGAGCATTGTTTATTGAACAAAGATAAAATCGGTGCTCGGAATGATTCTCGGGGCCTCGATCGTTCGTTCCCGATATTACTGCCCCGAAATCGTCTCCGATTTTATCTTACTTCCGGTCAGAATCAGTCGAGAAGTCTGACGATGCTGCGAGAACGACGGTAGGAGCATTGTTTATTTAACAAAGATAAAATCGGTGCTCGGAATGGTTCTCGGTGCCTCGAGCGAACATTCCCGACATTACTGCCCCGAAATCGTCTCCGATTTTATCCTACTTCCGGTCAGAATTGGTCGAGAAGTCTGGCGATGGTGCGAGAACGACGGTAGGAGCATTGTTTATTCAACAAAGATAAAATCGTAGCTCGGAATGGTTCTCGGGGCCTCGAGCGAACATTTCCGATGTTAGTGCCCCGAAGTCGTCTCCGATTTTATCTTACTTCCGGTCAGAATGGGTCGAGAAGTCTGGCGATGGTGCGAGAACGACGGTAGGAGTATTGTTTATATAACAAAGATAAAATCGGTGCTCCCAATGGTTCTCGGGGCCTCGAGCGAACATTCCCGATAATACTGCCCCGAATTCGTTTCCGATTTTATCTTACTTCCGGTCAGAATGGGTCGAAAAGTCTGACGACGCTGCGAGAACGACGGTAGGAGTATTGTTTATTTAACAAAGATAAACCGGTGCTCGGAGGGGTTCTCGCTGCCTCGAGCGAACATTCCCGATATTACTGCCCCGAAATCGTCTCTGATTTTATCTTACTTCCGGTCAGAATCGGTCGAGAAGTCTGACGATGCTGCGAGAACGACGGTAGGAGCATTGTTTATTTAACAAAGATAAAATCGGTGCTCGGAATGGTTCTCGGGGCCTCGATCGGAAATTCCCGATATTACTGCCCCGAAATCGTCTCCGATTTTATCTTACTTCCTGTCAGAATAGGTCGAGCATTCTGACGATGGTGCGAGAACGACGGTAGGGGCATTGTTTATTGAAGAAAGATAAAATCGTAGATCGGAATGGTTCTCGGGGCCACGATCGTACGTTCCCGATAATACTGCCCCGAATTCGTCTCCGATTTTATCTTACTTTCGGTCTGAATGGGGCGAGAAGTCTAAAGATGCCGCGCGAACGACGATTGGAGCATTGTTTATTTAACAAAGATAAAATCGGTGCTCGGAATGGTTCTCGGTGTTTCGAGCGAACATTCCCGACATTACTGCCCCGAAATCGTCTCCGATTTTATCCTACTTCCGGTCAGAATTGGTCGAGAAGTCTGACGATGCTGCGAGAACGACAGTAGGAGTATTGTTTATTTAGCAAAGATAAAATCGGTGCTCGGAATGGTTCTCAGGGCCTCGAGCGAACATTTCCGATGTTAGTGCCCCGAAGTCGTCTCCGATTTTATCTTACTTCCGGTCAGAATGGGTCGAGAAGTCTGGCGATGGTGCGAGAACGACGGTAGGAGCATTGTTTATTCAACAAAGATAAAATCGTAACTCGGAATGGTTCTCGGGGCCTCGAGCGAACATTCCCGATATTATTGCCCCGAATTCGTCTCCGATTTTATCTTACTTTCGGTCAGAATGGGTCGAAAAGTCTGACGATGCTGCGAGAACGACGGAAGGAGTATTGTTTATTTAACAAATATAAAATCGGTGCTCGGAATGGTTCTCGGTGCCTCGAGCGAACATTCCCGATATTACTGCCCCGAAATCGTCTCCGATTTTATCTTACTTCCGGTCAGAATCGGTCGAGAAGTCTGACGATGCTGCGAGAACGACGATTGGAGCATTGTTTATTTAACAAAGATAAAATCGGTGCTCGGAATAGTTTTCGGGGCCTCGATTGTTCGTTCCCGATATTACTGCCCCGAAATTGTCTCCGATTTTATCTTACTTCCGGTCAGAATGGGTCGAGCATTCTGACGATGGTGCGAGAACGACGGTAGGAGCATTGTTTATTTAACAAAGATAAAATCGGTGCTCCCACTGGTTCTCGGGGCCTCGAGCGAACATTCCCGATAATACTGCCGCGAATTCGTCTCCGATTTTATCTTACTTCCGGTCAGAATGGGTCGAAAAGTCTGACGATGCTGCGAGAACGACGGTAGGAGTATTGTTTATTTAACAAAGATAAAATCGGTGCTCGTAATGGTTCTCGGGGCCTCGAGCGAACTTTCCCGATATTACTGGCCCGAATTCGTCTCCGGTTTTATCTAACTTTCGGTCAGAATGGGGCGAGAAGTCTAAAGATGCAGCGAGAACGACCATTGGAGCATTGTTTATTTAACAAAGATAAAATCGGTGCTCGGAATAGTTTTCGGGGCCTCGATCGTTCGTTCCCGATATTACTGCCCCGAAATTGTCTCCGATTTTATCTTACTTCCGGTCAGAATGGGTCGAGCATTCTGACGATGGTGCGAGAACGACGGTAGGAGCATTGTTTATTGAACAAAGATAAAATCGGTGCTCGGAATGATTCTCGGGGCCTCGATCGTTCGTTCCCGATATTACTGCCCCGAAGTCGTCTCCGATTTTATCTTACTTCCGGCCAGAATCAGTCGAGAAGTCTGACGATGCTGCGAGAACGACGGTAGGAGCATTGTTTATTTAACAAAGATAAAATCGGAGCTCGGAATGGTTCTCGGTGCCTCGAGCGAACATTCCCGACATTACTGCCCCGAAATCGTCTCCGATTTTATCCTACTTCCGGTCAGAATTGGTCGAGAAGTCTGACGATGCTGCGAGAACGACAGTAGGAGTATTGTTTATTTAACAAAGATAAAATCGGTGCTCGGAATGGTTCTCAGGGCCTCGAGCGAACATTTCCGATGTTAGTGCCCCGAAGTCGTCTCCGATTTTATCTTACTTCCGATCAGAATGGGTCGAGAAGTCTGGCGATGGTGCGAGAACGACGGTAGGAGTATTGTTTATTTAACAAAGATAAAATCGGTGCTCCCAATGGTTCTCGGGGCCTCGAGCGAACATTCCCGATAATACTGCCCCGAATTCGTCTCCGATTTTATCTTACTTCCGGTCAGAATGGGTCGAAAAGTCTGACGATGCTGCGAGAACGACGGTAGGAGTATTGTTTATTTAACAAAAATAAAATCGGTGCTCGGAGGGGTTCTCGCTGCCTCGAGCGAACATTCCCGATAATACTGCCCCGAATTCGTCTACGATTTTATCTTACTTCCGGTCAGAATGGATCGAAAAGTCTGACGATGCTGCGAGAACGACAGTAGGAGTATTGTTTATTTAACAAAGATAAAATCGGTGCTCGGAGGGGTTCTCGCTGCCTCGAGCGAACATTCCCGATATTACTGCCCCGAAATCGTCTCCGATTTTATCTTACTTCCGGTCAGAATCGGTCGAGAAGTCTGACGATGCTGCGAGAACGACGGTAGGAGCATTGTTTATTCAACAAAGATAAAATCGGTGCTCGGAATGGTTCTCGGGGCCTCGAGCGAACATTCCCGATAATACTGCCCCGAATTCGTCTCCGATTTTATCTTACTTCCGGTCAGAATGGGTCGAAAAGTCTGACAATGCGGCGAGAACGACGGTAGGAGTATTGTTTATTTAACAAAGATAAAATCGGTGCTCGTAATGGTTCTCGGGGCCTCGAGCGAACTTTCCCGATATTACTGGCCCGAATTCGTCTCCGATTTTATCTAACTTTCGGTCAGAATGGGGCGAGAAGTCTAAAGATGCAGCGAGAACGACCATTGGAGCATTGTTTATTTAACAAAGATAAAATCGGTGCTCGGAATAGTTTTCGGGGCCTCGATCGTTCGTTCCCGATATTACTGCCCGTAAATTGTCTCCGATTTTATCTTACTTCCGGTCAGAATGGGTCGAGCATTCTGACGATGGTGCGAGAACGACGGTAGGAGCATTGTTTATTTAACAAAGATAAAATCGGTGCTCGGAATGATTCTCGGGGCCTCAATCGTTCGTTCCCGATATTACTGCCCCGAAGTCGTCTCCGATTTTATCTTACTTCCGGTCAGAATCAGTCGAGAAGTCTGACGATGCTGCGAGAACGACGGTAGGAGCATTGTTTATTTAACAAAGATAAAATCGGTGCTCGGAATGGTTCTCGGTGTTTCGAGCGAACATTCCCGACATTACTGCCCCGAAATCGTCTCCGATTTTATCCTACTTCCGGTCAGAATTGGTCGAGAAGTCTGACGATGCTGCGAGAACGACAGTAGGAGTATTGTTTATTTAGCAAAGATAAAATCGGTGCTCGGAATGGTTCTCAGGGCCTCGAGCGAACATTTCCGATGTTAGTGCCCCGAAGTCGTCTCCGATTTTATCTTACTTCCGGTCAGAATGGGTCGAGAAGTCTGGCGATGGTGCGAGAACGACGGTAGGAGCATTGTTTATTCAACAAAGATAAAATCGTAGCTCGGAATGGTTCTCGGGGCCTCGAGCGAACATTCCCGATATTATTGCCCCGAATTCGTCTCCGATTTCATCTTACTTTCGATCAGAATCGGTCGAAAAGTCTGACGATGCTGCGAGAACGACGGAAGGAGTATTGTTTATTTAACAAATATAAAATCGGTGCTCGGAATGATTCTCGGTGCCTCGAGCGAACATTCCCGATATTACTGCCCCGAAATCGTCTCCGATTTTATCTTACTTCCGGTCAGAATCGGTCGAGAAGTCTGACGATGCTGCGAGAACGACGATTGGAGCATTGTTTATTTATCAAAGATAAAATCGGTGCTCGGAATAGTTTTCGGGGCCTCGATTGTTCGTTCCCGATATTACTGCCCCGAAATTGTCTCCGATTTTATCTTACTTCCGGTCAGAATGTGTCGAGCATTCTGACGATGGTGCGAGAACGACGGTAGGAGCATTGTTTATTTAACAAAGATAAAATCGGTGCTCCCACTGGTTCTCGGGGCCTCGAGCGATCATTCCCGATAATACTGCCCCGAATTCGTCTCCGATTTTATCTTACTTCCGGTCAGAATGGGTCGAAAAGTCTGACGATGCTGCGAGAACGACGGTAGGAGTATTGTTTATTTAACAAAGATTAAATCGGTGCTCGGAGGGGTTCTCGCTGCCTCGAGCGAACATTCCCGATAATACTGCCCCGAATTCGTCTCCGATTTTATCTTACTTCCGGTCAGAATGGGTCGAAAAGTCTGACGATGCTGCGAGAACGACAGTAGGAGTATTGTTTATTTAACAAAGATAAAATCGGTGCTCGGAGGGGTTCTCGCTGCCTCGAGCGAACATTCCCGATATTACTGCCCCGAAATCGTCTCCGATTTTATCTTACTTCCGGTCAGAATCGGTCGAGAAATCTGACGATGCTGCGAGAACGACGGTAGGAGCATTGTTTATTTAACAAAGATAAAATCGGTGCTCGGAATGGTTCTCGGGGCCTCGAGCGACCATTCCCGATAATACTGCCCCGAATTCGTCTCCGATTTTATCTTACTTCCGGTCAGAATGGGTCGAAAAGTCTGACAATGAGGCGAGAACGACGGTAGGAGTATTGTTTATTTAACAAAGATAAAATCGGTGCTCGTAATGGTTCTCGGGGCCTCGAGCGAACTTTCCCGATATTACTGGCCCGAATTCGTCTCCGATTTTATCTAACTTTCGGTCAGAATGGGGCGAGAAGTCTAAAGATGCAGCGAGAACGACCATTGGAGCATTGTTTATTTAACAAAGATAAAATCGGTGCTCGGAATAGTTTTCGGGGCCTCGATCGTTCGTTCCCGATATTACTGCCCCGAAATTGTCTCCGATTTTATCTTACTTCCGGTCAGAATGGGTCGAGCATTCTGACGATGGTGCGAGAACGACGGTAGGAGCATTGTTTATTGAACAAAGATAAAATCGGTGCTCGGAATGATTCTCGGGTCCTCGATCGTTCGTTCCCGATATTACTGCCCCGAAGTCGTCTCCGATTTTATCTTACTTCCGGTCAGAATCAGTCGAGAAGTCTGACGATGCTGCGAGAACGACGGTAGGAGCATTGTTTATTTAACAAAGATAAAATCGGTGCTCGGAATGGTTCTCGGTGCCTCGAGCGAACATTCCCGACATTACTGCCCCGAAATCGTCTCCGATTTTATCCTACTTCCGGTCAGAATTGGTCGAGAAGTCTGACGATGCTGCGAGAACGACAGTAGGAGTATTGTTTATTTAACAAAGATAAAATCGGTGCTCGGAATGGTTCTCAGGGCCTCGAGCGAACATTTCCGATGTTAGTGCCCCGAAGTCGTCTCCGATTTTATCTTACTTCCGATCAGAATGGGTCCAGAAGTCTGGCGATGGTGCGAGAACGACGGTAGGAGTATTGTTTATTTAACAAAGATAAAATCGGTGCTCCCAATGATTCTCGGGGCCTCGAGCGAACATTCCCGATAATACTGCCCCGAATTCGTCTCCGATTTTATCTTACTTCCGGTCAGAATGGGTCGAAAAGTCTGACGATGCTGCGAGAACGACGGTAGGAGTATTGTTTATTTAACAAAGATAAAATCGGTGCTCGGAGGGGTTCTCGCTGCCTCGAGCGAACATTCCCGATAATACTGCCCCGAATTCGTCTACGATTTTATCTTACTTCCGGTCAGAATGGGTCGAAAAGTCTGACGATGCTGCGAGAACGACAGTAGGAGTATTGTTTATTTAACAAAGATAAAATCGGTGCTCGGAGGGGTTCTCGCTGCCTCGAGCGAACATTCCCGATATTACTGCCCCGAAATCGTCTCCGATTTTATCTTACTTCCGGTCAGAATCGGTCGAGAAGTCTGACGATGCTGCGAGAACGACGGTAGGAGCATTGTTCATTCAACAAAGATAAAATCGGTGCTCGGAATGGTTCTCGGGGCCTCGAGCGAACATTCCCGATAATACTGCCCCGAATTCGTCTCCGATTTTATCTTACTTCCGGTCAGAATGGGTCGAAAAGTCTGACAATGCGGCGAGAACGACGGTAGGAGTATTGTTTATTTAACAAAGATAAAATCGGTGCTCGTAATGGTTCTCGGGGCCTCGAGCGAACTTTCCCGATATTACTGGCCCGAATTCGTCTCCGATTTTATCTAACTTTCGGTCAGAATGGGGCGAGAAGTCTAAAGATGCAGCGAGAACGACCATTGGAGCATTGTTTATTTAACAAAGATAAAATCGGTGCTCGGAATAGTTTTCGGGGCCTCGATCGTTCGTTCCCGATATTACTGCCCCGAAATTGTCTCCGATTTTATCTTACTTCCGGTCAGAATGGGTCGAGCATTCTGACGATGGTGCGAGAACGACGGTAGGAGCATTGTTTATTGAACAAAGATAAAATCGGTGCTCGGAATGATTCTCGGGGCCTCGATCGTTCGTTCCCGATATTACTGCCCCGAAGTCGTCTCCGATTTTATCTTACTTCCGGTCAGAATCAGTCGAGAAGTCTGACGATGCTGCCAGAACGACGGTAGGAGCATTGTTTATTTAACAAAGATAAAATCGGTGCTCGGAATGGTTCTCGGTGCCTCGAGCGAACATTCCCGACATTACTGCCCCGAAATCGTCTCCTATTTTATCCTACTTCCGGTCAGAATTGGTCGAGAAGTCTGACGATGCTGCGAGAACGACAGTAGGAGTATTGTTTATTTAACAAAGAAAAGATCGGTGCTCGGAATGGTTCTCAGGGCCTCGAGCGAACATTTCCGATGTTAGTGCCCCGAAGTCGTCTCCGATTTTATCTTACTTCCAATCAGAATGGGTCGAGAAGTCTGGCGATGGTGCGAGAACGACGGTAGGAGTATTGTTTATTTAACAAAGATAAAATCGGTGCTCCCAATGGTTCTCGGGGCCTCGAGCGAACATTCCCGATAATACTGCCCCGAATTCGTCTCCGATTTTATCTTACGTCCGGTCAGAATGGGTCGAAAAGTCTGACGATGCTGCGAGAACGACGGTAGGAGTATTGTTTATTTAACAAAGATAAAATCGGTGCTCGGAGGGGTTCTCGCTGCCTCGAGCGAACATTCCCGATAATACTGCCCCGAATTCGTCTACGATTTTATCTTACTTCCGGTCAGAATGGGTCGAAAAGTCTGACGATGCTGCGAGAACGACAGTAGGAGTATTGTTTATTTAACAAAGATAAAATCGGTGCTCGGAGGGGTTCTCGCTGCCTCGAGCGAACATTCCCGATATTACTGCCCCGAAATCGTCTCCGATTTTATCTTACTTCCGGTCAGAATCGGTCGAGAAGTCTGACGATGCTGCGAGAACGACGGTAGGAGCATTGTTTATTTAACAAAGATAAAATCGGTGCTCGGAATGGTTCTCGGGGTCTCGAGCGAACATTCCCGATAATACTGCCCCGAATTCGTCTCCGATTTTATCTTACTTCCGGTCAGAATGGGTCGAAAAGTCTGACAATGCGGCGAGAACGACGGTAGGAGTATTGTTTATTTAACAAAGATAAAATCGGTGCTCGTAATGGTTCTCGGGGCCTCGAGCGAACTTTCCCGATATTACTGGCCCGAATTCGTCTCCGATTTTATCTAACTTTCGGTCAGAATGGGGCGAGAAGTCTAAAGATGCAGCGAGAACGACCATTGGAGCATTGTTTATTTAACAAAGATAAAATCGGTGCTCGGAATAGTTTTCGGGGCCTCGATCGTTCGTTCCCGATATTACTGCCCCGAAATTGTCTCCGATTTTATCTTACTTCCGGTCAGAATGGGTCGAGCATTCTGACGATGGTGCGAGAACGACGGTAGGAGCATTGTTTATTTAACAAAGATAAAATCGGTGCTCGGAATGATTCTCGGGGCCTCAATCGTTCGTTCCCGATATTACTGCCCCGAAGTCGTCTCCGATTTTATCTTACTTCCGGTCAGAATCAGTCGAGAAGTCTGACGATGCTGCGAGAACGACGGTAGGAGCATTGTTTATTTAACAAAGATAAAATCGGTGCTCGGAATGGTTCTCGGTGTTTCGAGCGAACATTCCCGACATTACTGCCCCGAAATCGTCTCCGATTTTATCCTACTTCCGGTCAGAATTGGTCGAGAAGTCTGACGATGCTGCGAGAACGACAGTAGGCGTATTGTTTATTTAGCAAAGATAAAATCGGTGCTCGGAATGGTTCTCAGGGCCTCGAGCGAACATTTCCGATGTTAGTGCCCCGAAGTCGTCTCCGATTTTATCTTACTTCCGGTCAGAATGGGTCGAGAAGTCTGGCGATGGTGCGAGAACGACGGTACGAGCATTGTTTATTCAACAAAGACAAAATCGTAGCTCGGAATGGTTCTCGGGGCCTCGAGCGAACATTCCCGATATTATTGCCCCGAATTCGTCTCCGATTTTATCTTACTTTCGGTCAGAATGGGTCGAAAAGTCTGACGATGCTGCGAGAACGACGGTAGGAGTATTGTTCATTTAACAAATATAAAATCGGTGCTCGGAATGGTTCTCGGTGCCTCGAGCGAACATTCCCGATATTACTGCCCCGAAATCGTCTCCGATTTTATCTTACTTCCGGTCAGAATCGGTCGAGAAGTCTGACGATCCTGCGAGAACGACGATTGGAGCATTGTTTATTTAACAAAGATAAAATCGGTGCTCGGAATAGTTTTCGGGGCCTCGATTGTTCGTTCCCGATATTACTGCCCCGAAATTGTCTCCGATTTTATCTTACTTCCGGTCAGAATGGGTCGAGCATTCTGACGATGGTGCGAGAACGACGGTAGGAGCATTGTTTATTTAACAAAGATAAAATCGGTGCTCCCACTGGTTCTCGGGGCCTCGAGCGAACATTCCCGATAATACTGCCGCGAATTCGTCTCCGATTTTATCTTACTTCCGGTCAGAATGGGTCGAAAAGTCTGACGATGCTGCGAGAACGACGGTAGGAGTATTGTTTATTTAACAAAGATAAAATCGGTGCTCGTAATGGTTCTCGGGGCCTCGAGCGAACTTTCCCGATATTACTGGCCCGAATTCGTCTCCGGTTTTATCTAACTTTCGGTCAGAATGGGGCGAGAAGTCTAAAGATGCAGCGAGAACGACCATTGGAGCATTGTTTATTTAACAAAGATAAAATCGGTGCTCGGAATAGTTTTCGGGGCCTCGATCGTTCGTTCCCGATATTACTGCCCCGAAATTGTCTCCGATTTTATCTTACTTCCGGTCAGAATGGGTCGAGCATTCTGACGATGGTGCGAGAACGACGGTAGGAGCATTGTTTATTGAACAAAGATAAAATCGGTGCTCGGAATGATTCTCGGGGCCTCGATCGTTCGTTCCCGATATTACTGCCCCGAAGTCGTCTCCGATTTTATCTTACTTCCGGCCAGAATCAGTCGAGAAGTCTGACGATGCTGCGAGAACGGGGGTAGGAGCATTGTTTATTTAACAAAGATAAAATCGGAGCTCGGAATGGTTCTCGGTGCCTCGAGCGAACATTCCCGACATTACTGCCCCGAAATCGTCTCCGATTTTATCCTACTTCCGGTCAGAATTGGTCGAGAAGTCTGACGATGCTGCGAGAACGACAGTAGGAGTATTGTTTATTTAACAAAGATAAAATCGGTGCTCGGAATGGTTCTCAGGGCCTCGAGCGAACATTTCCGATGTTAGTGCCCCGAAGTCGTCTCCGATTTTATCTTACTTCCGATCAGAATGGGTTGAGAAGTCTGGCGATGGTGCGAGAACGACGGTAGGAGTATTGTTTATTTAACAAAGATAAAATCGGTGCTCCCAATGGTTCTCGGGGCCTCGAGCGAACATTCCCGATAATACTGCCCCGAATTCGTCTCCGATTTTATCTTACTTCCGGTCAGAATGGGTCGAAAAGTCTGACGATGCTGCGAGAACGACGGTAGGAGTATTGTTTATTTAACAAAAATAAAATCGGTGCTCGGAGGGGTTCTCGCTGCCTCGAGCGAACATTCCCGATAATACTGCCCCGAATTCGTCTACGATTTTATCTTACTTCCGGTCAGAATGGATCGAAAAGTCTGACGATGCTGCGAGAACGACAGTAGGAGTATTGTTTATTTAACAAAGATAAAATCGGTGCTCGGAGGGGTTCTCGCTGCCTCGAGCGAACATTCCCGATATTACTGCCCCGAAATCGTCTCCGATTTTATCTTACTTCCGGTCAGAATCGGTCGAGAAGTCTGACGATGCTGCGAGAACGACGGTAGGAGCATTGTTTATTCAACAAAGATAAAATCGGTGCTCGGAATGGTTCTCGGGGCCTCGAGCGAACATTCCCGATAATACTGCCCCGAATTCATCTCCGATTTTATCTTACTTCCGGTCAGAATGGGTCGAAAAGTCTGACAATGCGGCGAGAACGACGGTAGGAGTATTGTTTATTTAACAAAGATAAAATCGGTGCTCGTAATGGTTCTCGGGGCCTCGAGCGAACTTTCCCGATATTACTGGCCCGAATTCGTCTCCGATTTTATCTAACTTTCGGTCAGAATGGGGCGAGAAGTCTAAAGATGCAGCGAGAACGACCATTGGAGCATTGTTTATTTAACAAAGATAAAATCGGTGCTCGGAATAGTTTTCGGGGCCTCGATCGTTCGTTCCCGATATTACTGCCCGTAAATTGTCTCCGATTTTATCTTACTTCCGGTCAGAATGGGTCGAGCATTCTGACGATGGTGCGAGAACGACGGTAGGAGCATTGTTTATTTAACAAAGATAAAATCGGTGCTCGGAATGATTCTCGGGGCCTCAATCGTTCGTTCCCGATATTACTGCCCCGAAGTCGTCTCCGATTTTATCTTACTTCCGGTCAGAATCAGTCGAGAAGTCTGACGATGCTGCGAGAACGACGGTAGGAGCATTGTTTATTTAACAAAGATAAAATCGGTGCTCGGAATGGTTCTCGGTGTTTCGAGCGAACATTCCCGACATTACTGCCCCGAAATCGTCTCCGATTTTATCCTACTTCCGGTCAGAATTGGTCGAGAAGTCTGACGATGCTGCGAGAACGACAGTAGGAGTATTGTTTATTTAGCAAAGATAAAATCGGTGCTCGGAATGGTTCTCAGGGCCTCGAGCGAACATTTCCGATGTTAGTGCCCCGAAGTCGTCTCCGATTTTATCTTACTTCCGGTCAGAATGGGTCGAGAAGTCTGGCGATGGTGCGAGAACGACGGTAGGAGCATTGTTTATTCAACAAAGATAAAATCGTAGCTCGGAATGGTTCTCGGGGCCTCGAGCGAACATTCCCGATATTATTGCCCCGAATTCGTCTCCGATTTCATCTTACTTTCGGTCAGAATGGGTCGAAAAGTCTGACGATGCTGCGAGAACGACGGAAGGAGTATTGTTTATTTAACAAATATAAAATCGGTGCTCGGAATGATTCTCGGTGCCTCGAGCGAACATTCCCGATATTACTGCCCCGAAATCGTCTCCGATTTTATCTTACTTCCGGTCAGAATCGGTCGAGAAGTCTGACGATGCTGCGAGAACGACGATTGGAGCATTGTTTATTTATCAAAGATAAAATCGGTGCTCGGAATAGTTTTCGGGGCCTCGATTGTTCGTTCCCGATATTACTGCCCCGAAATTGTCTCCGATTTTATCTTACTTCCGGTCAGAATGTGTCGAGCATTCTGACGATGGTGCGAGAACGACGGTAGGAGCATTGTTTATTTAACAAAGATAAAATCGGTGCTCCCACTGGTTCTCGGGGCCTCGAGCGATCATTCCCGATAATACTGCCCCGAATTCGTCTCCGATTTTATCTTACTTCCGGTCAGAATGGGTCGAAAAGTCTGACGATGCTGCGAGAACGACGGTAGGAGTATTGTTTATTTAACAAAGATAAAATCGGTGCTCGGAGGGGTTCTCGCTGCCTCGAGCGAACATTCCCGATAATACTGCCCCGAATTCGTCTCCGATTTTATCTTACTTCCGGTCAGAATGGGTCGAAAAGTCTGACGATGCTGCGAGAACGACAGTAGGAGTATTGTTTATTTAACAAAGATAAAATCGGTGCTCGGAGGGGTTCTCGCTGCCTCGAGCGAACATTCCCAATATTACTGCCCCGAAATCGTCTCCGATTTTATCTTACTTCCGGTCAGAATCGGTCGAGAAATCTGACGATGCTGCGAGAACGACGGTAGGAGCATTGTTTATTTAACAAAGATAAAATCGGTGCTCGGAATGGTTCTCGGGGCCTCGAGCGACCATTCCCGATAATACTGCCCCGAATTCGTCTCCGATTTTATCTTACTTCCGGTCAGAATGGGTCGAAAAGTCTGACAATGCGGCGAGAACGACGGTAGGAGTATTGTTTATTTAACAAAGATAAAATCGGTGCTCGTAATGGTTCTCGGGGCCTCGAGCGAACGTTCCCGATATTACTGGCCCGAATTCGTCTCCGATTTTATCTAACTTTCGGTCAGAATGGGGCGAGAAGTCTAAAGATGCAGCGAGACCGACCATTGGAGCATTGTTTATTTAACAAAGATAAAATCGGTGCTCGGAATAGTTTTCGGGGCCTCGATCGTTCGTTCCCGATATTACTGCCCCGAAATTGTCTCCGATTTTATCTTACTTCCGGTCAGAATGGGTCGAGCATTCTGACGATGGTGCGAGAACGACGGTAGGAGCATTGTTTATTGAACAAAGATAAAATCGGTGCTCGGAATGATTCTCGGGGCCTCGATCGTTCGTTTCCGATATTACTGCCCCGAAGTCGTCTCCGATTTTATCTTACTTCCGGTCAGAATCAGTCGAGAAGTCTGACGATGCTGCGAGAACGACGGTAGGAGCATTGTTTATTTAACAAAGATAAAATCGGTGCTCGGAATGGTTCTCGGTGCCTCGAGCGAACATTCCCGACATTACTGCCCCGAAATCGTCTCCGATTTTATCCTACTTCCGGTCAGAATTGGTCGAGAAGTCTGACGATGCTGCGAGAACGACAGTAGGAGTATTGTTTATTTAACAAAGATAAAATCGGTGCTCGGAATGGTTCTCAGGGCCTCGAGCGAACATTTCCGATGTTAGTGCCTCGAAGTCGTCTCCGATTTTATCTTACTTCCGATCAGAATGGGTCCAGAAGTCTGGCGATGGTGCGAGAACGACGGTAGGAGTATTGTTTATTTAACAAAGATAAAATCGGTGCTCCCAATGATTCTCGGGGCCTCGAGCGAACATTCCCGATAATACTGCCCCGAATTCGTCTCCGATTTTATCTTACTTCCGGTCAGAATGGGTCGAAAAGTCTGACGATGCTGCGAGAACGACGGTAGGAGTATTGTTTATTTAACAAAGATAAAATCGGTGCTCGGAGGGGTTCTCGCTGCCTCGAGCGAACATTCCCGATAATACTGCCCCGAATTCGTCTACGATTTTATCTTACTTCCGGTCAGAATGGGTCGAAAAGTCTGACGATGCTGCGAGAACGACAGTAGGAGTATTGTTTATTTAACAAAGATAAAATCTGTGCTCGGAGGGGTTCTCGCTGCCTCGAGCGAACATTCCCGATATTACTGCCCCGAAATCGTCTCCGATTTTATCTTACTTCCGGTCAGAATCGGTCGAGAAGTCTGACGATGCTGCGAGAACGACGGTAGGAGCATTGTTCATTCAACAAAGATAAAATCGGTGCTCGGAATGGTTCTCGGGGCCTCGAGCGAACATTCCCGATAATACTGCCCCGAATTCGTCTCCGATTTTATCTTACTTCCGGTCAGAATGGGTCGAAAAGTCTGACAATGCGGCGAGAACGACGGTAGGAGTATTGTTTATTTAACAAAGATAAAATCGGTACTCGTAATGGTTCTCGGGGCCTCGAGCGAACTTTCCCGATATTACTCGCCCGAATTCGTCTCCGATTTTATCTAACTTTCGGTCAGAATGGGGCGAGAAGTCTAAAGATGCAGCGAGAACGACCATTGGAGCATTGTTTATTTAACAAAGATAAAATCGGTGCTCGGAATAGTTTTCGGGGCCTCGATCGTTCGTTCCCGATATTACTGCCCCGAAATTGTCTCCGATTTTATCTTACTTCTGGTCAGAATGGGTCGAGCACTCTGACGATGGTGCGAGAACGACGGTAGGAGCATTGTTTATTGAACAAAGATAAAATCGGTGCTCGGAATGATTCTCGGGGCCTCGATCGTTCGTTCCCGATATTACTGCCCCGAAATCGTCTCCGATTTTATCTTACTTCCGGTCAGAATCAGTCGAGAAGTCTGACGATGCTGCGAGAACGACGGTAGGAGCATTGTTTATTTAACAAAGATAAAATCGGTGCTCGGAATGGTTCTCGGTGCCTCGAGCGAACATTCCCGACATTACTGCCCCGAAATCGTCTCCGATTTTATCCTACTTCCGGTCAGAATTGGTCGAGAAGTCTGGCGATGGTGCGAGAACGACGGTAGGAGCATTGTTTATTCAACAAAGATAAAATCGTAGCTCGGAATGGTTCTCGGGGCCTCGAGCGAACATTTCCGATGTTAGTGCCCCGAAGTCGTCTCCGATTTTATCTTACTTCCGGTCAGAATGGGTCGAGAAGTCTGGCGATGGTGCGAGAACGACGGTAGGAGTATTGTTTATATAACAAAGATAAAATCGGTGCTCCCAATGGTTCTCGGGGCCTCGAGCGAACATTCCCGATAATACTGCCCCGAATTCGTTTCCGATTTTATCTTACTTCCGGTCAGAATGGGTCGAAAAGTCTGACGACGCTGCGAGAACGACGGTAGGAGTATTGTTTATTTAACAAAGATAAACCGGTGCTCGGAGGGGTTCTCGCTGCCTCGAGCGAACATTCCCGATATTACTGCCCCGAAATCGTCTCTGATTTTATCTTACTTCCGGTCAGAATCGGTCGAGAAGTCTGACGATGCTGCGAGAACGACGGTAGGAGCATTGTTTATTTAACAAAGATAAAATCGGTGCTCGGAATGGTTCTCGGGGCCTCGATCGGAAATTCCCGATATTACTGCCCCGAAATCGTCTCCGATTTTATCTTACTTCCTGTCAGAATAGGTCGAGCATTCTGACGATGGTGCGAGAACGACGGTAGGGGCATTGTTTATTGAAGAAAGATAAAATCGTAGATCGGAATGGTTCTCGGGGCCACGATCGTACGTTCCCGATAATACTGCCCCGAATTCGTCTCCGATTTTATCTTACTTTCGGTCTGAATGGGGCGAGAAGTCTAAAGATGCCGCGCGAACGACGATTGGAGCATTGTTTATTTAACAAAGATAAAATCGGTGCTCGGAATGGTTCTCGGTGTTTCGAGCGAACATTCCCGACATTACTGCCCCGAAATCGTCTCCGATTTTATCCTACTTCCGGTCAGAATTGGTCGAGAAGTCTGACGATGCTGCGAGAACGACAGTAGGAGTATTGTTTATTTAGCAAAGATAAAATCGGTGCTCGGAATGGTTCTCAGGGCCTCGAGCGAACATTTCCGATGTTAGTGCCCCGAAGTCGTCTCCGATTTTATCTTACTTCCGGTCAGAATGGGTCGAGAAGTCTGGCGATGGTGCGAGAACGACGGTAGGAGCATTGTTTATTCAACAAAGATAAAATCGTAACTCGGAATGGTTCTCGGGGCCTCGAGCGAACATTCCCGATATTATTGCCCCGAATTCGTCTCCGATTTTATCTTACTTTCGGTCAGAATGGGTCGAAAAGTCTGACGATGCTGCGAGAACGACGGAAGGAGTATTGTTTATTTAACAAATATAAAATCGGTGCTCGGAATGGTTCTCGGTGCCTCGAGCGAACATTCCCGATATTACTGCCCCGAAATCGTCTCCGATTTTATCTTACTTCCGGTCAGAATCGGTCGAGAAGTCTGACGATGCTGCGAGAACGACGATTGGAGCATTGTTTATTTAACACAGATAAAATCGGTGCTCGGAATAGTTTTCGGGGCCTCGATTGTTCGTTCCCGATATTACTGCCCCGAAATTGTCTCCGATTTTATCTTACTTCCGGTCAGAATGGGTCGAGCATTCTGACGATGGTGCGAGAACGACGGTAGGAGCATTGTTTATTTAACAAAGATAAAATCGGTGCTCCCACTGGTTCTCGGGGCCTCGAGCGAACATTCCCGATAATACTGCCGCGAATTCGTCTCCGATTTTATCTTACTTCCGGTCAGAATGGGTCGAAAAGTCTGACGATGCTGCGAGAACGACGGTAGGAGTATTGTTTATTTAACAAAGATAAAATCGGTGCTCGTAATGGTTCTCGGGGCCTCGAGCGAACTTTCCCGATATTACTGGCCCGAATTCGTCTCCGGTTTTATCTAACTTTCGGTCAGAATGGGGCGAGAAGTCTAAAGATGCAGCGAGAACGACCATTGGAGCATTGTTTATTTAACAAAGATAAAATCGGTGCTCGGAATAGTTTTCGGGGCCTCGATCGTTCGTTCCCGATATTACTGCCCCGAAATTGTCTCCGATTTTATCTTACTTCCGGTCAGAATGGGTCGAGCATTCTGACGATGGTGCGAGAACGACGGTAGGAGCATTGTTTATTGAACAAAGATAAAATCGGTGCTCGGAATGATTCTCGGGGCCTCGATCGTTCGTTCCCGATATTACTGCCCCGAAGTCGTCTCCGATTTTATCTTACTTCCGGCCAGAATCAGTCGAGAAGTCTGACGATGCTGCGAGAACGACGGTAGGAGCATTGTTTATTTAACAAAGATAAAATCGGAGCTCGGAATGGTTCTCGGTGCCTCGAGCGAACATTCCCGACATTACTGCCCCGAAATCGTCTCCGATTTTATCCTACTTCCGGTCAGAATTGGTCGAGAAGTCTGACGATGCTGCGAGAACGACAGTAGGAGTATTGTTTATTTAACAAAGATAAAATCGGTGCTCGGAATGGTTCTCAGGGCCTCGAGCGAACATTTCCGATGTTAGTGCCCCGAAGTCGTCTCCGATTTTATCTTACTTCCGATCAGAATGGGTCGAGAAGTCTGGCGATGGTGCGAGAACGACGGTAGGAGTATTGTTTATTTAACAAAGATAAAATCGGTGCTCCCAATGGTTCTCGGGGCCTCGAGCGAACATTCCCGATAATACTGCCCCGAATTCGTCTCCGATTTTATCTTACTTCCGGTCAGAATGGGTCGAAAAGTCTGACGATGCTGCGAGAACGACGGTAGGAGTATTGTTTATTTAACAAAAATAAAATCGGTGCTCGGAGGGGTTCTCGCTGCCTCGAGCGAACATTCCCGATAATACTGCCCCGAATTCGTCTACGATTTTATCTTACTTCCGGTCAGAATGGATCGAAAAGTCTGACGATGCTGCGAGAACGACAGTAGGAGTATTGTTTATTTAACAAAGATAAAATCGGTGCTCGGAGGGGTTCTCGCTGCCTCGAGCGAACATTCCCGATATTACTGCCCCGAAATCGTCTCCGATTTTATCTTACTTCCGGTCAGAATCGGTCGAGAAGTCTGACGATGCTGCGAGAACGACGGTAGGAGCATTGTTTATTCAACAAAGATAAAATCGGTGCTCGGAATGGTTCTCGGGGCCTCGAGCGAACATTCCCGATAATACTGCCCCGAATTCGTCTCCGATTTTATCTTACTTCCGGTCAGAATGGGTCGAAAAGTCTGACAATGCGGCGAGAACGACGGTAGGAGTATTGTTTATTTAACAAAGATAAAATCGGTGCTCGTAATGGTTCTCGGGGCCTCGAGCGAACTTTCCCGATATTACTGGCCCGAATTCGTCTCCGATTTTATCTAACTTTCGGTCAGAATGGGGCGAGAAGTCTAAAGATGCAGCGAGAACGACCATTGGAGCATTGTTTATTTAACAAAGATAAAATCGGTGCTCGGAATAGTTTTCGGGGCCTCGATCGTTCGTTCCCGATATTACTGCCCGTAAATTGTCTCCGATTTTATCTTACTTCCGGTCAGAATGGGTCGAGCATTCTGACGATGGTGCGAGAACGACGGTAGGAGCATTGTTTATTTAACAAAGATAAAATCGGTGCTCGGAATGATTCTCGGGGCCTCAATCGTTCGTTCCCGATATTACTGCCCCGAAGTCGTCTCCGATTTTATCTTACTTCCGGTCAGAATCAGTCGAGAAGTCTGACGATGCTGCGAGAACGACGGTAGGAGCATTGTTTATTTAACAAAGATAAAATCGGTGCTCGGAATGGTTCTCGGTGTTTCGAGCGAACATTCCCGACATTACTGCCCCGAAATCGTCTCCGATTTTATCCTACTTCCGGTCAGAATTGGTCGAGAAGTCTGACGATGCTGCGAGAACGACAGTAGGAGTATTGTTTATTTAGCAAAGATAAAATCGGTGCTCGGAATGGTTCTCAGGGCCTCGAGCGAACATTTCCGATGTTAGTGCCCCGAAGTCGTCTCCGATTTTATCTTACTTCCGGTCAGAATGGGTCGAGAAGTCTGGCGATGGTGCGAGAACGACGGTAGGAGCATTGTTTATTCAACAAAGATAAAATCGTAGCTCGGAATGGTTCTCGGGGCCTCGAGCGAACATTCCCGATATTATTGCCCCGAATTCGTCTCCGATTTCATCTTACTTTCGGTCAGAATGGGTCGAAAAGTCTGACGATGCTGCGAGAACGACGGAAGGAGTATTGTTTATTTAACAAATATAAAATCGGTGCTCGGAATGATTCTCGGTGCCTCGAGCGAACATTCCCGATATTACTGCCCCGAAATCGTCTCCGATTTTATCTTACTTCCGGTCAGAATCGGTCGAGAAGTCTGACGATGCTGCGAGAACGACGATTGGAGCATTGTTTATTTATCAAAGATAAAATCGGTGCTCGGAATAGTTTTCGGGGCCTCGATTGTTCGTTCCCGATATTACTGCCCCGAAATTGTCTCCGATTTTATCTTACTTCCGGTCAGAATGTGTCGAGCATTCTGACGATGGTGCGAGAACGACGGTAGGAGCATTGTTTATTTAACGAAGATAAAATCGGTGCTCCCACTGGTTCTCGGGGCCTCGAGCGATCATTCCCGATAATACTGCCCCGAATTCGTCTCCGATTTTATCTTACTTCCGGTCAGAATGGGTCGAAAAGTCTGACGATGCTGCGAGAACGACGGTAGGAGTATTGTTTATTTAACAAAGATAAAATCGGTGCTCGGAGGGGTTCTCGCTGCCTCGAGCGAACATTCCCGATAATACTGCCCCGAATTCGTCTCCGATTTTATCTTACTTCCGGTCAGAATGGGTCGAAAAGTCTGACGATGCTGCGAGAACGACAGTAGGAGTATTGTTTATTTAACAAAGATAAAATCGGTGCTCGGAGGGGTTCTCGCTGCCTCGAGCGAACATTCCCAATATTACTGCCCCGAAATCGTCTCCGATTTTATCTTACTTCCGGTCAGAATCGGTCGAGAAATCTGACGATGCTGCGAGAACGACGGTAGGAGCATTGTTTATTTAACAAAGATAAAATCGGTGCTCGGAATGGTTCTCGGGGCCTCGAGCGACCATTCCCGATAATACTGCCCCGAATTCGTCTCCGATTTTATCTTACTTCCGGTCAGAATGGGTCGAAAAGTCTGACAATGCGGCGAGAACGACGGTAGGAGTATTGTTTATTTAACAAAGATAAAATCGGTGCTCGTAATGGTTCTCGGGGCCTCGAGCGAACGTTCCCGATATTACTGGCCCGAATTCGTCTCCGATTTTATCTAACTTTCGGTCAGAATGGGGCGAGAAGTCTAAAGATGCAGCGAGACCGACCATTGGAGCATTGTTTATTTAACAAAGATAAAATCGGTGCTCGGAATAGTTTTCGGGGCCTCGATCGTTCGTTCCCGATATTACTGCCCCGAAATTGTCTCCGATTTTATCTTACTTCCGGTCAGAATGGGTCGAGCATTCTGACGATGGTGCGAGAACGACGGTAGGAGCATTGTTTATTGAACAAAGATAAAATCGGTGCTCGGAATGATTCTCGGGGCCTCGATCGTTCGTTTCCGATATTACTGCCCCGAAGTCGTCTCCGATTTTATCTTACTTCCGGTCAGAATCAGTCGAGAAGTCTGACGATGCTGCGAGAACGACGGTAGGAGCATTGTTTATTTAACAAAGATAAAATCGGTGCTCGGAATGGTTCTCGGTGCCTCGAGCGAACATTCCCGACATTACTGCCCCGAAATCGTCTCCGATTTTATCCTACTTCCGGTCAGAATTGGTCGAGAAGTCTGACGATGCTGCGAGAACGACAGTAGGAGTATTGTTTATTTAACAAAGATAAAATCGGTGCTCGGAATGGTTCTCAGGGCCTCGAGCGAACATTTCCGATGTTAGTGCCTCGAAGTCGTCTCCGATTTTATCTTACTTCCGATCAGAATGGGTCCAGAAGTCTGGCGATGGTGCGAGAACGACGGTAGGAGTATTGTTTATTTAACAAAGATAAAATCGGTGCTCCCAATGATTCTCGGGGCCTCGAGCGAACATTCCCGATAATACTGCCCCGAATTCGTCTCCGATTTTATCTTACTTCCGGTCAGAATGGGTCGAAAAGTCTGACGATGCTGCGAGAACGACGGTAGGAGTATTGTTTATTTAACAAAGATAAAATCGGTGCTCGGAGGGGTTCTCGCTGCCTCGAGCGAACATTCCCGATAATACTGCCCCGAATTCGTCTACGATTTTATCTTACTTCCGGTCAGAATGGGTCGAAAAGTCTGACGATGCTGCGAGAACGACAGTAGGAGTATTGTTTATTTAACAAAGATAAAATCTGTGCTCGGAGGGGTTCTCGCTGCCTCGAGCGAACATTCCCGATATTACTGCCCCGAAATCGTCTCCGATTTTATCTTACTTCCGGTCAGAATCGGTCGAGAAGTCTGACGATGCTGCGAGAACGACGGTAGGAGCATTGTTCATTCAACAAAGATAAAATCGGTGCTCGGAATGGTTCTCGGGGCCTCGAGCGAACATTCCCGATAATACTGCCCCGAATTCGTCTCCGATTTTATCTTACTTCCGGTCAGAATGGGTCGAAAAGTCTGACAATGCGGCGAGAACGACGGTAGGAGTATTGTTTATTTAACAAAGATAAAATCGGTACTCGTAATGGTTCTCGGGGCCTCGAGCGAACTTTCCCGATATTACTCGCCCGAATTCGTCTCCGATTTTATCTAACTTTCGGTCAGAATGGGGCGAGAAGTCTAAAGATGCAGCGAGAACGACCATTGGAGCATTGTTTATTTAACAAAGATAAAATCGGTGCTCGGAATAGTTTTCGGGGCCTCGATCGTTCGTTCCCGATATTACTGCCCCGAAATTGTCTCCGATTTTATCTTACTTCTGGTCAGAATGGGTCGAGCACTCTGACGATGGTGCGAGAACGACGGTAGGAGCATTGTTTATTGAACAAAGATAAAATCGGTGCTCGGAATGATTCTCGGGGCCTCGATCGTTCGTTCCCGATATTACTGCCCCGAAATCGTCTCCGATTTTATCTTACTTCCGGTCAGAATCAGTCGAGAAGTCTGACGATGCTGCGAGAACGACGGTAGGAGCATTGTTTATTTAACAAAGATAAAATCGGTGCTCGGAATGGTTCTCGGTGCCTCGAGCGAACATTCCCGACATTACTGCCCCGAAATCGTCTCCGATTTTATCCTACTTCCGGTCAGAATTGGTCGAGAAGTCTGGCGATGGTGCGAGAACGACGGTAGGAGCATTGTTTATTCAACAAAGATAAAATCGTAGCTCGGAATGGTTCTCGGGGCCTCGAGCGAACATTTCCGATGTTAGTGCCCCGAAGTCGTCTCCGATTTTATCTTACTTCCGGTCAGAATGGGTCGAGAAGTCTGGCGATGGTGCGAGAACGACGGTAGGAGTATTGTTTATATAACAAAGATAAAATCGGTGCTCCCAATGGTTCTCGGGGCCTCGAGCGAACATTCCCGATAATACTGCCCCGAATTCGTTTCCGATTTTATCTTACTTCCGGTCAGAATGGGTCGAAAAGTCTGACGACGCTGCGAGAACGACGGTAGGAGTATTGTTTATTTAACAAAGATAAACCGGTGCTCGGAGGGGTTCTCGCTGCCTCGAGCGAACATTCCCGATATTACTGCCCCGAAATCGTCTCTGATTTTATCTTACTTCCGGTCAGAATCGGTCGAGAAGTCTGACGATGCTGCGAGAACGACGGTAGGAGCATTGTTTATTTAACAAAGATAAAATCGGTGCTCGGAATGGTTCTCGGGGCCTCGATCGGAAATTCCCGATATTACTGCCCCGAAATCGTCTCCGATTTTATCTTACTTCCTGTCAGAATAGGTCGAGCATTCTGACGATGGTGCGAGAACGACGGTAGGGGCATTGTTTATTGAAGAAAGATAAAATCGTAGATCGGAATGGTTCTCGGGGCCACGATCGTACGTTCCCGATAATACTGCCCCGAATTCGTCTCCGATTTTATCTTACTTTCGGTCTGAATGGGGCGAGAAGTCTAAAGATGCCGCGCGAACGACGATTGGAGCATTGTTTATTTAACAAAGATAAAATCGGTGCTCGGAATGGTTCTCGGTGTTTCGAGCGAACATTCCCGACATTACTGCCCCGAAATCGTCTCCGATTTTATCCTACTTCCGGTCAGAATTGGTCGAGAAGTCTGACGATGCTGCGAGAACGACAGTAGGAGTATTGTTTATTTAGCAAAGATAAAATCGGTGCTCGGAATGGTTCTCAGGGCCTCGAGCGAACATTTCCGATGTTAGTGCCCCGAAGTCGTCTCCGATTTTATCTTACTTCCGGTCAGAATGGGTCGAGAAGTCTGGCGATGGTGCGAGAACGACGGTAGGAGCATTGTTTATTCAACAAAGATAAAATCGTAACTCGGAATGGTTCTCGGGGCCTCGAGCGAACATTCCCGATATTATTGCCCCGAATTCGTCTCCGATTTTATCTTACTTTCGGTCAGAATGGGTCGAAAAGTCTGACGATGCTGCGAGAACGACGGAAGGAGTATTGTTTATTTAACAAATATAAAATCGGTGCTCGGAATGGTTCTCGGTGCCTCGAGCGAACATTCCCGATATTACTGCCCCGAAATCGTCTCCGATTTTATCTTACTTCCGGTCAGAATCGGTCGAGAAGTCTGACGATGCTGCGAGAACGACGATTGGAGCATTGTTTATTTAACAAAGATAAAATCGGTGCTCGGAATAGTTTTCGGGGCCTCGATTGTTCGTTCCCGATATTACTGCCCCGAAATTGTCTCCGATTTTATCTTACTTCCGGTCAGAATGGGTCGAGCATTCTGACGATGGTGCGAGAACGACGGTAGGAGCATTGTTTATTTAACAAAGATAAAATCGGTGCTCCCACTGGTTCTCGGGGCCTCGAGCGAACATTCCCGATAATACTGCCGCGAATTCGTCTCCGATTTTATCTTACTTCCGGTCAGAATGGGTCGAAAAGTCTGACGATGCTGCGAGAACGACGGTAGGAGTATTGTTTATTTAACAAAGATAAAATCGGTGCTCGTAATGGTTCTCGGGGCCTCGAGCGAACTTTCCCGATATTACTGGCCCGAATTCGTCTCCGGTTTTATCTAACTTTCGGTCAGAATGGGGCGAGAAGTCTAAAGATGCAGCGAGAACGACCATTGGAGCATTGTTTATTTAACAAAGATAAAATCGGTGCTCGGAATAGTTTTCGGGGCCTCGATCGTTCGTTCCCGATATTACTGCCCCGAAATTGTCTCCGATTTTATCTTACTTCCGGTCAGAATGGGTCGAGCATTCTGACGATGGTGCGAGAACGACGGTAGGAGCATTGTTTATTGAACAAAGATAAAATCGGTGCTCGGAATGATTCTCGGGGCCTCGATCGTTCGTTCCCGATATTACTGCCCCGAAGTCGTCTCCGATTTTATCTTACTTCCGGCCAGAATCAGTCGAGAAGTCTGACGATGCTGCGAGAACGACGGTAGGAGCATTGTTTATTTAACAAAGATAAAATCGGAGCTCGGAATGGTTCTCGGTGCCTCGAGCGAACATTCCCGACATTACTGCCCCGAAATCGTCTCCGATTTTATCCTACTTCCGGTCAGAATTGGTCGAGAAGTCTGACGATGCTGCGAGAACGACAGTAGGAGTATTGTTTATTTAACAAAGATAAAATCGGTGCTCGGAATGGTTCTCAGGGCCTCGAGCGAACATTTCCGATGTTAGTGCCCCGAAGTCGTCTCCGATTTTATCTTACTTCCGATCAGAATGGGTCGAGAAGTCTGGCGATGGTGCGAGAACGACGGTAGGAGTATTGTTTATTTAACAAAGATAAAATCGGTGCTCCCAATGGTTCTCGGGGCCTCGAGCGAACATTCCCGATAATACTGCCCCGAATTCGTCTCCGATTTTATCTTACTTCCGGTCAGAATGGGTCGAAAAGTCTGACGATGCTGCGAGAACGACGGTAGGAGTATTGTTTATTTAACAAAAATAAAATCGGTGCTCGGAGGGGTTCTCGCTGCCTCGAGCGAACATTCCCGATAATACTGCCCCGAATTCGTCTACGATTTTATCTTACTTCCGGTCAGAATGGATCGAAAAGTCTGACGATGCTGCGAGAACGACAGTAGGAGTATTGTTTATTTAACAAAGATAAAATCGGTGCTCGGAGGGGTTCTCGCTGCCTCGAGCGAACATTCCCGATATTACTGCCCCGAAATCGTCTCCGATTTTATCTTACTTCCGGTCAGAATCGGTCGAGAAGTCTGACGATGCTGCGAGAACGACGGTAGGAGCATTGTTTATTCAACAAAGATAAAATCGGTGCTCGGAATGGTTCTCGGGGCCTCGAGCGAACATTCCCGATAATACTGCCCCGAATTCGTCTCCGATTTTATCTTACTTCCGGTCAGAATGGGTCGAAAAGTCTGACAATGCGGCGAGAACGACGGTAGGAGTATTGTTTATTTAACAAAGATAAAATCGGTGCTCGTAATGGTTCTCGGGGCCTCGAGCGAACTTTCCCGATATTACTGGCCCGAATTCGTCTCCGATTTTATCTAACTTTCGGTCAGAATGGGGCGAGAAGTCTAAAGATGCAGCGAGAACGACCATTGGAGCATTGTTTATTTAACAAAGATAAAATCGGTGCTCGGAATAGTTTTCGGGGCCTCGATCGTTCGTTCCCGATATTACTGCCCGTAAATTGTCTCCGATTTTATCTTACTTCCGGTCAGAATGGGTCGAGCATTCTGACGATGGTGCGAGAACGACGGTAGGAGCATTGTTTATTTAACAAAGATAAAATCGGTGCTCGGAATGATTCTCGGGGCCTCAATCGTTCGTTCCCGATATTACTGCCCCGAAGTCGTCTCCGATTTTATCTTACTTCCGGTCAGAATCAGTCGAGAAGTCTGACGATGCTGCGAGAACGACGGTAGGAGCATTGTTTATTTAACAAAGATAAAATCGGTGCTCGGAATGGTTCTCGGTGTTTCGAGCGAACATTCCCGACATTACTGCCCCGAAATCGTCTCCGATTTTATCCTACTTCCGGTCAGAATTGGTCGAGAAGTCTGACGATGCTGCGAGAACGACAGTAGGAGTATTGTTTATTTAGCAAAGATAAAATCGGTGCTCGGAATGGTTCTCAGGGCCTCGAGCGAACATTTCCGATGTTAGTGCCCCGAAGTCGTCTCCGATTTTATCTTACTTCCGGTCAGAATGGGTCGAGAAGTCTGGCGATGGTGCGAGAACGACGGTAGGAGCATTGTTTATTCAACAAAGATAAAATCGTAGCTCGGAATGGTTCTCGGGGCCTCGAGCGAACATTCCCGATATTATTGCCCCGAATTCGTCTCCGATTTCATCTTACTTTCGATCAGAATCGGTCGAAAAGTCTGACGATGCTGCGAGAACGACGGAAGGAGTATTGTTTATTTAACAAATATAAAATCGGTGCTCGGAATGATTCTCGGTGCCTCGAGCGAACATTCCCGATATTACTGCCCCGAAATCGTCTCCGATTTTATCTTACTTCCGGTCAGAATCGGTCGAGAAGTCTGACGATGCTGCGAGAACGACGATTGGAGCATTGTTTATTTATCAAAGATAAAATCGGTGCTCGGAATAGTTTTCGGGGCCTCGATTGTTCGTTCCCGATATTACTGCCCCGAAATTGTCTCCGATTTTATCTTACTTCCGGTCAGAATGTGTCGAGCATTCTGACGATGGTGCGAGAACGACGGTAGGAGCATTGTTTATTTAACAAAGATAAAATCGGTGCTCCCACTGGTTCTCGGGGCCTCGAGCGATCATTCCCGATAATACTGCCCCGAATTCGTCTCCGATTTTATCTTACTTCCGGTCAGAATGGGTCGAAAAGTCTGACGATGCTGCGAGAACGACGGTAGGAGTATTGTTTATTTAACAAAGATTAAATCGGTGCTCGGAGGGGTTCTCGCTGCCTCGAGCGAACATTCCCGATAATACTGCCCCGAATTCGTCTCCGATTTTATCTTACTTCCGGTCAGAATGGGTCGAAAAGTCTGACGATGCTGCGAGAACGACAGTAGGAGTATTGTTTATTTAACAAAGATAAAATCGGTGCTCGGAGGGGTTCTCGCTGCCTCGAGCGAACATTCCCGATATTACTGCCCCGAAATCGTCTCCGATTTTATCTTACTTCCGGTCAGAATCGGTCGAGAAATCTGACGATGCTGCGAGAACGACGGTAGGAGCATTGTTTATTTAACAAAGATAAAATCGGTGCTCGGAATGGTTCTCGGGGCCTCGAGCGACCATTCCCGATAATACTGCCCCGAATTCGTCTCCGATTTTATCTTACTTCCGGTCAGAATGGGTCGAAAAGTCTGACAATGAGGCGAGAACGACGGTAGGAGTATTGTTTATTTAACAAAGATAAAATCGGTGCTCGTAATGGTTCTCGGGGCCTCGAGCGAACTTTCCCGATATTACTGGCCCGAATTCGTCTCCGATTTTATCTAACTTTCGGTCAGAATGGGGCGAGAAGTCTAAAGATGCAGCGAGAACGACCATTGGAGCATTGTTTATTTAACAAAGATAAAATCGGTGCTCGGAATAGTTTTCGGGGCCTCGATCGTTCGTTCCCGATATTACTGCCCCGAAATTGTCTCCGATTTTATCTTACTTCCGGTCAGAATGGGTCGAGCATTCTGACGATGGTGCGAGAACGACGGTAGGAGCATTGTTTATTGAACAAAGATAAAATCGGTGCTCGGAATGATTCTCGGGTCCTCGATCGTTCGTTCCCGATATTACTGCCCCGAAGTCGTCTCCGATTTTATCTTACTTCCGGTCAGAATCAGTCGAGAAGTCTGACGATGCTGCGAGAACGACGGTAGGAGCATTGTTTATTTAACAAAGATAAAATCGGTGCTCGGAATGGTTCTCGGTGCCTCGAGCGAACATTCCCGACATTACTGCCCCGAAATCGTCTCCGATTTTATCCTACTTCCGGTCAGAATTGGTCGAGAAGTCTGACGATGCTGCGAGAACGACAGTAGGAGTATTGTTTATTTAACAAAGATAAAATCGGTGCTCGGAATGGTTCTCAGGGCCTCGAGCGAACATTTCCGATGTTAGTGCCCCGAAGTCGTCTCCGATTTTATCTTACTTCCGATCAGAATGGGTCCAGAAGTCTGGCGATGGTGCGAGAACGACGGTAGGAGTATTGTTTATTTAACAAAGATAAAATCGGTGCTCCCAATGATTCTCGGGGCCTCGAGCGAACATTCCCGATAATACTGCCCCGAATTCGTCTCCGATTTTATCTTACTTCCGGTCAGAATGGGTCGAAAAGTCTGACGATGCTGCGAGAACGACGGTAGGAGTATTGTTTATTTAACAAAGATAAAATCGGTGCTCGGAGGGGTTCTCGCTGCCTCGAGCGAACATTCCCGATAATACTGCCCCGAATTCGTCTACGATTTTATCTTACTTCCGGTCAGAATGGGTCGAAAAGTCTGACGATGCTGCGAGAACGACAGTAGGAGTATTGTTTATTTAACAAAGATAAAATCGGTGCTCGGAGGGGTTCTCGCTGCCTCGAGCGAACATTCCCGATATTACTGCCCCGAAATCGTCTCCGATTTTATCTTACTTCCGGTCAGAATCGGTCGAGAAGTCTGACGATGCTGCGAGAACGACGGTAGGAGCATTGTTCATTCAACAAAGATAAAATCGGTGCTCGGAATGGTTCTCGGGGCCTCGAGCGAACATTCCCGATAATACTGCCCCGAATTCGTCTCCGATTTTATCTTACTTCCGGTCAGAATGGGTCGAAAAGTCTGACAATGCGGCGAGAACGACGGTAGGAGTATTGTTTATTTAACAAAGATAAAATCGGTGCTCGTAATGGTTCTCGGGGCCTCGAGCGAACTTTCCCGATATTACTGGCCCGAATTCGTCTCCGATTTTATCTAACTTTCGGTCAGAATGGGGCGAGAAGTCTAAAGATGCAGCGAGAACGACCATTGGAGCATTGTTTATTTAACAAAGATAAAATCGGTGCTCGGAATAGTTTTCGGGGCCTCGATCGTTCGTTCCCGATATTACTGCCCCGAAATTGTCTCCGATTTTATCTTACTTCCGGTCAGAATGGGTCGAGCATTCTGACGATGGTGCGAGAACGACGGTAGGAGCATTGTTTATTGAACAAAGATAAAATCGGTGCTCGGAATGATTCTCGGGGCCTCGATCGTTCGTTCCCGATATTACTGCCCCGAAGTCGTCTCCGATTTTATCTTACTTCCGGTCAGAATCAGTCGAGAAGTCTGACGATGCTGCCAGAACGACGGTAGGAGCATTGTTTATTTAACAAAGATAAAATCGGTGCTCGGAATGGTTCTCGGTGCCTCGAGCGAACATTCCCGACATTACTGCCCCGAAATCGTCTCCTATTTTATCCTACTTCCGGTCAGAATTGGTCGAGAAGTCTGACGATGCTGCGAGAACGACAGTAGGAGTATTGTTTATTTAACAAAGAAAAGATCGGTGCTCGGAATGGTTCTCAGGGCCTCGAGCGAACATTTCCGATGTTAGTGCCCCGAAGTCGTCTCCGATTTTATCTTACTTCCAATCAGAATGGGTCGAGAAGTCTGGCGATGGTGCGAGAACGACGGTAGGAGTATTGTTTATTTAACAAAGATAAAATCGGTGCTCCCAATGGTTCTCGGGGCCTCGAGCGAACATTCCCGATAATACTGCCCCGAATTCGTCTCCGATTTTATCTTACGTCCGGTCAGAATGGGTCGAAAAGTCTGACGATGCTGCGAGAACGACGGTAGGAGTATTGTTTATTTAACAAAGATAAAATCGGTGCTCGGAGGGGTTCTCGCTGCCTCGAGCGAACATTCCCGATAATACTGCCCCGAATTCGTCTACGATTTTATCTTACTTCCGGTCAGAATGGGTCGAAAAGTCTGACGATGCTGCGAGAACGACAGTAGGAGTATTGTTTATTTAACAAAGATAAAATCGGTGCTCGGAGGGGTTCTCGCTGCCTCGAGCGAACATTCCCGATATTACTGCCCCGAAATCGTCTCCGATTTTATCTTACTTCCGGTCAGAATCGGTCGAGAAGTCTGACGATGCTGCGAGAACGACGGTAGGAGCATTGTTTATTTAACAAAGATAAAATCGGTGCTCGGAATGGTTCTCGGGGTCTCGAGCGAACATTCCCGATAATACTGCCCCGAATTCGTCTCCGATTTTATCTTACTTCCGGTCAGAATGGGTCGAAAAGTCTGACAATGCGGCGAGAACGACGGTAGGAGTATTGTTTATTTAACAAAGATAAAATCGGTGCTCGTAATGGTTCTCGGGGCCTCGAGCGAACTTTCCCGATATTACTGGCCCGAATTCGTCTCCGATTTTATCTAACTTTCGGTCAGAATGGGGCGAGAAGTCTAAAGATGCAGCGAGAACGACCATTGGAGCATTGTTTATTTAACAAAGATAAAATCGGTGCTCGGAATAGTTTTCGGGGCCTCGATCGTTCGTTCCCGATATTACTGCCCCGAAATTGTCTCCGATTTTATCTTACTTCCGGTCAGAATGGGTCGAGCATTCTGACGATGGTGCGAGAACGACGGTAGGAGCATTGTTTATTTAACAAAGATAAAATCGGTGCTCGGAATGATTCTCGGGGCCTCAATCGTTCGTTCCCGATATTACTGCCCCGAAGTCGTCTCCGATTTTATCTTACTTCCGGTCAGAATCAGTCGAGAAGTCTGACGATGCTGCGAGAACGACGGTAGGAGCATTGTTTATTTAACAAAGATAAAATCGGTGCTCGGAATGGTTCTCGGTGTTTCGAGCGAACATTCCCGACATTACTGCCCCGAAATCGTCTCCGATTTTATCCTACTTCCGGTCAGAATTGGTCGAGAAGTCTGACGATGCTGCGAGAACGACAGTAGGCGTATTGTTTATTTAGCAAAGATAAAATCGGTGCTCGGAATGGTTCTCAGGGCCTCGAGCGAACATTTCCGATGTTAGTGCCCCGAAGTCGTCTCCGATTTTATCTTACTTCCGGTCAGAATGGGTCGAGAAGTCTGGCGATGGTGCGAGAACGACGGTACGAGCATTGTTTATTCAACAAAGACAAAATCGTAGCTCGGAATGGTTCTCGGGGCCTCGAGCGAACATTCCCGATATTATTGCCCCGAATTCGTCTCCGATTTTATCTTACTTTCGGTCAGAATGGGTCGAAAAGTCTGACGATGCTGCGAGAACGACGGTAGGAGTATTGTTCATTTAACAAATATAAAATCGGTGCTCGGAATGGTTCTCGGTGCCTCGAGCGAACATTCCCGATATTACTGCCCCGAAATCGTCTCCGATTTTATCTTACTTCCGGTCAGAATCGGTCGAGAAGTCTGACGATCCTGCGAGAACGACGATTGGAGCATTGTTTATTTAACAAAGATAAAATCGGTGCTCGGAATAGTTTTCGGGGCCTCGATTGTTCGTTCCCGATATTACTGCCCCGAAATTGTCTCCGATTTTATCTTACTTCCGGTCAGAATGGGTCGAGCATTCTGACGATGGTGCGAGAACGACGGTAGGAGCATTGTTTATTTAACAAAGATAAAATCGGTGCTCCCACTGGTTCTCGGGGCCTCGAGCGAACATTCCCGATAATACTGCCCCGAATTCGTCTCTGATTTTATCTTACTTCCGGTCAGAATGGGTCGAAAAGTCTGACGATGCTGCGAGAACGACGGTAGGAGTATTGTTTATTTAACAAAGATAAAATCGGTGCTCGGAGGGGTTCTCGCTGCCTCGAGCGAACATTCCCGATAATACTGCCCCGAATTCGTCTCCGATTTTATCTTACTTCCGGTCAGAATGGGTCGAAAAGTCTGACGATGCTGCGAGAACGACAGTAGGAGTATTGTTTATTTAACAAAGATAAAATCGGTGCTCGGAGGGGTTCTCGCTGCCTCGAGCGAACATTCCCGATATTACTGCCCCGAAATCGTCTCCGATTTTATCTTACTTCCGGTCAGAATGGGTCGAAAAGTCTGACAATGCGGCGAGAACGACGGTAGGAGTATTGTTTATTTAACAAAGATAAAATCGGTGCTCGCAATGGTTCTCGGGGCCTCGAGCGAACTTTCCCGATATTACTGGCCCGAATTCGTCTCCGATTTTATCTAACTTTCGGTCAGAATGTGGCGGGAAGTCTAAAGATGCAGCGAGAACGACCATTGGAGCATTGTTTATTTAACAAAGATAAAATCGGTGCTCGGAATAGTTTTCGGGGCCTCGATCGTTCGTTCCCGATATTACTGCCCCGAAATTGTCTCCGATTTTATCTTACTTCCGGTCAGAATGGGTCGAGCATTCTGACGATGGTGCGAGAACGACGGTAGGAGCATTGTTTATTCAACAAAGATAAAATCGGTGCTCGGAATGATTCTCGGGGCCTCGATCGTTCGTTCCCGATATTACTGCCCCGAAGTCGTCTCCGATTTTATCTTACTTCCGGTCAGAATCAGTCGAGAAGTCTGACGATGCTGCGAGAACGACGGTAGGAGCATTGTTTATTTAACAAAGATAAAATCGGTGCTCGGAATGGTTCTCGGTGCCTCGAGCGAACATTCCCGACATTACTGCCCCGAAATCGTCTCCGATTGTATCCTACTTCCGGTCAGAATTGGTCGAGAAGTCTGACGATGCTGCGAGAACGACAGTAGGAGTATTGTTTATTTAGCAAAGATAAAATCGGTGCTCGGAATGGTTCTCAGGGCCTCGAGCGAACATTTCCGATGTTAGTGCCCCGAAGTCGTCTCCGATTTTATCTTACTTCCGGTCAGAATGGGTCGAGAAGTCTGGCGATGGTGCGAGAACGACGGTAGGAGTATTGTTTATTTAACAAAGATAAAATCGGTGCTCCCAATGGTTCTCGGGGCCTCGAGCGAACATTCCCGATAATACTGCCCCGAATTCGTCTCCGATTTTATCTTACTTCCGGTCAAAATGGGTCGAAAAGTCTGACGACGCTGCGAGAACGACGGTAGGAGTATTGTTTATTTAACAGAGATAAAATCGGTGCTCGGAGGGGTTCTCGCTGCCTCGAGCGAACATTCCCGATATTACTGCCCCGAAATCGTCTCCGATTTTATCTTACTTCCGGTCAGAATCGGTCGAGAAGTCTGACGATGCTGCGAGAACGACGGTAGGAGCATTGTTTATTTAACAAAGATAAAATCGGTGCTCGGAATGGTTCTCGGTGCCTCGAGCGAACATTCCCGACATTCCTGCCCCGAAATCGTCTCCGATTGTATCCTACTTCCGGTCAGAATTGGTCGAGAAGTCTGACGATGCTGCGAGAACGACAGTAGGAGTATTGTTTATTTAGCAAATATAAAATCGGTGCTCGGAATGGTTCTCAGGGCCTCGAGCGAACATTTCCGATGTTAGTGCCCCGAAGTCGTCTCCGATTTTATCTTACTTCCGGTCAGAATGGGTCGAGAAGTCTGGCGATGGTGCGAGAACGACGGTAGGAGTATTGTTTATTTAACAAAGATAAAATCGGTGCTCCCAATGGTTCTCGGGGCCTCGAGCGAACATTCCCGATAATACTGCCCCGAATTCGTCTCCGATTTTATCTTACTTCCGGTCAAAATGGGTCGAAAAGTCTGACGACGCTGCGAGAACGACGGTAGGAGTATTGTTTATTTAACAGAGATAAAATCGGTGCTCGGAGGGGTTCTCGCTGCCTCGAGCGAACATTCCCGATATTACTGCCCCGAAATCGTCTCCGATTTTATCTTACTTCCGGTCAGAATCGGTCGAGAAGTCTGACGATGCTGCGAGAACGACGGTAGGAGCATTGTTTATTTAACAAAGATAAAATCGGTGCTCGGAATGGTTCTCGGGGCCTCGATCGGAAATTCGCGACATTACTGCCCCGAAATCGTCTCCGATTTTATCTTACTTCCTGTCAGAATAGGTCGAGCATTCTGACGATGGTGCGAGAACGACGGTAGGGGCATTGTTTATTGAAGAAAGATAAAATCGTAGATCGGAATGGTTCTCGGGGCCACGATCGTACGTTCCCGATAATACTGCCCCGAATTCGTCTCCGATTTTATCTTACTTTCGGTCTGAATGGGGCGAGAAGTCTAAAGATGCCGCGCGAACGACGATTGGAGCATTGTTTATTTAACAAAGATAAAATCGGTGCTCGGAATGGTTCTCGGGGCCTCGAGCGAACATTCCCGATAATACTGCCCCGAATTCGTCTCCGATTTTATCTTACTTTCGGTCAGAATGGGGCGAGAAGTCTAAAGATGCAG
The DNA here is from genome assembly GCA_964007375.1 of Ophion obscuratus. NCBI lineage: Eukaryota > Metazoa > Arthropoda > Insecta > Hymenoptera > Ichneumonidae > Ophion > Ophion obscuratus. The sequence continues at coordinate 4,041,498 of OZ023322.1, forward strand.
CGAGAACGACGATTGGAGCATTGTTTATTTAACAAAGATATAATCCGTGCTCGGAATAGTTTTCGGGACCTCGATCGGAAATTCCCGATATTACTGCCCCGAAATCGTCTCCGATTTTATTTTACTTCCGGTCAGAATGGGTCGAGCATTCTGACGATGGTGCGAGAACGACGGTAGGGGCATTGTTTATTGAACAAAGATAAAATCGTAGATCGGAATGGTTCTCGGGGCCTCGATCGTACGTTCCTGAAATTACTGCCCCGAAATCTTCTCCGATTTTATCTTACTTCCGGTCAGAATGGGTCGAGAAGTCTGACGATGCTGCGAGCACGACGGTAGGAGAATTGTTTATTTAACAAAGATAAAATCGGTGCTCGGGATGGTTCTCGGGGCTTCGAGCGAACTTTCCCGATATTACTGGCCCAAATTCGACTCCGATTTTATCTTACTTTCGGTCAGAATGGGGCAAGAAGTCTAAAGATGCAGCGAGAACGACGATTGGAGCATTGTTTATTTAACAAAGATAAAATCGGTGCTCGGAATAGTTTTCGGGGCCTCGATCGGAAATTCCCGATATTACTTTTCCGAAATCGTCTCCGATTTTATCTTACTTCCGGTCCGAATGGGTCGAGAAGTCTGACGATGGTGCGAGAACAACGGTAGGAGCACTGTTTATTCAACAAAGATTAATTCGGTGCTCCGATTCTTTCTCGGGGCCTCGATCGAACATTCCCCATATTACCGCCCCGAATTCGCCTCCGCTCAATTCACGTTCTTCTACTGTCACCGTCTCCAACATGAATTGAGCTCATTTCATGTTGGAGACGATAACAGTAGAAGGAGGTCGTACCGATACATTTGTCACTGTCATCGCAATGGCTTCGGGCGCTCTGCCGTACTACCGATCAGAAAAGCCCCTTAAATACCACACAAACCTCCTTTGGAACGACGAAATTTTAGGTAGACTTATTATCGGTTTAGGCGAGGATCAGGATCCGGGTGATAAAGGGATTTCGGCAACAAACTTGAGGAAAATTTCGCGTTTCGTTTTTGTGGCGTCTCCAAACAAAAAACGTTTTGATTATTTGCGAAATTTTATTAACCGACATCGCAGCTCCATCAGAAACTTCATTCATGTCCACGAGATTCGGCGAGGAGGGCCAGAAAAATCCAAATTGTAAGTAAATGTAAAATGTTATGTATACGTTTACCCCAGTATTAATGGGTCTTTCCACTTTAGACGGTAAAAAATGCTATTTTTTATAGGTTTATATTATAGATTTTGATATAAAAGTTGTTACGCTTATTAAATACATTTTAGAAATTCATTTAAAAAAAATTATTTCTGCCCGTCACTATTTATAGACGAAAATGGTAGTTCAAGAAATGTCCTAAAAAAATTGTAGGTCTGCGCTGTTGATGAAATCTCGGAGATAGTTCATCCGAAACAAAAAAATCAAACAGTTTTAGATTCAGTATGTTTAAGGCAATAGCGCATATAATAAAATACTTGATATATGCAGAAACGACAAAATGGCGGACATTTTTCGAAAAACCAAAAAAAAAAAGAGTTCTTTCACCGTTTTTTGGGGAAAAACAGTTAATACCAAATTTTTTAACATTCCTTGACATGCGCTATAGCTATATGTTTGAAAAATATGTGGTTAAAATTTAATACGGATCGATTCAGTAGTTTCGAACATGTTATCAACATGCCGTCGAAAAACGTTGTTTCGAAAAAAGGCGGTTAAAGTTGGTTTGGGTTGCATTATATTATAACAACTTTTATATCAAAATCTATAATGTAAACCTATCAAAAAATTTATGAAAATAGCTTTTTTAGCGTCTAAAGTGCGAAGACTCCTTATAACGGACTGTATTGATTGACAATAATTGATTTAGTCATAGTTTCGGCGAAATCGGACGAGCCATGAGACGCAACATTTTAGGCAAAACAGATACGCATATTATATCACCAAGGTAGTAATTTGTATATATTCATATGCTTTAAACTAATGTACACAACAAAATGACAGGCGCCTCAATCTTCGCTATTATTTGTAATTTTAGCGACACCCAGATAGCAGTTTCGTGCGGAGAACGACGACCAAGAAAGGGCAACCACTCGAAAGATCGGATCAACGTCGATGGTGAAGAGGTGAATAATACGAATCCAAAGATTGCTCACAGCCATGGAAGGCTTCTATGATTCTAAATCATTACTTTATGTTCATTAGAATAACCACTAATTATATATGAAATATTTTCTACATTTAGAAAACTCCTTAAGGGGTATGCATAACCTCGAATTTAAAATAACAGATCAATTTTTAATATTTATTTTTGTCTGAGGTTTTGGGATGATTAGCCATGTTGGCCAAAGTCATATCAATGCCCTTAGAAACTATACGAAGCTCCGCGCCGCTCTAGAGCCGTACCGCAACGAGACGTTCTGACCTGCTCCACGAAAATCGTCATAACTCTGCAATAAGAAAATAAAATAAACCAATAAGAAAATAAAATAAACCAATTTATTTTTCAATTTCAAGATTATGCATATGCCTTAGGTTAATTACCTGCCACCGTATTGGAGAAAGAAAGAAATGAGAAAAAAATGTGTGCTAGTTGACAGGGTTTCATCCGCCCGGAATGTCAGCGGCACTGAAGATCGTGAGGATGTTGATATCCATCGAAGAAAAGAAAAAGTAGACAACAAAATTTTAAACATCCTACGTGAACGTTGAAATAAATACAGCCTTGGCCAAAAGTATTAGGCACTCTGCAAATTTTCTATCTGGACCAAAAATCGAATATCTCGGCGGGCAAAAATGTACGCCAACTTACCAAACGGGGTTTTGAAGAGGACAAAGCAAGCTTCATTTTGCTTTTTTTATTTTGTATTTTGAAAAAAAAAAATTGTACCCGGCACGTTATTTTGAAAATGCCGGTTTTTCGAGATTTTCGTGCTTTTCAAAATTACATGCAGTACTTTGAAGAAGAATGATCTTACAATCTAAGATTCTTTTAAAGGACACCTTCAGCTTTACTCCGAATATCTCCGCAGCCGTTCACTCAGGTCATAGGAAAAAGAGAAATTTCCGGCGAAAAAATGAGAAATCATGAATTTTCAACGAAAAAATGTGTTTTTGGGAAATAGGCCAGAAATTGAATCTGTTTTAAATCATTTTTTCTCCGAAAATCTCAAATATGACTAAAATATGAGAAATTATGAAAAATTTGCAGTACGGGCCCCTGCGGACCAAAGCCAGGAACGCCACTAACGGGACCATCTCATCGCTTGTAGAATATGTGCACTTTCTGGTTCTTACGATTCGCGGCCGGATGGATGATTGGCTTCTTTTTGGAGATAATGCTTTATCGCTTGATGAAAGTATGAGAATTAATATAATAATACGAATATAAATATATTTCCGCTTACTTTTATAAATTATAATTTATTTGGCATAAGGACGGGTGTGAGTAAAGCGTAAACAATTTCATATAAGATAAATAAGTTGTGATTTAGATTTATTATTATATTTAAATTAACGTACAAACTAAAAAAATAAGTGATCAGAGTGCGCGATACATTGTTTTGTATAACTAATAACGCAGAGAATCAAGAGCTAAACAAGCATTCAAATCATCTAAAAGCCTCGCGCGTGCTGTCGGGTGACGTAACGCGCGAGTCGTGCTCAGATTGCTTTTTCCCTCGAAGCCTTCGTTTCGGCTTGGCCGCACATGAACGTGCTCAGCGTCGATGTGTTGGTGTAGCTGCCGAAGGCGCGGTCCGGAAATTTCGACCGTGCTCAGCTCTTTCCGAAGATATCCGCACGTCGCTCGCTCATGGACACGCGCTACCATGATTGGGTGATGGGCGCGTAAGAGACTAGAGAGGGGGTAACTTTTACGCGCGATCCGGCTGCACATGCAGTCCGCCTCAATGCTTGTACAATGTTAATCAATGTGTATTAAAGCCCAAAAACTTAGTATTTTTACAATGTAAATAGAGCTGTCTGAGGAAAAACGTCCACGTGAATGTTCGCTGTGGTCTTCAGTGACTTAGAGCGACCGTGGAGGGTTAAGAAGAATCCATCTTTCCGGCCAGAAATTTGTATTCGGTGTTGACGAATACGTTATGCACCGCTTTGAAAATTTTGGCTATATTGAGCAGTCAGTTTTTTCGTAAGAAAGTTGCAAATTCGTGCACTTCAAGGTAGTGAAGGCCGTGCTCTGAGGAGATGGTCGAGCGAAAGTGCGGTGATCATGGTTTTGCTGCTCGCGTGTTGGAAGATTGTTATATAGGACTAAAGTTGCGTACTAAGGTTGTTGGAAAACCGAGATTTCCTAAACTAGACATAATAGATGCACTACTCACACAAATTAAGGGATATTAAAAAAATTCCAAATTTTTGGCTGATTTTCAACAAGGGATAACTCGGAAAAAAATGGCCGAACAGAAAATAAACAAAAAGGAAATTGTAGCTTCAAGTGTCTAGTTTTCAGATCTGGAGCATTGTTTATTTAACAAAGATAAAATCGGTGCTCGGAATAGTTTTCGGGGCCTCGATCGGAATTTCCCGATATTACTGCCCCGAAATCGTCTCCGATTTTATCTTACTTCCTGTCAGAATAGGTCGAGCATTCTGACGATGGTGCGAGAACGACGGTAGGGGCATTGTTTATTGAAGAAAGATAAAATCGTAGATCGGAATGGTTCTCGGGGCCACGATCGTACGTTCCCGATATTACTGCCCCGGAATCGTCTCCGATTTTATCTTACTTCCGGTCAGAGTGGGTCGAGAAGTCTGACGATGGTGCGAGAACGACGGTAGGAGTATTGTTTATTTAACAAAGATAAAATCGGTGCTCGGGATGGTTCTCGGGTCCTCGAGCGAACTTTCCCGATATTACTGGCCCGCATTCGTCTCCGATTTTATCTTACTTCCGGTCAAAATGGGGCAAGAAATCTGACGATGCTGCGCGAACGACGGTAGGAGAATTATTTATTTAACAAAGATAAAATCGGTGCTCGGAATAGTTCTCAGGGCCTCGAGCGAACATTACCGATGTTGCTGCCCCGACGTCGTCTCCGATTTTATCTTACTTCCGGTCAGAATGGGTCGAGAAGTCTGACTATGCAGCGAGAACGACGGTCGGAGCATTGTTTATTTAACAAAGATAAAATCGGTGCTCGGAATGGTTCTCGGTGCCTCGAGCGAACATTCCCGATATTACTGCCCCGAAATCGTCTCCGATTTTATCTTACTTCCGGTCAGAATGGGTCGACAAGTCTGACGATGCTGCGCGAACGACGGTAGGAGAATTGTTTATTTAACAAAGATAAAATCGGTGCTCGGAATAGTTATCAGGGCCTCGAGCGAACATTACCGATGTTACTGCCCCGACGTCGTCTCCGATTTTATCTTACTTCCGGTCAGAATGGGTCGAGAAGTCTGACTATGCAGCGAGAACGACGGTCGGAGCATTGTTTATTTAACAAAGATAAAATCGGTGCTCGGAATGGTTCTCGGTGCCTCGAGCGAACATTCCCGATATTACTGCCCCGAAATCGTCTCCGATTTTATCTTACTTCCGGTCAGAATGGGTCGACAAGTCTGACGATGCTGCGAGAACGACGGTAGGAGAATTGTTTATTTAACAAAGATAAAATCGGTGCTCGGAATGGTTCTCGGGGCCTCGAGCGAACATTCCCGATATTACTGCCCCGAAATCGTCTCCGATTTTATCTTACTTCCGGTCAGAATGGGTCGAGAAGTCTGGCGATGGTGCGAGAACGACGGTAGGAGCATTGTTTATTCAACAAAGATAAAATCGTAGCTCGGAATGGTTCTCGGGGCCTCTTTCGTACGTTCCCGATATTACTGCCCCGAATTCGGCTCCGATTTTATCCTACTTCCGGTCAGAATGGGTCGAAAAGTCTGACGATGCTGCGAGAACGACGGTAGGAGTATTGTTTATTTAACAAAGTTAAAATCGGTGCTCGGAATGGTTCTCGGGGCCTCGTGCGAACATTCCCGATATTACTGGTCCGAATTCGTTTCCGATTTTCTGGGAACTGCAAAACATTCTCTACGATATGCAATTAGTGACTGTGGATAAAAATTTGTTTTTCGAATTTATGATGTTGACTGAAAAAAAGTTGAAAATTTGCGAATTTAAGGATATTTGGAAAATTTGGTATAAGGGTAATTTTTTAACCTCGAAGTGTCCCCAAAAAACCCTGCAAGTTGCAAAGCGCTGCGATTTTTTTTTTCTTAATGCCCTGAAGATTAAATTGATCGTTTCTGTCAAAAATCACCGCAACAAGCGATTTTTCAATTTTTATTCATTTTTTCAACTTCAAAATGGTTTTTTAGCAATAATGCGTAATTTTTCCTATTCAAAGACATCAATTACCAAGAAAAAAATAATAAAAAAAAATTTCGCAATTTAAAAAAAAATCAAATAAAAAAAAATAAACAAATTTAAAAAAAAAAATTCACGCGTGAACGATAATCTCCTCTTGTCGAACAAAATTTGGTCGATTTTTTTTGCCAGTCAATCACCTTTGTTTTCAATATCAATTTAACAAATAATTTTAAAAAGTTGATATACCCCCCTACGGTTGACTGATTCTCTTCACACGAATCTCGAACTTTTAATTTTTTTGCAGCTCCAATCGTTGAAATACACTTTCTTAACAAACATAAAAAACAGTTTTTTTTCAACTACCCTAAAAATTCGGATTTTTTTTTATTTGAATTTTTATTTCGAAAATTGTTTTTGAAAAAATTTCTTGGTAATTGATGTCTGTGAATAAATAAATTACGCATTATTGCTAAAAAAAAAAACAATTTTGAAGTTGAAAAAATGAATAAAAGTCGAAAAATTGTTTGTTACGGTGACTCTTTGTCAGCATATTTTGGCTTCTCGAAACGTCAGCTGCGGCTTGACGTTTCTCGGTGACGTTTGCGGCCCCATGACAGCCCTGACGCGAACACAGCAGCAGAAACTCCAGCGCCTACTCACTCCGCTGAATCCGTTCGCAGGTTCCGCCGTTCCCGATATACTACGGAAGTCAAACTCAACGTTTGAACTATCGTTCGATTTTGAAATTTTGGGATTGTTTTTCTCAGTCATAACATTTTTCGAACGACTTCTATTCGAATCTTCCGTGTTCAAAATCGAATCGACTTCGCTTCGGTCGGCGCGGAATGCCGTTTTTATTTTTTTTCAAATCTTTTTTCTTGTTTTCCATGAAATTTATTTTTTTCACATGAGCCCTATATTTTTTTTCGAAAAGTTCCCGAAAAACTATTCTAAAAGCGCACCTCAACTGATTCAAAATGGCCGCCCAAATCGATTTAAAAATAGGTGGCCATCCCCAAATTGTCACTCTGTATATATATATATATATATATATATATATATATATATATATATATATATATATATAATGGTAACTACATGCCGATCACAGATATATTTTTTTGCTCCTTTTTGGTCAGTTGCGCCCTCACGAGTCTCGACAGATTCTTGATCCATACGAAGTGCCCCACATTGTTGTCCTCAGTATCTTGCATGTACAGCAAATTGGTGTGCTTTTCCTTCTTGTGTTGAGTGACTCGTATTGGAACAATGTCCTTTTTGGTGGTGGTGGTGGTATATACGTTGATCGATACATTGTTATTAAATTCAAATTTTTTAATTTGATGTATCGTCACCGGGTATTCGATATCCTGGAGATTCAGTACAGTCGAATAATGCGGATAAGAAGATGGACGGGCACTGTCTCGTTCGGCTGGGTATAGAGCAGCGACAACTGCCCACGCGAAACATGCGTTATCATTGGATTTGATGTTAACCACAGCCCTCTTCAACATTATTTCCCGCGGTAATGATATGGAGCACCCAGAACGCATCGGATTATACTTATTCACATTTATCGTGCGGTTAAGTATTTTCCGTAGAGCCCAGCCACTGTCTCGTTCTTGAAATTCGTCGAGTGAGGTTAAAGTGGGCTCAATAACACGCTGTTCATACTACTCATTCAAATCGCTCGTGTTAAAGAGTTCACAGTTTCGCGTGTTGACACTTTTATTAGCATGTTTATCTCCACTCGCGAATTCACCTTTGAACACCGTATTAACTTTGATACTGTTGTGCTTGCAGATAATATTTTGTACATGTTGAAGCACTAGGTCCCGAGCATCATTAAGAAATTGTTTTAGCTCGATGTGACTGCGATTGATTACAGAACCAGTTAATACTCGACTCTTGAATGATGTGTCAATCTCACGCCAGATTAATCCATGATCACCATGCCCTGCGCCCATGTATATAAAATGGCTGCATACAGAATTCTTCAATCCTTCCAGACGCGCTATTTGGGCTATCAGTGACTGTTGATGTCCAATTACCAAGCGCGGGCGCTTAGTTCGGCTTTGCGTTTCTAACACTTCGATGAATTCGACGCACCGTTGCTCCCACGCAGTAAAATCTGCGTGGTCAAAGCTTGATCGTGCAAGCTTTGTTCAATGTTGTTATCCATAGTAGTAAGTTGGAGACGACTTCCGCAATGTTAGCTGACTAACTGCTTCGTTCAAAGTGTGGCCAGTTTGGAGCGCAGCAGATCATAAAAAAAAATGGCTCGCCGTTCGGAAGAATGAAAAATTTCAGCTTTCCCCACATCTCGGGGAAAAACCGGACTTTTTTCTAATATTGTGTTGGTATAGATTGCCCGAGGAAGAAACGACATAAAAAATAAGTCGGGATGCATCGAGTTAAAAGATGTATTTTATGGATCCTGCAGCTGTATCAAGTGGTCCATTGGCATCAAAGGCTTTCGACGATAGACCCCTAGAGTTAATAGTTTTTTTTTCCCACGAAAATACATCGTATTCATCTATGTTTTGGAGGTAAGTTGCGCATACATGGTAATCCGAAAATGTGTGAAGATCATAAAAATCAATGCTTGATGAGTCTGGCTAGATTTCACCTCGACCATGGAGTACCCCTTTTCTGGACAGCAGACTCCTACAGATTTTCCAATAACGCGCTAGTATATATTGACCGAGGGAAGCGAGACAAAAATAACGAGTCGGGATGCATCGAGTGAATAGATTCATTTTACGAGGCCCCGTAGCTCTGCTCAAGTGGTCCATCGAGGCTGAAGACGATAGATCTCTAAAGTTGATAGTTTGTCCAAGAAATACGTTGTTTTCATCTATGTTTTGAATATTCCAGCTATAAAAAAAAAATTCCTATCGTGAGTGGCTGTGAATGAAAAAAAGCTTCAACCCTGACTTGTTAAAACCTGTGTCAAGAGTCGGCGAGATTTGGCGAATTTACATGCGATATCTTAACATGATCTTTCGGAATGGGAACGAAGACCTCGACGAGCTATTTTTTTTTTTTTGAGCACTGTTTCCTTCCATAGTGAAGACACTAGGATGCTCGTTATAATAAGCCGGTTAAGTCTCCATGACCTAGACTCTTGTGCGGAGATCGTAAAAGTCGAAGCGTAATGAGTTTGACCATCTTCCACCTCCACGATGAAGTGTCCCTTTTCTGGATAGTACATGCCTGCCCCTAGAGGGATAGTTAAGAAAAAAAAACTTTTCGTTAATCCCTGGCCAGGATGCAACATCTTGGAAGGTCAATTTTTTCTACATGCTCCGACTAATGTTGAAAGGAAAAAACCCATTTACACATCCTACAGACCATCCCCACCATACTACAATTCAATGGAGTGCAGACATTGAACAGAGTGCAGACGTTGAAAAGGGCTTTGGACGACAGTTTTCACCATTCCAGTTTTCGTCCTCCGGCGTACAGTTTTTCGAAGAAGAAAATCTCCAACCAAACGTGGAAAAGTGTATCATGGCTGACCAAATCCGCGAAGTTATTGAAATCTTTGATGGTGATGTGGATGAAATCGTCGACCATGGAGTTATTGTGATCAACGATCAAGTGGGTGAAGGCGGTGAAATTGTCAACGAGGTTGATGACATCGAGGTGATTGACATCGCCAGCGATGATGACGACGATGATGACGATAAAGAGGAGGAGGAGGATATGGATTTTGATGAATTGGATCGTGATAGTAGTGAAGGTGGTTACTTCAGCGACTCGGATGATGAACATCACGATGAGCGAAGAATAAAATTGGATTTGTAAAACATACACAACTTTAACTGGGAAACTATCCTATGCATCACGGCGCAGTACTACAATCCACATCCTGGGGTGATGTATTGCATTTCCTGCATGCTGGATATGGATGGCATGTTTGGACCGGTGAATCGAGTAAGTTGCCACTATTGAGAACGCTATGGTGCCATGAGGGGGCAGTACTGTGGGAACTGCCAAAATTCGCTGCAGCACATCATCCTGAGTAGCGCATGTTCAGCCTGCTTAGCATTGTTTCCGGCCGCAGATCATCAAGCCCATAATGTGCAAGGAAACCATATGGTCGATGACTACAATGAACACATGGGAAACAGGGGCATGATCGACGGCGACGCAACGACGACGATAGTGATGACGACCGCGACGAAGAAATTGTGGACATCGATATTCCGGATGATGACCTCCAGTTCGTCGATTCTGCATACAAGAGTGACGACGCTGGTGAAAGTCGCGAGGCGCGAGAAGAGGTGTTGGGAGTGCGACATCGTCATCGTACCCTTCATGTGCAAAACGTGTATTGTGTGAATTACACATACATAACTCCAGACGACCGAGCGAAATATTGTACCACATGCTTCCTCCGGAATAGACATATGTATGTGGATGCAACAGCAGTCACCGGCCATTATCGAGAAACGGTATTCTGCGATAAGGGGGATATTCTGCAGCCACTGTCGAGATCCGCTTTATCAAGTTGTCGAACGCTGTGTATGTTTGACCTGCCGGAATGGGACACTCAGCTGATGGAATGCATTATTGTTGAATGTTGGTATCATAAATTTTCAATAATTAAAAATATATATATGGAACTATATAGATTAATGACGAAAATTTGTCTGTTGTTTTGTTTCAGAATAACGCCGTCGGGTGCGCGCGTTGCTCACACACACACACACACACACACACGCGCACGCACGCACGCACGCACGCACGCACCCACCATTATTGTACAATGATATTATTAATAAACTATTATTCTATATTTTTTAATTCATAGAATTCTTTTTTTACCCCCTACCATGTTACGCCACATACCCACTCTCCCATGTCAGACTCTTCCCCAGCCGCAGAGGTCTCCGGCATACCCCCTCCAGACCACCACACACCCGCGGACGACTGCCTCCTCCACCAGGCACTTGGCTTCCCCGCGCTGGACCCCGCCACCCCGCTCTCCCCTGAGATCCCAGCGTTAAAACCGCCCTAGGTCTTCTACTATTGTTTATTTAACAAAAATAAAATTGGACCTCGGAATAGTTCTCGGGGCCTCGATCGGACATTCCCGATATTACTGCCGGGAATTCGTCTCCGATTTTATCTTAGTTCTGGTCAGAATGGGTCGAGAAGTCTGACGATGCTGCGAGAATGACGGTAGAAGCATTGTTTATTTAACAAAGATAGAGTCGGGGCTCGGAATGGTTTTCGGGGCCTCGATCGGACGTTCCCGATATTACTGCCCCGAATTCGTCTCCGATTTTATCTTACTTCCTGTCAGAATGGGTCGAGAAGTCCGACCATGCTGCGAGAACGACAGTAGGAGCATTGTTTATTTAACAAAGATAAAATCGGTGCTCGGAATGGTTCTCGGGGCCTCGAGTGAACATTCCCGATATTATTGCCGCGAATTCGTCTCCGATTTTGTCTTGCTTCCGGTCAGAATGGGTCGAGAAGTCGTACGATGCAGCGGGAACCACGATTGGAGCATTGTTTATTTAACAAAGATAAAATCGGTGCTCGGAATGGTTTTCGCGGCCTCTATCGGAAATTCCCGATATTACTGCCCCGAATTCGTCTCCAATTTTATCTTACGTCCGGTCAGAATGGGTCGAGAAGTCTGACGATGTTGCGAGAACGACGGTAGGAGCATTGTTTATTTAACGAAGATAAAATCGGTGCTCGGAATGGTCCTCGGGGCCTCGATCGGACATTCCCGATATTACTGCCCCGAAATTAAGAAAATTGAAGAAAAACCGTTGGATAGCAACGATGCAAACTTCATGCATTTTTATCTTGCCCAATTACATTATATTGTTAACTACAATATAATATCTTATGGATATTATATTTCATTCGTATTGTTTTATCATATTCCTTGAAGATACTATCATTGTTAAAGTGATTTTTTGAAAAATCGTTTACATCCTTCTTGCTTATTTTTTTTGTTGGATGATTCTGTGACTTGAACACAGCTTTCAATACATTCATGTATAGCATAGATATCACATATTTGCACTAGTTTGGTTTGAACTGTCATAAAAGTCAGTTAACAAACAAATGGCCGAGCCTCGAGAGGAACGTAACGCGTTCGCCAATTATCCACCCTCTGTTCGCGATCAAATTGTAGGCATGCATGAGGCTGGAATGCCGCAGAGTGAGATCTGAGGTCGTATCGGCTGCAATCGAAAAACCGTTAGTTTGTGGATCCAGAGGCAGTCTAGAGGTTGCGCGAACGAATTGTGCAATCACCGCAAGAATAATAAGAGGCCGTTCAAAATATCTCTGGAACAACACCACCAACGGTGCGAATAAGTGGATGATAATCCTTTCACGACGATTCCCGAAGCTCTACAAGCGACCAGGAATTCCGATCTCCGTTAATACGGCTCGAATCCGTTTGAGAAGTGTGGGAATTACCGCTCATCGGCCAGTGAAGAAAACCCCCCTAACGGAGAACCATCGTCAGGAGAGGATGGCATTTGTTGAAGACCATCTATTTTGGACACCTAAACAGTAAGCTAAGGTTATTTGGTCTGACGGGAAGGTATAAGATATTCGAAAGTTCGTATTGAGGGGTCATCCATAAAACACGTGACGCACATTTTATCAATATTCGACCCGCCTCCCCCTCTCTGTGATATTTGTGACGAGTGGCGGTGCCCCCCCTGGCGCCCTTGGAAATCACCTGACATGGAGCCTGCCCCCCTGCTGCTCTCGTTTTTTTTTCAACAAGAAGAAGCTACAAAAATACCAACACTATTCCAATAATTTATTTTAGAACGAACAATTTATATTGTTTGCTTTAGGTAAATATATATGTAATTTATAAAAACGTACAATTTATACGTTGGGTCGTCCATTAAGGCCTTAGGCCACGCTAACGGCCGAAAAATAGGGGTTTTGGGGATTTTTTGTCAGAAAAACTACAACATAAATCGAGATTACAAAAAAGGGTTTATCACACATATCAGTGACTGTATACAATAATTTTTTTGAAGCGATTAGTTTCCAAATGCCGGCTGTGCAGCGTTTATTTCAAAACTGCGTTTTTTAAGTTGGCCGGAAACATATCTCAGACAATTTTCAACCGATTCACTTCAAATGTTGAATATATCTTGAAAAATACATTGTTTATGGAAGTACGTAGGTTTTTTTTATATTGCATAGTTTATTTGTTATTAACAATTATCTGACGATTTTTTAGGCAAATTTTTGGAACGTGAAAAATTTTGTCAGATAATTATTAACCCCCTTAAAAACTTTTAAAAAGTAAAAAAAAACGCCAAGTAATAAAAATCCCTCAAAATCGTTATCGCTTGTTTCGCTATATAAAAAATTCTGATTTATCTCAAATATCTCAAACTATACTTTTTATTTAAGTTCACAAAATGGTTTTATTTTACTTCTTTAATGCAAATGTACAAAAAAAAGTGAAATCACTTTCATGAAATAGCCAAGCAAGTTTTCTACACATGTTGTACACAACATTTTTAAAGCTTAGGAATAATATTTTTGAAAATTTATAGTTTGAAAGAGTTTTAGCAAACCATTATAGCAAAAAAAATAATATCACCATTAGTTAAAAGTACAAAGTAGGTACCACACAAGTACACTGGAAATGCTGTGCAACGACTTGGCGTGCATGGTTAAGAAAAAAGCTCGGGAAGTCAGAGAATTTTCCGTTCCGACCGCGCGCGAAAATAACTTCTGCGTCGATATATATATATATATATATATATATATATATATATTTTACATAATAACGTGGCATCGGCTACCAGGAGTATTAGCAACATTTCAAATTATAACGTTCCATTAACTAGCAGGGCTATTACCAATTATGTTCTACTGCCGCTCGCGCTAGTGTCATTCGTACAGTACGAAGCTACGTTATATTCGCTTAAAAGATGACTTGATAAATTGTTTTTATATAATTATCTTGTATTATGCAAATAAAATAACATTTCAAATGCCATATGGTCGAAGGATAGATCACTTATTTGAGCCGTACTCCACATAAATCTGGTTTTCACTTGCATAATAAATCGTGACGATTTATGTTTTGTTAACCCGAAAATTAACATGTTGAGATGACGAAATCCTTCGCCGAGCTTTTTTCTTAACCATGCACGCCAAGTCGTTGCACAGCATTTCCAGTGTACTTGTGTGGTACCTACTTTGTACTTTTAACTAATGGTGATATTATTTTTTTTGCTATAATGGTTTGCTAAAACTCTTTCAAACTATAAATTTTCAAAAATATTATTCCTAAGCTTTAAAAATGTTGTGTACAACATGTGTAGAAAACTTGCTTGGCTATTTCATGAAAGTGATTTCACTTTTTTTTGTACATTTGCATTAAAGAAGTAAAATAAAACCATTTTGTGAACTTAAATAAAAAGTATAGTTTGAGATATTTGAGATAAATCAGAATTTTTTATATAGCGAAACAAGCGATAACGATTTTGAGGGATTTTTATTACTTGGCGTTTTTTTTTACTTTTTAAAAGTTTTTAAGGGGGATTTCATATCTTTTTGGAAGGGGAATTTCAATATATCTGTTCAAACTAGACGTCTGCGATTTCATATTCGTATTGAACAGGGAAAAGTATTTCAAGATATTTGAATCAGTCGGAGCCTAGGAAATGGCATCCACAGCATAATTTTCATTCTAAATCTTTTCATCTTTTTAATGTAATCTTCATACGTTGGATGGTGGATCTCGCTGGCCCTGTCGGTGATCTCTGAAACATATATTATTTTTAAATGTCTACTTTACAATACGCATCAAAAGGGTATATTCTTTGTCGAACTTATTAAAGAGAAATCAACATTTTTAGCCTTTTGACATGTAAAGCTCTTAGTTGCCTATATTTAACCTAAAAAAAATCATATTGTTACCGCTTGATATTTAAAAGTATGTTTTTTGTTGTTGTCTGCAATCAAGCTAACGAAAGCACATATTTGCTTTCGCATTGCCTTCGGCGCCACAATACCCATAGGCATACATTTTTCGTTGTCTTCGAACAATGAAGTTCATATTTCTGACTATACAGTACCTTAAAGTATACATTTTTTGATACCTGTGATCGGTGCAAGACTTCCATATTTTCGGGGTTTTGTTCTTTTCGCTGCAAAGTATTATGTAGACAAGCTCAATGTACGGCTGACTGCCCATTCACAATTTCGAAGAATTGTTTGGCGTTTGAATTTGCGACGCTCAGGACCTTCGTCGAATTTACTGTTGGCCTTGAGAAAGACCGTTTGTTAACTATTCTTGGGTAGCTCTCCATCGCCAATGTGATATGGATTCAGCAACGTAGATCGTAGACATGGTTTGCAACACGTAGACTTTATACCTGTTCAAGTATTCGTAACTGCCCACGCGTCCTATTAATTCAGTAATAAATAGCTAATAAACAAAATATTCATATGTTACATTTGTGCTAAGAATAATATGTAAACATCTTTAGCATTTCGGGGCCAACTTTGTCTTTTGACAACTAAGTCGTCAACACACATCCAGGTGTTGCATTTACTTCGCAACATGCTTGTATAATGTCCTTCAGTTACACTCGCACCGTGATGAAAAATAGCACTAATAACTTTATAACGTTTCTCATTAATTCGAACGATTGTAGTAGGCACTGCTTGAATGTTACATTTTTTCTTTATGATTTTAGAATCTTTTCTTTCGAATAATATTAATTGAATAATTAAAATTTTCTTGATTGACGATATTTTTATTTTTTGAAACAAGGAAAACGAAGCACACTGCACACAAGCATTCTTGACGCTTGTCCACTTTTCTATATTATAGATAATAATGTCTTGCAAAGTGAGGGCTTTACGTGGCGAAGGTACTGCCAATAGTAAAATGTTATCAGAATTGCAATTAGTTATTTTTGTACCACAAGTATTACATGAAATGACAGAAGTTATGTCGATTTGGACAGCATTTTTGACAGTTTCCAATTTTTCGCAAAGCAAACTAATAAACTTGCTTGCATCTTGTTGATTGGGACTAATGAAAACATCGCCTACGAATTTCCGAATTGGAAATATGTTAACAGATGAATGTTCAGTCATGTATGCTTCAACAACGGATTTTACTACATTTGCCTTCGTGGAATGTAACAACACAGCATCTCGGATCAAAGAACAATGTATCAGACACTGCATGCTAGCATTCGCAAAACATGATACGTTATCATTATTCGGAAATCCTCTTACGTGAAAAGGTAACGGACCTCGTTCAAGTTGTTCCTGCTTTTCCTGACACTCAATAACCCTGATAGGTACTGCCCAAACCAAATCGTGTTTTTTCGGAATACGTTGTTTAGAGAGCTTTAGAGACATAAGATCGGGCCTGTATTGTTTTCGTAACCGATTATACTCAACTATAGCTTTCGAGTTAGCTTTCACTGATGCAGGGTCATAGTTAATAAGGTGTAATCCTTGCAATGTTGTGACGCGCGATAATGCAACATAAATTTGACCGCAGATAAATATGGAATTGCCTGCTTCAACCACAGCATTTTGCAGACTAAGTCCCTGACTTTTGTGAATAGTCATGCCATAACTCAGGCAAATAGGAAACTGTTTTCGCACAACGAATGCACGATCCATTATTTCAAATTTAACAGGTAAACGTTCCAATGTATATTCCGATCCAGATGGCAGCAAAACCGTTATTGTTTCGACATCATCGGTATGAACATCTCGTCGCAAAGAAGTGATTTTGGCCATAGTACCATTAACAAGTCCAAGAGTGACATCAATATTTCTTCGAATCATTATTTGAGCACCAACCTTGACGAC
Source organism: Ophion obscuratus (assembly GCA_964007375.1). NCBI lineage: Eukaryota > Metazoa > Arthropoda > Insecta > Hymenoptera > Ichneumonidae > Ophion > Ophion obscuratus. The sequence goes on from OZ023322.1 coordinate 4,058,727, forward strand.
TATTAATTTAGCTAACCCTGCTGTTCTTGAACTACCCTCTTCATCATAACATAATGCTTTAGAAACTTTTTTTCTCAAATAAAATTCACAGTCGATTGTATCTCTTGCAATAAGATGTATTTCTGCCGAAGGAATTCGTGCCAACATAACCGAATTTAAAGTGTCACACTGGTGACATGTAGGAAGTAAACAAACGGTATCAGGCGGTAAATTACACATATAATCACATAATTCACGTATTCGGCCATCAATAGTTTGATCATTAAACTTCAATTTTCTTGATTCCAAGTCATTCGTATCTGCGTCAGTTACTATGCCTACTCGAATCCTAGATAACATATCTTTATAAGAAACATCGCCTTTTTGACGCATATTTATTGTCAATTCATCATAAGAAAATAATTTTAACCATAAATCGGTGGAACCCATCGCTCCAATATACTTTTCAATCTTATCTGCCGATAGCATCACGAATACTTGTTCTTCGTGCACGGGTGGAAGCTGTAATAAATCACCAAATAATAGAATATGCTTCTTTCCGAACCAACCATCCTCGGAATCGGATGTATTGAATATCTCTGTCAGCCGCAAATGGATGTACATCAAAGTCACATTGGAAATCATAGAAACTTCGTCAATGACTAGTAATGCAACATTTTTCAGCTCATTGCGCAATAGTTTAAGAACCCCATCTGAAAGTAACCTATATTTAGGAGTATGACCGTGTTCAACTGGCAATTGAAACAAGCGGTGGATCGTCAAGCCGTCGACATTAAATGCGGCTATTCCAGTAGGAGCGGTTACCGCTGTATCTTTATTAAGATTTTTCTTTATCCAAGTTCGAATAGTTTTTATAAGAAAACTCTTTCCAGTTCCTCCTTCTCCACTCACATATAGTCTGAGAATCGTTTCATCTGAATTTAGAGCATTAGAAACATTATCAAAAATACGTTTTTGATCTAAGTTCAATTCTTGTATCATTTGCGAGAGATTATCGACTTGAAGTTGATGTACGCCATCATTGAAATCCTTGACAACCTCTTCAACCTCAACGGGAACGCATTCTAATTCATTATTATTATTATTATTATTATCAGAATGATTCTCTTTCTTTTCGGAAGTATTTGACAATTTTTTGTGCACTTCATCATTTACATAATCAATCGCTTTTCTTATTTCCATTAATTTATCATGATACTGTAAAGCCTCTACAAGCTCCAGTTGTATTGCCGAGAAGGCTTCAGCATACGTACTATAATCATTTTTTAATTCATCAAGATTGCGCCATGGTTTGAATAAAAGCAATAAAGTGTAATAGTAGCGTTCAGGTTCAGTTTTCACATTATATATATAATGATTTATAAGTACACCTCTTGATCGCTTCTTCAAATATGTTGATTCATGGATTTTCAATACCTCAAGCACTTTCGGTTTTATTTTTGTAATATCGTACCACTTGACGAAATCATAGAGATTAAGAGAATCTAATTGGGCTGGTCTGTTTGGGTAATAAGTATCAATAACAGAAGGATAGAATAAATCGGTCGATTCAGGAGCCAATTTTTCTATATCGTTACGTTTTTTTAGTTTTCTACTTCGGACAGTATTTACATCCAACCACTTGATAGTAGTTTGAGGATCAGTTCCGTGCAACGAAATACCGAGAATACTATCAGCAGCTTCGAGAGCACCACATTCACGATGACTTAACAAACGCATAGCCCAATTCCAACAATTACTAGCAACGGATTTAGAAGAATTTATAATATCTGTTGAACTGTAGTTATTACTCTTTTCAGGTTTAACGATATATTTAGTCGTGTAATATGTCAATATCGTGGAATACTCACCAACGAATTGTATATCCATATTACCTTCCCAAACACAGAGTATAGTCGGGTTGTAGTCATTAATATAAGCTTCAGCAGAACTGCGTGGTAGATCATAGAGTCTGCTTTTCGTTTTTAAAGTCTTTTTACCAGCAATGGAGACGGCGACATCTCGAAGCTTAAAAGTTTCCGTTAAGGGACGTGGATGACCAAATCTGCAACGCCGGATAAAACCAGTTTTTGTCTTTTTATTTCGTAAGCAGTAAGAGTTATGACTGTGTTTCTGATGACTATTTACTCGTCTGTGCAATTGCGGTGAGACGTTCTTATCCGGCATCCTGCACGTTACATACCTAAGTATAAATGAGGCAATATCGTCCGGGGAAGATTTACCTATTATTGGGGCATCTTTGATCCAAATTAAAAGGTGAAAATGTTGAGCACCTCTACTTTGATATTCCCGACGCCAGAAATAATGTTCAACCTTTCCTATCGGATTAGCAGGTGAAGTGATGAAATCAAGCATGGCTTTAAATTTAATATCAATAAATCTGGCGGTAGACACTGGATCCGCAACGATAAGCTCCATAGGGTTAACTTTTCTAGTTGGTGGAATTTTATGCATATCACGAAGATATTCTATTAAATCATCACATAACCACTCACTAGGACTTATTGTTAAAAACCATGTAGCCGGTCCGTAATGACGAGACATGCACAACAAATTACTCCTCGGAATTCTCCAAAATTGTTCCGTATTGCGTAATCTAGAAAATATTGTATTTAAATTAGATTCTAATTGCCCTTTAGACATTTTGTCAAGGTAATTGCTTGCCGTATATTTGTCGCAAGGATTTGTAACGTGTAATTTATGGAAGATTCCGGCATTCATTTGACGGATATTGTTGTTATTTAAAGCATAGAAAAGATACTGAATATCTAGCCGAAATTGCGAATGTTTTGACATGAATCGTGATTTGAAATATTCAAAATCTGATAAAGGAACCGCTCTTTCTTCATCCTGAGCGTTCTCTCCATACGGATATAAGTTCGGAAAACATTTCAAATCTAAATGTTTAAGACGTTTATCAAAAGGAACATCCTGGATCTTCAGCATTTGATAAAGATCCGTTGCGGAAACATTAATCCTTTTTTCATGGATAGGATAAATAGTAAACTGTTCGTAATACGGATCCGATTGCGACATTTGAGTAACGAGAGCACCTTTCTGTTTTTCGTTCAATTCGATATTGGACCCTGCGTCTTCAGTTTTTGTTTTGCACGACAGAATACCATCAGTCTTTGCAGCCGGATTAACTGAACAAAGGTTGTCCTCTTGGAACTCAACTTTGTTCATTTTTCTTTGTAATAATTGTTTATAACATTTTGGTAACTCTATGCCTAAATATAGCGGATTGTTCGACTGCAACCAATTCAAGGCGTTCCATACTTTTTTCAAATTTACCAGTCGTTCCCATACGATTTTAGATTTTGTAGGAATGCCCCGAACTATTATATACAACTCGTGATTGCAATTAATAGGTTCGTATGGAGGACAGATTTTTCTCAATGTTTCCTCTGTCGGTAGTGGTAAGATAAAATTGATGCCTACAGCTTTAGGAACCAGATTTTTGTGAGGCAGTCTTTTATTCGTAACCGTTCCTAATCGTTGCACCACTTGAAACGCTTTGGCACGTTGAATCAAAATTTTTTCGTAAGTGTTCAGTACCGTGATTTCGGAAGGAACTTCCCGAATATAAAGATCATTAAAAATGCACGTTGGCGGCACCTTGTTTTCCCTGAACTTTCTATCACAATATCGGCATATGTAGTTATTGTCTTTTACTGACATCCTTTTACGGATGAATTCCTCGAATTCATACCATTTATCTCCGTATTTGGATACCTTAGAGACAGTGATGTGAATGATATTGCTCTCGAGACAGAGTTTTTCGCAAGACATACACGGAAAGCGCGGAACATCCATCGAGCGCTTTGTCTGTGCAGATTGTGCAGCCGCATAGATTGCACCTGCATAGATTGTGCAGCCGCAACAATGAAATATGGTGATCACCACAGTATGAAAAGAATGGCGAGGCATATGAAAGCGCTGTCAGGCTTGAGTCTGTGAGATCGAGCCAAACATTAGGTGTTGTCCTAGAACACGATTACGCGACAATCACAGGTTCGCACCAATTTTATTCGTATGAACCCGTGATCAAATATACAGGTGTCGATTGCATCGCATGTATGTTAATTAGGCTGCCTATTCGATACCTGTATGTTTGATCACGGGTTCATATGAACAAAATTCGCAAGAACTTGGAATGGTCGTGTAATGGCGTTCTATTTTACATGTTCTATTGGACGCCGTAGGGGATCTAGGTTTATATATCGTGTTGCACAAAGCCTTTATTTCTCATGAGAGATTTTTCAGCGATGAATAATATTTCAGGCAAAATAATTGTCAAGCTCTGCGTCAATATAAATTCTACAGAGCCGAATGCATTTTCTACAAAAAAAAAAACTTCATCGTCTATGACAAGATTCTGTTCAGAAAATTTTAAAGATATGTTCATAAAATGTTAATGGAACGAGGTTATGAACACACAAATTGGTAATGACATATAGAAGCTAGGTTATGCTCTCAGGGCACACAAAAGCTACACATGCACGTCTGTCTGCAAATTTTTTAATGATTTTATATAAACAAGTGAAAGAAATGAGCACATTCTTGTTTTTAACTTACTCTGTATCTATTTGCGTATCGTCCTCGCTGTTTCTCCGACGGTTTCCGCGCGAGCGCCACGGCTAATATACGCATGTTAGGATCAAATAAATAATCTATACCTAAATTTGAACGACGTGAACCTTTGTTAAATAAATTTTTGGCTCTAATAAGAGCCGTTTGTTTTATTTTTTCACATCCACGCTCGACTAACCGTGTTTGGTTACTCGAGCTGTCAACGCGACTGTATTACAATACACATATATATATATATATATATATATATATATATATATATATATATATATATATATATATATATATATATATATATATATATATATATATATATATTGCAAGCAGGGTGTAGTTCGAGTCGTGCCGTTCGAGAGAGCGGTGGCGTTGCTGTGCCTGTTGCGCTAAAGTGTTAATCAATTCACAGAACGGCGTATGTGTTATGTTTACGATATGAGCCAACGACTTTATTTCATTCAATGAAAGACAATGGACGAGTGTTGAAGAATTTTTGGGGTAAAAAGTCACCCGAAAATTCGGCCGTAAATTATGAGATCCCGAGATTGAGTGGACAAATCGAAAAACAACCCGAACAAAATCGATAGGAAAAAATCACATTACATTGGTAAACTGTCATTAGATTTTCGATTTGTTGCCGCGTTTTCGCGTAATATCGGAACAAAGTTAAAACGTCGTCTGCTAGAGCCCAACTTACTGTATAAAGAGTCGCGGCGTGTCGTCAGTCGGTCAGTGGCGTCGAGATCGGTGGCATCGATCAGTGGCGTAAAATTTTTTTTTTTTATTACTTGGCGTCAAGACGCTGCCGCGTCTCTTGATGCAAATAAATGCGTTTGACAAAATTAAAAATGAAAAAGTACTCACAGGAAAGCAGTATCCTTCGAAGAAATATTATTCGCTGCTATGAATGGATCGTTATTCACAACTCAAAATAACGGGGACACAAAACTCCTGCTACAACATTGGAAAAAAAATTATATTGATGTGCCGGAAGACGCTTGCACGTACTTCTGTTTCACCATACCCTCATACCACTTTGATCATATCTTTCAGCATTTATAATTATTTGGATTTGAGAATAAAAGGAACCGGGTGTCGAAGAAGTATTCCTTGCCATTGTAGAGATATCGTTTTTCAAGACATCAATGTTTTCTATATACCGATATTATAAGATATTTCCAGACTATCATATACCCACATCAAAATTATATACCAGTTATAGCCATACAATGCACTTTTCGACTACTGCGTACTCACAAAAAGAAATCATGCGCTGGACTGAAAAATAACTTTCCAATGAATGTAGATTTAAAGCTTTTGTAATGTTTTTTAGACTTTTAAGGTTTCATGTCCTCGAAGGCATTTGTTACGGATTCTCATTCCCTAGAGTTGAAAAGAGATTTAAGTTTGCAACAAATGAATAGAATAGGAATTGATATTTGTAAATTGCTTAAAATTCTTTAGAAAATTCTTTAGATAATCTTATGGTTACGGTATTATTTTCGGTGGAATCTGTCTAAAGAATTTTAAACAATTTGCAAATATCAATTCGTATTCTATTCAAAAGACACTGATTGAAGGACGTACTCTCCGATGAAAAATATTGTGGATAATAATCAAAAAAATTAAAAATAAAACTTTCGCTGAATTCCAACAATTTCAAACATCAATACCGTCGGATCCGATGACAAAATTAGACTCCTGGCTTTCATATCAATTTCATACGCACTATGATAAATTGATATATCCCCATGTACTCTTAACGAAAAATAATGGACAGATCATAGAATAATATTTCAAATAAAAGGATAAATATTTGAAGTTTCGTTAGTGAGTTATTAAAAATCAATTGTGAAACAAATTTCTAGGCATTGTCCAACTCACAGCATGTTCCACTACATTTAATTTCCAGAGTATCTAATAATGAACAGTTTAAAAAAAATATTTTCCACCGTCATAATGAATTTAGGGACTACCGCTTAGATTTAAAAAAATCATGTTCCAGGTCAAGTAACTATTTTCAGAAAATTTGAAATAAAAAGTATTTAGGACCGAGAAAATCATGCTTGGTGAAAAATTAAGTTGTAATTCAGGGCGTCGATTTCGGCAATAATTAAACTTTGCTCGTATGCATACACACGTTTGTGTAAGCACACATACAATAAAAAAGCGTTTGACAAAATAAAACAAAATGAAAAAAATACTCACAGGAAAGCGGTCACCTTAGGAGAAATATCATTCGCCGCTATAAACGGATCGTTCCTCACGACACAAAATCAAGTGGACACAAAAGTCCTGCTACAACAATGAAAAACAATTATATCGATATGCCGGAAGATGCTTGCACGTACTTCCGTTTCTTCATACACTCATACTCTGATCGTATTTCTAATTGCTTTCAATATTTGGGTTTAAAAATAATTTGAAAATAAAACACACTGGAAAGCGAAGACATATTGCTCGCTACCGTAAAGTATCGTTCTACAAGACAGAACATTCACGGTTACTTCACGAGACTCGAACCACAACAGAAAAAGATACTACCCATATAGCCTGCATGGATTACTTTTCCTACATTGCCTTGTACCGCATTGGGCATATTCAATTAATTAAGTTTGAAAAAAATAATATCTTTGACTTACATTACGAAAAATTATGTCCAAATCTTATTATTTATGACGCAAACTCTCGTCTCAATTTCTTCAACCGTCAAATGCGTCAAAACTACTCCAACCAATGACCGAGGTCTCATGGCCAGGTTTGCCACTACACGAGCAATCCTTTACGTGCGATATAGTGATACGGCACCACGTGCAGGCCCTTGGATCTCTGTGAAGTTGGCTCACCAAAGTCAATGGGATATTTTTTTTTCGATAATTCGTTTGTCGGTGATTGTTGGATTAATTTTAACGTTTGTCGGATGATTGTTTATCCAGAAAATCAAAACGAAACCTTCCTGTAAAGTGAGCCTTTTTTTCAATGGTGTCTTATTCTGAACGTTTATAGCTTATTAAAAAATTGAAAAAAAAAGCCTTACTTCAAAGAAAGTTTTCGTTATGATTTTCTGGATAAACAATTATCCAACAATCGTTGAAATCAATCCACCAATCACCAACAAACGAATTTCCGAATAAAAATATAAAGTTCACGTGGCCCCCGGCTCTCTAGCGTTTTCTTGGTCCCGCCGTGTGTGTGAGCCGCTAGAGGCGCTAGGAGTCATCTGGATTCACACTTCACCGCGCACATTAGGAATAAGTAAAAACAGTATCGTAAAAACATGCGCACAACTTTGTAAAACATTTCGTAGAATTTCTTTTAGTTGAACGTGGCCAAATATTTCGTGCAAATTGATAGGTTAAAATATTTAGGCGGTATGAATTATATATAAAACATTGTTTATCCCGTTGAAGATTTAGGGTACTTTGGGACATAACGCCTCCTCCCATAGTTCGTTTCACTTCGTTCACTACACGCGTTTCTTTTTTCGGAACACCAAAAAATTTACTCTTTCCGGGTTCGAAGGATAACCTGAGGTACAGCCAACGGCTATGCACGGAGGCAGTGTGATTGTGTTAAATTAAAAAATGTGTGCATTGTAAACGTTAAAGCGAATTACACTATGCAAAAAGAATTGCACTACTTAGAGCAAGTTTCATTATATAAAATACTAAATTAGTATATTTCAAGCAAATTAGTGTTTCACTCAAAGATTAGCAATTGTATTTATCCTAGAATATTTTTGTTGTTTCACTTTTTATTCGTACAACTCTAAACAACAAACGCTCGTCACCGAACGTTCCGGAAGGAGCTCACTAACAAATTCACTGTATGCGGTGAACTAGATGACTCCCAGCGCCTCTAGCGGCATAGACACGTAATGAAGAAAACTCACCGATCACCGTAGAAAAATTGTAACAATTGACACGCGCATTTTTTCCATTACTATAAAATTTGTTGAATATTGGTCAACTGCAATAAGTATTTAAGGAAAGAAAAACCAGATGACCGAAGCAAATTGATTACTACGAAACTCAATTTGAGAATTCTTAAGGATTTAGTTTGATAGCAACCTCTATGGATGTAATACACGGATGATTTTATAATGCAAATATGGGAAGGACAACTGCCATTTTTCATCACTGGCGGTGCTAGCATAGCACGTCTCGAGCGAGCGATGTCTGAACGTTAGTTTTCACTCGGACGGTCAAACTTATTTATTTATTTCCCACATTTTTTTCTCAGCATGACGCCAGGCGCAAACAGTGGAAAATAGCTTGGTCCTTTCTTTTCCCCGTCACCTTCTGCTTCTGAGAATGGATTTCAATTCTTCGACTCTTAAGTGAGCAAATTTATTTTGAGTACTCATTGCACACAACAGAGAGTGCAGATATGTCTGTCTTCTCTGCACACAATAACAAATCAACTCTGCAATAACCGCAATGTTTTTCACAGATACATGGTACAAACAGCGACGTGGGTCGCTCTCAAAAGTCCGTTTTTATAAAGGGAGCACAAGAAAATTTTGAACCAACGGCATTGAAAATGTTTTAATATTAATATTCTATTTTTATGGTGGCGCCATCTGCCCGAGCCTTGTGCTGCCGTTCCATTCTTTTTCATAGTCCTGACCCATTATTTACAATTCGATTTCATTCATTCTTTGTCCTGGCATACATAATAACTCTGCAGTCGAGTATAACTTTAAAAACCAATAACAACGAGCCTCCTGATGCCTGTGTCTTGCATTCGAATTTGGTTATCCCACCCGGCAGGTGGCCTACTTTAACCAATGCAACGAGTGGGTGCTCTAGACAATTGATAAATTCCGCGCTTTCTTCAAGTTCGAAAATTACACACATCGGAAAATTTGTATTCGATGTTTAGACCGTCGCTCCGCAAAGAAGTAAGTAACCACCAATGTTTATTTACATTTCGGAATTTGGACTAAAAAAATTTCAACCAGTCGCTATGCTATTTTCAAATCGATATCTTAAATATCCATAATTTTATGTATCAAACGTATTGAAGAAAATGAGCGAAAACGAAGGCAGCCGAGATGAAGCAACCAGCGAGGAAGCTATGGAGACTGCACCGGCGCCGACACCACCCGATGAACCGGTTCCGGACGAAGTAAAGCGAACACGTAAGTCCTTAAAAAATATAACACCGCGCAATTCCGATTTCACATTTAAAACATTTTTTATAACCTAAAGCGAGACCAAAAGATTAATTTGATCAATGCCTTCTTTTGACAAGAAAAACCTTATTCTGTGGCCTTGCAATATCTAGATTTAAAGTTTGTGTTTTATTGATTTAATAATTCAATGTAAAAAACAAAATTTCTACACCGGCGTCTCTAAATCTAAAGATACCAATCTTTAATTCTATTTGATCTCATCGGTAGATCCATATTTTACTTCTCGGTTGATGATAGGCACCAACATCTACCGATACAAATTTTTCATTGCCAATTTTATTTTATATCTACGCTAGTTCATGATTTACTTCTCAGTTGATGTTAGGCTCTCCAGCATCTATCAATACAAATTTTTCATGTCCTATTTTATTCTATCTCTACGCTAGATTATATTTTTCTTCTCGGTTGATTTTAAGTCCCTCGATACCTACCGATAAAAAATGTTCATTGTCTGTGTTAAAAGCCTCTATTTCTTGAGCTTCGTAGTACCCACATTGGAAAATTTGCATATTTCAGTACAACGGAACTGAAGAAATGGAGATTTCTTATTTTAAATGTAGGCAATGAAGAATTCTTATCGGTTGGTACCAGGGAACCTGTCATCAACCGAGAGGCAATATATAGATCTAGTGTCGCGATGAGACGGAAGAGAAACATTGGAATATATTTGGGTATTGCAAGCCTGCAAGAATTGAGGTTTTTTATATTTAAAGACAGGCAATAAAAAATTCATATCGGTAGGTAACAGTAAATTATGTAAAATTAGATAAAATATAGATCTGGTGTACCCGTTAAAGGAAATTAATAACTAAATAGTAATTCAAAATTAAACGGATACATTTTTTATTAACATCAGTTTATGAGAAAAATTTATATTCTGCTTTAGGCTTTGTGTAGAAAAGCCTAATTGGAAGTTTTGTGTTTCAAGGCATGTTTTGTTTTGATTTAATGGATATTATGGAAAATGATGTTTTGCGTATTTACAGGTCGAGGAACTCGTGCTGGAAGGCAGGTGCGAGAAGAAAAAACTTTAAATATTCTCGCCCAATTGAATGCGTTTGCCGCAACCCACATAATGCGGCGACAAACACAGGCGGCGCGGAGTCGAGCGTCCTGGGCTCGCGGCCGTGGACGAGCCGGTCGAGGCCAAGGTCGAGGATCCGAAAATTGAAGGTGCAAGAAATATTCTTGAAAATCTTACTGCAATACGAATACGAAATTATTCACATCGTGATTTTCATGTGAAAATAAATATAAATTTATTCATATTTCACTTATTTGTATTCAAATGCATGCATACAAATACAATTGTATTTACAAATATTCTGAACATACAAATAAATTCACAGAAAAAATGTGAATATTTACAAGAGCTCCTGTGAATAAAAAAAAATTCACGTCAATATCTGTGAATGCAAATGTATTCACAACAAATTGTAAATACAAAAAAATTCACAAAATAAGTTGAGAATTGTTTCGTATTTAAGACAAATTAAAATCAAATTCACAATGATTAGATTAAAATTTACACCAAACGTGAGTTCTTACGTATTTTGAGAGAAAAAATTGCATCATGGCAAATAAATTTTTGCAAAAAAAGTTGTGAGTTTCAAATATTACATCATAAGTATGAAAAAATTTACAAAATGAGTTGTGAATTTCCTTAAGATGAAGAAAATTAAAATCGAATTCACGACAATTATATTTTCTTATGTATTTTGAGAGAAAACATTGTGTTGAGGCAAAGGAATTTTCGCACAAAAAGTTTTGTGCAAAAATTTCTTTGCCTCGAGGCAATGTTTTCTCTCAAAATGCGTACGAACTCACTACTGGTGTAAATTTTAATCTAATTATTGTGAATTCGATTTTAATTTGTCTTAAATATGAAAAAATTCACAACTTATTTTGTGAATTTTTTTGTATTTACAATTTTTTATGAATACATTTGCATTCACAGATTTTAATGTGAATTTTTTTTAATTCACAGGATTTTTTGTAAATATTCACTTTTTTTGTGAATATTCACAATATTTTCTGTGAATTTATTTGTATGTTCAGAATATTTGTCAATACAATTGTATTTGTATGCATGCATGTGAATACAAAAAGTGAATTATGAATACATTTGTATTTATATTCACATGAAAATCACGATGTGAATAAATTCGTATTCGTATTTATAAATAGAATTACGCCCAAGTCTGTACCTCTTAATATTTTACTTTTTGATATACCGTCTCCATGTTTCATGAATTGCGCTTTGTTTGTTGCAGCAGGAGAAAACTTTTAATTAAAACAACTAAAGATGAATAAAAATATTTTACGAAAATCCAACTTCATTGCGTTATTTTATTTGCGTGTTCAGCGAGTGGAATGCAAATCGATTTGTTCATTGTAAACAAAAACCGGATGCACTTGGATAACGCGTCACATTTACCCTGCTGAAGGCTGCTCAACAATACACGTCTTTCCTTATATCGTTAAGAAGCTTCGGGTCAAATGATCAAATGTTACCATTTGTTCAAATTTATATAGTGGATTCGTTACATATACTGAATGCACCCTTCAAATTTTAATATTTGATTTTAATAATTTTGAATTGAATTTTTAATTTCATAATTTAATTTTAAATTTGAATTCAACAAACAGTTTTTACATAAGAAGATGCCTAGACTCATGCCGATCGGCAGTTTTACACACGGAATAGTGTAAAAAATGTTAAGGATGTTATGAGAAAATGTCAAATCATTCAGTATATTACCAAAATTGTCACCCAAAAATTAAATGATCCGTCTACGGCATTTATTAAATATTGACTTTTATGTAAATGAAGACGTCAGTTTTTCTCCCGGCGACGAAACGGAGAGGTGGAGCGAGCCAACGTCGCATGAAGGCTTAATGGCACACATGTCTCAATGCCAATGGTCACCGTGGCCGGGCCATACTTTCAATAAAGCTCATTTTCAAAGAGAACTCATCTTTTTTTTCTTTCTTTTAGACAATTGACATTTATCGATCAAAATGAATTCGGTTGAATAAAGAAATGTAAACACCGTGTAAAAATAATAATAGACGAAAATCAGTTATTTGTGAAATATTCGGGTTCGTGAAAGAAATACCTTAAAGTGCAGAACCATATATTTTCGAAACGCGGTTTTTCTTTTTTTTTTTCATTTAACACAGTCAGATTGGTACGGAAAATTTGTATATAAAAAAAACTTTTCTTTTAAACAAGCTTTTATTTAATGTACTAAAAAGTGTAAAATATTTTTTTTTACCCAGTCACCTATATGTGATTATAAATAAAAGTTTGAGGGTCCCTACGTTTCAAATGTTTGATAAATGTAATCAATTCAGTTTCATTAACCATATTTAATTTGGCACAATAGAAATTAGAGAAATTATTATCACACATTTATACTCAGTTTCAGGATTTTTATTCAAGAAATCTTAGGTTGTTTTACAGTAAATTAAAACTAAAGCCGGTCTGACAAAAAAAAGGTTTCGTTGACAATCATCTTATTTTAAATTTACATAATAGCCGATAATCACGTAACACATAAAATATGCAGCTTCAATCACACTTTCATGTTAACATTAAAAAGCGCACAATCATTCACAATCTGGCCTTCCTTGGCCAGATGGCACAATAGTCCTAAGGCCTTTTCATTTTATGAAAAATGCTAAAATTCATGTTTTAATTATTTTTATGTTATGTCAAGCTGGAAAAATGTCAAAAGGTTTCGTTGTCGCTCTCCGTACCGGAAAAAGGTTTCATGCCCAAATGTTGCTCGATTCGAGGCATCGAGCGACATGGAGTATCTGAAGTTTGGCTTTCCATAGTATTTGACACATTGAGCGCACTTGGGACGATAAACTTCAAGGAGTTGAACGACATAACCAAGGAAAGTCTTCGATGCAGGTGTGGCACTCGAAGATTTCTCGGAGATGGCAGACTATCATCGTTCCATGTAGACGTACATTGTGCAGCCGCAACAATGAAATATGGTGATGACCACAGTATGAAAAGAATGGCGAGGCATATGAAAGCGCTGTCAGGCTTGAGTCTGTAAGATCGAGCCAAACATTAGGTGTTGTCCTAGAACACGATTACGCGACAATCACAGGTTCGCACCAATTTTATTCGTATGAACCCGTGATCAAATATACAGGTGTCGATTGCATCGCATGTATGTTAATTAGGCCGCCTATTCGATACCTGTATGTTTGATCACGGGTTCGTATGAACAAAATTCGCAAGAACTTGGAATGGTCGTGTAATGGCGTTCTATTTTACATGTTCTATTGGACGCCGTAGGGGATCTAGGTTTATATATCGTGTTGCACAAAGCCTTTATTTCTCATGAGAGATTTTTCTGCGATGAATAATATTTCAGACAAAATAATTGTCAAGCTCTGCGTCAATATAAATTCTACAGAGCCGAATGCATTTTCTACAACAAAAAAAAATTCATCGTCTATGACAAGATTCTGTTCAGAAAATGTTGAACATATGTTCATAAAATGTTAATGGAACGAGGTTATGAACACACAAATTGGTAATGACATATAGATGCTAGGTTATGCTCTCCGGGCACACAAAAGCTACACATGCACGTCTGTCTGCGAATTTTTTAATGATTTTATATAAGCAAGTGAAAGAAATGAGCACATTCTTGAATTTTTAACTTACTCTGTATCTATTTGCGTATCGTCCTCGCTGTTTCTCCGACGGTTTCCGCGCGAGCGCCACGGCTAATATACGCATGTTAGGATCAAATAAATAATCCACACCTAAATTTGAACGAAGTGAACCTTTGTTAAATAAATTTTTGGCTCTAATAAGAGCCGTTTGTTTTCTTTTTTCACATCCACGCTCGACTAACCGTGTTTGGTTACTCGAGCTGTCAAAGCGACTGTATTAGAATACATATATATAGTAGCAGGCGATGCTACTCGGAGGCGCTGCGTTCGCCCGGATGTGGCGCTCTCGCGGCTGCGCAGAGCCCCTCAAATGCGGATGTTGACAGGCAAATGTTAATCAACCCTGATAAGGGCGTATGTTTCATGTTTATGACATGGCCGAAAGACTTTATTCGATTCGGAAAACTTCCCGAGGGTGGAAAAATTTCTTGTCGTGAATTCGGTCGGAAATTCGGTGAATATTATGAGATCAAAGGGATTGAGTACACGGGTCGAAAAATGACCCAAACAAAATCGATAGGAAAAAATCACATTACATTGGTAAAATGTCATTAGATTTTCGATTTGTCGCCGCGTTTTCGCGTAATGTCGATTGAAAGTTAAAAGTCGTCTGCTAAAAGCCCATCTTACTGTATAAAGAGTCGCGGCGTGTCGTCAGTCAGTCAGTGGCGTTGAGATCGGTGGCGACGTTAGTGGCGTCGAATTTTTTTTTTTATTACTTGGCGTCAAGACGCTGCCGCGTCTCTTGATAACAAATGAACTATGCAGTATTTTTAAAAAATCCTACGTACTTCCTTAGAGAATGTATTTTTCAAGATATATTTAACATTTCACGTGAATCGGTTGAAAATTGTTTGAGTTATGTTTCCGCCCAGCTTAAAAAATGCAGTTTTGAGATAAACGTTACACAGCCGTCATTTTGAAATTAGTCGCTTCAAAAAAATTATTGTATACAGTCACAGATGCGTATGGTAAACACCCTTTTTCGTCATCTAGATTTATTTTTAGTTTTTCTGAAAAAAATCCCCAAAAAGGGTATTTTTCGGCCTCTAGAGTGGCCTGACCCGTTAATCACGTAAGGCTCAAATAGGGGGGTGGGTTGGATAACATCACGATTGATCACGGAAGAAGGGAGGGGTGGTGTGAAATATCATGTGTATTTTTACGCGAACCTAAGAACCTCTCCACATATCTCCATGGGGGGGGGGGGGGGGGGGCTCTAAAAGGAGCCTAAAAACCTCAAGTGAAATGTACGACCCCCGGAATAGGAAAAATATTCTTTATTCTATGTAACATCAATAATAAATAATTTTATAATATTTTTTCACGATGCACCTAGAATGCAATGTGTTCCCAAGGATGCTTTAGGTAAGTCTCAATCGATATCAAAGAAGTTAAGACTTCCTTATAGTCGGAACTTTGGGTGGATAGTACAGAAAATGTTCAGCGTCTCAGTATCACCCTTATCAAGATGTAATGTGCTTATAGCATCTCGTGACTTTTGCTCGACCCCCCTGTGACAAAGTCCAACGAGCCCCCCCCCCCCAAGCGTCACGTGATTTATGAATGGCTTCTTTGTTAACAATAATGTTTCATAAGAAATCTTTCCGAGTACCATCTTGTCATGATTTTTCTTCCATCTATCAATTCTCACATTATCTATCCATTATTTTCTTTGTAAAAAAATAAGTATAGAATATTCAATGTGCAAAACATTACAGAAAAATTTCGAATGTATCCAGATTTAGCTATTCATTTTCCATGTTCTATTGACATAAATTTGGCCCGCATCACATCACATGTGTATTTTGGTCCGTCAGTTATTTCCATAACAATCTCTCCCCCTAATAATAGGTTCTTCGGCTGATGGGCGGCGGCATGTCTATCGTCCGCATGCGAAGGCTTACGAGTGCGATTAACGATACGTTGTCGAGAAGCAATGGAGTGGCAGGATATCTGCTAGCTTCTGGGGGTGTATGTCCGCGAAGGGGACGATGATATTATGCAAAATCCCACTGGGCATGAATTCCGCGGACTACGTTAATGTGTTGGAAAACACGATGCTCCCGTGCGCTAGAGCTCGATTCCCCATGCAACAACACCCGACGATCAGCCTTATGCAGGATAACAGCTCAGTCCACACATCGCGAGCAACAATGACTTGGTTCCGTGACCATCCGGAAGTCGAGGTTTTGAACTGAGCCAGCAAGTCCCCAGACTTAAACCCGATCGAGAACCTCTGGAGTATGTTCGTTCAGCACTTGCCGGCTACTTCAATTAAAGAATGTTTTTTTTTATTCCAAAGGTTTTAGTTCTTCAGTTGACTTTAAGGGGTGAGATGCAGTCAGAGGCGTGAAAAAACGAGCATTTTCAATAATTTTTTTTTATAGTAATTAAAAGTTTGTTTTACAAAAGTGGTTACACAGACTTTTTATGTTGTACTTCAACTTGACTTGTACAAATTTTCAAAGAAAAATATTGATTATTTATAAACAATATCGCCATCTGTCGGACCCCCTTCGGCATGTAGTGCATTGCTGTGACCATCATAATATTTTACTGGATCATCTGAAATAAAAAAAAAAACAAAATAAAATCATCAGTTTAATAATACATCTAGTCCCCAATCTTCTCTCAAAAATTCTGACCGATAACTTTCGATTTTCGACAAAAAATCGCTCGTTTATCGTTAAAAAAATTATATATTTTCAACAAAAATGAATATCCTTCGATTAAGGATTAGTTTTTAATGCTATCAATAAGCACAACAAATTTCATCAAAATCGATCGAGTGATTTTTGAATTATAGTGGTCACTGACTTGAAAAACATAATTTCGAGAAAAACGCCTTTGAAGTTTTTTTTATGTGGATGCGGTATTATGTGTTCGTAAAATGTTGAGCTCGATGGATAAAGCTAAACTTTTTTAAATGTATGTTCATCCACTGAATCCGTATATCACAACTTTGGCCGAAAAGTCGAACTTTTAATTGTTTATAGCCCATTGTTAGACCAATTGTTCAAAAACTAAAGTTTTTCGGGACGCATTATTTTCTAAAAATATTTTGGGCAATTTTAAAACAAAAGCATTTTTTATAAAAATTTTCTAAAGTTCAGCTTTTAAGAAATACATTTTTGAAAATTTCTAAAAGAGTTTTCCAATTTTACGCTTAATTGATGTATAGAAATATTAATTAAAATATTACTTACATCGAATCATCAATTCCTGGCCCAAACAATAGGGCTTCTGCCGATGTGGAAGCTTCCAAAATATCAATTTGTGTACTTTTTGTGTACCGGTGAGAATTGAGTCCACAATTAATGCCAAGTATATTCATGATCAGTAATAATGTGTGTGTACCTTGATTGAATACACAAGCAGCAACATATGCAGCAATTTCTACAATAGTACTGCTACTACACACTGTTTTTGGGCTTATTTTCGAAATTAGCTGATTGAAGCTTTCGTTATTGTTTTGATTGAAGCTACCGATACACCTAGAGAGTAAATTATCATAACTGAGATCTTCACCGAAACCGGTTGCTTGCAGCTGCCATCCGCTACTTGCCATGGGGACCCGACGCCCCTTCACTCATTGTAAGATATCCTGGAAATTATTCATCGAATTCACTGGAAATGTTTAGGGAATATTGTCGAGACATTATACTTCAAGAAAATGTAAAAAAATCGATTTTTTGAAAATTCTGACGGCATCTTATCCCTTAATTTGACGACTTTGAGCAAGGTGAAAGGCCGAAAAAGTTTTCGAATATAATGCTCAGATAATTATATTCGAGAATGCAATGTGCAGTTCCTGACTAATGTTGAGATTCGTCTCCTTCCATTTTTCATCTTCGTTATAATTGAGATCTTTATGATCATGGTGCGACGTTCCTCCCCGTTCAAGGTTTTCTACCATCTGTGTGATTTAAAGAAGTCGTGGGCCTTTTCCGTCTATAGAAATACGTAAGTTAGCAACTTTCGTGAAAGTTATACTGTGAAAATACCGAGTTTGTTCGAGGTTCCCCTTTAATTGACCGTGACCGAGTTTGACAAAATTCGATGCAAAGATCCATGTTCCTATTATCGCAAGCATTTGGTAGTTTATTTCTGTCATCCTAACCATTGCTCTGATACTTGTTACTTAACTTTTATTTTTTTTCTCGTCTGTGCGAAATGTTGAAGTATGAGTATAATGCACGACTATTAGTTTCTAACATTTTATCAAAACGAATAGATGTGATGGTCCGACATTGGGTGTCTGGGCAGGATCGGAACTGAGACGACCTAGTGGCTCACGCCAATTCACGATATTGGGTCCCGTATAGAAGGAAACTTCGTTTTTTTTTAACGTTTTGACCTCCATTGTTTGCGAGTGTCCAAAAGCGAGTGTTTGGATGTCTCCATTGTTTGCGATTTCTAAAAAATGCGAGAGAGAGAGAGAGAGAGAGAGAGAGAGAGAGAGAGAAATAAGGAAACTTTGTTAACGTCGCGAGGTGCTTTATTAATACTGACCCGGAACTGGAGGGTTCGGAGGGGTCGCCCGAGTATACCTGTCAAGGCTTTTTTTACCGTCAAATAGTTTTTGAGTGGGAGCGATTCGAATTTTGGAGTTCGCATGATTGTTGTAGGGCCAACGGCCGCCTCTAAGACAGCCGTTGGCTGTCAGACGTCAACGGCTCTTCAGATCCCGTCGAAACTTTGCCAACCAACGTCAAATAGATAGACGAATAGCTGTCTGCCCTTCCAGTTTTCTGAATTTGAGAAAAAGAAACTAAATTGGCTTATGATAAGCCAATCTACATTTTTTTCTCAAATTTAGAAAATTTCGGGGGCTGACAGCTATTCGTCTATCTATTTGACGTCGTTTGGCAAAGTTTCGACGGGATCTGAAGAGCCGTTTCAGAAATTTTTAGGAATCTATAATTGTTCTACCATACCAACCGCGATGAGGTGTCATTCCCTCTTAACGACGAGGAGCAAGGTCGATAAGTATCTGTCACGCTTCCCTGGGCTATTTTACATTTCGTGTGTCGTCTTCTATTGGCTTCCGTCATATTTGGCGCGTAAGTTCAGACCGCGCGTCATGGTTCTGCAGAAATGCAACGTTTGACAGATAACGACGTGCGTATTTTGCCATTTTGCGTATCATTCGTTAAGGCTGCTTGTTAACCAATCGGGTTTGAGACTCGTGACAAGCCCGCCGATTTGGCATTTCCCGCTTCATCTCCTGTCGCTTCACGAATTACGTGCCGAAGCATGAAGCTTGCCGACATTCTTGAGACTTGTTATTCTTCGTGCGAGCAATAATGATAAAAAATCATCGCCCTCGATAAGATTATTCATTGAGGATTACCGTGATCTTTATTTTTTAAAGAAACAAAGAACAAAACAGAAAAATTCGTCTCCATCATTGTTCAAGGAAAGTTGCAACTACGTTCAGTTATGTCAAACTTCGTTTTTTTGTATTCGTCGATCAATAGCCGCGCGCTTCTGTATACTCATGATAACAAAACGCCCATCGCAAAATCGCAAAAAATATTTTTTTAAATGAAATAAAAGCTAGAGGTATCCTTTAAAAAATCTTAGATGGTAAGATCATTCTTCTTTAAAGTACTGTATGTGATTTTGAAAAGCACGAAAATCTCGAAAAACCAGCATTTTCAAAATAACGTGCCGGGTACAATTTTTTTTCAAAATACAAAATAAAAAAAGCAAAATGAAGCTTGCTTTGTCCTCTGCAAAACCCCGTTTGGTAAGTTAGTGTACATTTTTGCCCGCTGAGATATTCGATTTTTGGTCCAGATAGAAAACTTGCAGAGTACCTAATATTTTTGGCCAAGGCTGTGTTTATTTCGACTTACACGTAATGTGTTTTAGATTTTGTTGTCTGTTTTTTATTTTCTTCGATTGAAATGTACTTCTTCAGGATCTTCAGTGCCGCAGACGTTCCGGGCGGATGAAACCCTGTCAACTAGCACACATTTTTTCTCACTTTTTTCTCCAATACGGTGGCAGGTAATTAACCTAAGGCATATGCATAATCTTGGAATTGAAAAAAATGGTTTATTTTATTTTCTTATTGCGTATAGTATAGACTATCATTTGGTTCAATTTTTTTGTAAAAATTCCAAAAGATGACAGAGTTATGACGATTTTCGTGGAGCAAGTCAGAACGTCTCGTTGCGGTACGGCTCTAGATCAGTGCGGAGCTTTGTATAGTTTCTAAGGGCATTGATATGACTTTGTCCAACATGGCTTATCATCCCAAAATCTCAGACGAAAATAAATATTAAAAATCGATCTGTTATTTTAACTTCGAGGTTATGCATACCCCTTAAGGAGTGTTCTAAATGTAGAAAATATGTCATATATAATTAGTGGCTATTCTAATGAACATAAAGTAATGATTTTAAATCAAAGAAGCCTTCCATCGCTATGAGCAATCTTTGGATTCGTATTATTCACCTCTTCACCATCGACGTTCATCCGATCTTTCGAGTTTTTGCCGTTTCTTTGTCGTTGTTATCCACACGAAACTGCTATTTGGGTGTCGCTAAAATTACAAATAATAGCAAAGATTGAGGCGTCTGTCATTTTGTTGTGAACATTAGTTTAAAGCATATAAATATATACAAATTACTACTTCGGTGATATGATATTCGTATCTGTTTTGCCTAAAATGTTGCTTCTCATGGCCCGTCCGACTTCGCCGAAACTGTGACTGTAAATAAATTATTGTCAATCAATACAGTCCGTTATAAGGAGTCTTCGCACTTTAGACGTTAAAAAAGCTATTTTCATAATTTTTTGAAAGGTTTATATTCTAGATATTGATATAAAAGTTGTTATAATCAATAACTACACTTTCAAAATACATTTAGAAAAAAAACGTGTATACTTATGCAACCCAAACCAACTTTAACCGCCTTTTCCCGAAACAACGTTTTTCGACGGCATATTGATAACATGTTCGAAGCTACTGAATCGAACCTTATGAAATTTTAACCAAATATTTTTTACACCTATAGCTATAGCGCATACCAAGGAATTTTTTAAATTTTGATATTGACTATTTAAAAAAACGGTGAAAAAACTTTTTTTGTTTTTTCGAAAAATGTTCGCCATTTTGTCGTTTCTGCATATATCAAGAATTTTATGATATGCTGTCACAGCCGCAATAATTTTAACATATAAAAAGAAAGTTGAAGCACCACTAGGGTGACATGTGAACCTATATCTTGCATAAATAAATCCGTGCTGCTAATCATTTAGCGGCGGAACAACATGCGACCAAGACGACTCAAAATCCGGTCTTCTTGAACGCTCGATAAAATTATCCGAGACAAAGAGTGTCAAAGGCATAAGGTTACCAGACCCAGCTCTGGCATATCTATCAACCTCTACGCATCATATGCCATTTCGCCGAATTGCGGAACAAAGGTCTACTACCTTGCGATGCAACCTCTATCATATAAGATGCATATAAGACCGATTCTACGAATTAATATATGTATGCGAAAATGCACCGCCTTGCAACCAATCGCGAATTACGCCATACTTCACTGACCAATCCAGAAAGAAATGCATCAATCGAATCATCCCCTCCTTAAGGTATTTTCTCCCATAAGTAATCCCCTCCTAAAATTGCACTTCTCAAAAGATTCCTCCTGCAATGCAGTCTCCCGTCAACTACCATCGGCTCAAGTTCTTCTATAAAGTTTCAATCCAAGTCTCTCGACAATCTTCATTAAATTCAGAACTTAGTCTTCCGGCAACCTTCCTTCAGAAAAGAATAATTAACTACCTATTCGCGAACAACTTACGCGTATCACATCTATTCCTTTTGCGAACTTATAAATGTTAATATCGAAATATTCAGAAATATATCCGAGTTATTCTTCACCTTTAACTGTGTATCGCGATCATATGCTTTAGACATCGTATCTTGTTATCGCGTAGTTGTAAGAACACACATGTACTTTCGACCGTCTCGTACACGAACAATCACACCAACACGAGGCTGCAGCTAGGGCCTCGAATTCACGAGCGGCGACAAACATAAACAGCGAGCGAGAGAGAGCACAAGTACCACGCACCATCACCTAATGTAAGCGATACTTGTTTTACTCTTTATTATTCCCATCGTTCCGACGGACTTCTTGGTTCGATCTCTTAATTATAATAAAATCAGAATACAGTTAAAACGAGTTTACCGAATTTGTCCCTTATCCTAGTTTTGTCCAAAATCTTTATCTCTGATGTCTCCATAGCACTTCCCCTTGATCCTTGTCCCGAGCTATTGCGCCAGGCGTAGGCTCAAAAGAGGAAAACAACAACATATATGCTCATGTCCCCTCAGTACGTGACAATGCGCTATTGCCTTAAACATACTGAATCTAAAACCGTTTGATTATTTTGTTCCGGATCAACCATGGCCAAGATTTCATCAACAGCGCAGACCTACAATTTTTTAGGAATTTTTTTTAACTACCATTTTCGTCTATAAATAGTGACGGGAAGAAATGATTTTGTTAAAATAAATTTTTTAAATGTATTTAATAAGCGTAACAACTTTTATATCAATATCTATAATATAAACCTATAAAAAAGCCTTTTTTAGCGTCCAAAGTGGGAAGACCCCTTAATACTGGAGTAAAAGTATACATAATATTTTACATTAACTTACAATTTGGATCTTTCTGGCGCTCCTCGCCGAATCTCGTGGACATCAATAAAGTTTGTGATGGAGCTGCGATGTCTGTTGATGAAATTTCGCAAATAATCGTAACGTTTTTTGCTTGGAGATGCCACAATAGCGAAAAGCGAAATTTTCTTTAATTTTGTTGCCGAAATCCCTTTATCACCCGGATCCTGATCCTCGCATAAACCGATAACAAGTCGACCTAGAATTTCGTCGTTCCAAAGAAGGTTTTTGTGAATTTTTTTGGTTTTTCTGATGGGTAGTACGTCAGAGCGCCTGAAGCCATTGTGATGACAGTGACAAATGTATTGGTACGACCTCCTTCTATTATTATACTAACATGAATTCACAATTCATGTTGGTGAAGAAGAAAAGCATGAATTGAGATAATTCATGTCGGAGACGGTGACAGTAGAAGAACGTGAATTGAACGGAGGTGAATTCGGGGCGGGAATATCGGGAATGTTCGATCGAGCCCCCGAGAAACATTCCGAGCACCCAATTCATCTTTGTTGAATAAACAACGTTCCTACCGTCGTTCTCGCACCATCGTCAGAATTCTCGACCCATTCTGACCGGAAGTAAGATAAAATCGGAGACGATTTCGGGGCAGTAATATCGGGAATTTCCGATCGAGGCCCCGAAAACTACTCCGAGCACCTATTTTATCTTTGTTAAATAAACAATGCTCCAATCGTCGTTCTCGCTGCATTGTCAGACTTCTCGACCCATTCTGACCGGAAGTAAGATAAAATCGGAGACAAATTCGGGGCAGAAATAACGGGAATTTCCAATCGAGTCCCCGAGAACTATTCCGAGCACCGATTTTATCTTCGTTAAATAAACAATGCTCCTGCCGTCGTTCTCGCTGCATCGTTAGACATCTCGATCCATTCTGACCGAAAGTAAGATAACATCGGAGACGAATTCGGGACAGTAATATTGGGAATATCCGATCGAGGCCCCGAGAACCATTCCGAGCACCGATTTTATCTTTGTCAAATAAACAATGCTCTTACCGTCGTTCTCGCAGCATCGTCAGACTTCTCGACCCATTCTGACCAGAAGTAAGATAAAATCGGAGACGAATTGGGGGCAGTAATATCGGGAATTTCCAATCGAGTCCCCGAGAACTATTCAGAGCACCGATTTTATCTTTGTTAAATAAACAATGCTCCTACCGTCGTTCTCGCTGCATCGTCAGACTTCTCGACCCATTCTGACCGGAAGTAAGATAAAATCGGAGACGAATTTGGGGCAGTAATATCGGGAATGTCCGATCGAGACCACGAGAACCATTCCGAGCAACGATTTTATCTTTGTTAAATAACCAATGCTCCTACCGTCGTTCTCGCAGCATCGTCAGACTTCTCGACGCATTCTGACCGGAAGTAAGATAAAATTGGAGACGAATTCGGGGCAGTAATATCGGGAACGTCCGATCGAGGCCCCGAGAACCATTCCGAACAATGATTTTATCTTTGTTAAATAAACAATGCTCCTACCGTCGTTCTCGGAGCATTGTCGGGCTTTTCGACCCAATCTGACCAGAATTAAGATAAAATCGGAGATGAATTCCCGGCAGTAATATCGGGAATGTCCGATCGAGGCCCTAAGAACTATTCCCAACACCGATTTTATTGTTGTTAAATAAACAATGCTCCTACTGTCGTTCTCGCAGTATTGTCTTGGATCGCCTTCTCGATCCAATTGGACCGATTGAGTAGAGAATTTTAATCCGCATTTCGCGAATCTGGGTCGTTTTCATCCTGCCCAAGATCATTTCGTCCGCGGGTTGCTTACTATTTATTTTTTTAAATATTAAACATTTGAAAGAAAAAACCCTATTTTCCCCTGAGAAGTACGGCCTAAAGATTGACCATGCATTTTTTCAGATGTTTTTCATTGACAACTGTTGGTTTGGTAGTGCAAAAACGAAATGACCCATGTTCACGGGATCAAGGTGCCTCAAATACCTTCACGGATTGAGGGTTAAGATAACAGATTGATTCGAGGATTTCATACTCCGCAATTAATATTTTCAATCATATGCGATTCGCTAACAACTTTTGCCATAAATAATCCTAACATTACGTGTTAAAGTAATTTGGCGTGAAGTTATTATTTTTTACCAAATACTACGAGTATTTTTGGTTTTTACTGTTTCATAAATTATCTTAAAATTCTGTAATTACAACATTTTACGATATTTATTTTTATATTTATCATTATGTAGAACATTTATATATTTAGAATTTATTAATTAAAAATGATGTAACCACAGGGTGTTCAGATAATTTATGCAACATTAAAAAATAAAAATACTCGTACTATTTGGTAATAAATAATAATTTCACGGCAAATTACTTCAAAATGTATTGCGAGAATGATTTATTCCGTAAGTTTTTCGCGAATCCTCGAACATTTTCGAAATTGACATTCTTTTCTATAACGTTTTCGGATAGCGACACATTCAGATCCCTTTGTTCGACCATGTGTCATAGGAGTATCAACCAACTTCCTGTGACAGCCGAACATTCGGAAGTTGCAGCTGTGACGTCAGCAGACTAGCACTTCCTATAGCGCGCTCGTGTCTGATTTAGCTCATTTGTTCCACTGATTAAATTCCGATCTCTGAACTTTAAATTTTATGTTTGTTAATTTTTTTCTCCATGACTGGGGCTCAAATATAGTTTTTCTGGAGTGTTCCGTATTCGGAATTTTATAAACTTCATTCTTCTGCACATGCAAAATGGAATTTCCATTTTTTTTTCAAAATACCCTATTATAATACGCTCTGGCAAATAATATTCATGACAAAAATACGATATATTCTTTTTGAAAAGGAGCTCGGAAACCATTAAAATCATATTTTTTCAGTCGCAAGATCACCGCGCAAGACTCTTAAAAAACACTTGGCCACCTTATAAACGTCACCCTGTATAAACGATACTTGAAAAGTCCCCGGTTTATCGCTGAAACGCAGCTCAGAAGATCACCGGTCATTCTCCAGCGAACAGAGATGAAGTCAGTTCCCTCAATCATCTTTCTAGCATCCACCGGACATATTCGAAAGCGTCCCGATGAGTTCGTCTTTGATTTCACCTCCTTCCTGATTGGGGAGACTCGATCATGTAAGCGGAGGTATAAGCTGCGAATACAACGATAGCTCATTTGCGTATGAGTAAAAGATGAAATCAACGGCTCGTTTGTCATTTTTGGGTAGTTGCAACAAAATCCCGTTATACTACATTCTCGTCAGGTCGGAAGTAAGATCTGGTGCATCGAAAGACGGAAATTCAGCCTGAACAGTAACTTATTCTCCTTAAAAAGTTTGATCGGCGATATTTTGTCCATCGACCACCAGTATCAGGCAACGGAGAAGGAAATCTCTGCTACGCCGTTCATGCTGTTGCTCGAGCCATAGAGAACATATTTTCTCACGGGCCTTAGCAGGGCACATGCTCTGTTTCACTCCGCGCCACCGACACAATCGAGAACAATGTTAGCATCCTCCGGAAATATTTTCCTGGCACATTACTGTAATCGCCATCTCAGAAGATAAAATAAAAAAATTCTAAGATAAATAATAATTTTTAAAGTGGTAAACCAAAAGTAATGTTTTCGGGTGAATTTTTTATTACTTGATGTTCTTTTTATAAGTTTTTAAAAGGGATTTCATATCTTGTTGAAAGGAAAAACCCCTTTTTCGTTGCGCTTCAGTTTAAGGGGTGAGATGCAGTTATGTCACATCCGGAAGGGATGAGAGCATAAAACTTTCGTTTCCCTCTTTCTTGCCTACGCCAATTGCAATAGCACGGGATGAGGGTAAAAGGAGAATGTGTGAAACGGGTGTTCTAGGTCTCGAGTGCCTAGATGGTCAAGAATTATGCGAGTGATTGCGACAGATATAGTTACTGTTTACAAATTTTCATTTATTGGCGAGTACAGTCCACTTGGCTGGTCGGAAACATGGGAAGAATACAGTTCGGCGGATTAAGAAAAACGATACAAAAAAATGATGCAGTTAGCTTACGTTTTCTGAATGACGGTCCTTCGGACTTGGGTGAAAGGACCTTCGCTCTCGGCCTGTTACGCTGGCTAGTACAATGTCTGTTGATTGGCCGCACACGCGCTGTGTTTACAATGGTGCCGCAGATGGGTCAGATGGTCACTTTACGAGTGTGAAGAGCGCAGAGAAGATTTACGATACTTTTCGGAGTAAATAGATATGTAAATGGATGCTCGAAGAACAGAGTTGAATTATTAAACGCACGACAGAGGTACGAATCGCGATACAAGGTTGGAGTCGATAGAAGAGATCTTTCTGGTTCGGAAGATGATGCTGAACTGATTTTTCTTTAATCCTCTGGACCTTCCTGCTCAAGATTTCCCTTCTTGGGTGGAGTAGGAGAAAAGGGGGTTTTCGTTTTTGATTCTCTCTTAACCAATCGAAGTGGTCGACGTGGGAGACAGTTCTTTGTATCTCGGAGTCTGGGCGCACGAAATTAATTACAAATAGACCAATCGGAATGAAGCTATTCCGAGCGAGTTTTTCGTAGAAAAAGCGCATGGAATCGTGTTTGTTTATCTAGAGTCTAGGGCCCGGCGCCGAGTCGCCCCGCAATAGTGCAGCTGCTACGCGCCCCATAGCCGTTCCATGTGCATTTTATTTTCGTCGCGGCCCGGTTTTATGACAGAGTCGAGTGGACTTTTCCGGCGGTCTTGGTCTATCCTTGGTTCCCACACGAATTAGAAAATCGGAGCTCCACTATGTCTTCGCCAGCGGGTGAACTCTGGGTCATCTGGCTTCCAGTATGATTTTTTTGTTTTACGACTTTCCCGAGAAAGCGTGCCTAAACTATGTTCTCGATGAATTCGAGTGCGTAAGGAGGGTCGTACGAAAGTACGCCCGACGCTCGCTTATTATCAATAGGTTACATTGCAGCTGTGGTATATCTAAGCTTAAGAAGATACAGGAATGGGTCGAAAAATTTGAATGCCATATTCGTTTAATGGTTATTCACGATTTCCATGAGAAATCGCTCAGGCCAGCGTTCTCGCCGGATTTCAACAAAGTAGGAGAGAGAAAACGCAATATTTTTATGCGCTTTGCTCGCGACGTTACAGTTAGTAGCGTGAAAAAACGAGTATTTTCAATTTTTTTATATCAATTAAGTTTGTTTTACAAAAGTGCTTACACAGACTTTTTATGTTATATTTCCACTTGACTTGTACAAATTTTCGAAGAAAAATATTGATCATTTATTAAAATATCGCCATCTTTGTCGGACCCCCTTCGGGATGTAGTGCTTTGCGGTGACCATCATAACATTTTGCTGGATCATCTGAAATAAAAAACCAAAAAAAAAATCATTAGGTTAATAATAAATCTAGTCTTTAATCGAAGCTTTTTTTTTAATTAACAAAATGGCGACTTCCGACAGGCAACTTTCGATTTTCGACCAAAAAATCGCTCGTTTGTTGTTAAAAAAATATAAATATTCAACAAAAATGAAAATCCTTCGATTAAGGACTAATTTTTAATGCTATCAAAATCCATCGAGTGGTTTTCAAATTGTAGTGGTCACCGACTTGAAAAGTCGAGCATTCAATTGTTTATAGACAATTGTTAAAATAATATTCCAAAAAAATAAAGTTTTTCGGGATGCATTATTTAAAAAAAAATATTTTGGGCAATTTTTAAACGAAAGTATTCTTTATGAAATTTTGCTAACGTTCATAGTTTTCGAGTAATACATTTTCGAAAATTTCTGAAAGAGTTTTCAAATTTTACACTTGATTTATGTATAGAAATACTAATTAAAAAATTACTTACATCGAAGCATCAATTCCTGGCTCATACAATAGGCTTCTGCCGATGTGGAAGCTTCCAAAATGTTAACTTGTTGTTGTCTTCGAAGCATTCTGCCTTCCCGGGTATTATCGTTTGAGCGTTTGTCAGCCACGTCTATACGTTGAGAATCGAAGCCCCTTCACCAATTGCGCGATATCCCGGAAAGTATTCATCGGATTGACTTGAAATTTTCAGGAAATATGTTCGAAACATCATACTTCAAGAAAATGTTTTAAAAAATCTATATTTTGATAATTCTGACTGCATCTCACTCCTTAGAGGGAAATGAATTTCAAATGTCTGCAGAAACTATACTTCCATAGTATCAAATTCGTATTGAGCAGGGAAAAGTATTTCCAGATATTTGAGTTGATCGCCACCTGGGAAATAGCATTTGTAGCATTAATTGTAGCATCAATAGTTTTTACAAAATGTATTATTTTTATAAACGTAAATAGTCGTTTCCGTAAATTATGTTCAAGAAATAAAAAAAACATCAATATAATCTAAACTGTCAAAGTATTTTCTATCGAATAATTTAATCATAAAACCATTCACAGTAAACCCCATGCATACAACGATCATGGGCTCAGAGGTATTCGAGAGAACATCGTACTCGACGCTGAAGCCGAGGAGGCTCGTCACATCATCGAGGGTTTTCTGTTTATTGCATAGTCTCATCAGGCCGAGGCATTGATTTTCGATGATGAGTCCCACTGCGACTAGACTGACGAGTAGCTTATAGCTCCGTTTCAATATCAGATGACATTTACCCAGAGTCGCATTGGGCTTCTTCATCATCAGGGTTGTAATGTAATGCCGCTGTAATTCTCCAGACCGGGATTGCCGCTGTAATTCTCCAGACATGTAATGCCGCTGTAATTCTCCAGACCGGGATTGAGGTGCTATGCTCTACTGACCGGCTTATTGATGGCTTTTGTATGTTCAGATCCAGCATGTTGAGCTTTACCATGTGCTCGGTGACGTCGATCGCAGCTTGCCGGTCATCGTTGGTCATCAGGTTGTGTGACTTTTTGAAACTTGTATGTCTCCCGAGTTTGTCGAGCATCACTTGGGCCATATCGTGCTTTACTTTTTTCGTTGAATTCACAAATACTTCTACCTTGAGCTTGCCAATACTGCGTGGAGAGCGGCACTCGGGGTGGCTTCATCCTTAGCCAACCTTGGTCCTTCGGACTTTTAAATTTTTACGTAAGGCAGTACTCCTGCAATGGTTGCGAATGATTCTTCAATTAATGAGACTACGAGGATCATTTGACCTCAGAATGTTGAAGGGCACTGATCTTTTTTTTTCATCTCCACTTTCCAGTACCCGATTTTTTCTTACCCGTATTCGATGCTAGAAGATTTCATATTTTTGCCCTTTATTTCCTCCGTTATTACGTAAATCGATTATGGCCGTTCTGATCCATAATTTCAGAGAAGTTTCTGAGGTCTGAATCTGCGATGCAAGGGACTTTCGTTAAATTTGTTTTTGGCTCTGAAAAGAGCCGCTTTTTTTTTAGATTACAACCTTCGTCACATTAATATGGCACTAAAAATGTCACTCGGAGGCACTACATTCGCCTGAATTTGGTGCTCTCGCGGCTGCGCAGAGTATCTTAAACGCGTCTACTGCGGATGTTGACAGGGAAATGTTAATCAGCTCTGATTAGGGCGTATGTTTCATGTTTATGACATGGCTGAGAGACTTTATTCGATTCAGCAAACCCACCAAGGGTGGACAAATTTCTAGTCGTGAGATCGCTCGGAAATTTGCTAAATATGATGAGGTCACGGGGATTGAGTAGACAGATAGAAAAATGACCCACACAAAATCGATAGGTAAAAATCGCATTACATTGGTAAAATGTCATGAGATTTTCGATTTGTCGCCGCGTTTTCGCGTAATGTCGATTCGAAGTTAAAAGTCGTCTGCTAAAAGTCCATCTTACTGTATAAAAAGTAAGCGTGTTCGTCAGTCCGTCAGTGGCATTGAATTTTTTTATCAGCGTCAAGACGCCAGGTAATAAAAAAATTCAACGCCACTGACGGACTGACGAACACGCTTACCTGCCGCGTCTCTTAATACATATTTTTGGCTTCCCAGTGCCTAATTATATGAGCATTTTATTGTTTGTCTTACATTAACTAAGGACAATGAACATTTTATATCTTTGGCGACTGCAAGGCAAAGAACATCGATTTTTTGCAGCGATTGGAGACATTGAAATATTTACATTTCCCGGTATACAGGAGCCAATTTATTAACTTCTCCCGCATCAACTAAAGGCAATGAAAAATGTATATCCGTACAGATATACATTTTAATTGCCTTTGGTTGATGTGACAAAAATTCATATACTGGCTCCTCGATTACTAGAAATGAGAGGTTTTCAGTGTCTCCGAACGCTGCGAAGAAACCTAAAATTTTGGTGTCGCAGTCTCTAATGATATGAAAGGTTGATTGTTTCTATTTACTTTAAGATCGACAGTAAAAGGGTCATATACTTAAAAAATTAAAATCATGGATTTTCACTTTAGCCCCTCGATATCTGAGGGTATGCGTTTTTCGTTGTGTTTAGACAATGAAAAGTCCATTTTTATTACCCGAAAATCGGTTTCTCTCTAAAAGGGTGAAGTATGAGTTAAATGCACTGCTTGCTGTCCTATTCCCAATTGCGAAGAATTTTTTAAGGTTTGAATATGAGACACAAAGAACCTTTGTCAAATTCATTTTTCGCCCTGAAATGGCTTGTATTCAATTAATTCTTTATCTCAAAAATTTTAGATACGGGGGACCTTCGGTTAGTTATTAATTTGTCTTAAAAAATGTTCAACCATGGACAATGATTAGAACTGTCAAAAGGCCGCACTCTGTAACATATGATTTGCAGCGAGTATCTCCACCGAATTCATTTCGTAACCGTAAATAGGGCTGTTTGATTTTTTTTTGGTCTTATATGACATTCACGGCTTTCCCTTTACTATTCCACTGTCACGCTCTAGCCCTGTATGGAGGTTCGATATGGGAGA
This sequence comes from Ophion obscuratus, assembly GCA_964007375.1. Classification (NCBI taxonomy): domain Eukaryota; kingdom Metazoa; phylum Arthropoda; class Insecta; order Hymenoptera; family Ichneumonidae; genus Ophion; species Ophion obscuratus. The sequence continues at coordinate 4,090,815 of OZ023322.1, forward strand.
AGCCGTAAACTTGAAGAACCCGACGGTTTTGACATTATCGCTTGTTTCCGGTAGCGAGTTGGGAAGCGTTGCACTCTATAGCGTACGCTGAGCGTGGCGCAAAAGACGTATGTAGCAATGCTTGGGATGCGACCGAATGACATTATTCCATTCTGTCCTGAACGGCGGTTGGAAGAAGAATAATTTCTGTGGGAAATCATCGCTCGAAAATTCGGCCGAATATGACGAGATCGCAAGGTTGAGTACAGTGGAACCTCGATTGTCCAAACCTCGATCATCCGAACCCTCAATTATCCGAACGATGACTTAGTTTATCTGAACGCTCAATTATCCGAACGTTGGCGCGAAAGATACATTGTTGCTTGCTGCCACCGCCGTGAGCAACAATGAGCAACCCAACGTGACTTCTCCTTCGCAAATGGCTGCAAGACTTAGCCGCTCAAAAACGCGTTACAGCCGTTCGTCAATTAAAAATGGACGATTTTATAAAAGGTTATATCTTTTTTCATGTATTTAAAACACACACACACACACACACACACACACACACACACACACACACACAAACACACACCCGCGCGCGCGCGCACGCGCACACACACAGACATCTTTGTGCAGTTCACTTTTTCAAAAAGTTTATCGAGTGTTTTATTGTTGCGTGTGGTGATCGGAGTAACATTAACGAAAAAGTGAAGAAAAAGAAGACGCGTAAGAGAGAGTGTATTTGTATGTGTGTGCGTGTGTGAAAGAGACAGAGAGACAACAAGAGAAAGAGAGAGAGCGGAGAAATGAAACAATGGCGTCATGGGCGCTAACCGCAACAAATCGACTAGAACGTCGCGGAAGTATGCCAGCAGAGTTCGGTTTGTATATGCTGTATTACATTATTCACACGATAATGGCTTACACAAATTACGTATCGCCAAATTTCCCTATTTTGCCCCCCCCCCTTCCCCCTGTAACGGAACGGTAATGCCTGGCCTGAACCCCCCCCCCCCCTTTATTCCATTACGCAACGAATGCTATGTCGTCAATAATTGCGTTTTTTATTCAAAAGAATAACTAATTACGAAAGAATATATATTATGAAAGAAAGTGTCTATAACTCCGTCAATTTTCGGACTTGTGAATAAAAACGTTGCCAACATATTTTTCAATACATGTACGTTTAAGAATTATATATAAAAAAATTCCTTCAAATTTTGCTTGGGGAAAGTGGGTAAGCTACTGTGCAAGTATTTGCACGTAGACCGTAACGCCTGCCCGGCCCCCCTCACCCCAAAGTTGCGTTACGTAATTTGCGTACGGCCCCGTACGGGGTGTATCTCAACAACTAAGGTTTATTTGGGTTATATCTTTATTACAAACGGACATACAGTTATTTTAACGTTTCTCCAATTCATTATTGGGGTTATCAATATTTTCGCGTTTTTCATATTCGTGAGCATTCCTAATACTTTTAGACATAACATGCAACATGTTACTAACTCGTTGGAGTGTTCATCGCAATGCACATAGAGATTGAAGCCCGCTTAATACGAAACAGTTGGTGCGTCCGTGCGGCGTCGTGGCGATGCCGCCTCTCCCGCCACGGCACCCCTCGCACGGCTTAGCTAACTATTGTGATAACTCCCTTAAAAATGGTAGCAGAAAGAAGTTTTCCTTCCAATTTTACATATTTTGTCCTCGCAAATTATAAAATGCCCTCCAAAATTCGTATTTCTCAATATTTAAGGGGTCTTCTCACTTCGGACGCAAAAAATCGGCTATAAAAGTTGTTACACTTAATAAACACACTTTCGAAATACATTTAAAAAAAAGATATTTCTTCAAGTCACTATTTATAGACGAAAATGGTAGTTAAAAAAATGTCATAAAAATTGTAGGTCTGCGCCGTTGATGAAATCTCGGAGATGGATCATCCGAAACAAAAAAAAAAAGAAACGGGTTCAAATTCAGCATGTTAATGGCTATAGCGCGTATCATACGATTTTTTATCTATGCAAAAATAACAAAATGGCGGACATTTTTCGAAAAAAGTGTGTTTTTTCACCGTTTTTGGCACAAAAATAGTAAATATCAAAATTTTAAAAAATCATTGATATGCGCTATACTTATAGTTGTAAAGAATATGTGGTTGACAGTTTATAAGGATCGGTTCGTAGTTTCGAAGATGTTATCAACAAGCCGTCGAAAAACGTTGTTGCCAGAAAAACGCGTTTAAAGTTTGTTTGGGTTACATAAATTCATTAAATTTTTTAAATGTATTTCGAAAATGCATTTTTTAAGTGTATCAACTTTTATATCAATATCTATAATATAAACCTATCAAAAAAATTCACGAAAATAGACCTTTTAGCGTTTAAAGTGAGAAGACCCCTTAACCCAATGATAAATATTCAACCTTAATTTTCACGGGAAAGAGCTAAAAGTGATCTGACATTAGAATGATGAGTGTTCAATACCTGAATTTTATTGAGTTTACAATATTCTTTATTATAATGAATATATCATAGTAATACGTCTTATGATTCTGCGCAACAATTACATTTTTTGTCTGCACGTACATAATTATGAGGCGACGAGGATAATTATGGACCCGCAGGAAAAAATCCATCTTATATAATATCATTCTGTCAAATGGTTACCAGCAATGACTGGTTAACTATATGACATGGTTCAATAAAATGTAAAGATATATTTTGGGGATAAATTCTTCTAGGTACTGTATGACTTTCAGAACCCTACGTTCAGCCATAACCGAAAAACATGCGACATACATTGGTGATTTGTCGTTGAATTAACAATCCTATGTGGCTTTTGTATAGAACTTATTTTGTAGATGCCAATATGCCGCACAACTTTTATAAGATGCATTTTTTGATAAAACCAATTCCAAAAAAGATATTAAAATACCGGTTTTTTAAAACTATCTCTGGCAGCCGCAAAACACCGTTTTTGTGGACTATTTCAGGGTGCATTCCTGGCAATCCAGAGAACCAACAAAAAAATGGCGAACTGCTGGCCGCCGCGAATTGAATTTATGTACATTTCGCTTGGACTAGGAGAATTTTCGCTTGTTATGTTACATGGGACTGAGGACAAATGTAATCGCGTTTCAATTTTGCCTCGAAAAATAAATTTGGCGCATTTTTTATGTTCAACCGAGAAAAAAGCAGTTTTACCGCGACAGGTATGAAAAAAAGTCCATTAGGTTGCCGCGAACCCGAACTTTCTCGTTACGTAGCGGGCGACGAGTCTATTTGAATGTCACCTTTTGTTGACAGTTGTTTCCTAAATCTATTATTTCTGTTGTATGAACTTGGAAGCGAGTCTTCTAATTAATAAATGAACATTTCTGTACAATATTATTCACTTAAGGGGTTACGTGAGTTTCCCTCTGAGAGGGAAACGTGGGGGTTACGTGAGAAAGGGGTCTTAAGGGGTTACATGAGAAAATATATAAATTATCTTATTCAAAATGTTAAGCCCATGAAAAAGCACCATCTCACCAGTTTTTTTTAATTCAGCCAATAATTTGGGAAGTTCCGCCTGTGGGACCTGGTTTCCGGAGACACCTAAAAACAAGTGTCCCCGTGGTAGTCAGAATAACTCATGGTCGCTTTATCTGAAATTTAAAACACCAATTTTTTCAGTTAGTAGATAAGTATAGCTCGTGATTGAACGAACTATTTAAAAGAAAAAAAAAACAATTTGCATTTTTGACGGAGTTGTATGCAAAATAGTTCAATTTTTGGTACAATTTACACTACGTATGGAGTTGTAAAATTAGTTCTAATCGAAAATGAAACCTTCGTTCAATCACTAGTCAATGCTATTCTGAAGAAGTGTGCACAATTTCAATAAGATCGGTGCATTCGTTTTTGAAAAAACCGTGTCCACCAACGTCAAATATAGTGTTTTGAGAAAAATACGATATACCTGGATCGCTCCTGGCCGGTCTTTCCAACGGGCGGAATTTCCAAAGGCTCTCTCTTCTACACTTTCACTCCGATTGACTCAAAACTTTGGGAGAATTTTCTAGACATATTGTACCATTAGATAATGATATTTAAAAATGGATTTTTTCAAAGTTTCCAACTCAAGTAACCCGTTAAAGAAAAATTGTTCCCTTTTCTTATTTGATAGCTAAAAAGAAATATGTGGAAAAACAAAACTTGACTTGCCCGCACGTGGTTTTAAACCCGCGCTGGGTTCGTTTTGTCGCCGAAAGTACTGTGCCATTATTTACTCAACGTCGGATTACACTTATCAATATCTCGGTCAATTTTCGTCATTCGACATTAAAAAAAAAAATCTCTGTGCTCGGAAAGGAACGCCCTATATGTTCACAAACGGAACCCTAGTAGTTGAGATACACCCTGTTTGCATGAAGTAAGAAAATCAATTCGCGGCCTTTTTACATGAGAAAAAATGCTTTCTTTAGTCAATGAAGGAGCACTTTGAGTCAGTAGACTCGGCAAAGCGTTTATAGACGAAATCCTTTTTTATTTTGCGGTCACAGTCAAGACACTATTAAGGGATATTGGCAATGAAACGTTATACCCCGTTGGACGTGTTCTTATGGAAAGTAGTGAAAGAATTTTCATATTTTAACCCAAACAAATTCTGAAACTTGTCGATAGGTTTTTTATTTTAATCCTCAAGTACAGAGGAACATATGACGAAGTGTGTACAAAAACAAAACTTTTCACGGTATAATGACAGAAGTATAGCGATTTTTAGTGTGTAATGTCTAGCAACGCTGCAGTCACAAAGGGATGGAAGAGATTACAGCTATTCATTTTTTTCAAGCATAGAAGTGAAAAAAAACGTAAGTAGTATGGGGGCCACTATGGCGACCCCCACTCCTCATCCCCACTCCTACCCCCACTCCTCGGTAGCCGAGGTGGTGGGGGGGTGGAGTGGGGATGACCGTCCTTATCCCCCACCCCTCCCCCCTCCACGGTATCCGAGGTGGAGGGGATGGAGTGGGGATGGCCGGAGTGGAGGGTTCGCCATAGTGGCCCCCTTTTTTTGCTTTATTCAAATATGTTCACAAAGTATACATTTTTATGATATGTACACGATATTGCTGCTAATTAACCGTTTCAACTGACGATTTATGGGATTATCGGTGACGCTTGTTCTGGCGCGTGCGGAGAGTTCGCCGGGAATACAGGATAGGGTGCGTTGAACGCTTGCTTGAATTGTCGTCTTCCTTTTACGAATCCGTCGTCGTAAACGACGCTCTGTCATGCTGAACATTTCGGTTGCGATTACGCTGACAACTGTATTTTGACACTTTGTCACGTCCTCGATGGAACGATGAAGCCATGCCATGTAGTCGTTTATGCGTTCCTCCAATAGTTGCATCACGACGAAGTCATCTTTTATGAAGGTGAAGAATGGCGCCGCATGGTGTATAGCGTTTGCTCCGTAGTCGTTGCAGTTTTGGATAGTTACGGTGGGCTGGTTGAGATGTTCACCGTATTCTAAATTGTAACTATCGCAGGAAACCACGGTGTGGACCGTAGGAGTGTTTCCCTCGTCGTTGAGATACGCTGTGATCGTAGAGAAACGTTCGCGAAAATCCAACCACGATGGAGTATTTAGCGTTGCCCAGCCGTTGCTGTCGCATGTGAAGCGTATGACAGGATGTAGTTGATTAGCACCGATAACTTCAATACCCAACCACACACTTTTTGTCAAGCAATTGTTGAGATTATGGGATATTTGTAGTAGCAGCGGGCACGGTTTATAGCAGCTATTATCGGAAGTCGCGCTTGCCATGGCTGCTCTGGGTAGACTGAACCACGCAAGCGAGATGTCGTTGTCTTTCGCGGGAACTGCAGACGCTGCACTACGCGGCGGCAGGCTTGAATTCCAGACTGTTAAAATCGTCCCCGAAGAATTCCATGAGAAGATTATTCTCGCGCGCAGCCGTTACCATCTGCTGGAACAGCGTTTCGTTTTCCAGAACTTTGGTGAATCTAGATGGTAGAAAGCACGTGAACTCCCTGTCCACTTCAACAATGATTCGGGGCCCGAAGCGTGTTTTTACGGCTCGTACATCAGAAATCTTGTAGTCAGTTTTTAGCGAAAGCTACGACAGTTTTTTCGCCGGAAGGAACTCCGACAACTTTCCGATCTTGTTGATTTGGGAGAAGTCCATCGCTGATATCGAGCTTTTGAATTTCACGGGTTAAAATTTGTAACGCTGTTCTTCTCTGGATGAGCGTTTGAAGAGCAGCTAAGTTTTGCAAGAATGCTTCAACGCGTACTTTTAACTCGCACCGTTTTCTCTGCATATGCTTCTACTGTTGCCACCCGAGAATGACTGATGCTTTATAGGTCTGCTATACCCACCCATCATAACCGCCGTTTCCCCCACCACGTCCGTTTCCCCCACCACGTTTCGCCAAGAGTCGCGCAAAACAAAATGGCTGATGTCGAAGAGCGCCAGACGGGACCTCTAGCAAAATTGCTGACGATGTCGTTGCTATGCGCCGCTGAATAAAGTTCGAGACACAGAGAAATATTTCAACCGTCATCATTTTATTGAACGGTTAACGGTTACGGGAGCAGCAGCCCTGTACACAATGTAAACTTTTATGATTGAAGGAATTGTTGCCTCCTGTGGGCAGACCCTTATTGAACATTTTACGCGTAGCTTTATTCTGCTTACGGGTAAAGGCCTTGTAGTAATCGTCAACTATTTTATCGTTGCGCGATACATCATTAGAAAATACGCTTCTAAACTTATGCATACCGAAGCCAGTACACATATAATGAAGAAACATAATGCAATACTGTCCGCAGCACTGCGAATCCGCAGCTTGAAGCTGATCAGTGCTATATCGGAGAGTTTACAGTTTCCTCGGAGTCGACGGAGATGCTGTGGGATGATTGGTGGTAGACCGTAGCTGTCGAAGTACCATCCACGTCCGTCACGATCGACGTACATGGCGATCCAGTGGGTGCCGGGCTGTTTATATCCATCAGTATTCACGACAATAGCCGTTGGTTTTGTCCAAACTTTTGGTATCCGATCTGCGGGGTATACACCAACAGCGTGCTTTTTTATATCACGTAGAGAGTCGAGGATTTGAAGGCTGTTCATAGCAGGACACGTCGCAGGGCAAGCCAACCGATAACGCTGTTGTTGTCCTATATTCTCATAGCGATTCGCGACGCTCGCTCTGACAGAGCAGTGTTTTAATTCTCGTCACATTATCCAGGGCGCACTTATACGATTGATTTTTCCGTATCGCTGCGTGATATGAGCAATGTGTACCGGCCCCCGGAAGATGCTGAAATGAGATATTATCCTCGTCCTCCCCCAAATTTATTATATAGTAACCGGTAAGTTGCGCTAAATAGGATGATTTAGCGGCGCCTCGTACAAATATCCGCGTTGAACCGGTAGCGATTGCCCTCAAAATTCTCTCAATGCAGCGTAATGGCGTATGACCCTCGAACCATTTTATACCGTGATGCTCAGGCGTCACCCGTTCGTTCGCTCTTTTCACATCCGGCGGTAATTGTCTGTACGCGTGAGGTGGAGCGACGATCCAATGATCGTGCCACGATGAATCGATTGACGCAACAGCCACTTCTTTTGGTATAAAGTTGTAGTGCTTATCCGTTAAGCCTTGTATGTCTATCGCGATAATCATGATGGTTCTGCTGTGAGCGCTCTGCTCGAACTGAAGAGCTCAACCGCTGAAATCTACAATAACTTGCCGGGAAGCATCAATCTCCACGACGTTATCATATTCCGCATACACGACACAATTTATCGTTGAAGTTATCGCCTCACCGAAGCGTACCTCGAGCCTCACACTACCGTGTTTCACCAAATTCCAATGACTGTTACTGTTCGCCGAAAGATCGGGCGTTAGATCAAACGCAAAAAGACAATAGCCCCAGGGATACGCTGTGCGAGTAATTGAATTACCCTGATTGAGAAAGTGAATGCCGGTCCCTGAGAATAATCTATGATACGCATCCACATATAGATGTGTGTCGTCAAAGTTAGGTTGGAGTGCTTTCGATGGTATCTGCACACCGTCAGCATATAACGCGAGATAATTAATTTTATAATTCTGAAAGTTAAACGGATTCAATGAGCGGTTACCGTTGAATGCTTTATTATCGACAAACCCTATAATTATGCGCTTCGGCAGTTGGCCCAGTATAACATTGTCCAGGGTATCGCCGTGCACACCTGCATGCATCGATATAGACTTAACCTCGACACGTGTCAAAGGATATTTTGCTGTAGATTTTGATAATGCTCGCGCGTAAGCTAAAAGTATACCAGGGGCAATTTTAGCGCGGCGTACGAGAAGCGATGCCTCGGTAATATGTATGCTGAAATCTTTCGAGGAAGTCATAAGACAGAATGCGTCGCTGGTACGTACAAGACGTAATCGCATCTCCACGCCGTTTATAAGAAATCGCTCTTGATTAAAAATATCGCAATGGAGGTGACCGAGGAGATCGATCTCATTGCGCCCATTGAGGACCATTCGACGATTAGCAAGGCCTGCATTAGCTTCTGCTACATCGTCCATTTTACCGGCTGTATCACCGTACCACAGACAACTTGAAAGATGAGAGCTTTTCGCGCCCTGCCCATAATTCAATAAGTTTTCAATGTATGCCCTGTATGCATAAGCATTATTGGGCGGAGATACGAGTTTCTGATTGAGAAATACATCGACTTGATTGAACAATGAATGAAGTAAATTATTGACCGGACCCACTCTAATGGTAGGGTCTGGTTTCACTGCGCTCGAGCGTATTTGGGCGCGTATGCTTAGCATGGTATGAGCAAGATCGATGTATTCGTCACCTTGACCAGGTACCACAAACTCTATTGGTGAATCATCCGTCAGAGATGAGATCGGTTTATAGTGCACCCATTGCGTTCCCTCGATGGTTGTTTGAGTCGGCAGTAGAGAGAATAGTTCCAGCTCAGACTTCAAACACTCACACGAATGGGCATGCAAGAACGCCATTTTCACGAGAAGATATCTGACACCGTCCCAGCTCGCGACTTCTTCTTCTTCTTCGACGTCCTCTTTCTAGCTGTTCCCTTCTTTTTTTTAATACGGCTTGTACGTTTTTTCTTCACAGCGGCGGTTTTCTTTTTTAGGCCGATGCTACGCGCACTGTAGCTACTGAGTGAATGCGCAAGCTTGTGATTTTTCGGGGTCTTATATCCTGAACCACGCATAAGGCTATTGAGTTTTTCCTCAGCTTTTCGCTTCAAACTCACACCCGATTCGCGCAACCGCGATTTGAAGGCTTCCCTAGGCTGAATTCCCGCATCCATTATATCGCTCGCCACATTAAGGCCTGACCGTATAGCCTCTTTACCGACAGCTCGTGCCCCCTGTTTTAAGAGAGGTAAAATGCGACGGAAAAGACCGCCAAGGAAACTACCAATACCGTGACCCCGCTGGTTCGGCGACCCTATGTATACCTGGCTAATCCCCCCGTACCCTGTTCTACCTCCTCCCACTTGTGCGTCAAAGTACGCATTGTAGTAATTCATGTTGCTCTCTCTCTCTCTTTTTCTCTGCCACAACTAAGCTAGACGTTTGAACTGGAGTGTCACGGTTAGCGTTCCACCCTCGAATGGCATCCAATGCCCGAATTCATCTCTTATATCGATATCTATCGTTTGAAAGCTGGCACGTAGAAGAGGTATGTACCGCGGCGGCGAAAAACTTTTGATTTTCACAGAGCCGTAGTTATAATTATTATCAATGTCAAAGGGGACGACACGTAATAATGGTGCGTGTACATCACCGGTCATGTAGGACTCACAAATATCCGTATAAACAAACAACATATTGGGTATACCGTTCATGAGGCTAGCCGGCTGTGGTGTAATATACTGATTCGTTACCACAAGACCCGCGCTATGAGTGAAGCCTAAAATTTTGTTAATTATGGGGGAACAGTGGAAAGCGTGTTCTAGATTTTTGCACTCGGTGCAGACACGCTCTACCGAGACATAGCCGTTAAAACTATGCTGGGATTTCAAATGTCCTGCAATACATTGAATTTCGTTAATTGCTTCGAGTAGTGTGGATACGCTACGGTATACTCCAGATGGTATGCAAGCACGCTCGTTTTTAAAATCGACATTGGCCTCAACACCCGGGGTCGCTGCGTTCGTCACTAAACTAATAAAGTTTTTTTTCACCTTCAGGCGGCACGTGTAGAACAGTCATCGGTATGTGTATTTCGACCAAGGAAACGCCCCATTTGCCGCGTAAATTTACACTCTGTGACAAGTGTGTGGTGTATTGTGTCGTCCGGTTATTAGGGTAGTACTTCATGCTGCTATTGCTAGGCAGAACTACAAAAAACTCGGTATCACTCATCGCGCCTACTTTTTCTTACCCTACCGTTGGACTCTAGATAACTCGGGTTCGTAAAAAAAGCCGTCAATCTCCTCGCCGTTGAGATCATGCAGAATGTACACGATAGGTCGGCTACTCACGGATATACGATGTATCTTAAACAGCTCACTGCTCCAACCGTTCTCGTATCCTTTAGCAAAGGCAGCCTTCGCGCTACTGATGCGGACAATATCACCTGGCTTATATTTAGGAGGCGACCGCTGTACAGGATGCTGTTGTTTGTATCGCCGCATTAGATTATCGCGCGCTTTAGCAGATGTAAGCAAAGTCACAGATGCGGGTGTCATTCTAATACCGCTATGTATAGTACGATTGTATGCGGAGACTATATTCTGCAAAACGCCGATATAACGTTTTTGGCGCGAATACGTGAAGTATCGCCACATTCTTTCTTTCAACGCTCGATTGAAACGCTCTATAACAGCTGCTTTTACGTCAGGGTTGCGGCTCGCCCGGAACTGAATATTATGCTTCTGTAAGAAAGTCTGAAAAACTGACCCTGTAAATTCCCGACCCTTGTCCGATTGTAGACAAACGGGAGATCGGCCGTTTGTGCTTTTCAGCGAAAGTATACGAGCCAGAGCGTTAGCCACTGTTAAAGCAGCCTTGTCGTACACCGGCTCAACCCACGCGTACTTACTGAGCACATCTATGACCACAAGAAGATAGGTATAGCAATCGTTATAACTTTTGAGCGAACGAAGGTCTACAAGATCAGCCTCCCAAACATCGTCAATGTTCTGTACATTGTAGATGCGCCGAGGAAATCGTCGGCGTATCGCTCTATGCTTGGTGAAAGCATCCTGTGCTTCGAGCCACTGTATCGTTTTTTTTTGGGAGATTTTCTTTTTACGACTTACGTGTAACAGCTTAGTAGCACCGGAATAAGACGCCTCATGTGAAGGATTAAAGAAAAATTTTTCAAGTGTTTTCATACTGATAGTTTGAGAGAGGACCAGGTGAACCGTTTTCTCTTACCACGCCCGCTCTGTGCGGCTAATTTATTGCTCTCACTACCGCTGTAGAACTCGGAATGACTGGTATCGCTAACGTCCTCGTCGTCAGCGTCGGTCGTGCTGTTACTGCGGGGCGAGCGTAATGTTGAATTGGTTTGCGTTTCCAGCCACAGTTCGTCGTTTCCCACAAACTCGCGAAGTGCTTGTATAGCCCTTAAAAAATTTGCAAAGACTCTACGACCCGCCGGTTTGGCCATCTTTCTCGCACGCATTGCGTCATTCACAAGGTCAACAATGTTTGAATGTTTGATTGTTTCTCCATTGACAGAGACCACACCGGCTGCATTCCAAGAAAAATCTGAGGACGGCGCATCATGTAGTCGTCGCAATAAGAGTTTCGCTTTATGGCGGAATTTCGCAGGTACACTCTCAACAATGATGGAATCGTTCATTCGTGTTTCTGCTACTACTGCTGCTGATCTTTCCACATGGTGTGTGTCTTTTTTTTGTTCCTTCACAAGCTCATGATACAGCTGTGCTCGTTCGCCATCGACGAAATGTAGATAACGTTGTAATACGCGCAAATATGCTAGCCATTTTTCTCGCTCGTCACCGTACGCATTAGATTTTAAAATTTCGCTCATCTCCATATCAAGGCGATTCAGAGTCGCCGTAATTGTTTTCTCCGCTTGGCTCACCGGGCGTGCCTCACTATCACTGACACTGCGCATTTGGGGATCTAGATGTAATAGACGCTCCTCGGGCACCAGAACCATTTTCCTGGCATGCTCCATTATTTGGCTATTAGATTTGACAATATGGTACCGAGGATTGGGGAAACCAGCAGGGGTAAAAATCCACCGCTTTGAATGACAAACTTCTTCTTACTTTTCCAGCAGCCTCTATTCGCGGCTAAGCACCTGAGAAGGGGCGCGTGGCGACGCAATTTTTTCCGTTGGTTGGCTTTGAGAGTAATATTACCGCGAAGAACGTTTAAAGAGCACTCGCAAATGCAGCGTATTATACGAGAATCCGCTTTCCGCAAAATAGCCTCACGCTGTTCTTTGGTGAGATATTGAAGAGCGTTCAATATCGCAACGCTCTTCTTGTAAAGCGACGATCCGCCGCGTGCCATCACAGACGTAGAACTGGTAATTCCCCATATGTGTCACCGCTTTTTAATTTCTTTCGCGGTACGTAAACGAAATGGCGAGTATCATCAGGGAAAATACATGTACGGTATCGACAATTATCGGGTGTTGATTGCTTCAAATCTAGCAACAAATAACCGTGCGGTTTAGATGTTGCATCGTAATAAGCCTCCTGTAGAAATCGCGGATTTTCGGGGCATATTTGACGCGCCAAGTGCTGTATTTGGGCACGATCGCGAGGGTTTTTGAAGATAACGATATAATTAGCATTCAAAGAGATGTCCCGTTGACCATGACCCTGATGAAACAAATTTTGCGCTATAAAAATAATGCTCAAGTTCTTATGATGACTGCCTTTGGTGAATAGATCGACAACGGTGTTGTTCGATGCTTCACGCATTAGATCATCGAAAATTAAGAGCTTCGCGCGGGGGTCGTTTGAGTAATCGGCAGTCTGGGGTAATTCTTCGCGAAATTCTATAGCATCGCCGTACTCCGTATATGCTGTCTGCCACTCGGAATAATAAAATATTATTCTCTCGAAGCGCTCGCTGTTCATATGCGTGATACATTTCAGAAATTTTTTAACAAAATACGTTTTACCGCAACCTGTCGGCCCGCAGATCATAGAAGTCCAGGGATGTTGCCACCTCGTGTCCATCGCGGTAAATGAGGAAATTTAGGTTCAGTACAATATTAAATAAGATTTTCGGGTTTTACGTAAAAAATATATTTACAGCATATTTTACAAATGGCGATAACCGTAGGGAAGCGATCCATATTGTCCATCACGTCTACGCTTAATGCTCGATGGCTTGCACGTTTTTGTCTCACCCCGTGTGACAACATGGTGAAGTTCTGAACGTCTAATGGCGCCGTATCTCAGTACAATAGGATCCTCTCGCTCACCCACGATGAAGGATCGTACGGACTCATAGTTTATTAACGCATTGTTTGCAAAATTAAGCGTGATACCCTTAACTTTGCAAACCTCACTCTCTGTGCCGTCAGGCGCGCGCACGAAGAACGCATAAAATTTAGGACCGCCGGAAATGAAACTTCTTATGTAACTGCCCTCACCATAGGTGGTTAGTTCGTTTGTTAAATCGCCAAGCAATTGGCCTATTGGGGGCTCGTAGGTATCAGGCTGCTCTCTCGTTACATAAATTACGGAGTCGGTATCGCAGTACAATGCACGTCTTCCCAGTCGTTCCAGGTAACCATAAAGTTTTAAACGCGCTTGTGCCGTGGTGTATGCAGCTATTACAACGTTAGCTATACTGGAGGGTACCACAGCCTCACAGGTTTTAATATAATTGACGTAAAGAACTTCATCGTTCACCGGCAGCATACCTGTAATATCGTATTCCGGATTAGTTAATAACTCCATAAGTTTTTTGCGCGTTGATACTACGACTGTTTGTGGCAGATTTTCGCGTTGTCCGAATTTTCCCCAGAACGAATTCAGACATAGTTTGGCAACTGAGCGTAGGCCGGGTTTTTTGGTTATCGACTGACGATTCAAACGAATCCCTTCTGATTGCTCAAAACTACCGATATAACGCCCCTTGGCGGATTCATCGTCCAAACAGTTCTCAGGCCACCCGCTCGCCTCCTGCTTGATCTTCAAAAAGGTGTTAATGTACTCGACGAATAGGCCTCCCGTTTGCGTGTCACGATTGAATTGCGTTACTTCGTATTGCCAGATTTCGACAATGTGGAGTATCGTGTAACCGCATGAGACGGCTTTTCGCAATTCATCGGCAACCCAGGTACCCTCGAACACACGCTCATCCGGATCGTCATGCATGCACTCTTCCTCATTCATCATCTCACTGCATGTGCGGCACAGAAAGAACAGCAGTGGCTGATGCATACGTACAGGCAAAACAGGATGGTAGAGATCGCGCGGTGGTAGAACGGTACATTTCACAAGGCCTTCGACACGCGCTAGATCGTTAGTGGGTCCTGTCATCTCTAAGCATTCCCCGCCTATATATACTTTCGGATGCCCGATAGGGTATTTACCAAATTTGCAAATATATGGGTACAGAGAGCAGACGTCTACGTAGCGTATGCGCTCCGTCTCTTTAACATCGTAGAGCGTCACCATATTCTCCGTGCGACCACCGAAGAAAGCATCACGAGGATTTAAGGGTTCCGCAGTCGTCAGCGGATGATCCCGTATGAGTTCACGAATTTCAGCACTAGTTTCCAAAAGCCTGTCCCACTCACATTCCCAAATTTCCGTTAACTGGTAACCACCCGAGCGAATTCTATTAGCTATAGCAAGAGTTCTTTCTAACCGCTCGTCCATTGATATATCACCGCGTTGTTTACAGTCTCTATTGAGGGAAAAGTATTGAGGGCAGCCGTGCCAATAGCAGCCATGAAATTGTAATACGTACGCGGTATTGCCTGCTTCATAATAGCCGTCGACTAGTAAATTTTGAGGTAGTCTAAATTCGCGCGAACGACCAGCGTGTATAATACGCTTTCCGAGAGTATGCTCCATCCATACAAGCCATGAAATAGCCTTTTTTGATTGGGTATGCACCCACCTATAGCCACCCAGCGGCATAATGCCGATCGTATTGTCTTTGAGGAAATTTTTCCGAAAGACCCTGAAGCAGGCCGAGGCTATCGTTGTGCTCTCGTCAAACGGACAAACCCGGCCGCTGGCTATAAACATGTCACGAAAAGCCATACACGCGCGTCTCAAGATCGTGACGTCGTCCGTGCAGTAGCTTACGAATTCCTTCGAAAAGTCAAACACATAGTCTCTGTCTTTAGACTCATGATACCAGGTTAAGAATTTTTCACGCTCTGCGGGGCGCATCGTGTCGGGAGAATAATACTCTACGGCTGGTAGAGGACCCACATAATTTTGATTTTCCGGCCTGTTAAACAGATGAGGGAAAACACCTTTAACGATAGCTCCTGTGAGACCGAAGGCTTTAGGAAGCGCACTGAGAGGCATGTGAAAATAGTTTAGACTGTCGAGAAAAACAAGTTTTTCAACACGCATCGAGATGATTTTCGTACCGTTCATAATTATACTCGGCAGTTGGACCTTTTTTTCTTCGATTAAATAGCGCAAAATGAACTGCGCATCAAAGCCACCGGCATTATGAGCAATACAGATAGTACGCGAAAAATGCTTGACGCGCTGCATAGCAAGCTCGATCAATTGACCCACAGGCTGCTGTCGAAATACATATTGTCGAGAGTCGCAATACTCGCATGGCTCGGCCATCGAATCACGAGTGCAACAATACGTGCAAACTCGTTGAACTACGCACAAGTTGGGCTCGTGTAGAAAAGTATTCGCATCGCCTGGTACCTGTGTACATGGCTGAGTCTCAAAATCGTAGAATATAAAAAGTATTTTCCCCGTGCTTTGACCACCGCGAAAAGGCTTCATAAAGCACATGTGATAATTGGGTCGATCCGCTCTGCATACTTTACAAAAGGCAACACCGCAAACGTGTTTTCGTCTTTTATCGAGAGGCCTGACAATTTTCAGGCATTCGGGGCACCGTTTGAACGAGGCACACACGCTGTTTGATTTGCGTTTTCTGTACTGTTTAACAATCAAATGATTTTCGAAACATTGCACCCCGTAAAACTCGCGCGCGGACGCCTCGCATCGAATAGCTGCATTTACTTCGGGATCGCACGGTGGTGACGTCATACAGCGCGGGCACTTTTTTTAAAAACATCTATGGCTAAATCTACGGTATTGCGAATTACACGAGGAGCAAAAATCGCGGCTTCCCACGGCGCCTCGTAAATTTAATATCGGTTGATAATGATGCGAGCGCTCGTAATATAAAATGTGCAGCGTGTGTTCGATTTTGCCAAAAGTATTTGAGACTTGCTGCGAGCCATCGAACAAAGGTGCATTCCCCCTCCCGAGTGTCAAAAATTCATAAACTACTATGGCAATACCGTGCTGCGCGAGATAATTCTGGTAGAGAGCAATCTCACGGACACCGCAGCCGTTTGACGGTACTATAACTCCTGCTGCGTTCGTTAATTCAAGAGCAGCGTTTTTCTGCAATGAACCATTAGTCTGTCTCATACGTTGCCAGTTTGCATGTAAACTACCTGAGCGTATTTCGCCCCGTTCGGCATACGCGCGCGCCGCCGCCAGGGACCGTGGTAAACAGAGAGTATCGGTATTGCGTATCGTGAGAATGGATTTTTTTGCTACCCCCTCATGTGTTAAGCGTTTTCTGCCAGTGCCCTCAACGCCCCTGACAATACTGGCTTTGATTATGCATGCATCGTCAATATTCAGTGACGCAGCGCTCTGAGCAACGCTCATTATCAACTGCCAAATATCATCGAACGCGCAATCTCTAATGGGTTGTATTATTTGTTTCACGGTTGCAGAATTCTTATTGTGTTATGATAATAATAATATGGGTAATTTTGGATTTCGAAACCATCTAGTACATTTTATTGAAATATAATCAGTCAGACTCGCAAAATTATTTCACCTGTCATTTCATTATTCAGTCTATTATTCATTACATCGGTCCATTGGCACAATTCAATACATAAATATAATTACGATAACAATATCTGCACGAGGGCCATGCGCTATATGTACATGCAATTTATATGTACATAAATACGGTAACAACGTCGGCACGGAGGCCTCATGCGATAAATAACACACACAAAAACCGGAGCGTCACTCGTCTCGATAGCTCTTTCAATAATTCTTATAATCGGTAAAATGGAGCGTCTTTTGGCACGCTGACCTAAATTTTGTATAATATATAAAATGTTTCTTTTGTAACGAATATAAAGTCTTTTGGCACACTGACCAATTTAATGGTAAACCTAGTTATCACTGAGCTTCGCTCGATACGCATTCCGATAGAAATTTCACACACACATATAAAACGAAGCGTCTTTTGGCACGCAAACCTAAATTTTATTATACGAGGTAGCGTCTTTCGGCACGCTGGCCAATATCATTTATCATATATAAAACGAAGCGTCTTTTGGCACGCTGACTCAAATTTTCTCTAATTAGTAACTAGCATAACGGCTTTACATATAAAAATGAGCGTCTTTTGGGACGCTGGCCCAAATTTTATATTCTTAGGCAAACTCACTGGACGGGATGTTGATTACTGTTTGCTTTCTCATGATTTTTGATTTAAAGATCTACTCACAGTTGTCCGATTCAATATTTTGATTAAAGACTGGTACTCCTTTTTTGTCGTAATTCGATGTGATGACTCGATGACGGTTGATACTTTTGGTGTCCATTCGAGCGCCAGTGATTCCGAATTATCCTTTTTGATGGGGAAGATTTATCGAGAATTGTGATCACTAATTCTCGATGAAAATTCATTTCCCTCCGAACGACTGCCGAATCAGGTGAAGCCGCCACCGAGATCCGGAATTTGTTGTTGAATACTTGGAGTCCACGAGGTGAGCGTCAGACCTGGCGATTGCGTGCCTTTTTTGGTCTGATGCTCGTTGTCGCAATTTTGTTAGTCAGGTTAACGTGCGTGAGCAATATCTCGAAAATATTATCGAGATATTGAGCGTACTTTCCTCGCGCACATTTTCGTAACAATCTTTTTGACGATTCGGGCTCGTGCTTCAAGATGCACGCGGATTTTCTTACGCCATGATATGATCGGACGCCCGTGACGCGAGTTTTTCCGCACGTGTTTCTCGTCCAACCGTCGTCCAGCAAGAGAGCTAGAGCCAGCGTCTTTCTCTCCGTCCTCGCAGTGCATGTCACTTACTCTAGCGCCATCTATATCATCTATTGGTCACATGGTCTTCGAACCCACGGGCGGGAAATTCAAATTTCTTAATCAGTATTATTTTCACCTACAGGGTCGAAACGAGAGCCAAACGGGTCCGTGTGGTAAACTGCTCGAGGCAGACGATATACCTATGTAATCGCCAGCCTCGCAAGACGCTGTGATATACGTCAAAAGGTCACGAAACGCTCCTTCCAGCCATGGTAATAAATGGTCACCAGGTGGGGGCTGACGAATGCGTACGGTGATTTCTCGGCCTCGTAGTTTAAAACGCTTGAAGTACCGACGAGCCTCCTCGATGATCTCAATACGCGCGCCTGGCGGCTGTACATCGTCGAAGAACTCATCGCGCTGTCGTCTACGACCGAAACCTTCTTGTACGCCTGTAAAAATGAGTAGGAATGCTTAAAATTGCTTAACCATGTCAATAAGTAAGCTCAAAATGTACCTGGTGTTATTGCTACTTCTAACCACGGACGTCTACAAAGCGTCTTCATCAAACAGCAGAGATATTGACGCATAACCTGCCGTAAAATATAATAACTCACTCTCTATTTTTTTTGCAAACAAAATCTTTCAGGTTAATATTAGCTTTGCAAAACCGATAATGTATATACCTATGCGAGTAATAAAGAGGGGTTCGTTTACCTGAGTCGTCACTCGAACTCAAAAGACGATTTAGCCAAGCGTCATCAGCACCATCATCAGCATCGTGCGGTAGATCGTTTTCACCTTGCTGCTGTGGTGAGGCACCTCCAAAAGGCCACATCCATAGTTGGTTGTCCCTATGTTCGTATTCCTCATCAGGGTGTTGCACGTCGTTGACTATCTCGTGAGCCCATTGCTCCAGCATGATGTTGCCTCTCGCTTACACCCTGATCGGTGCTATCGTCGTCGCCGTCGTCGTCGTCGCCGTCGTCGTCGCCGTTGGCACGCTCGGGGTTATTCTCGTTAAAACGATGATTCAAATCTGCATGTGTTTTATTATTAATGTCTGATAAAAGCGTATTGTTAATGTATGATAATGACTTATTATTAATACTTACACTCGTTACTGCCGGAAAATATTTCGGACGGGTGGCCCATACTGGATGTAGACGGCCGGACAAGGGTCTCAGCGTCGGAAATACCCCCAGATATATCTACTGGACTTAGAACCGGCTGCTGTAGTATCCCTTCTTCTTCAACATCTGTTATTGGGGATAGCTGAAGGTAATCAGGAAGTCTATCAACAGTCTCCTCATTGCTGCTCGCGGGGCGTAGATCAGGACCAGCAAGCGATTCAGAGTCTGTGCAATTATTGCGCAAAGGTCCTTCAGCCGCGGCATCTAGATGATCGTCATGCACGCTTTCATCATCTCGCGCTATTTCTTCCTCCACGGCTTGCGCCCCCTCGACGAGTGCAGCTTCTTCATCGGAGCTCGCATCATAGAGCCGACGATAATCTAGGGTACTTCTGCATTACCACGATATCACACTTAAAAAAGATGCACGCCCGCTACGGAGCACAACTTACCGTTTATTTCATTGATGAGATTATGTGTGCACGGAATAGTCTCAAGATTTCTGCGTTGTAATTCTTCAAACACACATAGGAGAACCCTGTAGCCTCTAAACAGACCTCTGTTATAGGCTGTCATAAGGGCTCGCAGCGGAGCCCACCATAGCACATATTTCAAGCGCGTTATGAGAGAATTTTCCGGTAAATATCGCAATTCGGTGCACCAGTTATTATTACACCTTCGGCGAAGTTGTGCATTCCGCGTTTTGACCAAGCGAAGAAGATCTAAAATACACGTACGGATATTACGGCTATCCATAGATGCTCCTGAGAAATGTATCGAGCGCTGTCTAGATCACTACTGACAGCTTTTTTCAATTGTTCAAATGCTCGCATTGTCACGAGCAATTTTTATGTCTGCGTTTTATCGCACATACATGTAGCACATTCGAAGACGATAGCCTTTTTGAAAATCTCGAGATTTATTCCTCTGAGCGTCTAAACTGATATTTCGCGCAGCTGCATTTTTGCTGACTCGCGAGCATTCCTGAAAGTATCTTCATCAACGTCTCCGTCGAGCGTTTATTGCCGGAGAAGTTTCATGTTAAAATCATAGTCGAATTCAAATTCAACGTTCTCTAAGGGCCTGCGCTCTCTATTTAAAAAAGATAGAACGAGTATAAGTATACTATGCTATATACAGGCTATCCCTCAGCTGAATGTTCCCGAGGATGTAGACTGAAATTCGGAATAGGTTGATATAAGTATGTATGGACTCGGATCAATCTCTGAATTGTTATTCATTTTTAAAAGGATACGGTGTGAGCGACGCGTTTGCGTGTGTACAGTAGCAAACGGGCCAGTGCCCCGCATACACGTATGTTCGTGCTCGTCGATGTGCGCACTCTACAGCAGGTACGAAAATCCGCACAAAGAGGAGAGGCCGAGAATACAGCTTCTCCCTTGTGGAGAGCACGTATGCTCGTACCCATCGGTGTGCACTCTGGTACGAATATCCGCACAAAGAGGAGAGGCCGAGAATACAGCTTCTCCCTTGCGGCCTGCTACGAGGGCGCGCGCGCGCGTGTGTGTGTGTGTGTGTGTGTGTGTGTGTGTGTGTGTGCGCGTGCGTGCGTGCGTGCGTGCGTGCGTGCGTGCGTGCGTGCGTGCGTGCGTGTGTGTGTGTGTGTGTGCGCGCGCGCGCGTGTGTGTGTGTGTGTGTGTGTGTGCCAGCAAGCGGCTCTGTGATACAGCACACGTATGCTTGCGTCCGTCGGTGGGCGCGCTCTATAGCAGATACGAATATCCGCACAAAGAGGAGAGGCCGAGAATACAACTTCTCCCTTGTGGGCTGTTACGAGGGCGCATGTGTGTGTGTGTACCAACAAGCGGCCCGATGTCACGACACACGTATGCTCGTGCCCGCCTGTGTGCGCGCTCTATAGTAGGTACGAATATCCACACAAAGAGGAGAGGCCGAGAATACGACTTCTCCCTTGTGGTTTGCTACGAGGGCGCGTGTGTGTGTACCAACCAGTATTGGGCAGCACTAATTACTTTGAGTAATTAATTACATTGAAATTACTAATTACACCTATAATTTGTAATTAAAAAGATAAAACATTACTAATTACATTGCAACTTGAAATAATACAAATTTTAATTACAAATTACAAATGTAATTAGAATATTTTTTTCTTTCTAATTACAAATTACAAATGTAATTAGAATATGTTTTTTTTCTAATTACAAATTATAAATGTAATTAGAATATGTTTTTTTTCTAATTACAAATTACAAATGGACTTCCGTTTCCGGAGTGGATGAGAGAGAGCGTGTGTGAGACAGCTGAGAGGGAAAGAGGGGAAAAGTGAGTGCGAGGGTGGTGGAAAAAAAGCGAAAGTGAGGTGAACGGTGAAGGGGAAAGTGGGGAGTGTGGTGGAGAAGGAAAAAACAGGGCGACGGGAGAACTAAAGAAGGAAGACGAGGTGAAAGGTGGAAGCGAGGTTAGAAAGAAAGGGCGAGGCAGGGGCGGTGAGGCAGAGAAAACGGGAAGGGAAGGAGAAGGCGAGTGGAGTCGGTGAGACGGCAGCGGCAGAGGACGGCGGAGACAGGAAGCGGTTGGAGAAAGGAACGAGGCGAGGCAGGTAGGTAAAACAGGGAGGTGGTAAAGGACTCGGCGGGTAAGGAGAATAGGAAGGTATGGGTGATGAGGGAAAAAGCAAGGAGGAGCGCGAAGAGGCGAGGGGGCGAGTGGGGGAGGCAGGGAGAGAGGAGGAGGAGATAGCAAAAAGGAAGGGAAGGAAAACGAACGCGGAAAGGCTTCGCATGGAAAGAAGCACGAGCGTGGGGGAGATAAGTGAATTGTGGAAGAGGAAGAGGGAGCGGACGGAGGAAAAAGAACAGGAGGGGGAGGAGGCTTTTCAAAAAAGCAGGAAGGTACAGAGGTCGCCAGAAGGAGGGCGACAGGAGGGGGGAGGGCTGGAGGGGATGATCGCAGGAATGAGGGAGGAGGTCAGGAGGGGATTGGCGGAAGTAAAGGCGGAAATACAGGGGCAAGGAAGGAAAGTCGAGGAGGAACTAGGGAGGATGAGGGGAGAGATGAAGTTGGGAGAGGAAAGATGGAGAAGAGAAAAGGAGACGATGGAAAGGAGGATAAGGGAAGTAGAAGGGAGGATGAAGAAAGTAGGGGAGCAGGAGAAAGAGATGGAAAAAATCGGGGAGAGACTGAGAGAGCTGGAGAGTGCAGAGGGAGGAAGAAAGCAGGGGGGAGGAGAGGGGGAAGAAGAGTGGTTAAGGGGAGAGAAGGGACAGACGGAGAGGAGGGTACAGGAAATGGAAAGGAAAATGGAAAGAAGGGAGAGGGAGGAAAGACGAAGGAACTTCATCATAAGGGGAGCGATGAGGGAAGGAACGGCAAGGCAAGCGGTGGTGGAGGTGCTGGAGAAAATAGGAGCGGAAGGGAGAGTGGAAAGGGTGAGAGAGTTGAAGAATGGGGCAGGACAAGGAAAGGAGAGAATGATAGAAGTGAGAATGGAAGAAAGAGAGGGGAAGAAGGAGGTGATGAGGAGGAAAAGGGAATTAAGAGGGAGGAGAGAAAGAATAGAGGATGATTTGACATGGAAGGAAAGGAGGATGCAGTGGAGACTGAGAAGAATAAGGGACGAAGAGGAAAGGAGGGGGAAGAGGGTAAAGCTGGGGTACGGGAAGGTGATAATAGAGGGGGTCACGTGGTTCTGGGACGAGAGTAGGGAAGTACTGAGGGACTGGAGGGGAAAGGAAAGAGAAACGGAAGAAGGAGAGGGAGGAAGACAAGAGGAAAGGGAGGCGGTAGGGGGTAGAGAACAGCCAAAAAACGGGTAGAAAAGGGGAAAGGAAAGAGGGAAATAAAGAAAGGAAAAGGAGGGAGCTGGAAGGTGGCGTTTTGGAACGTAGCGGGTCTCACAAACAAGGACAAGGAGTTTTGGAGGGGGCTGGAGGATTGGGAAGTGGTGGTGATGGTGGAGACATGGGTAGAGGAAAAAGGATGGGATAGAATAAGAGAAAGGCTTCCTAGGGGATACACGTGGATGACACAATGGGCGAGGAAAATAAATAGAAAAGGGATGGCAATGGGGGGGATGGTGATAGGGGTGAGGATGGAGATGAAGGCGGAAATAAAGGGAGAGAGGAGGGAGGAAGAGGGGATAATGGCGGTAAAGGTGGAAGCAGGGGAGGACAGATGGACCATAATTGGGGTGTATGTGAACGGGGACATAGAAAGGAAAACGGAGAAATTAAAAGGATGGATGGAAAAGCAGGAGGAAGGAGGAAGGGTTATAATCGGAGGGGATTTCAATGCGAGGACAGGAGAAGAGGGAGGAGGAGGATGGGAGGATAAGGGAGAGGAGGAGGAAGGCAGGAGATCAAAAGACAAGACGGTAAATACGGAAGGGAGGAAGTTAATAAAGGTGCTAGAGGAGACGGGGTGGGAAATATTAAATGGAAACATAGAAGGGGACGAAGACGGGGAATTCACATACACAGGGGGTAGGAGGGAGACCGTAATAGATTACGTGCTGGGGGAGAATGAAACGAGGGAAGGGGTAGAGAGCATAAGGATAGGGGATAACGTCGAGTCGGATCATCACCCAGTGATAGTGACGATGAAAAGAGGAAAGCGGGAAAGAAGAAGACAGGGGAAGGGGGAAAGGAGAGCAGGGTCTGGCAAGTGGTCGGAAAGGATGAAGGAGAAATATGGGAGAAGGATAGAGGAGGCAGGAGTGGAAGGACGAGGGGTCCAAGAAGTGGTGAATGAAATAACAGGGAACATGAAGGAGGCCATGAAGGCAGGCGAGGAGAAAGTGGGCAAAGAGAGGAGAGCGACGAGGGGAGGATGGTGGGATGAAGAATGCAGGGAGAAGAAGGGGGAGATGAGGGAAGAGCTAAGGAAATGGAGGAAAGGAAAAAGCACAAAAGAGCGTTATAGAGAAAAGAAAAGAGAGTACGGAAAGTTGTGCAAGAGGAAGAAGGAGGAGGAAAGAGAAAGGAGAATAAGAGAGATAGCGGAAGCGAAGACGGAGAACAAGGTGTGGGAAATAGTGAATAGGGGAAGAAAGAAAAGGAAAAGAGTGGAGGAGAAAATAAAAGCGGAAGAATGGAAACGATATTTTATCGAGTTGTTGGGAGGAACGGAAGGAAGAGAGGAAACGGGGGCAGGGAGAGAGCGAAGAGGAGACACGGAGGAGGAATTAGGGAAAGAGGAAATAAGGAAGGCGGTGCAAAGGGTCAAGGAGGGAAAAGCGATGGGAGGAGATGAAATCCCAAACGAAGCATGGAAATGGGGAGGAGAGAAGGCGATAGAGTGGGCATGGGAAATCTGCGGGAAGGTATGGAGGGGGGAAGGATGGCCAGAGGAGTGGAAGGAGGGGATAATTGTGCCAATAATAAAAAAGGGACAAGGAACGAGGGTAGAGGAGTACAGGGGGGTGACGTTGTTGCCCTCGCTGTACAAGATTTACGCGGCAGTACTGGCAAAAAGATTGGAAGAAGAAGTGGAAAGGAAAGGAGCGGTACCACAAAACCAAACCGGCTTCAGAAGGGGAATGGGAACAATCGACAACATCTACGTCCTGAACCACGTTATAGGAAGGCAGGTGGAGAAAAGGAAGGGAATGTTGGTGGCGCTCTTCATCGACCTGAGAGCGGCCTTCGACTCAGTAGACAGGAAAGAATTGTGGAAGGCGTTAGAGAGGAGAGGAATAAGGAAAGGGCTAAGGGAAAGGATAAAAGAAATATACGAGGAGACGAAGAGCAGGGTGAGGGTAGGGGGAAAGACAGGAGAGGAATTTTGGACGGAGAAAGGGGTAAGGCAGGGATGCCCGCTAAGCCCGCTCCTGTTCAATGTCCTGACGGCGGATCTCGAGGAGGAATTGAAAAAAGGGGAATGGGTGGGGGATAAAGATAGGGAGGGAAAAGGTTTTCTCTCTAGCGTACGCGGATGACGTGGCGGTGCTGGCAGAAAGGGAGGAGGACATGCGGAACATAATTAGGAGGCTGGAGAGGTATTTCGAGGGCAAGAAGCTGGAGGTGAACGTGGGGAAGACTAAGGTGATGAGGTTCCGGAAAGGAGGGGGGAGGTTTAAGAAAAATATATGGAAATGGGGAGGGGAGGAGCTGGAAGAAGTAAGGGAATTCAAGTACCTAGGGTACATGTTCAGGAGGAACGGGGGGCCGGAGGGGCACATGGAAGACAGAGTAAGAAAGGCGGGAACAGTGATGAGGCAGGTTTGGGGAACAGGGAAAAGGGAATTTGGGAAAGACGTGGGGAGGAGGATGTGGCTGTTCGACACCTTGGTGTGGACGGTGATGGGATACGGAGCGGAGATCTGGGGGTGGGAAGAAAGAGGGGAGATGGAAGCGATGCAGGAGAGATATGGGAGGTGGGTATTGGGGCTCGACTGGACAACACCAGGGTATTTGGTGAGGGAGGAGCTGAAAAGGGACAAGATAAGGACGAGAGCAGGTAGAAGAGCTTGGAAATACGAGGAAAAGCTAAGGAAAGGGGGAGGGAGCGAATGGGCAAGGAAGTGCTGGGAGGAGATCAGGGAAAGGGAGAGAAGAGGGGAGCAAAGGAGATCGAAATGGGAGAAAGGCAGGGAGGAGTTCAGAAGGATTGGGGGGGGGGGAGGGAGGAAGAAGAACAGAATCAAGAAGAGCAGGGATACAAGAGAAAGGAGGAGGAGGATAGAGCAGAGCAGAAAAGGGAAAGGTGGGAAAAGATAATGGAGTCGAGATACAATAGGTGGTACAAGGAGGTAAGAGTGAGAGGGCTTCCAGGGTACCTGAATGCGGGATGGGGGGAAGAGCGGTATAGGAGAGTGGCAAGATTCAGGATGGGGAACGAGATGAGAGAAGGAAAATACTGGGAGAAGGAGGAAGAGAGAGAATGCACGATATGTGGAGAAGAGACGGAATCGTGGGAACACGTGGTGGATAGGTGCGGAGGAGGAGATGGGGAGGAGAGAGGGATAGGAGAAAGGATAATAGAGATCTTGGACGAAGAGGGCGGGGGGGAGGGATGGATGAAGAGACTGGAAGAGAGGAGGAAGGAAAGGGGAAGGGAGGGAGGGGAAGGAGAAGGAGAGGAAGAAACGGAGTGAAAGAGGAATGGAGTGAGAGGAGGAAACGGAAGTCGGACGGCGGGGAGAAGAGAGAGAGGAGTAGTATTAAGGAAGCCAGCGAGATAAAGATAAGTAGGATTAAGGCGGTGCGGCGCAGGCGGCGGAAAGAGAGAGAGACAGCGGCGAAGTAGATGTAAGATAGGTTAAGTAGAATAAGGAAAGTGTAAAGAAGAATTGTGAGGGAGGAGGGGAAACGGAAGCCTTTGTAACCCTACGGGGAACGAATAAAGCATACATACATACAAATTACAAATGTAATTAGAATATGTTATTTTTGTAATTACAAATTACAAATGTAATTAGAATCGATTTTCTTTTAAATTACAAATTGCAAATGTAATTAGAATTTTTTTCTTTCTAATTACAAATTACAAATGTAATAAGAATATGTTTTTTTCTAATTACAAATTATAAATGTAATTAGAATATGTTTTTTTTTCTAATTACAAATTACAAATGTAATTAGAATATGTTTTTTTTGTAATTACAAATTACAAACGTAATTAGAATCGATTTTCTTTTAAATTACAAATTCCAAGTGTAATTCGAATCGATTTTTCTGCTAACTACAATTTACAAATATTAATAATATAGATTTTTCTTACGATTACATATTACGGATGTCATTAAAATGAGACTTCGATCTGGCTTAAACAAAAATTTGAAACGAAACCAAGTCGATTGATTGTGAGTCTCGAAAAAAATTCGAGCCCAATCTATGGTCTCGGTCGTTTCCCGGTCTATAATAGTTTTATCAGTTTTATTGGTGTTGGCTGAATTTGAGGATTTTTATTATCCAGGCGCCTTTCTTCTTGACCCCTTCAGCGGCAAGAGGATTTCACTATTTGTGTATGTGTCATATGCTGGACAAAAAATTCAATTTAAATGAAACCTGGCGCTTATGAGGTTTTTTGGTCGCTAATTACGAATTCAAGGTCAAAATTTCGAAATTCAAAATAGTGGGGCAAATATAGAGGATCGAAAATGAAAGTTCATTTAATTTTATAAAAAATCGGCTCTCGGGGGTTATCATAGTCATTGATTACGAATCTGTCTTTCAAATTCAGAATAAAAAAACGGCGGATCTAATGTGGCAGACCTCAATACAAGAATTTACATGATTCGCAAAATAATTGGTATTAAGGGGTTTTCAAGGTCGCTTATTACGCATCTGCCCTACAAATTAAGAAATTCAAAATGGTGGATCCGATATGGCGTCACGAAATGCAAAAATTGTATACAATCGGATAAAACTCAGTACTAAGGGGTTTTTGAGGCCGCTGATTACTAGTCCAAACTCACGATACATACATTCAAAACAGTGTCTCCAATATGGCAGACCATGATATAATAATGTATTCGATTCCCATGGGAATTGGTATTACAGGGTTTTGGAGGTCACTGAATACGAATCTGCCTTCAAAATACTCAAATAAAATAGTGGGTCCAGCATTGCGCATGAATTACCAGTATTTACTTGGTGCGAATGATAATTAGTAGTAAGGGATTTTTGAGGTCGATAATTACGAATCTGCCTGTAGAATTCGAAAATTCAAAATGGCGGATCCAGAGTACCAAGTTTCCACGGATTCCACTCAATGTTTGCATTTTGATACGCGATGGTAGATCTGCTATTTTTTAATTCTGTATTTCGAGAGCACATTCATAACCAGTGACCTCGACAACCCCTTGACACCAAATATCGAGCTAATCGCGTAAATTACGGTATTTTAGTCCGCCATATTGAATCCACCATTTCGAATTTCTGAATTTAAAGAGCGGATTTGTAGTTAGCAACTTTGAAAACCCCTTCATAGCAACTATCATGCAAATAGAGTAAATGATTGTACTTTGGTCCATCATATTGGATCCACTATTTTGAATGTATATAGTTTGAGTTGGGACGCGTAATTAGCGACCTCAAAAACGCTCGAGTACCGACCGTCGTGCGAATCTATTAAATTATTGTAATTCAGTTCTCCATATTGGATCCGCCATTTTGAATTTGGAAAATTCAAGGCTAGATTAGCACTCAGCTACCCCAAGAACCCCTAGGTACAGAGTTTTAGGAAAATTGATGTTTTTTAGAATTTAACGTCCACCCCGTTGGATTCGCCATTTTGAATTCCTGAATTTTGAGGAATGTGAATTTTGTTAATTATGAAAAACAATTAATTCAAATTACATTTTTCATTTGTAATAATAAGAAAAATCGATGCTGATTAGATTTGTAATTAGAAGAAAAATTAATTATAATTACGCTTGTCATTTGTGATTAGGAAAAAAATCGACTCCAAATCGATTACACTTGTGATTGGTAATTCGAAAAAAATATATTCTAAATACATTTTTTATTTGTAATTAGAAAGAAAAAATATTCTAATTACATTTATTATTTGTAATTAGGAAGAAAAAAATATTCTAATTACATTTATAATTTGTAATTAGGAAGAAAAAAATATTCTAATTACATTTGTAATTTGTAATTAGAAAAAAAACCGTTCCCAATTACATTTGTAATTTGTTATTAGAAAAAAAAATCGTTCCTAATTACATTTGTAATTTGTAATTAGAAAAAAAACCGTTTCCAATTACATTTGTAATTTGTAATTAGAAAAAAAACCGTTCCCAATTACATTTGTAATTTGTAATTAGAAAAAAAACCATTCCCAATTACATTTGTAATTTGTAATTAGAAAAAAAACCGTTCCCAATTACATTTGTAATTTGTAATTAGAAAAAAAACCGTTCCCAATTACATTTGTAATTTGTAATTAGAAAAAAAAACCGTTCCCAATTACATTTGTAATTTGTAATTAGAAAAAAAACCGTTTCCAATTACATTTGTAATTTGTAATTAGAAAAAAAACCGTTCCCAATTACATTTGTAATTTGTAATTAGAAAAAAAACCATTCCCAATTACATTTGTAATTTGTAATTAGAAAAAAAAAACCGTTCCCAATTACATTTGTAATTTGTAATTAGAAAAAAAACCGTTCCCAATTACATTTGTAATTTGTAATTAGAAAAAAAAACCGTTCCCAATTACATTTGTAATTTGTAATTAGAAAAAAAACCGTTCCCAATTATATTTGTAATTTGTATTTCACAGTTTTTACAATTATGAATTATAATAGTAATTCGTAACTAAATTATTTCTAATTACAAAATGCCATTGTAATTAGCCTTTTTTTTTACTAATTACAAAATACCGTTGTAATTAGCAATTTTTTTTTACTTATTACAAATTACAGTTGTAATTTGTAATTAGAGTATCATCAATTAAAAAAACGCCCAACACTGGTACCAACAAGCGGCCCGATGTCACGACACACGTATGCTCGTGCCCGCCTGTGTGCGCGCTCTATAGCAGGTACGAATATCCGCACAAAGAGGAGAGGCCGAGAATACGGTTTCTCCCATGTGGGACTGCTGTGCAAAAGATTTTGACAGTTATCAGCATAATTCGCAAACTCCTGCGGTGAGTTCACCGACGGATGAACTCATCGTGGAGCGGAGCTAAACTGCATCGCTTAGCTTGTACACGTGCTCACCGTCGGCTGAGCTCATCGTAGAACGATCGCGCTCACCGTCGGGTGAGCTCATCGTAGAACGATGCATTGACTACCCCGCACACGTGCAATTATGCTGACCTGTCAAAATCTGCAAAAGATGCCCTCCATACGACAGGCAGCTTCAGTTCCTCTTCAGACACCGTCGCGCGCGTTCCACCAGTCCACGAAAAAAATGTATCCCGAGTGCTTCGAGCTCCCTGTGGCTCCATTTGCGTGTCGCGTTTCCCGCGTCGACGGCTTAGCCGTTTATATACGCACCGTGGCGACGGGCGAAACGCATGAATTGCTACGTGAAGCCCTATACTCGTTTTACATCCAGCGTCAGGCGGGAGTACGTCTTCCGTTCGACGATATTGTGCCGGGAGCATCGTGTGTGACAATCCCCGCGGGTGGCTGTGGCGTGCTCCGCGGAAATGTAGTGTCGTGCGACTCCGAGGGTTATAGCGAGGTTTTTTTTGTTGACGAGGGATACAGCGGGTACGTAGACGCGGCCTCGCTGTATGCCCCCGCGCCCTTTTGCGCGTTTGTCGCGGGCCTCGCCATCCAGTGCGCGGTTTCGGGGATCGCGCATCTCGAGGCCATCCCCTTCGTCTCGGACCTGCTCGCGGATCTCGTAGAGAAACGCGTCGTCGTGGCTGTGGCCGAAAACGGCACCCCCCTCCCCCGTGTGCTTATGTACAATGGGGTCGACGTCGCGACAGTATTAATCGCGGCGTTGAACGACGGGCCCGAACCCGTCGCTTTTTACGACGCGGCGTGGCCCGACGACGGGTTCGACGACTCGTTCGAGCCGGAGGGGTTGGAGAATGAGCCGTGACACTCGCGCTAGTGTGTGCGCGCGCGCTTGTGTGTGTGTGTGTGTGTGTGTGTGTGTGTGTGTGTGTGTGTGTGTGTGTGTGTGTGTGTGTACACCCTCGGAGTACACCGTCACCAGGAGCAGCAACGGCCTCGGTGAGTAATATAGAATTATTTCCAAAAAAACCATTTTTCATAAAGTAAAAAAAGGGGCCACTATGGCGAACCCTCCACGCCGGCCATCCCCACTCCATCCCCTCCACCTCGGATACCGAGGAGGGGGAGGGGTGGGGGGATAAGGACGGTCATCCCCACTCCACCCACCCACCACCTCGGCTACCGAGGAGTGGGGGTAGGAGTGGGGATGAGGAGTGGGGGTCGCCATAGTGGCCCCCATACTACTAACGTAGAATCGAATATATATAACATTCGTCAGAAGAACGAAAGAAATCCGTCGTATTGGGACAAAATGGTAATAGGAAGGAAAGTATCCGACCTCCAGTCTGTTTACGCTAGCTTCTCCGTCCGTTTTCTCGAAAACTAAGTGATTATATCAATTTAGTGATTATATCAATTTACTGCTTCCGGTATGTTATAATCGACAGCTACAACTGCGTGGAGTTTGAAAATGACCGTGGGTTCTGAACGTCTGCCCCTCATTGATAAATTTTGATGTTTTCTTTCAGACGTCGGAAATTGAGAAGAGAAGCCAGCGTGAACGATGTTCAACATGCTGGTACCATAGATCCGGAAAAACACGACGTTCCCGAACGCGTGCAGCTCGGGAAGTCTGACGACCGGGTGGTCAATGGATTACCCGAGAGACGAGCCATCTCTGATTCCCCGGAGAAAAGTCGGGAAGCGAGCTCTTCTCGCTTCTTCGCGGACCCGGCCGTCGCTAAACCTACTTTTGGTGAAGGACATTCCCAAGTAGCTGTGCAAAATTTATGTATAACCTGCGATGCGTACGGTAACCGAGAGGTCAAGGAACCCCACGTGGGTTTGGTCACCGTTAACCGGTGTCAGAGAAAGCCAGGGCTAGGCTTGCCTAAGTTCTGTGATGCGTTTGATAGATCCGCCGTATTTAACGACTGCATCAGCCTAGTAGTTGCATGCGATATAGATATAAGCAATAATGTTGAGCAAAACGACCAGGTGCAAGCTGCATCACCCGAGAGAGCCGAGAGGAGGGACGTGCTGCATCGAGTCGTACTGGACCCACGTAATAATACCTCGGCTCGTCCAAGCAATCAAAATTCCGCCCTTCCCATAGAGGAAGAACCGTGTGATGAACAATTCACGCGAGGTATTTCGCAACAATCGGAAAGTGCTGACGATTCCTTGATTGTTGAAAGTGATTCCCTGGACAAGGATCGTATTACTAAATGCACGATCGAAGGTCGTCGCATCGTTGACTTGACCTTTTTCCTACAAGAATTGCATGCTAAATTTGATAAGCATAACCCTCCGTTGCAATGCTCATTCAGCAACTTAAAGGCAATTCGGTATCGTGATCGTGGCTTACGTACACAGGTCTTTTTTAAGTGCGAAATGTGCAATTTTGAGTTTGCCGCGTGGACTGATCCCGACAATAAGAATATTATGGGCATTCATGAAAGCGCTGTATGCGGTACGCTCACTTCGGGTAT
Organism: Ophion obscuratus; assembly: GCA_964007375.1. Classification (NCBI taxonomy): domain Eukaryota; kingdom Metazoa; phylum Arthropoda; class Insecta; order Hymenoptera; family Ichneumonidae; genus Ophion; species Ophion obscuratus. Next base: position 4,123,345 of record OZ023322.1, read on the forward strand.
TGGATACAATACATTGCAGGAACAACTAGCTGCAATGTCTGTTCCACCTATGTCGGACAAAACTTACCTGAAGTTCCGCAACAGAATTTTCAATAACTTTCACGAAGTTGCTGAAAAGGAGAGGATAAAGGCTGCAGCGATATAAAGAGAGATTGCATATAAAAAAGGCCATGTTATAAATGGCATTCCGTACATTATAGTAATTACGGATGGTTTCTGGGCCAAACGGTCCTATGCCCGTAGTAAATATAATTCTCTTTCGGGTGTAGCCATGATTATTGGTCGAAAGAGTAAGTTGGTTTTATTCGTCGCCGTACGCAATAAGTATTGTACTACGCATGAAAGAGCGAAGCGACTAAATGTAGAGCCACCCGATCACGTTTGTTATAAAAATTGGGGTCGCGATCAAAGCTCAACTGCGATGGAAACCGACATCATAGTGGAAGGTTTTAAATCCAGCATAGAGTGTAATGGCTTAATCTATAAAACGCTTATTTCGGATGGCGACAGCACCGTATTTCAGGGGATTCGGAATGCCAACCCTTACGCTGAACACAAAGTTATTGTACAGAAATATGAATGCAATAACCATTTGTTTCGAAATTTGTGTCGAAAAACCGACTTCGCTTCTGCTATGAAGTTAAAAGCGCTTCCCACGAAGGGAGTAATAACCGTTACGAAATTACGTCAATGTGTGCATTGTAGCGGTTTGAAAATCCGCAACCTCGTTGAACGTGCAAGAGATTATCGCGAAATTGAAAATATATCGGAGGATGAAAAGGCTACGCGCTTGTGCGTGTTTAACATAGCCGGCCACGTGTTCGGTGTTCACTCAAATTGTCACACTCTTCCATTCGAGTGTGAACCGAAAGAAAATGAGAAAAATGTGATGACCGAATTTCGCGTAACCGGTATCTATCCTCTTGTTCATGAGGCGGTCAGATATTTGAGTTGCCATGCTCAATCTCTTTTGAAGAATGTCACCAATAATATGGCGGAGGCGTGGAACTCCATTGTGAATAAATTGAATTCTGGTAAAAGAATCAATTATTGCTTTGGAAATTCATACCAGATGAGATGTTTGGGCGCAGTGGTTCAATACAACATGCAGTCTATCGTTTCGAAGCTGCACCATAACAAAGGTACGAAAGTTCCCGATGCCGTAACAAATCTGGAAACTCATCGGCGCCATAAAAATGAATACAACCGCTTGTACGTACAGAGAAGACCCCGCCGTAAACCCGATCAATTTCAGGGTGGTGACAAAGACTACGGACCATCTGTTCATAAACCGGATTTGGATGAAAAAACGTTTAATGATGCCGTGGAACAATATTTCGATACATTAAAATCATCCCAGGCCAACTGGAGAGAGATTGAGAGATTAACAATATCGCAGAGTTCTTCTGAGGAATGGCAACGGCTGCATACTGAAATGATGACGGCATCGAGGTTCGGCTCCATATGTAGAATGTTGCCTGCCAATATGGTCGCCGCTATACGGTATCCAAAAATCCTTGGTACTGCTGCTGTACAGTATGTTCGCGAAAACGAGGAAAATGCGAAAAAGAAGATTGAACTTGAACTCGGGAAAACGATTGTCCCTTCCGGCCTTTTCATTGACAAAGAGATCCCTTACTTGGGGGCATCTCCGGGTTGTCTGATTGACGGTGATGGCATCGTCGTAATAAAATGCCCATTTTCAGCTAAAGATAAAGAATTGGGAAAAGTTATCTCGGAAAAGCCTACCATTAGACGCATTTTCGCTAAAAATGAATTGAATTCTATGAACAAGTCCCACGTTTACTATTATCAGGTGCAAGGCCAGCTTCATGTAACTTTGGGCAGCTATTGCATATTCGCATTGTGGACTTCTATGGAACTGAAATTCGCGACAGTACATAGAGACGACGAGTTTTGGGAGTCGAAAATGAGACCATTTCTTACTCGCTTTTATTTGAATTGTCTGCTTCCTGAAATCGTGGACAGTCGTCGCAATAGGAACATGCCTATTCGACATCCACAATACGTTTTGGAAGCCAGGACGAAAGCTCTCGAGAAGCAATGTGCGAAGAAGCGTTCGATTTCGGAATCGGAGATAGCAGTTAAACGAGCTTCCGTTAAAAGTAACAAAGGTATCGACTCGAGTACAAATGTAGCACCACCTGGCTCTAAAAGCGATGACAAAATTGCCCGTACCGATTGGATCTCACTCGAGAGTGATGACGAAATGGAGGTTTCTGGTCAAGAAACAATTGCTGCAGCTGAAACATTACTCGAAAATATTCGAGAAGATGTTACAGCTGAAGAGGTCGTACCACTGGTGCTATCCTCAAATAGTTTGTTAACCGATTCAGCGACCGACCTGTTTCAAAATATTGTGCAGCAAAATAGCTCCTTCCGTTGTAATCCTGCGTCGTATACCGCTTATTATAGCTGCATCAAGCCATGCATTCCGCGGCAACGGGATATACAAATAGTTGGTGGTAATAAAAGCGGCCATTCGAGTTGCCTTTATTGCGATGGTGACCAAATTTTTGTATATGATAGTCTTTGCTGCGCAGAATATGATTTGTTGAGCAAAGAGGTAAAGCGATATATAGGTAGGCACTATCCCCACGTCCATGTTGATGATATATTTATACAACCGGTGACAAAGCAGCCCGATTCCTTCTCATGTGGAATATATGCTGCCGCTTTTGCTGCTGCTATAGCTTTGGGCGACAATCCCACGTCACGAAATTATTCACGGGATGCGTTACGAATGAGACAGCATTTGGCGCATATACTGTCATCTCACAGGCTAACAACATCCCCTGAAGCATGAATCGTGGTACCGCTGCAATAATATGCGAGGTTTTCGGTAGACAGTGACACAGGGGGTCCTTCGCGTATTGCAAGCATCTGGGAACGCACTTGTATAGAAGTATAAGTGGGTTAGCGTGGGTGGGTGTTCCGGTGGCACCTAAAAGTGTCATTGCCAAAACAATTCCGTTGGCCGCTATTCTATCCGGTAACCGTTGTATGCAACGGCTGCCACGTCCGACCATGCGAGTATCACTGCAATTACACAACTTGCAAGCCGGAGTTGCTCTGTTGTGAAGAATGAATCGTGGTACCGCTGAAATAATATGCGAGCTTGTCGGCAGACGGTGATACAGAGGGTCCTTCGCGTATTGCAGGCATCTGGGAACGCACTTGTACGGAAGTATAAGTGGGTTAGCGAGGGTGGGTATTTCTGTGGCACGCAAAAGTGTCATTGTCAAAGCAATTTTGTTGGGCGCTGGTCATCCGGTAACCGTTGTATGCAACGGCTGTCACGCTTGACCGTGCAAGTGTCACTGCAATTGTACGATTTGTGAGCCCGAAGCTGCTGTTTTGTGATTGATATCTCTTTTTGCCAACTGTTTAAAAGTTTTAAAAGTACGCTAAGTTATTGAAAACTTTTTACGATGGTATCCACATTTTTGCATATGACACCAATTTTAACAATGTTCACCATGTTCAACCGGCGATGAAGTATCCCGATTCCTTCTCTTGTGAAATTGATTGTTCCACGGTAGCTTTAGGAGACGATCGTACGTCTTTAAATCATTCACCACATGCGTTACAAATAAAACAGTATCTAGGTATATACTGGAATCTTGCAAGCTGACAACATTATCTGAGACATGAATCATTATACCTAAATAATAGGCGAGGTTTTCGGCAATTAGGCAGTCCTAGCGTTGCAGGTAACTGGAAACGAAATTGTATCGGAATTGTGTTATTTGTGAGGTTATGTTGATATTATGAACATTATGATATTATTATGATATTATGATATTATGAACATGCCTTTGACGAGAGCGATACATTTAGGTGAGGAAAAAATCACCAATTTTCATTATTTTTTTTAACCGTAAGATTTCTTCACCATTTGTGAGACTTAGGGTATGTTTTGTTTGTTACAAGCCGGATTGTTGTCCGGTTGTAATATTATTATTTTATTATTTTGTGCGCGAGCTGGGGACTCCGGCACATGGATCCGTGTCTGTTTTAAAGCGGCGTAACGCACCTCACCTTTTATTGCTGACGCTGCTGGAGACGTTTGCCGTTCGAAAGTGGGTGAATAATCTGCAACGTAGTCACTAGTTCACCCAATTTACAGTTCACTTTATTCGTCACTAAAAAAAAGGTTTTACACGGAACGTAAAATATAATGTTTCTTGTATATCGAAATGAAATATAATAGAATATAGTTGTGTCGGGATTATTGGAGAATAATAGGTGATTCGGCTTCGAAAATAACTCGACACGCAATGCCGCTAAGGTAATTGTCGCGAACGAATATAACGAAGGTGAATGAAGGGCCGCTGAGGTATTTCCTTCATTCGATGAGTTCTTACGCGATCACAATTTCAATGGTAGAAAAGGACGACACCGGTCGTACCCGCGAGAACCTAAGTACGCGAGCAGATTTGCCACTAAGGAGTGAAGGTCCCTCGACCGATTGTTCGGAAAGTTGCAATAAGACTGAGGAGTCACCAAGTGGATGACGCCTTGAAGTTTTCGGCAAATAGCTGCATTTAGGTTGTCGTGGGGGTGAATTGAGAAAGAATGGATCAGCGATTTTCATGAGGTTTCGCAAAGAGTTCGATCGTTGCATTCCCTTTTTGCTTGCAGTAATATTTCGAAACCGGCAAGTTCGCTTCTTGAAGAAAGAACATGAATTTGATGATTTATGATTGCGAAATATTGCGAGTGTTCGGTGGTATGGAGGCCGCGGAGGCAATGACCCGAGTTGAGCAATACGGAAGTATACGGATACGAAAAATGATCCGTAACATGTTATTACTTTTGGCTGTTGCATGATATTTTGGAGTTATGACGGGTTGTGGCAGACTTTATCAGACTAATGGCACTACACGTATGAGTCCCAGTTGCCGCAGTAGCATTTTTTCAATAATGTATCGACATTTATCGAAAAGTAAGAAAAGAAGATGTATCCGGAAGAAGAGATTAGTTAAAAACCGTTTACAATACGGAAATCGCCTGTTACGAGAAACTGCCATCAACAACACGATATAAAGTTTTACGAGGATCATAGTTGTGCTCATAACCCGTCCAGAGTGAGTGAGCCCATCATGACCAACGCACCCATGGAGACTAGAAACCAGGAGACCAAACTCCCGTGCAAAGCCATTGAAAAAAGCGTCCCCGAAAATGGCTCCAACATATATGGCGCTGAGGTGCCGCGGGCCCTATGTATAGGAATATATTGGTCGACGAGGTGAAAGTGATCGAATGAGTTACTAACCTCATGACAAACCGAGCGTGACAGCAAACGTCAAAATTTAGAGTCATCAAGGCTTTGTAATGTCCCCATGACCATTTCAAGAAAAACTCTTTTTAGAGCTCGAAATTGTAAGTCTTGTTTAAGTATACTAAATTTTCCGACGGAAAACTTTGTCGCCCGTAGAGTAACTTATTCAATAATCGATGACAAAGTAAATTTCCTTGTTCACTGAGAGTCTAGATAGAAATTTGTATTTTTTTTTCATTATGAATGTTACGAATAATATATCGTATTCGATAATTAAAAACTATCGTCAGTATTTTATTCTTGAAATTTAATATCAGTGTGCAATATGGTGAAAGTGTGCGGAGTACCAAGTTGCAAGACTGGTCAGTACATACGCCGAATTCGGCGATGCACTTTGGGATTACGGCAGCATGCGGTCTTTCGTACTCCTAAGGTAAACATATTTGAAATAAATTGATGTTGAAGTTTTTGGTTAAGAAACTATCTCTACGCGTATAGTTGGAAATTGTATTGGATTTTATAGTGCAATAACAGCCTCTCTGAGTGGAAGCGAGCACTCAACTGCAATCTCGAGAAAATAGGCCAAATTCGATTTTTTTTTTTCAAAACGCCGCCATCTTGTCAATTTCGATTTAAAAGAAACTCCATAGCAAGATAGCGGCTTTCATACTGATTAATAATCTTTTTAGAAATTTTGTTTCACATCATATTTACGGCCACAACCTTGTACAGGGTGCGCCAGAGAAACTTACTTATTTGAAAGGTCAATAAAAACAAAAGTACTTCAATTATTGTTTAAAATTTTTTTTATTTGAGAATACAATATCCCAATTTTTTTTTCATGCAGTCTTGAAAATGACATCGGATAAATGGCGACCCCCATTGCGCATACACTGATGAAGTCGATTTTTGAAATTCGTATCCACTCTTTGCAGCATATCAATCGGTATGTTGGCAATGGCGTCGCGAATGTTGTTCTTGAGGTGTGCTATGGTCCGTGGTCGATCGACATAAACCAGAGATTTCAAATAACCCCATAAAAAGAAATCGCATGGAGTCAAATCTGGAGAGCGTGCCGGCCATTGGAGATCGCCTCTGAGAGAGATGAAGCGGTCGGGGAAATGTTGTCGCAACAAATTCATTGAGTCTCGTGCTGTGTGTGCTGTGGCTCCATCTTGCTGAAACCACACGTTCCTAACGTTCATTTCTTCGAGTCTTGGAAGAAAAAATTCCTCGATCATGTTCCTGTAACGAGCTCCATTCACGGTAACTGCGCGTTCGTTTTCTTCAAAAAAAATAAGGACCAATTATTCCCATTACCGACATCGCACACCAGACAGTAACTCGCTCACAATTAAGTGGCTTCTGGTGAAGCTCACGTGGATTTACACCACACCAATAACGCATGTTTTGCTTGTTGACGCAGCCGGAAATGTGGAAGTGAGCCTCGTCACTGAAAAAAACGACCGCGTCTTCAGGCAGGTTGTCAACCAGCATTTCACATGCATTTTGACGGGCAACAAAATCGCGTTCAGTTAATTCTTGCACAACAGCCAATTTATAGGGATGAAATTGAAGGTCTTCATGGAGAATTCGTCGAACAGTGATGTCAGAAATTCCCATAGCAGCTGCGTGTTTGCAAGCCGAACGCCGGGGAGAACGCACAACTGACTGCCTCACTCTTTCGACATTTTCCGGAGTTCTGATGGTCCGTTGAAGTCCATTTCTGGGTTTAGCGACACTTCCACACTCCCGAAATGAGTTAACCCACGACAGAATCGAATTACGGCCAGGAACGAGTCTGTGAGGAGGAATTTCAAAGCGAGCGCGGAAGGCACGTTGCGTAGCAACAAGTGAGCGACCGTTAGAAAAGAAGCTCTCGACTGCGAAGGCCCGCTGCTCTCTAGACCAGAGCATGATGGCAACTGACTGGAGGGAGAAACAAATTTGGGAACTTCCCCCTCCAGATGCGCCCTCTCTCGCCCCTCTACCCGCCCAACTCACCGCGCGGGAATTTTTTCAAATAAGTAAGTTTCTCTGGCGCGACCTGTACAACATGAGAACACCCTTTTTCCGAAGACATTTTCAACCGTCAAAAAATGTAAACGAAATAGAAGTAAACGTTTCAAATCTTATTTTCTGTTCTTTATGAGTGCTTTGATTCGACATAAAAAATCAGATTCGCGTATTTCAACCATCGAAAAACAAATAGCGAAAATCACCTATTTTTCGACTTATTACACTTTAATAACCTCTTAATATTTACAGCACACTCTCCAAAATATCAGTAAAACAGTTGTTAACGATTCCATAGACGGATATAAATGTACATTATTTAAATAATCGAATAATTTTTTTGATATACAGTAGAACCTCGATTATCCGAACTAATTGGAACCGAGACTAGTTCGGATAATCGAGGTTCTACTGTAATTTGGTATAATTTACATTTTATATGAACATTATTGTGTAAGGATAAGGAGGAAGATTTTTTTTGTAATAATGTACGTAATTGGTGATTTAGAAATTGAATTATATCTGCAGACTCAAGCTCAATAATACATATACGTATTGTACTCTGCAAAATCATACACAGGAAAAAAAACAAAAGTTTGTGATTCCAAAAACTATGCTTTATCTGTACTGTATGCTTATTAATTAAATACCGTATTACTTTGTCTTAAATTTTATAACTCTGACACTTAAAGATAAATGAACGGTACATCAGCTGTGAACCACCTTCAGCGGACTTATGTTTTGCGTATATCTATTGTTGAAATTCTCCGTGGATACACGCCCCGCGATTCCTATAACGAGTAGACTCATCTGAACACCGAAATAAAGACAGCTGAGACACCGTCGCTAAGCGTCCATTGCTGTTTATGTTGTTTATGCTTTTGCTCCTCCGTTTTCTCAAGTCAGTCTTGTTTCATCACTCTTACCCGACGGATGTCTCAATCGCGTTGCCATCTAATAGATGTATGATTTATCGATCAGTTAAATAAACGTTACTATTTCATTTGTAACAACGCAAGCGTTATTTCCCTCAGATTTTATCTGGCCTGTCCAAACAGGTTATGGGCCCATGGGTTACGCGTCGCAAAAATAATAAACGATGAACGCAATGCCGGGAATAACAAAGATTGAAACTCTAACGAGCACAAATTTTGACACGTGGAAGATTCACATGCGCGCAATATTAATAAAAAGTGAACTGTGGGAATACGTGAATGGCGAAAAGGAAAAGCCGATCATCGTGGCGAACGATGCCGCCTCAAATCAAGCGGAAGCTAAATGGCAAAAAAATGACCAGAAAGCGATGTCGGAGGTCTTCCTGGGGATAAGCCCGACCGAACTAAAACAAGTAAAAAATTGTGCGACTTCCCACGAGTTGTGGAAGAAACTTGAAAAGATCTACGAATCAAAAGGACCGGCGAGGAAAGCGACGTTATTGAAGCAACTGATACTAAGAAGAATGCGAGATGGCGACGACGTCCATGAGCACATAAAAACGTTCTTCGATGTAGTCGACTAGCTGGATGCAATGGAGGTATTTATCAACGAAAATTTGCTCTCGATCCTCTTGCTCTACAGCCTTCCTCCGACATTCGAAACTTTTCAATGCGCAATCGAGTCTCGCGACGATCTCCCTTCACCAGAGGCGCTAAAAAACAAAATAATTGAAAAAAATGACGCGCGCGGAAAAGATCGAATCGACACACAGAACGCTATGACAGTTATTAAAAAATTCAACAAACGGTTTCACGATAGGACAAACAATCGTACGAATAACGGCGATAATAGCAGAGACGATTACAACAATTCGTCATTTAAAGTACGTTGCTTTAAGTGCTGGATCATAAAGCACATAAAGCACATACTGGATACACATCCTGGATACACACATAAGCACATAAAGCACATACTGGATCATAAAGCACACGAATGTCGACTCACCCATGGAAACGGAAGACAATACGCGAAAACAATACGCGAGGACAATATATCTTGTACGCGGAAACACATATAGCTGAGGCCCTACGTATCGACGATTTGGGCAATAATCGATGGTGTCTCGACAGCGGTTGAACTTCGCATTTGTGCAACGATGCATGAAAATTTTACGCGATAAAAGAGACATATCCAAAGTCGCTGAACCTGGCGAGCCATGCATCCACAAACGTTAATGGAAAAGGCATAGTCTCAATCATAGCTCAAACCACGAATACAAAAAGGAACATTAAGCTCGAAGATACTTTGCTCGTCCCCGATCTACGCTCAAATTTATTATCGGTTGGAAAAATTACCGACCATGATATGGAAGTTATCTTCAAAAAGGGCCGCGCAACCGTTATCGACCAAAAAGGCAACGTAATACTTACGGCCGACCGCGTCAATGGACTGTATTACGTCCAGGACAAAGATACCGACGAATGCAGCGCAATGTCAACTCAGACTCATCGTTCGGAAGAAAAATCAAATGAGCTAGAACTATGGCATCGACGATTGGGACACGTAAATCTCAGTTATCTATACGCAACGAAGAATGAAGGCTTGCTGAAAGGCTTCGAAAAGGTGAAATTTTCTGGAAGCTTCACATGCGACGTCTGTGCACGATGCAAAATGACACGCGCTCCGTTTCCAAAGAATCACGTCAAGCGAACAGTAACCCTCGAAGTCGTGCACACAGACGTGTGCGGGCCCACGAGGACACGATCCAACGGACAATCACTGTACTTCGTTACATTTATCGATGAAGCCACTCAATGGTGTGAGGTAAAGTTCCTTCGCAGCAAAAACGAGGTGCTTGAAGCTTTTAAAGAGTATAAAGCAATGGCCGAAAACCTCATCGGAAAAAAAATAAAGTATCTACAAAGCGACAACGGCCGTGAATATGCAAACTAGGAATTCGACGAATTCCTGCGCAAACAGGGGATTCAACGAAGATTAACCGTACCAAGACATCCAGAACAAAATGGACTGGCCGAACGAAAGAATAGAACATTAATAGAAATGACCAGGTGTCTTCTACATCAATCCGGACTATCAGCGTCGTTCTGAGCAGAAGGACTGTCAACGTCCAATTACCTACGAAATCGATGCCTGACCAGCAGTTTGGCGAAATCAACGCCCTATCAGGCATGGCACGGGCGAAAACCAACTGTGACCCACTTACGTGAATTCGGATGCAAGGTATTTTGCTTAAACACAAATTACCAGAAAGGAAAGTTCGACCCCCGCTCTCGCGAGGGAATCCTCATTGGGTACGCTGACCAATCCAAAGGCTACCGGATCTGGATACCGACAGAAAAGAAAGTAGAGATCTCCCGCGACGTCATATTCTCACAAAGAAAATCACCGAGAATCGAGAAAATTCCCCAGGACTTCCAGCCAGTTGCCACATCAACTCCGGAGGAGCGTACGGACGGGACACCACGAAACGTAGTTGCCATCGAAGATCAACCGCCTACGAACGACGACGAACCACAGATAAAAGAGGAACGACAGGACCAAACTCAGAGACGCGGCAGGGGAAGACCACGCATCGTACGATCCGGGCGCAGGGGAAGACCGCGAAGACTCTTTCAAACCGCTACATCAAGACTCTCGGAGCAGAATGAAGCGACATCGGAACGAGACGGGGGCAACGATGGCGAGGGTGAACAATGCGAAAGACCATCAACCAGCAACGAAACCGAAACCGCATGTACAGCAGAAATACCAGTTAAATGCGCGATGTCAGGACCCGCAACAAACGAGTGGAAGTCCGCCATGGCCGAAGAGGTCCGATCGATCATAAAAAACGACACGTGGGACATCGTTGACAAACTAGAACATAATTCAAGCATCGGCGGTCGATTCGTCCTCCGAAATAAGTACAATCCTGATGGGACCCTTCAAAGACGAAAAGCGCGAATAGTAGCGCAGGTATTCACTCAAAAACCAGGAATCGATTTTTCAGAATCCTTGACCCCGGTGGCTCGAATTAATTCAATAAGACTCCTCTCAGCCATCGCAGCACGACACAAGATGAAAATTCATCAAATCGACGTATCAACAGCATACTTGAACGGAGTTCTCGAAGAGGATGTGTACATGAACGTACCCAAATTTTTCAGAGAACCCTTAGAACAATTAATTCACACCGAATCCGATGACGACATTCGAAGAAGGGCCTCAAAAATGTTAAAGGATATCGAGTCCGGCGACGAAGTGTTCCACTTGAAGAAAGCCTTATATGGCCTACGTCAAGCCGATCGAGCCTGGTATAAGCGATTGGATGAAGAATTAAGAAAACTGGGCGCAAGATCCACGAACGCAGATCCATGCGTATATCATATCGGCCGAGGGGAAGACGCCGTCATAATGGCGATTTACGTCGACGATATATTAATTGCAGCCCGAACGACAGAAGCTATCAATAAGGTCAAGCGTCATCTCGGGGAATCCTTTGAAATAAAGGATCTGAAAGACGTAAAATGCTGCATCGGGATCGAATTCCAGCGCAAAGGAGACAACGTATCAATCCACCAAGGGGGTTATATCAAAGACCTATTGAAAAACTTGAGAAAGTCGGAATGTAACCCAGTATCGACCCCGATGAACGCAGGAATGAAATTACAAAAACCAAATACTCAAATCGACGTCGAGGACGAAAAGGTACCCTACCGGGAATTAATAGGAAGTTTGATGTATTTAGCAGTAGCAACGAGACCTGATATCGCACACACGATCAGCTATCTGAGCCAATTTCTGACGTGTTACGATAAATTACACTGGGCTGCTGCTAAAAGGGTATTGAGATACCTTAAATACACCTCCGACTATCGGATCGTATATAGGCATACAAAAGAAGCAACCAGAGGCTACGTCGACGCCGATTGGGGAAACTGTACGATCGACAGAAGATCCTTCACTGGATATGCATTCACATTGGCCCACGGAACTATCAGTTGGAACTCTAGGAAGCAACGCACAGTCGCTGTATCTTCCACCGAATCGGAGTATATGGCACTAATAGAAGGAGCCAAAGAAGCGATACTACTTCGTGATTTCCTCATCGAAATCGGCCTTAACAACCTCGCCGACATCACAGTCTACAACGACAACATTGGAGCGTCAAAAATCGCCGATAACCCAGTGTTCCATAACCGGACAAAGCACATCGACATCCGACAACCCGCCTCCGCAACGGAATTGTGAAAAGTGTTGTGAGGGATACAATACTATTCATGAGAAAAAATAAACGTTCCTCGACACATATGAAGTAGTTTCGTCGATGAAAAATGGATTTCTCATTATCAGCAAAACGGCGGAATTCGTCCCAACGAAGAAGCTGTCTCAAGGTTCCATCGTGTTATCCAATCTCCGACATGAGGGCTGCCCACACCAAATTAGCAAAACGTTACGTAGTGGACATCATGGACGAGTTCGTCGTCTTCTTACCAGCACGGCTTATGAAGGCCTTCAATCACGGTCCAAAGATGCGCGAGAATAGATTGGAAATGGCTCGTAATGACGAACTATACATGAACTATACATGAACTATTATGGCGGATAATACAGCAGTATCGCGTTCAATAAACAGTGAGCACACCATTGTGCTGGTCGGAAATGATGGGTTCAATGGGATCATCGGTCACTAACATCGTTGAGTTTTCAACATGCTCACAACAGTATATAAAGTATAGCTTTCATTGAATATAAAAATGTTCCACGTTGCTGTTGGATGTAAGAATAAATACAATCGAAAAATATATATTTCAAAATGTTTTTTTATTTAAAAATCCTCCGCTCACGCAGCGCTTCGTATACACTGAACCAGATTTTCAGCGATTTTCAGCGAAATGATGGCGACATTCAAAGTCGGAGATATTTGACAATTTCTGCACCGAGGGACAGTCCAGGGTCTCCAGGTCAACAATTTTGGTTGTAGGATCCGTGAATCTTGATATCCATGAGCACTTTTCGAATCCCTTGACGTAGATGGTAGGAGCTCCTTGCAAGATGGTTCGAATTATTGTTCTAGCTGCCTCGTATGGTATATCACCGTGATCCCATCGTAATCCGTGAAAATTGCGTTCCAACAATTTTTTTGTCTTTTTGTATTTGCCTGGCAACGAGTCCCATGCAGATGGTGCGTTAAAGAAAAACGTCAGCGGTTCAGCCTTCTTGTCGTGGAGTTTGACGATGGAAATCTCCTTTAGGAAAAAATCGTTGATGGGTCTCTTGAACCCCTGCACATCGACGATGAGCTCCATATTGACTGAAGAGTCCGCAAACAGTTGACAAAATTTATACCAATTTTTTAACCGCACCACTGATCGCATTGTATTCGACAATACGATCATGGAGGATTACACGGAATGCAACAGTTTTCGGCGGAATATTCGTTTTCAATTCAAATTCGAGACGCACATCCACGGGGTCAGCCTTAAGAGAATAATTTTGCTTTGAGCGGTCAATGATGGCGAGGGGGGCTTTTTCTAAGAATTCCGTCGTATTTAGCCATGGTTCAGCTTCTTTGTTGTGATAGGTGAATTGGAACTTTGTATACATCTCGTAGAGTAAAGCATACTGATTCTGATTGATATTTAGGTTTAGATTCCCATATGGATAGCATTGGGAGTTTAGGTATAGCTTGACATCGGTTAACATATCTCTTTGGGAAGACTTTTCAACTGGTTAATATGGAGAACAGCAATGAACCATCAGAAGAAATCGTGCACAACCAAACCACGCACTTAAGTTCGATCGACGACTTTGCTGTGTGAAAGCAACATATCGTCGAGTTCATCGAAGTACTGAAAACACAAAGCCGAATTAAGCACCAACGATTATCAACTAAACATCAATAGTCATTGTAGGCCAAATACCGCATCTGGAAGGATAGAGTATTCTGTTGTGCCCCGGCTTCTGACAATGCGCGGAGAGCACGGAAATTCGCTCTCGAGTAAGTTGACAGGTTGTCGGGAGCTCGAGGGCGAGGGTATGTGGGGACTTTTCCCGTTCCGAGTAAATATCCAACTCGGGATATTGCAACTTGAACAACTTATATTTTATTTAAAATTAGGCAACAATATTACAATTCTTTTTATGCCTTGAGACCGACCTCCTCGGCTTCTGGCCGAAGACTGCCTTTCGATTGATTCTTTCGGCTAATTGTTAACTCGGGTTTTCGCAACCAATCGTTCGAGAACGTTCGATTCGTTCGATTGCGATTCAGCGCTTTTTCGGCTGAGTCGAGCGGAATATCGGGCTTGTGAAATATCGGGCTCGATATCGTCGGATGGGGTCTTTGAACCCCATGCGTTAGCAATATGAAAATTCCTGTCTTTTTAGGGCACAACAATTCCATGTACAGGCATTTTATATGCATGGGTGCAGGACACAGCGGTTATGGGTTAATGTGGTGAAAACTCGACTTGAACGCATGATGGTCTATACTTTAAACCCTGCTCGATGAATTTCAACAACGTGGATGTGGTTGAGCTTTACGAAAAATACGTAATCTTACAATAAATGTAAATAAGTATAAATCAATACGCGTTGAATGTTATCTCATTGCCACGGGAAATAATTATTATGAGGGCTGCGATTAATGTGCAATCAAGAGATAATACACGTTTCGCATGGGTGACAGTCACAGCTTTATACCCAGCTGAACGAAACAGTGACCACGGATCTTCTTACATGCATTATTCAACGGTATTGAATCTATCGAATAGTGGATTCCCAGTAACTATAGGTCAAATAAAAAATACAAAAATTGTGCTTCAAAACAATTTATCCATCAATGTGTATACCACCGAAGAAGACATTGCTCCGATACGCGTGGCTCAACATAAGGGGAAAAAAAGCATATCAATTTGCTATACATATAAGATACCGAAGTTAACAGTGTATGACATATCACATAGATAAAGAACCTGTCAAGCCTCGTGAGCGCAGAACAGAGGGAGCCATTAAAGAATATATATGCCATCGGTGTGTGAAGTTAACACAATTACTATATTGTCATATGTGCTAGACGAATTAAACAACAATCCATTATTTCGCAGGTGTCTGCATTAATTTAGATCAACGGATAACCTGCAATCATATGAGATCGGTTATGGAGCAGTAAAGCACTGCGCCATCCGACTATCAAGTGATACCAATAAGTGGCTCCAAATCATCAACTGCAATCGGAAAGCAACACATCCATTCACTGTAGATGCCCATTTGGAGTGTTTTTTTTACTAATTATAGAGAGAAGATGAGTGTGTACAAAGACTGATGGGCAGAACGTAGCAGAGGATATATATCAATATCATGAAGCATTTACTATTGATCACCACATGTGTTTTTCATATGATGAATCGCTATCATAGTATCGATCACATCACAGCGCCCATTACATATCATAGTTTGTGACAGAACTGGAAAAACTAGTGTTGTGCATAAAATACATTTTCTACGAAAATTTATGCTCGCCATGAGTTAATTCTAATACATTCACGCTATGGCAATAATTGTGCATTCAGTCATCACCAATCACTAGAAGTAGACGATGAATTACTCAAGATACAATGGCATATGCCCGACATATTATTAGATGAGATCAATAAATTATCATTACTTCGAATATTGGACAGTGGGCGATAGTTGAATATGAGTTTTCGCGCTTGGGATCTATACGACTGTCCATCGCTTCAAAGCACAACGGAACGTTCATGGACTGTAAAAGCTGCCTCCCAACTAGAGAAACCAAAATATGTAATTGGTGCGGTGCAGACTGGTAAAAAGATAATGTATGGCAAAGGACATTATATTATTCACCGACTGCAAACTCGCAAGTGCTAAACTTTATCTCAATTCAGCATTCTTTTCTCAAGATGATTCGAATTTGGACATCAAAAAAGTTTCGACATATTGTTCAATATGTACTCTCGGTTCTGTAAACACCATTATGACTGCAATAGTGATCGTTCTTTACTAACCATCGCCATGTCTTAATGTAACGGCCCTCCCACGGTTAATGATTGATCGCATCAGAAAGAGCCTGTAAAAAAATGCTACCGTAGATGTCTGAATAGAGTTCGAATGCAAAGAAGATTCACCATCGGATACAACTGCATATAGTTTTAATCTTACATGATCGCATTGTTGAATATTGTCCATTGACCGACATTATCCATAAAATTGCATAGATCAGCAAAATGTGCGAGATACGAAGCATCATGGTTGATTCGCAATCATCATGGTCTAAAGTCGGCATATGGAAACGTTCCATATAGCACGGCTGAAGGTTCAATAACAGGTTCAACGGACGGCGACATGCGTCCTATCGTATATGTTACGGGTCATGAAAAACGAGAATGGTCAGCTCATATAATAAATATGAACAATGAGCTATTTATTGAGTAGTTGAATATAGACTTTGACGATATGGATATCTCAAGTAAATTAGATGGAAGTTTTATTCTATGATATGAAAAGCATAAAAACAGTTGTGCCTTACAAAATGTATTTAAAATATTTAATTGGTGGTTGAATCATAAATATTCATGCAAATAAAAGAAAATGTAACATTATGTACTTTTTATTCTCCTCACCCCGTACTTAGTTGTGTCAGCATCACCTGATATCGGATTGTGCAACTGAATACAATATTACTATCGAATGTGAAACTCATTTTTTGTATGGAATTTGATTGAAAATAAATTAATATAATCGCCCAATGATAATCGAAGACATTCATCAGTATACGTTCGTTAGATGTTCGTGAACCGTTTGTTGGAAGTTTGCGAGGCATTCGAAGATTTTCGATAGTCGTTCGTGAAACGTTCCAGAGACTTCCGAAGACATTCATAAAACGTTCGAAGCCATTTAAGAAACGTTCGAAAACATTCATAAGGCGTTTGAAGACACGCATGAGGGGTTCAAAGAGTTTCAAGAGACTTTCTACGACGTTCATGAGACGTTTGAAGATGTTCGTGAGACATTCAAGAGACTTTCGAAAACGTTCATAAGACGTTTGAAAGCATTCGTGAGAGATGCGAATACCTTCGGAGATTTTCGAAGACGTTCAAGAGATCTGCGACGATATTTGTAATACGTTTAAAGACATCGATGAGGGGTTCGAAGACGTTTGAGGCAGGATTCTACTTTGAAACTTTGAAAAAAATTTTTTTTTTTTTTTACATTTTTCGAAAGTAACTATGTTCAAGAATGTTCGGTCAAAATTTTATAAAGTTCCAAGCAGTCTAACCATCCTTTTTCGCCTTTCGAACGCACCTACCTGAGCGCGCTATTGTGACCCGCCCGGCGCGCGGCCCGGACTCACCAAAACTTTAAACGCGTTTTTCTCGAAACGACATTTTCAAGTACCGTGGTCGTGATAACTCAAAAAGTACTGAACCGATCCTTATGAAATTTGGAACACATATTCTATATGTGTGTACCAACCGACCTAACTACAATCAACTTAAAATTTGGATTAGAACTATTTTTTTATTGCAAAAAAAACAAAATAACGCATTTTTTTCGTATTTTAGCCGCCATTTTGTTAATTTTGCACGTATATAAAATATTCTAGTTGGGCCGGTTCCTGAAGACATACTGAACATGAAACTATTTGATTTTTTTGTTTCAGACCATCCGTCGGGAAGATTTCACGACCACGGCAACGGTACCTGCTTTTCGAGGCGTTGGCTTTAAACATATTTTACGTGTACAAAAAATGAATAAAATACATGTAAAAAATTTTTTTTATGTATTTAAAGAGTGTATTTATTGAACAGTTTAAACCCCATATCGATATATTTTATAGTATTCTCAGAAAAAATTCACGAAAATAGCGTTTTTTTCATGGTTTCAAAGTAGAATCCTGCCTTAAGAGACTTTAAAAGATATTCACAAGGGGTTTGAAGACGTTCAAGAAACTTTCGAATACGTTCAAGAGACTTTCGACGACATTCATAATACGGTTGAAGACGTTCATGAGGGGTTCGAAGACGCTTAAGAGAGGCTTTCAAAGACATTCACGAGGGGTTTGTCCAAAGATACTCATAATACGTTTGAAGACATTCAAGAGATGTTCGAAAATATTCATAAGACGTTTGAATACATGCAAGAGGGGTTCAAAGAGTTTCAAGAGACTTTCTACGACGATCATGAGACGTTTGAAGATGTTCGTGAGACATTCAAGGGACTTTCGAAAACGTTCATAAGAAGTTCGAAGACATTCATGAGAACTGCGAATAGCATCAGAGACTTTCGAAGATATTCAAGAGATCTTTGACAATATTCATAATACGTTTGAAGACATCGATGAGGGGTTCGAAGACGCTTGAGAGACTTTCAAAAACATTCACGAGGGGTTTGAAGATGTTCAAGAAACTTTCGAATATGTTCAAGAGACTTTCGACGACATTCATAAGACGTTTGAAGACATGCATGAGGCCTTCAAAGAGTTTCAAGAGACTTTCTACAACGATCATGAGATGCTTGAAGATGTTCATGAGACATTCAAAAGACTTTCGACAACGTTCATAAGAAGTTTGAAGACATTCATGAGAGGTGCGAAGACCTTCAGAGACTTTCGAAGACATTCAAGGGATCTTTAACGATATTCATAATACGTTTGAAGACATCGATGAGGGGTTCGAAGACGTTTTAGAGACTTTCAAAGACATTCACGAGGGGTTTGAAGACCTTCGAGAAACTTTCGAATACGTTCAAGAGACTTTCGACGACATTCATAATACGTTTGATTACGTTCAAGAGACTTTCGACGGCGTACATAATTGGTTTGAAGACATTCATGTGGGGTTCCAAGATGCTTAAGAGACTTTCGAAGATATTCACGAGAGGTGCGAAGACATTCAGAGACTTTCGAAGATATTCAAGAGTTCTTTGATAATATTCATAATACGTTTGAAGACATCGATGAGGGGATCGACGATGTTTGAGAAACTTTCAAAGACATTTACGAAGGGTTGGAAGACGTTCAAATAACTTTCAAATACGTTCTAGAGACTTTCGACGACATTCATAATACGTTTGAAGACATTCATGAGGGGTTCGAAGACGCTTGAGAGACTTTCAAAGACATTTCACGAGGGGTTCGAAGACGTTCAAGAGACTTTCGACGACATTCATAAACGTTTGAAGACATTCATGTGGGGTTCGAAGACGCTTAAGAGACTTTCAAAGATATTCACGGGAGGTTTGGAGACGATCAAGAGGCTTTCGAAGACGTTCAGAAATCTTCGAAGTCATACATAATACGATCTTCGACGACATCCATAAATCGAAGACTTTCATGACGTATGAGCTTCGCTGGAATTGTTTGGGTTTGTGTGGGATTTTCACAATTTTGGTGGAACAGAACAAAGTTTTGTTTGGGTGCGCACCCAAACAAACCCAAACAAACCCAAATAATTCCAGCGAAACTCATACGTCATGAAAGTCTTCGATTTATGGATGTCGTCGAAGATCGTATTATGTATGACTTCGAAGATTTCTGAACGTCTTCGAAAGCCTCTTGATCGTCTCCAAACCTCCCGTGAATATCTTTGAAAGTCTCTCAAGCGTCTTCGAACCCCTCATGAATGTCTTCAAACGTATTATGAATGTCGTCGAAAGTCTCTAGAACGTATTCGAAAGTTATTTAAACGTCTTCAAACCCTTCGGAAATGTCTTTGAAAGTCTCTGAAACATCGTCGATACCCTTATCTAAGTTTCTCGAAGGTCTTCAAACCCCTCGTGAATGTCTTTGAAAGTCTCTAAAACGTCTTCGAACCCCTCATCGATGTCTTCAAACGTATTATGAATATCGTTAAAGATCTCTTGAATGTCTTCGAAAGTCTCTGAAGGTCTTCGCACCTCTCATGAACGTCTTCAAATTTCTTATGAACGTTTTCGAAAGTCTTTTGAATGTCTCATGAACATCTTCGAGCGTCTCATGATCGTCGTAGAAAGTCTCTTAAAACTCCTTGAAGGCCTCATGCATGTCTTCAAACGTCTTATGAATGTCGTCGAAAGTCTCTTGAACGTATTCGAAAGTTTCTTGAACATCTTCAAACCCCTCATGAATGTTTTTGAAAGTCCCTCAAGCGTCTTCGGACCCCTCATCGATGTTTTCAAACGTATTATGAATGTTGTCAAAGATCTCTGGAATATTTTCGAAAGTCTCTGAAGGTCTTCGCACTTCTCGTGAATGTCTTCAAACTTCTTACGAACGTTTTCGAAAGTCCCTTGAATGTCTCACGAACATCTTCAAACGTCTCATGATCGTCGTAGAAAGTCGCTTGAAACTGTTTGAACCCCTCATGCGTGTTTTCAAACGTCGTATAAATATTTTCGAACGTCATTTGAATGTCTTCAAACGTATTATGAATATCTTTGGACAAACCCCTCGTGAATGTCTTTGAAAGCCTCTCTTAAGCGTCTTCGAATCCCTCATGAATGTCTTCATCCGTATTATGAATGTCGTCGAAAGTCTCTTGAACGTATTCGAAAGTTTCTTGAACGTCTTCAAAACCCTTGTGAATGTCTTTTAAAGTCTCTTAAACGTCTTCGAACCCCTCATCTATGTCTTTAAACGTATTACAAATATCGTCGCAGATCTCTTGAACGTCTTCGAAAATCTCCGAAGGTATTCGCACCTCTCATGAATGTCTTCAAACGTCTTATGAACATTTTCGAAAGTCTCTTAAATGTCTCACGAACATCTTCAAACGTCTCATGAACGTCGTAGAAAGCCTCTTGAAACTCTTCGAACCCCTCATGCATGTCTTCAAACGCCTTATGAATGTTTTCGAACGTCTCTTAAATGGCTTCGAACGTCTTATGAATGTCTTCGGAAGTCTCTGGAACGTTTCACGAACGACTATCGAAAATCTTCGAATGCCTCGCAAACTTCCAACAAACGGTTCACGAACATCTAACGAACGTATACTGATGAATGTCTTCGATTATCATTGGGCGATTATATTAATTTATTTTCAATCAAATTCCATACAAAAAAATGAGTTTCACATTCGATAGTAATATTGTATTCAGTTGCACAATCCGATATCAGGTGATGCTGACATAACTACGTACGGGGTGAGGAGAATAAAAAGTACATAATGTTACATTTCTTTTATTTGCATGAATCTTTATGATTCAGCCACCAATTAAATATTTTAAATACATTTTGTAAGGCACAACTGTTTTTATGCTTTTCATATCATAGAGTAAAACTTCCATCTAATTTGCTTGAGACATCCATATCGTCAAAGTCTATATTCAACTACTCAATAAATAGCTCATTCTTCATATTTATTATATCAGCTGACCATTCTCGTTTTTCCTGACCCGTAACATATATGATAGGACACATGTCGCCGTCCGTTGAACCTGCTATTGAACCTTCAGCAATGCTATATAGAACGTTTCCATATGTGAACTTTAGACCATGATGATTGCGAATCAACCACGACGCTTCGTATCTCGCACATTTTGCTGATCTATGCAATTTTACGGATAATGTCGATCAATGGACAATATTCAACAATGCGATCATGTAAGATTAAAACTATATGCAGTTCTATCCGATGGTGAATCTTCTTTGCATTCGAACTCTATTCATACATCTACGGTACATTTTTTTACAGGCTCTTTCTGATGCGATCAATCATTAACCGTGGGAGGGCCGTTACATTAAGACATGGCGATGGTTAGTAAAGAACGATCACTATTGCAGTCATAATGGTATTTACAGAACCGAGAGTACATATTGAATAAAATGTCAAAACTTTTTTGATGTCCAAATTCGAATCATCTTGAGAAAAGAATGCTGAATTGAGGTAAAGTTTAGCACTTGTGAGTTGGCAGTCGGTGAATAATATAATGTCCTTTGCCATACATTATCTTTTTACCAGTCTGCACCGCACCAATTACATATTTTGGTTTCTCTAGTTGGAAGGCAGCTTTTACGGTCCATGAATGTTCCGTTGTGCTTTGAAGCGATGGACAGTCGTATAGATCCCAAGCGCGAAAAATCATATTCAAATATCGCCCACTGTCCAATATTCGAAGTAATGATAAATTATTGATCTCATCTAATAATATGTCGGGCATATGCCATTGTATCTTGAGTAATTCAACTTCTACTTCTAGTGGTTGATGATGACTGAATGCACAATTATTGCCATAGCGTGAATGTATTAGAATTAACTCATGACGAACATTAATTTTCGTAGAAAATGTATTTTATGCACAGCACTAGTTTTTCCAGTTCTGTCACAAACTATGATATGTAATCGGCGCTGTGATGTGATCGATACTATGATAGCGATTCATCATATGAAAAACGCATGTGGTGATCAATAGTAAATGCTTCATGATATTGATATATATCCTCTGCTACGTTCTTCCCATCAGTCTTTGTACACTCTCGTCTTCTCTCTATAATTAGTTTAAAAAATACTCCAAATCGGCATCTACAGTGAATGGATGTATTGGTTTCCGATTGGAGTTGATGATTTGGAGCCACTTATTGGTATCACTTGATAGTCGGATGGCGCACAGCTTTATTGCTCCATAACCGATCTCATGTGATTGCAGGATATCCGTTGATCTAAATTAATGCAGACACCTGCGAAATAATGGATTGTTGTTTAATTCGTCTAGCACATATGACAGTATAGTAATTGTGTTAACTTCACACACCGATGGCATATATATTTTTTAATGGCTGCCTCTGTTCTGCGCTCACGAGGCTTGACAGGTTCTTTATCTATGTCATATGTCATACACTATTAACTTCGGTATCTTGTATGTGTAGCAAATTGATATGCTTTTCTTCCCCTTATGTTGAGCCACGCGTATCGGAACAATGTCTTCTTCGGTGGTATACACATTGATGGATAAATTGTTTTGAAGCACTATTTTTTTATTTTTAATTTGACCTATAGTTACTGGGAATCCACTATTCGATAGATTCAATACCGTTGAGTAATGCATCTAAGAAGATCCGTGGTCGCTGTTTCGTTCAGCTGGGTATAAAGCTGTGACTGTCACCCATGCGAAACGTATACTATCTCTTGATTGCACATTAATCGCAGCCCTCAGAATAACTATTTCCCGTGGCAATGAGATATAACATTCAAGGCGTATTGATTTATACTTATTTACATTTATTGTAAGATTACGTATTTTTCGTAAAGCTCAACCACATCCAAGTTGTTGAAATTCATCGAGCAGGGTTTAAAGTATAGACCATCACGCGTTCAAGTCGAATTCTCACCACATTAACCCATAACCGCTGTGTCCTGCACCCATGCATATAAAATGCCTGTACATGGAATACTTCAATCCTTCCAGATGCGGTACTTGGCCTACAATGACTATTGATGTTTAGTTGATAATCGTTGGCGCTTAATTCGGCTTTGCGTTTTCAGTACTTCGGTGAACTCGACTATCTGTTGCTTTCACACAGCAAAGTCGTCGATCGAACTTAAGAGCGTGGCTTGGTTGTGCAAGATTTCTTCTGATGGTTCATTGTTGTTCTCCATATTAACGAGTTGAAAAGTCTTCCCAGAGAGATATGTTAACCGATGTCAAGCTATACCTAAACTCCCAATGCTATCCATATGGAAATCTATACCTAAAAATCAATCAAAATCAGTATGCTTTACTCTACGAGATGTACACAAACTTCCAATTCACCTATCACAACAAAGAAGCTGAACCATGGCTAAATAAGACGGAATTCTTAGAAAAAGCCCCCCTCGCCATCATTAACTGCTCAAAGCAAACTGACTGTCTTAAGGTCGGCCCCGTGGATGTGCGTCTCGAATTAGAATTGAAAACGAATATTCCGCCGCAAACTGTTGCATTCTGTTTAATCCTCCATGATCGTATTGTCGAATACAATCCGATCAGTGGTGCGGTTAAAAAATTGATATAAATTTTGTCAACTGTCTGCGGACTCTTCAGTCAATATGGAGCTCGTTGTCGATGTGCAGGGGTTCAAGAGACCCATCAACGATTTTGTCCTAAAGGAGATTTCCATCGTCAAACTCCACGACAAGAAGGCTGAACCGCTGACGTTTTTCTTTAACGCACCATCTGCATGGGACTCGTTGCCAGACGAATACAAAAAGACAAATAAATGGTTGGAACGCAATTTTCACGGATTACGATGGAATCACGTTCATATACCATACGAGGCAGCTAGAACGATAATTCGAACCATCTTGCAAGGAGCTCCTACCATCTACGTCAAGGGATTCGAAAAGTGCTCATGGATATCAAGATTCACGGATCCTACAACCAAAATTGTTGACTTGGCGACCCTGGACTGTCCCTCGCTGCAGAAATTGCCAAATATCTCCGACTTTGAATGTCCCCATCATTTCTTCAATATGAAATACAATTGCGCCAATGCGAATGTAAAATCGCTGAAAATCTGGTTGAGTGTATACGAAGCGCTGCGTGAGCGGAGGATTTTTAAATAAAAAAACATTTTGATATATATCTTTTTCGATTGTATTTATTCTTACATCCAACAGCAACGTGGAACATTTTTATATTCAATGAAAGCTATCCTTTACATATTGTTGTGAGCATGTTGAAATCTCAACGATGTTAGTGACCGATGATCCCATTGAATCCATCATTTCCGACCAGCACAATGGCGTGCTCACTGTTTATTGAACGCGATACTGCTGTATTGTCCGCCATAATAGTTCATGTATAGTTCGTCATTGTGTGCCATTTTCAATATATTCTCGAACATCTTTGGACCATGATTGAAGGCCTTCATGAGCCGTGCTGGTAAGAAGACGGCGAACTCGTGCATGATGTCCACTACGTAATGCTTTGCTAATTTGGTGTGGGCAGCTCTGATGTCGGAGATCGGATAACACGATGGAACCTTGAGACTGCTTCTTCGTTGGGAAGAATTCCGCCGTTTTGCTGACAATGAGAAATCCATTTTTCATCGACGAAACAACTTCAAATGTGTCGAGGAACGTTCATTTTTTCTCATGAATAGTATTGTCTCTCTCACAACACTTTTCACAATTCCGTTGCGGTGGTGGGGGGCCATCAATATGATCCAACATCTCAGGTGTATTGTAATGCTCCATGCATGGAAGATATGATAATATTTCACTGTTGTTTCGATGATGTTCTGGCAAACGTTCCCACAGCATACCAATGTGTCGACTCCAATATTTTATGAGCAAGGTCTTTGGAACGTGTTCAAGCTCATTCTTCGTCAAGTCCCACGGGTTCTTGGCTGGGTACACTGCATACATACTCGCGCATGCAAACATCTCGACGTTATCTTTCGGAATTAATACAAGACCGAATGCAATATAATTTTATAACGGCCTCCGTTACTATAGCTGCATAAAAAGTATCTGTGAAGTCTCATTTGACATCTAGCAGTAAAATTGCATTAAGTCGCCGAGAGTGTATCATAGACGCTGGGTTTCACATGCATATCCACATGTTTGTGAGAAATTTTCCTCCATTGTCTGGAAACGGTTCACCTGTGTCAATAACGCCCCCTTAGAAAACCGACGCATCGTCTACGATGTCTCCTGGCTGCCGGTGCCCCCTTTGGCCTACATCTACAACTGTAATCCTCTCGTGCTTTTGGGCATTGACCCATGATTTTGGGCATCCTGTTCCCCGCGTGACGTCACTCTCCGACCTCTCTCCGCGAGCCGCAAATCCCCCTCCACCCATTCCCCAAACGGGTCCCTAGACCTTCGCGATACAGCCGGACACCTCACCCCCTCCCCTTCACCGCATACTCCCCACCACACACTTCCCCCCACCGTCCACTTCTCCCACAACCCACTCCCCCTCTCCATAGTCTCCTCACCACCCACTTCCCCCTCTCCATAGACTACCCACTTCCCCCACCACATGGCCGAACCCCTCCTTTCGGCTTCCCCCTCCACAATGTGTTCCAGAACTTCCGTAGTTCTACTACTGTTACGTTTCAAAATCTTAAATAAAATTCGACAAATGACGGTAATCTATGCATGTGCAGCTCCTATAACACAGCGGGTGTGGCCCGCAGGGCCACTGCTGTTGGGACCACGGCTGTGGCGGCCACTGCTGCGGCGACTACTGCTGCGCTGGCTACTGTTGCGGCGACCACTGCTGCGGCCGCCACTGCAGCGGCCAAATTGAAGGGCCCCACCCGTATGCGGCCACCTCGGTGGCAGCTGTTGCTGTTGTAGCTGCTGAAGCTGCTCTTGTTGTGGCTGCTGTTGCTGCTGTTGCCATCGTGCCAGTAGACTGCGGCGCGACCCCTGCTCGCTCTGGTCTTGTGGTCCAACCACATAAGCCCGTTGACCACTTGACCGTTTTGACGGCAAGCGGTCTGCTTCAAGACCCTCACTCGATCTACCTCCTGTTGGAAGCGTAAATTCACTTCCAACAGGAGAGCGCTGGTTTGGCGGAGCCCAGCTTGCAGTTGATGCACCTGAGTATCCAACTGAACCAAGTGCAGTGGCTCGTCGGCCTCCGGCAGCTGGCGGGTTCTCCGATACCCGCGTTTAATTGAAAAGGAGCGACGATTAGTACAAAGGACGTTAAATAAATAATGTACAAAATCTACCGATATAATTTCTTCATAAAATAATTAAGGTTTCGGTATAGGGGTAAAATACCATTTCACCATACGGGGCGGGTGGATACTGTGGCGGGTAAGGCTGCGGAGGCGGCGGCCGCGGCAAGTTCGCTGGCAGCGGCGGGTTGGCTGGCGGCGGCGGCGGAGGGGTCGATGGCAGTGGCAGGTTCGCCGGCAGCGGCGGGTTGGCTGGCGGCGGCGGCGGAGGGTTCGATGGCAGTGGCAGGTTCGCTGGCGGTGGTGGATTCACCAGCCGCGGCGGGTTGGCTAGCGGCGGCGGAATCGGCTGCAATGCCGGCCACGGATTAGCAGTCTAAGGAAAAAATGTCAACTTCAACATATGTCCTCGCCGATCAACCGCGCCGTATTCAAATTCGGACTTAAAATCTTTGACCGTATGCGAAGTATTGCACCGACAGGGCGTACATGAATTTGTTGATTGACACTGAGATACATAATATTTTCTTTCAATTTTATTTGCCTCCGTTATGTTGCAAATAAAAATTCAACAAAATATTATCCATGGTAGCGTTGAAAAACGAATTCATAAATACGCGTCGTCGGTGTAAAACTTTACACACAAAGATTTTGAATTCATATTTGTCACCGGGGTGGTTCTTCGCCAACTTCATGCTTGTAAGTATACCATTAGTACAGTGTACCACAAATAAAATTGTAACAAAATATTATGCGTCATAGTATAAATCAGCAGATTCGTGTAAGCGCCATCGGTCGATGATTTCAAGTCCAAATTTCTCGGCGGGCTGCTTCGTCGCCATGGAAGTGTCCTTGGCGATGAACCACCCTTCTGACAAATGTGAATTAAAAATCTTTGACTGTGTTGCAAAGTTTCGCGACACTACGATGGATAATATTTTGTTACAATTTTATTTGTAATACAACTGAGGCAAATAAAATTGGAACAAAATATAATGTATCTCAGTGTCAATCAACAAGCCAATCAACAAATTCGTCAATCAAAAACGTTATTTTCCAGACGAATCCCTCACGAACATGGTTGATAGGAAATTCGACCGGCGTCGCATTTTCCGTAGTAATTATCGTCCGATGTAAATCATCAATAATTCAGTACATTTAATCATCATACACATTTCCGTATTGTTACTTCCTTTGCAGGTGAGCATTTAACAATGTCTGTTGCCGACTCAAAAGTTTAACTCTAGTTGAACGAAGTGAGTTTGGTGAAGTTAGTGCCACGGCTTTCGAATTTTGAAGTTTTTTCGTTCTAATCGATTTTAAGTACGTGATTTTGGAAACACTTTGAACGTTTGTTATATTAGCCTATTGTTGAAAAATAGACATTAAAAATTACCATGCAGATAGGGCCACGATATTTATTTATATCGTCATTGTCATTCTTTAGCGGATCAGTAAATCTGGAATCGTTTGTAGGGGACGAATAATCAAATTCAACAGTTGCTTTCGTAGTAGAAAGTTCGTTGCTAAAGTAGAAAGGTCAATACCATTTGTGGCAAGTTTTCCATGTATGGTCATATTACCAGATGGAGTTAGCGCCGAAAAATGTATTCGTATGGTATTTCTCCATAATCAATGGCCAAATCGGCGTAAAATCGTTTGTAAATTACGAATATTCAAATTAAAACGTTTGTTTGTTCAACGTTTGTGATCATGCAAGTAAATACCATAAGTGGTAAATTCTCCACGTATTGTAATATTACCCGGAGAAGTTAGTGCTGAAAAATGCATTACTACGGTAATTGTACATAATAAAAGGCTTCATCGGTGTGAAAACGTTTCAATGTTTGTACGTTTGTACGACAAATCGAGAAGCAGGAGAGCTAACAGTCGTGTGTGCCGGGTGGCCGGCGAACATAGTGGACTGGATCTACTTGACAGCTGCAACGATCCCAGGCGATCATCTATCTCAATCGCCTCCATGAGCGAGATTCTGTGAGTCGGTAGCGACAGCCAATAAGAGGCTCCCTTTCTCCTGTGTTAGTGCATGCGATTGGCTATTACTATTTATCGACAACGAAAACTGTTGCAGCCGAATTATAACGAGTTACAGAACCGCGTTACTGATCTCATGAGAATTTTCGAGCTAGCTCATGACTAGAAATTGTTTCTCCCTCGGTGGGTTCGCTGAATTGAATAAAATCTTTCACCCATGGGGGCCGTACGCAAATTACGTTACGCAATTTCGGGGGAAGGGGTCCGGGTAGGCGTTACGATATACGTGCGTGTGCGGCGGAGGGGTTTCCGTTATGCCACGATTTTAGAACTGCCAGACATAGAAAAATTTCTGCATTTTCAAATTTTTCAAGTAAATCTCACGCGCAATTTTACCGCGGAAAGTTGACAGCTTTCTATACCAAATGTCAGTTAAGGGGAGAAGTCACTGTACAAGAACTTGCACAGTAGCTTTCCCACTTTTCCCAAGCAAAATTTTGAGAAATTTTTTTTATTCCTTACAATTCTTGAAAGTACACGTATTGAAAAATATGTTGGCAACATTTATATTCACAAGTCCGAAAATTGGCGATGTTAGTCACTTTAGTGAGAACAGGTAACGCGACCGGTTAGTTTCCTCAGTCGCCACAGGTGTGGCATCATTCGCAATAACTCAAGTGCAGGCTCTTATTATTTTGTGAAATATAATGAGATGAAGAATGGTCATATTGCCCGCAAAGCATGAAAAACGGAACGAAAACTTTCAACGCGTTTTTCTCGAAACTACTTTTTCGACCTTGTCCCAGCGAATACTCAAAAACTTATCAACCAATTTTCATTTTTTTTACATTTTTGTAATCGCAGTGACTACCCAGGTAGCAATTTCCAAACAGTCGTCCAGAAGTTGTCTAAATGGGTACCAAATGTCCGCTTGGAAGCTACCTATAAATTACCATGTGTCCAACAGTTATCTTTTTGGATAGTTGTTAACTTTAAGATAACTTCCGAACGGACATTCGGTACCCACTTAGCCAACTTTTGGACAAGTTCTTTGGACTTTCAAAAATGCTAGCTTAGTTAATTAGTAGCTTCCATATACGGGGTATTCTCCCTTATTACATTTCGCACCATTTTCTCCACTCCACATCCCTACACGATCCCTACCTTGCGGCCGCAGCCGACTTTCCCCTCTGTATCGCATTCACCGTGACATTTTCTGCCGTGGGCATAGGGAAACTGCGGAAAACCTATACCAATGCAGCCGATCACGAGTTCGCTTCCCAGTCTCGGAGCTAGTCGTGTTTCGCCGAGAAATAGCTTACAGGATACAGCCCTACACACACGACACACACACGTACCAGTCCGTGTGCGCGACATCCGAGTAGAAGTGGAGCTACGTCACGCCCGTGTTTTAATTTTTCTCCGAAACTACGAGACGGCGATTCGAACTCGCAACCTCCCGATGTGCTGATTTCAGAGGCAAGCACGCTAACCACTAGACCTGCACATCGGTTCATATTGATAATTACTATTTTTAATGACGGCTTGAATACAAAAAAGGGCCTTGAAAATAAATAAAAAATGTCCAAAGTGTCGGTATTTTGTAAAAAAAAAGAAAACAAAATAAAAAAACGGCTCCGCATAACGATAACTACATTTGTATAGGTATCGATGAATTGTTGACTTTTTATTTACAGATAACCTTTCATAAAGATATTAATCGGGCAAAAAAGAGATTTTTTTCATCATATCAAGACAATAACAGTTAATTTTTTTATTTCATCAAAATTGGTATAAATAGATGACTTCATAAAATCAGTATAATCCCGATTCTTTTTCCGATCCGAGCAAATATTGACGGGAAAGCACCCTGTACGTAATCGAATAGAGTTGCAGGGGGGGTTTCAGGCCAGGCGCTGAGGTCTAGTTACGTAGTTACGGAGCCGGGGCTAAAAAATGGGAAATTTGGCGTTACATAATTTGTGTACGCCCCCGTGTCATAAACATCAAATAGATAGCTCTGCGCAGCCGCGAGTGTGCCACATCCGGGCGAGCGCAACGCCTCCGAATAGCATCGCCTGTTACTAGTGTCTTCGTTTTAATATGTACCGTGATTTTGACAGCTTAACCCCCAAGTAGGGTTAGGGTGTGCCAAAAAATAAAATTTACTTATTTCAATTACAAAAACCTAAAAGTGCACAGAATAAGTGTGAAGAAAAAAGAAATGGCCCTTTTTGGGGCCATATTAATTTGACGTGTAATCTGAAGAAAACAACTAAACGGCTCTTTTCAGAGCCAAAAATAAATGTGACCAAGGTCCCTGCATCGCAAATTCAGAGCTCAGAAAATTCTCTGAAATTATGGATATAGTTGATGTGGGAAAAGTTCATTAACCGCCTCTTGTATACCGAGAAATATACATTTTTCAATGTCTCCAATCGCTTAAGAAAACCATGTTGTTTGCTTTGCAGTCTCTACAGATATAAAATGTTCATTGCTCTTAGTTAAAGTAAGACAAATAATAAAATTCTCAGTTAACTAGGTACTAGAAAGCCAAACAAGCTCAACATGCTGGACATAAAGATAGAAAAGCTATCGATAGCATTCGACGAGCCTATCAGCTGAGCAAACAGCCGCTATTCCGGTGTACAGAATTGGAGCAGTATAAAAAGGATCCTGATGACAACAAAGATCAATGCGACTCTCGGTAACTCTCGTCTGATGTTCAATAGTAGCTATGAGCCACTCTTCAGGCTAGTCGCAGTTGAACTCATCAATAACAATCAATGCCTCGGCTTGATGAGACTAGACAATAAACAGGAGACCCCCGACGACATGACGAGCCTCCTCGGTTTTAGCGTGGAGTAGGATATCCTCTCGAATACCCCCGAGCCCGGGAACATAGTATACATAAGGTTTACTCTGAACGCTTGGACTTGATGAAAATTCCTTTGATAATTTCGATTATATCGGTGTTCTTTTAGTTCTCAACATAATTTAAGAAACGAATTTTCATGTTTATAAGAATAATAAAAATTTGAAAAATGATTTATGCTACATCTAGAGCTATGTATGTGGCGGTCGCCACATACGAGCGTGAGAGAGTGAGAGAGGACCGATATTTCCTCTGTTGCCAAGCGAGCACTCGATCCTCTCCGTACCAATCACGGCTATAAACGTTATTGAAACATTCCCGAAAAGTCGAGAATATTCGATCATCTCACGGTCGAGCGCCGAACCGAGCGACGCGAGCACAAGTAGTCTCGAACGGGAGTCAGAGAGATACACACCTTATTGTACGCCACTCAATAAACCTCAACCTCAAAACCTACATTGGTGACCCCGATCTAAGTGATTAAAAACTGAACGCGTTTATTTTCTACGGTATTAATTTCGAAAACAGAGCGTTTTTGAAAATCCTTCGACGCCGCGTGCCGCGCGACGAACCTTTTTTTTTCCGACGTTCGCGTTAGCGTGTGCACACCGTTTTCTTACCCATTTCTCGCGTACATTTTAGGAGAAGGTTTTGTTTAAGTGGATAATAGGAGATGTGAGAATTTCCTCTACTCCGGAATCTGTGTTCGCCATTCAAACTGGCGCATTGCTGAGCTCCCAAAGACGCTGTGCTGCGCTAGTGGTGAGACAGAGACAGTGATATTAACGGTTAGCCCGGGGTAGAGTTCAAAATCGCGCACACGTTACGCGATTTGTGCCTGAGACCCAGCCATGCCCCTCCCCGCAGACGGAGACGAGGAATTCAAACCCGCGCTCAGTGAACCGCTCAGTGTACAGAGCATTAGTATCTCCGAGGTCAGATGCCCCCCTTTCAGCTCCGAACGACCAGCTTTGTGGTTCGCACAGCTCGAATCGCAATTTAAAATCGGTTGCCTGTAAAGTCGATTTACTGACGATAGTTGAACGTGACAACGTCATAAGAAAATACTGATGGAATGGTTTCATTTTTCAAAAGAAAATTTTAATTTTGTTTGTTTGATAGATATTTTGTATGGATATAGAGAAGGAGGTAAATGGAAATCACAATTGAATTGATCAAGTTACATTTATTTGTACGCATAAATACAATTATGTCAATTTTTATTTATT
Organism: Ophion obscuratus; assembly: GCA_964007375.1. NCBI lineage: Eukaryota > Metazoa > Arthropoda > Insecta > Hymenoptera > Ichneumonidae > Ophion > Ophion obscuratus. The sequence continues at coordinate 4,156,314 of OZ023322.1, forward strand.
TTTTTTACAATGTACATATTTTTTACAAGTATGAATGTGCTTTGAGCAATTGTTTTACAACTTTTATTTTTTCATAAAATTCTTCGTTCAGAAAATCATTTTAAATTTACAAAATACTTGAATAAAATTTATTGTTTAAATTTCTACTCGACTGTTAAAATTTAATTTTTGATTTTATTATTTTATAATAATAAATTTTGTATTGACATTATTTCTTTCAGCAAGTGAACTGAATAAAAGTTGTTGTTCAATTAGTTACTTAATTATTTTTGCAAATTTAATTGTAATTTGTTGTAAAAAAGTAATAATTTTGAATAATTTATTATAAGAATAAACTGTGATTAAATTATTGTTCATAAATCTTAAATTTAAAATTAAAAAATTGGAAACATCATTAAAATTTTTGTAACTCTAGCTTTTAAAAAGCCCGCCGCAATGTGTTTGATATAGGAGAAAATTGTTCCCTTTGACGGCTGGCTGGTCCAACCTGTCATTTCAGACACGTTGTTATGATATGTGGAAGATTGAACATTTATGTTTTAATTTTTTGAAATCATAGCTACGCTCGATAATTATTTCGATCGAATAGTAAAGCAATTGATTTTTACTCATCGTGAAATAGTTCTGTTAACTTATTGTTATAGTTTTGTCAATTATAGCATAACCTACAATCGCTGCACTAGCGGACCGATGCTATTTATTTTAATGATGAAAGCACGAATATTCGACAATATATCACTGAACATATATTTAATATCGAAAGAATCATTACCTTTATCGCCGCAATTATCGTTGCTATAAACAATTGACACCGGATTCACTTTTCACTGCATTTCATACTTGAAGAAAACATGTACATGTATTATTGTATAGCAGCTGTCCACGCGGACGCATCGCTCATGGCCTCTGCACACTGCGCGCGATGGGCGACAAGCGATGAGCGATATCCAATGAGAGCTCGAGTATGACGGAAATGCTCTATGAGAGTGACGTTGCCATTGGATATCGCTGATCGCTCGTCGCTCGTCGCTCGCAGTGTGCAGAGGCCATCACTCAAGTAGGAGAGAGACAGATGTCGAACGCTGCCGAACGCTGCCGAACGCGGAGGCCGATTGTGCCTCTTTGTCGCTCGTTCCGCGCTTTCGCTTGCACTTCAAGCCTTAAATGGAACGCCTCAGAGCGAGGTAACGCCGCATGAGTCATGTTTTTTCGTGCGTGCAGCCGGCTCCATCGAATTATAAGACGTTGTCACGTCAAAAAACTTCACTATACCCCTCGGAGTCGCACGACACTATGTTCCCACGGAGCGCGTCACAGCCACCCGCGGGGATTATCACGCACGACGCTCCTGGCACAACATCGTCGAACGGGAGGCGCACTCCCGTCCAACGCTGCACGTAAAATGCGTACAGGGCTTCACGCAACCACTCGTGCGTTTCGCCCGTCGCCACTGTGCGTATATATACGGCCAAGCCATCGACGCGGGAAACACGGCACGCAAACGGTGCCACAGGGAGCTCGAGGCACTCGGGATACATTTTTCGCGGACTGGTGGAACGCGGGCGATGGAGTATGAAGAGCAACTGAAACTGCCAGTCGTATGAAGGGCATCTTTTGCAGATTTTTGACAGGTCAGCATAATTGCACGTGTGCGAGGTAGCCGATGCATCATTCTACGATGAGCTCACCCGACGGTGAGCGCGATCGTTCTATGATGAGCTCATCCGACGGTGAGCGCAATCGTTCTACGATGAGCTCATCCGACGGCGAGCGCGATCGTTCTACGATGAGCTCATCCGACGGTGAGCACAGAGTTTAGATAGCATAGAAGCACGTGTACAAGCTAAGCGATACAGTTTAGCTCCGCTCCGCGATGAGTTCATCCGCCGGTGAACCCACCGCAGGAGTTTGCGAATTATGCTGATAACTGTCAAAGTCTTTTGCGCAGCAGCCTACATATGAGAAACCGTATTCTCGGCCTCTCCTCTTTGTGTGGATATTCGTACCTGCTATAGAACGCGCGCACCGACGGGCACGAGCATACGTGTGTCGTGGCATCGGGCCGCTTATTAGCACACACACACACACACATACACACACACACACACACGCACGCGCGCGCGCGCGCCCTCGTAGCAGCCCGCAAGGGAGAAGCCGTGTTCTCGGCCTCTCCTCTTTGTGCGGATATTCGTACCTGCTACAGAGCGCGCACACCGACGGGCGCGAGCATACGTGTGTCGTGGCACCGGGCCGCTTACTGGCACACACGCACATGCGCCCTCGTAGCTGCCCGCAAGGGACAGGTCCCTGACACTGCAGACCTTTCCCATACAACGAAACGATTCGCGTTTTGTAGCCGTTTCTTAATTCTGCTAGCGTCCGGTACGGGGCGCTGGCAGTGACGTGACTGCCTGAGATCTCCCCTTCTCCGGCGCTATACGTCATACAGCCATTGTTGTTGTTTCATTTGAGCGTTCGAGGTTATTTTTGCGTAAACGAATTCGATTAAATCGTGTAAACCTTGTCAACCAAAAATATAGTTTATTACATAGTTTAGTATTTTATAGTTTATTTAGTTTATATAGTTTAGTATTCGATGTGCGTAGTGGTTTTTTTGTGCAGTCGGTGTGAATGGTGAACACGAACATTTGCATAGATTCGTCATGCCGACGTGTATCGTACCGGGGTGTACTTCGGGTTACATCTCAAATCGTGAGAAAGTTCACTTTTTCGTCTTACCCAGAAATGCCGAGAGTGAGAAATTGTGGAAAGTGGCAACAAGAAGAACGGACAATTTGGTTAAAGCCGGAAGAGCGGTATGCGAAAAACATTTTCGAAAAGACGAAATTGTTTGGCAACGCGAACTGCTAGGTTCCGATGGTCAAGTACTTGGAGTGGCAAGTATTGTTGACTCATAATTTTTTTGCAAAATTCAGACAGATTTATTTCGTTTTTATTAATTTGCATTATTATCATTGCGATTGTAAATATAATTACAGACGCAGTACAAAATTCCGCGCTTGAAAAAAGGCGCCGTACCCTCGCAGTTCCCGTGGAACAAATGTAACGAATCTCTCCAGCTGCAATACCAAAATAAAACATCACCGAAAGAGGCCATCCGCACACACGAAATTTCTCAGGAAGAGGAAGGCGAAAAATCAAACATCGAAGAGGATATTTCCATCACTGCCATTGCCGAAGAGATTTTTTCTGACAATAGACATTCCATATCGAATGAATCTGTCGAAGTTGCTCCGGCAGAAAAGGAGGACAAATCGAACACCGAAGAGATTATCTCCATCGCTGCCACTGCGGAAGAGATTTTTTCAGACAGTCAACATTGTACATCGAATGAATCTGTCCAAGTTGCTACAGCAGAAGAAATATCAACACAAATGGAAAGTACTATAAGTACTCTGCATTTCACAAAAATGCTCGCAGCTGGGATACGCATTCCTTTCAGATGGATGAAGGAAATTGTAGACTGCGGCCACGCCAAACTCATATTTTTTTCACCCACAAAACGGAGGAAATTGGTGAAATATATGAAACGCATATTTTGAAAGAAATCACACTAAAAGAAGAAATGTCTGTTCAAATGAGAGTTTTAGGTGTACCGCTCAATCCTAGTCATCATCTCAATCTCAACTTGCCTCGCTGTATAACTGACATCGAACAGTTGGAAACTTTGTTGACAACGATGCATCGGCTCAACGTATGTCGCGGTTGTGGTGAACTACCGGAGCAGCTGAACTGTACCACATTCAAAAAAGACGTTTCTGGTACCTGGCGTCACGCTCAGTGTGCACTGTTACTGCATAACAAAAAGGTGTGCGAATTTTGTAACCGAGCAAAAAGAACATTGGCTACAAATCTTCGCAGGTACATGCAAGGCGAGGTAAAAATTCGAAAGAAATCGATTATCGATTTGAAGGAGCAACAGCGGCTAGTATTGAAGTCGCAATCGAGATACCGCTCAGCAGTAAAGGCCAAACGTCTTGCACGGGAAAAAATAAAAAGTTTAAAAATGGAGGTTCAAGAAATTCGCAAGAAAATGGCATCATGTACCAGTCAAGATCTTGAGCGACATATCGAGAATGGAAATATTTCTCAAAATCAACTTCACGTGCTGAATCAAATAATTGAAGCCGCGAAGCATAACAATTGGAAAGGACGCGATTACTCGGAGCAATGGATGTTGCTGAGCATGCTCCTGAATATGAGGTCACCAGCAGGGTATGAGTTTCTACGATTGAACGAGATTTTACCTCTTCCATGTAAGAGAACTGTTCGCAGGTATGTTATACCATTGTTTGGAAATATTGATTTTAACAATTGAAAATATTGAAAACTATAATTTTCGTATTTTTTCTCACTCACTATGTATAAATACGAACTAAAAATCGTCAATTGTTTCCAGATATTTATCGAAAATTAAGACCACCTGTGGTTTTGATCAAGAATTTTTCGAGGTGCTTCAAGTGGCATTGAACAAAGTGGATGAATCACAAAGACACGGGATCCTTTTAATCGACGAAATTTCCGTTCGGGAAAGTGTCAGTGTTGACACGAAAAACCTCACATATAAAGGATTAATCGACTTCGGGAATGACGGCTGCAAATCCTCGAATTTTACGGAAAAAGCGAACCATGCATTAGTTTTTATGCTCCAGCCGTTAAACAATTCGAGCTGTCAGCCTATTGCAGTTTTTGCCTCAAGAGGACCCGTAAAAGGAGAAGTGCTCGCACAACTCATCGTCAAAGCAATTGTTTTGCTCGAAAATATCGGCGCAAAAATACACGCAGTTGTTGGCGATGGAGCCAGCACAAATCGAAAATTTTGGTCCGAAGTCGGCGTGAGCGGGAAAAAAGACAATCTGGGCAATCACTTCGAGCATCCTTTGGTAGAAGGTCGCAAAATATTCGTATTTTCTGACACTCCACATCTTGTAAAGACCATACGAAACCGTTTGCATAATAAAGGAGTTTTACAGGTAGGTATAATACCTTTAATGTAAAGTATATTACTTTCAATATGCATTGAAAGTAAATAGCTGCATAAATATATTCGTCGTTTCTTCATTGTAGTAAAACATTTTTCAGATCGATCCTGCAGAATCACTCATCAAGTGGGAATACATCAAACTTCTCCATGAAAAAGACCGTGAAAATGCAGGTCCCGGCCAAGCTCTAGTTTGTCCGAGGTTGACATCTAATCACGTCAATTTGAATAACTCCTCAAAAATGCGTGTGCGCTTGGCTACTCAAGTAAGCCTCTTTATTCTTACAATTCGACGTGTCTACTCTAAAACAAACTTCTCTTCATAAAAAAGTTAAAAAATTAAATTGATTTAAATATTACTTTATAGGTCTTCAGCAAATCAGTCGCAGGAGGGCTACGGTTTTTCAAAAAGTATGTACCGGAACTTCGTGATTGTGAAGCCACGGCTTCATTTTGTGAGTGGGTCAACAATATGTTCGACGCTCTCAATCGTAAACACCCGATCGACGGTGTCCAACCAGGCAATATCGACTACAAGGTAAATGTAACAAATGATATCGTTATAATTAACTATGCGATATTACTGTTGTTTATCAATAAATATTATTATTATGATAGAAAATTCAAGAGTCGCTGAGAAAGATGGACGCTTGGGAGGACCACGTGGAAAAAGGACGAGTATCGGAGGATCTCTTCTTAACAAAACAAACCGCAGAGGGTCTCCGCGTTACCTTTCGGTCGATGTTAGATCTTGTAGATTATCTAACGCAGCACTGCAATTTTCCCTATGTGCTAACCGGTCGAGTTAACCAGGATCCGCTGGAGGTTTGTTTACAGAGCCCTTTCGTCGAGAAATTTCCTATGAATTACTTCCTTCATTAACAGGCTTCGTGTATTTATAAGATTCGACTACATGGTAATATTAATTTTCAATTTCTTTTATCTAGAAATCATGCAACCGAAACTTATCAGATTCAGGATTCCGCAATGATGGTTCTTTATTTTTGCTTTGCACGTAAATCTATGCATGTGTCTTTGTTTTTCTTGTGTTAATTGCAGACATTTTTTGGCACTGTTCGACAAGCGGGTGGTTGCGATGATCATCCCTCGACGCCAACGTTTTTGAATATTTATAAAATTCTGTCTTTGTACAGTATTCTAAAACCTCCAAAAACGGGAAATTGTTCTATTACCAAAGAAAACCCTACCGAGCCTTTGGTAACACTTGCTGATCTTAAATCGATATACCATAACTCCGACACTTCGGTAAACATCTCAAATTCGATCAAAGAAAAGTTGCAACGTATTGTGCAGCATGAAGAATGGGACTTCGAAACTGTATCGGAGCATGATTACAGCGTGCCCGAAGTTGCCAGTTGCGTTATGTATTGCTTAACTGCTGACCTTTCAAAACGAATTTGGAACACAGTTAAGTGTCTCAAATGCAAAGACGCATTATTAAAATCAGGTGGCAATGGCATAATTCTCCCCGAAGCTCTATTGAGCAATTGGCAGCAACGCGACGGGCTGGTCCACCCGAACACACATCTATACCATTTTTTGGTGTTTCTCGAAAAAAGGTTCCAAGCTCACTGTAATTCCACGCATGTGTTCGATGACATTGTGGAAGATGTTCTTAATTATCGAAGCCTGTCATTCCCTTGTCCTGATCACGCTCATGATATTTTGTACCAAATAATCCAATATTTCGTTACGAAAAGAATGCAGCAATATTGTACGCGAATAAACGCTGAGCAAAAAAAGAATAACCAACTCAGCAAAAAAAAATCAAAATTTTGTACCACATAAATGTACAATTGTACACAACACCGATAAGAAAACATTTGTTCAACACATTCAGTAAAATACATAAATATTTATAATTTTATATAATAAATATTTAAATAAATATTTATCTGTTTTCATATATTTTGTCTTCTTTAATCCGCCTTTCCTCTTTTAAACTGGTTTCTGAATACTAAACATAACAAAAAATAAATACATAACAAATAATAAGTACATACACAAAAATAAAAAATAAAATAAATCAATGAACAACAAGTTCATTACAATGGTATTTATTCATATTTTTTGTATTGCCCTACACCCCCTACACCCTACACGCAAACCCATCCCCTCTCCAAATCCCATTACAGCAGTCTTGTACCTGCCAGCGCCACAAGCGGCAAAACTTGGCGACAATTCCGAGCTACATTTCCCGAGCCGATTTCAGCGGCCAGTGTCAGGGGGCCGGCAAGGGAGAAGCTGTACTCTCGGTCTCTCCTCTTTGTGCGGATATTCGTACCAGAGCACGCCGACGGGTACGAGCATACGTGTATCGTGGCGTCGGGCCGCTTGCTGGCACACACACACACACGCACGCACGCACGCACACACCCACACGCACGCACGCACGCACACACACACACACACACACACGTGCCCTCGTAGCAGCCCACAAGGGAGAAGCTGTATTCTCGGCCTCTCCTCTTTGTGCGGATATTCGTACCTGCTATAGAGCGCACACACAGCCGGACGCGAGCATACGGGGGTCGTGGCATCGGTCCGCTTACTACTACTACATGCATGCACCCGCGTAGTGGCTCGCAATGGAGAAGCCGTATTCTCGGCCTCTCCTCTTTGTGCGGATTTTCGTACTTGCTATAGAGCGCCCACACCGACGAGCACGAGCATACGTGTGTGCGTGGCACCGGCCAGTTCGCTACTGTACACACGCACGCGCGTCGCTCACTACCGTAAGCTTTTAAAAATGAATAACAATTCAGAGATTGATCCGAACCCCATACATAATTACCAGGTGTGTAAGTATGAAACCGGAATTTTTGTACAGAAAAAACACGTTTATTGTAATGATATGATGAAAAGTATCATATCATTACCGTAGGTACATCCGCCAGTTGTTGTTGTGCTTGAGCGTCGTCTTCGTCCAACAAGGCTTGCAGGTCAGCGTCTTCAAACTTTTTCGGTGGTCTTCCACGTTCTTCGTTCCTCACGTCAAAATCGCCACTTTTGAACCGTTTGAACCACTCGAAACACTGTGTTTTACCGAGAGCATGCTCACCAAACGCCTCCACAAGCATTCGATGCGATTCGGCTGCGGTTTTCTTCAGATGAAAACAGAAAAGTGTGCTGTCGGCAAATCGTAATTTGTTGGCACAAAACTCGACATGTTTATCTCTAATAAACTAATGCTACTGAATGAAACTCGTGTTACTGTGAGTTGGAAATCTTTGTGGGATATCAATACAATAACAAGACACCGCTGACGTGACGTGTCGGGAACTGCATCGACATCTAGCGCCACCTATGGGCAAATTCCGGTTTCATACTTACACACCTGGTATATCAGCCTGTTCAGAATTTCAGCCTACGTCCTCGAGAACATCTCAGCTGAGGGATAACCTGTATATAGCATAGCATACGTATACACGTTCTATCTTTTTTTGAATAGAGAGGACCTTAGAGAACGTTGAATTTTAATTCGACTACGATTTTTCTGGATTTGATTTTAACATGAAACTTCTCCGGCAATAAACGCTCGACGAAGACGTTGATGAAGATACTTTCAGGATTGTTCGCGAGTCAGCAAAAATGCAGCTGCGCGAAATATCAGTCTACACGCTCAGAGAAATAAATCTCGAGATTTTCAAAAAGGCTGTCTTCGAATTGTCGTCGAATGTGCTACATGTATGTGTGATAACACACACACACACGCGCGCGCGCGCGCACTCACACGCAGTTAAAAGGGGCTGTCAGTAGTGATCTAGACAGCGATCGATACATTTCTCAGGAGCAGCTATGGATAGCCGTAATATCCGTACGTGCATTTTATATCTTCTTCGCTTGGTCAAAACGCGGAATGCACAACTTCACCGAACGTGTAGTAATAATTGGTGCACCGAATTGCGATATTTACCGGAAAATTCTCTCATAACGCGCTTGAAATATGTGCTATGGTGGGCTCCGCTGCGAGCCCTTGTGATGGCCTATAACAGAGGTCTGTTTAGAGGCTACAGGGTTCTCCTATGTGTGTTTGAAGAATTACAACACAGACATCTCGAGACTATTCCGTGTACACGTAATCTCATCAATGAAATAAACGGTAAGTTGTGCTCCGTAGCGTGCGTGCATTTTTTTTAAGTGTGATATCGTGGTAATACATAAGTACCCCTAGATTATCGCCGGCTCTATGATGCGAGCTCCGATGAAGAAGCTGCACTCGCCGAGGGGGGCAAGCCGTGAAGGAAGAAATAGCGCGAGATGGTGAAAGCGTGCATGACGATCATCTAGATTCCGTGATTGAAGGACCTTCGTGCAATAATTTCACCGGCTCTGAATCGCTCATGGGTCCTGATCTACGCCCCGCGACCAACAATAAGGAGACTGTTGATAGACTTCCTGATTACCTTCAGCTATCCCCCATATCAGATGTTAAAGAAGAAGGGGTACTACAGCAGCCGGTTCTAAGTACGGTAGATATATTTGCAGATATTTCCGACGCTGAAACCCTTGTCCGACCGTCTACATCCAGTATGGGGCACCCGTCCGAAATATTTTCCGGCCGTAACGAGTGTAAGTATTAATAATGATAAGCCATTATCATACATTAACAATCCGTTTTTATCAGACATTAATAATAAAACACAAACAGATTTGAATCATCGTTTTAACGAGAATAACCACAAGCGTGGCAACGACGACGACGACGACGACGACGATGACGCCGATCGGGTTGTAAGCGAGAGAGGCAACATCATGCTGGAGCAATGGGCTCGCGAAATAGTCAACAACGCGCAACCCCCTGCTGAGGAATACGAGCATAGGGACAACCAACTATGGATGTGGCCGTTTGGAGGTGCCTCACCACAGCAGCAGGGTGAAAACGATCTACCGCACGATGATGTTGATGATGGTGTTGATGACGGTTGGCTCAATCGTCTTTTGAGTTCGAGCGACGACTCAGGTAAACGAACCCCGCTTTCTTACTCGCATCGGTATATACATTATCGGTTTTGCAAAGCTAATATTAACTAGAAAGATTTTGTTTGCAAAAATAGAGAGTGAGTTATTATATTTTACGGCAGGTTATGCATCAGTATCTCTGCTGTTTGATGAAGACGCTTTGTAGACGTCCATGGTTAGAAGTAGCAATAACATCAAGTACATTTTGAGCTTACTTATTGACACGGTGAAGCAATTTTCAGCATTCCTACTAATTTTTACAGGCGTACAAGAAGGTTTCGGCCGTAGGCGGCAGCGCGATGAGTCCTTCGACGATGTACAGCCGCCAGGCGCGCGTATTGAGATCATCGCGGAGGCTCGTCGGTACTTGAAGCGTTTTAAACTACGAGGCCGAGAAATCACCGTACGCATTCGTCAACCCCCACCTGATGACCATTTATTACCATGGTTGGAAAGAGCGTTTCGTGACCTTTTGACGTATATCACAGCGTCTTGCGAGGCTGGCGATTACATAGGTATATCGTTTGCCTCGAGCAGTTTACCACACGGCCCCGTTTGGCTCTCGTGTCGACCCGTTAGAGACTGCGCGTTCGATGATATTTGGCAGTTAATAACGAGCGTTGCTCAGAGTGCTGCATCATTGAATATTGACGATGCGTGCATAATCAAAGTCAGCATTGCCAGGGGCGTTGAGGGCACTGGCAGAAAACGCTTAACACATGAGGGGGTAGCAAAAAAATCCATTCTCATGATAAGCAAGACCGATACTCTCTGTTTACCACGGTCACTTGCCGCGGCGCGCGCGTATGCCGAACGGGATGAAATACGCTCAGGTAGTTTAGCCTGGTATCACGAATATAAAGACAGAGATTACGTGTTTGACTTTTCGAAGGAACTCGTAAGCTACTGCACGGATGACGTCACGATCTTGAGACGCGCGTGTATGGCTTTTCGTGACATGTTTTTAGCCAGCGGCCGGGTTTGTCCGTTTGGCGAGAACACAACGATAGCCTCGGCCTGCTTTAGGGTCGTTCGGAAAAATTTCCTCAAAGACAATACGATTGGTATTATGCCGTGAGGCGGCTATAGGGGGGTACATACCCAATCAAAAAAGGCTATTTTATGGCTTGTATCGATGAAGCGTATTCTCGGAAAGCGTATTATACACGCTGGCCGTTCGCGCGAATTTAGACTACCTCAAAATTTACTAGTCGACGGCTATTATGAACCAGGCGATACCGCGTACGTATTACAATTTCATAGCTGCTATTGGCACGGCTGCCCTCAATGATTTTCCCTCAATAGAGACTGTAAACAACGCAGTGATATATCAATGGACGAGCGGTTAGAACGAACTCTTGCTATAGTTAATAGAGTTCGCTCTTTTAACACAGCAAGACAGGCTTTTGGAAACTAGTGCTGAAATTGGCGAACTCATACGGGATCATCCGTTGACGGCTGCGGAACCCTTAAATCCTCGTGATGCTATCTTCGGCGGTCGCACGGAGAATATGGTGACGCTCTACGATGTTAAAGAGACGGAGCGCATACGCTACGTAGACGTCTGCTCTCTGTACCCATATATTTGCAGATTTGGTAAATACCCTATCGGACATCCGAAATTATATATAGGCGGGGAATGCTTAGAAGTGACAGGACCCGCTAGCGATCTAGCGCGTGTCGTAGGCCTTGTGAAATGTACCATTCTACCACCGCGCGATCTCTACCACCCTGTTTTGCTTGTGCGTATGCATCAGCGACTGCTGTTCTCTCAGTGCCGCACATGCAGTGAGATGAATGGGGAAGAGTGCATGCATGACGATCCGGACGAGCGTGTGTTTGAGGGTATCTGGGTTGCCGATGAATTGCGAAAAGCCTTCTCATGCGATTATACGGTACTCCACATTGCCGACATCTGGCAATACGAAGTAACGAAATTCAATCGTGGCACGGAATCGGAAGGCTTATTCATCGAGTACATTAACACCTTTTTGAACATCAAGCAGAAGGCGAGCGAATGGCCTGAGAACTGTTTGGACGATGAATCCGCCCAGGAGCGTCATATCGCTAGCTTTGAGCAATCAGAGGGGATTCGTTTGAATCGTCAGTCGATAATCAAAAACCCCGGCCTAAGCTCAGTCGGCAAACTATGTCTGAATTCGTTCTGGGGAAAATTCGGCCAACGCGAAAACCTGCCGCAAACAGTATTAACGCGCAAAAAACTTATGGAGTTATTAACTAATCCAGAATTCGATATTACAGGTATGCTGCCGGTGAACAATGAAATTCTTTACGTCAATTATATTAAAACCGGTGAGGCTGTGGTACCCTCCAGTATAGCTAACGTTGTAATAGCTGCATACACCACGGCACAAGCGCGTTTAAAACATTATGGTTACCTGGAACGTCTGGGAAGACGGGCGTTGTACTGCGATACCGACTCCGTAATTTATATAACGAGAGAGCAACCTGATGACTACGAGGACCTGATAGGCTAATTGCTTGGCGATTTAACTAACGAGCTAAACACCTATGGTGAGGGCAGTTACAAAAGAAGTTTCATTTCCGGCCGTCCTAAATTTTATGCATTCATCGTGCGCGCGCCTGACGGTACAGAGAGTGAGATTTGCAAAGTTAAGGGTATCACGCTTAATTTTGCAAACAATGCGTTAATAAACTATGAGTCCGTACGATCCTTCGTCGTGGGTGAGCGAGAGGATCCTATTGTACGGCGATACGACGCCATTAGACGTACAGAACTTCACCATGTTGTCACACGAGGTGAGACTAAAACGTGCAAGCCATTGAGCATTAAGCGAAGACGTGGTGGATAATATGGATAGCTTCCCTACGGTTATCGCCATTTGTAAAATATACTGTAAATATATTTTTTACGTAAGACCCGAAAATCTTATTTAATATTGCACTGAGATATGGTTGCGGTAAAACGTATTTTGTTAAAAACGTTCTGAAATGTATCACGCGTATGAACAGCGAGCACTTCGAGAGAATAATATTTTATTATTCCGAGTGGCAGACAGCACATACGGAGTACGGTGATGCTATAGAATTTCGCGAAGGATTACCCCAGACTGCCGATTACTCAAACGACCCCCGCGCGAAGATCTTCATTATCGATGATCTAATGCGTGAAGCATCGAACAATACCGTTGTCGATCTATTCACCAAAGGCAGTCATCATAAGAACTTGAGCGTTATTTTTATAACGCAAAATTTGTTTCATCAGGGTCCAGGCCAGCGGGACATCTCTTTGAATGCTAATTATATCGTTATCTTCAAACACCCTTGCGATCGTGCTCAAAGACAGCACTTGGCGCGCCAAATATGTCCCGAAAATCCACGATTTCTACTGGAGGCTAATTACGACGCAACATCTAAACCGCACGGTTATTTGTTGCTAGATCTGAAGCAATCAACACCCGATAATTGTCGATACCGCACATGTATTTTCCCTGATGATACTCGCCATTTCGTTCACGTACCGTGAAAGAAATTAAAAAGCGGTGACACATATGGGGAATTACCAGTTCTACGCCTGTGATGGCACGCGGCGGATCGTCTCTTTTCAAGAAGAGCGTTGCGATATTGATCGCTCTTCAATATCTCACCAAAGAACAGCGTGAGACTATTTTGCGGAAAGCGGATTCTCGTATAATATGCTGCATTTGCGAGTGCGCTTTAAACGTTCTTCGCGGTAATATTCCTCTCAAAGCCAACCAACGGAAAAAATTGCGCCGCCACGTGCCCCTTCTCAGGCGCTTAGCCGCGAATAAAGGCTGCTGGAAAAGTAAGAAGAAGTTTGTCATTCATAGCGGTGGATTTTTACCCCTGCTGCGTATTGTCAAATCTAATAGCCCAATAATGGAGCATGCCAGGACAATGGTTCTGGTGCCCGAGAAGCGCCCACTAAAACTAGATTCCCAAAAGTACAGTGTCAGCGATAGTGAGGCACGACCGGTGAGCCGAGCGGAGAAAACAATTACGGCTACTCTGAATCGTCTTGATATGGAGATGGGCGAAATTTTGAAATCTAATGCGTACGGCGACGAGCGAGAAAAATGGCTAGCGTATTTGCGCGTATTACAACGTTATCTACATTTCGTCGATGGCGAACGAGCACAACTGTATCATGAACTTGTGAAGGAACAAAAAAAGGCACACACCCCGTGAAAAGATCAGCAACAGTAGTAGCAGAAACACAAATGAACGATTCCATTATCGTTGAGAGTGCACCTGCGAAATTTCGCAATAAAGCGAAACTCTTATTGCGACGACTACATGATGCGCCGTCCTCAGATTTTTCTTAGAATGCAGCCGGTGTGGTTTCTGTCAATGGAGAAACAATCAAACACTCAAACATTGTTGACCTTGTGAATGACACAATGCGTGCGAGAAAGATGGCCAAAACGGCAGGCCGTACAGTCTTTGCAAATTTTTTAAGGGCTATACAGGCACCTCGCGAGTTTGTGAGAAACGACGAACTGTGGTTGGAAGCGCAAGCCAATTCAGCATTACGCTCGCCCCGCTGTAACAGCACCCCCGACGCTGACGACGACGGTGACAACGAGGACGTTAGCGATACCAGTCATTCCGAGTTCTACAGCGGTAGCGAGAGCAATAAATTAGCCGCACAGAGCGGGCGTGGTAAGAAAAGACGGTCCACCTGGTCCTCTCTCAAACTGTCAGTATGAAAACACTTGAAAAACTTTACTTTGATCCTTCACATGAGGCGTCTTTTTCCGGTGCTACTAAACTGTTACGCGTAAGTCGTAAAAAGAAAATCTCCCCAGAAAAAAACGATACAGTGGCTCGAAGCACAGGATGCTTTCACAAAGCATAGAGCGATACGCCGACGATTTCCCCGGCGCATCTACAATGTGTACAGAACATTAACGATTTTTGGGAGCCTGATCTTGTAGACCTTCGTTCACTCAAAAGTTATAACGATGGCTATACCTATCTTCTTGTGGTCATAGATGTGCTCAGTAAGTACGCGTGAATTGAGCCGGCATACGACGAGGCTATTTTAACAGTGGCTAACGCTCTGGCTCGTATATTATCGCTAAAAACACAAACGGCCGATCTCCCGTTTGCCTACAATCGGACAAGGGTCGGGAATTTACAGGGTCAGTTCTTCAGACTTTCTTACAGAAGCATAATATTCAGTTTCGGGCGAGCCGCAACCCTGACGTAAAAGCAGTTGATGTAGAGCGCTTTAATCGAACGTTGAAAGAAAGAATGTGGCGATACTTCACGTATTCGCACCAAAAACGTTATATCGACGTTTTGCAGAATATAGTCTCCGCATACAATCGTACTATACATAGCGGCATTAGAATGACACCCGCACCTGTGACGTTGCTTACATCTGTTAAAGCGCGCGATGATCTAATGCGGCGATACAAACAACAGCATCCTGTACAGCGGTCGCCTCCTAAATATAAGCCGGGTGATATTGTCCGCATCAGTAGCGCGAAGGCTGCCTTTGCTAAAGGATACGAGAGCGGCTGGAGCAGTGAGCTGTTTAAGATACATCGTATATCCATGAGTAGTAGACCTATCGTGTACATTCTGCATGATCTCAACGGCGAGGAGATTGACGGCATTTTTTCCGAACCCGAGTTATCTAGAGTCCAAAGGTGGGGTAAGAAAAAGTAGGCGCGATGAGTGATACCGAATTTTTTGTAGTTCTACCTAGCAATCGCAGCATGAAGTACTACCCTAATAACCGGACGACCCAATATACCACACACTTGCCACAGAGTGTAAATTTACGCGGTAAATGGGGCGTCTCCTTAGCCGAAATACACATACCGATGACTGTTCTACACATGCCACCTGAAGGTGAAAAAAACTTTATCAGTTTAGTGACGAACGCAGCGACCCCGGGCGTTGAGGACAATGTCGATTTTAAAAACGAGCGTGCTTGCGTACCATCTGGGCTATACCGTAGCGTATCTACGCTACCCGAAGCAATTAACGCAATTCAGTGTGTCGCAGGACATTTGAAATTCCAGCATACTTTTAACGGCTATGTCTCGGTACAGCGTGTCTGCACCGAGTGCAAAAATCTAGAACACGCTTTCCACTGTTCCCCCATAATTACCAAAATTTTAGGCTTCACTCATAGCGCGGGTCTTGTGGTAACGAATCAGTATATTGCGCCGCAGCCGGCTAGCCTCATGAACGGTATATCCAATATGTTGTTTGTTTATACGGATATTTGTGAGTCCTACATGACCGGTGATGTACACGCGCCATTATTATGTATCGTTCCCTTTGACATTGATAATAATTATAACTACGGCTCTGTGAAAATCAAAAGTTTTTCGCCACCGCGGTACATATCTCTTCTACGTACCAGCTTTCAAAAGATAGATATCGATATAAGAGATGAATTCGGGCATTGGATACCATTCGAGGGTGGAACGCTAACCGTGACACTCCAGTTCAAACGTCTAGCTTAGTTGTGGTAGAGAAAAAGAGAGACAGAGCAACATGAATTACTACGATGCGTACTTTGACGCACAAGTGGGAGGAGGTAGAACAGGGTACGGGGGAATTAGCCAAGTATACATAGGGTCGCCGAACCAGCGGGGTCACGGTATTGGCAGTTTCCTTGGCGGTCTTTTCCGTCGCATTTTACCTCTCTTAAAACAGGGGGCACGAGCTGTCGGTAAAGAGGCTATACGGTCAGGCCTTAATGTGGCAAGCGATATAATGGATGCAGGAATTCAGCCTAGGGAAGCCTTTAAATCGCGTTTGCGCGAATCGGGTGTGAGTTTGAAGTGAAAAGCTGAGGAAAAACTCAATAGTCTTATACAGGGCTCAGGATATAAGGCCTCGAAAAATCACAAGCTTGCGCATTCGCTCAGTAGCTACAGCGCGCGTAGCATCGGCATAAAAAAGAAAACCACCGCGGTGAAGAAAAAACGTACAAACTATGTTAAAAAAAAAAGAAGAGAACAGTTAGAAAGAGAACGTGGAAGAAGAAGAAGAAGAAGTCGCGAGCTAGGACCGTATCAGATATTTTCTCGTGAAAATGGCGTTCTTGCATGCCCATTCGTGTGAGTGTTTGAAGTCTGAACTGGAACTATTCTCTCTACCGCCGACTCAAACAACCATCGAGGGAACGCAATGGGTGCACTATAAACCGATCTCATCTCTGACGGATGATTCACCAATAGAATTTGTGGTACCTGGTCAAGGTGACGAATACTTCGATCTTGCTCATACCATGCTAAGCATACGTGCCCAAATACACTCGAGTGCAGCGAAACCCGACCCTACCATTAGAGTGGGTCCCGTCAATAATTTACTTCATTCGCTGCTCCATCAAGTCGATGTATTTCTCAATCAGAAGCTCGTATCTCCGCCCAATAATGCTTATGCATACAAGGCATACATTGAAAACTTATTGAATTATGGGCAGGGTGCGAAAAGCTATCATCTTTCAAGTTGCCTGTGGTACAGTGATACAGCCGGTAAAATGGACGATGTAGCAGAAGCTAATGCAGGCCTTGCTTCTCGTCGAATGGTCCTCAATGGGCGCAATGAGATCGATCTCCTCGGTCACCTCCATTGCGATATTTTCAATCAAGAGCGATTTCTTATAAACGGCGTGGAGATGCGATTACGTCTTGTACGTACCAGCGACGCATTCTGTCTTATGACTTCCTCGAAAGATTGCAGCATGCATATTACCGAGGCATCGCTTCTCGTACGCCGCACTAAAATTGCCCCTGGTATACTTATAGCTCACGCGCGAGCATTATCAAAATCTATAGCAAAATATCCTTTGACACGTGTCGAGGTTAAGTCTATATCGATGCATGCAGGTGTGCACGGCGATACTCTGGACAATGTTATACTGGGCCAACTGCTGAAGCGCATAATTATAGGGTTTGTCGATAATAAAGTATTCAACGGTAACCGCGCATTGAATCCGTTTAACTTTCAGAATTATAAAATGAATTATCTCGCGTTATATGCTGACGGTGTGCAGATACCATCGAAAGCACTCCAACCTAACTTTGACGACACGCATCTATATGTGGATGCGTATCATATATTATTCTCAGGTACTGGCATTCACTTTCTCAATCAGGGTAATTAAATTACTCGCACAGCGTATCCCTGGGGCTATTGTCTTTTCGCGTTTGTTCTAACGCACGATCTTTCGGCGAACAGTAACAGTCATTGGAATTTGGTGAAACACGATAGTGTGACGCTCGAGGTACGCTTCGGCGAGGCAATAACTTCAACGGGAAACTGTGTCGTGTATGCGGAATATGATAACGTCGTGGAGGTTGATGCTTCCCGGCAAGTTATTGTAGATTTCAGCGGTTGAGGTCTTCAGTTCGAGCAGAGCGCTCACAGCAGAACCATCATGAGTATCGCGATAGACATACAAGGCTTAACGGATAAGCACTACAACTTTATACCGAAAGAAGTAGCTGTTGCATCAATCGATTCATCGTGGCACGATCATTGGATCGTCGCTCCACCTCACGCATACAGACAATTACCGCCGGATGTGAAAAGAGCGAACGAGTGGGTGACGCGGGAGCTTCACGGTATAAAATGGTTCGAGGATCATACACCATTACGCTGCATTGAGAGAATTTTGAGGGCAATCGCTACCGATTCTACGCGCATATTTGTACGAGGTGCCGCTAAATCATCCTATTTAGCGCAACTCACCGATTACTATATTATAAATTTGGAGGAGGGCGAGGATAATATCTCATTTCAGCATCTTCCGGGGGCCGGTACACATTGCTCATATCACGCAGCAATACGGAAAAATCAATCGTATAAGTGTGCCCTGGATAATGTGATGAGAATTAAAACACTGCTCTGTCAGAGTGAACGTCGCGAGTCGCTATGGGAATATAGGACAACAACAACAGCGTTATCGGTTGGCTTGCCCTGCGACGTATCCTGCTATGAACAGCCTTCAAATCTTCGACTCTCTACGTGATATAAAAAAGCACGCTGTTGGTGTATACCCCGCAGATCGCATACCAAAAGTTTGGACAAAACTAACGGCTATTGTCGCGAATACTGATGGATATAAACAGCCCGGCACCCACTGGATCACCATGTACGTCGATCGTGACAGACTTGGATGGTACTTCGACAGCTACGGTCTACCACCAATCATCCCACAACTTCTCCATCGACTCAGAGGAAACTGTAAACTCTTCCGATACAGGCACTGATCAGCTTCAAGCTGCGGATTCGCAGTGCTGCGGACAGTATTGCATTATGTTTCTTCATTATATGTGTACTGGCTTCAGTATGCATAAGTTTAGAAGCGTATTTTCAAATGATTTATCACACAACGATAAAATAGTTGACGATTACTACAAGACATTTACCCGTAAGCAGAATAAAGCTACGCGTAAAATGTTCAATAAGGGTCTGCCCACAGGAGGCAGCAATTCCTTCAATCATAAAAGTTTACATTGTGTACAGGACTGCTGCTCCCGTAATCGTTAACCGTTGAATAAAATGATGACGCTTGAAATATTTCTCTGTGTCTCGAACTTTATTCAGCGGCGCATAGCAAAGACATCGTCAGCAATTTTGCTAGAGGCTCCGCCTGGCGCTCTTCGACTTCAGCCATTTTGTTTTGCGCGACTCTTGGCGAAACGTGGTGGGGGAAGCTGCGGGTATGGTGGGTGGGTATAGCAGAGCTATAAGGGATCAGTCGTTCTCGGGCGGCAACAGCAGAAACATATGCAGAGGAAGCGGTGCGAGTTAAAAGTACGCGTTGAAGCATTCTTGCAAAACTTAGCTGCTCTTCAAACACTCATCCAGAGAAGAACAGCGTTACAAATTTTAACCCGTGAAAGTCAAAAGCTTAATATCAGTGATGGACCTCTCCCAAATCAACAAGATCGGAAAGTTGTCGGACTTCCTGGCGGCGAAAAAACTGTTGGAGCTTTCGCTAAAAACCGACTACAAGATTTCT
Organism: Ophion obscuratus; assembly: GCA_964007375.1. NCBI lineage: Eukaryota > Metazoa > Arthropoda > Insecta > Hymenoptera > Ichneumonidae > Ophion > Ophion obscuratus. Next base: position 4,176,299 of record OZ023322.1, read on the forward strand.
GATGTACGGGCAGTAAAAACACGCTTCGGGCCCCGAATCATTATTGAAGTGGACAGGGAGTTCACGTGCTTTCTACCATCCAGATTTACCAAAGTTCTGAAAAACGAAACGCTGTTCCAGCAGATGGTAATGGCTGCGCGCGAGAATATACTACTACCCATACTACTTTTATATATATATATATATATATATATATATATATATATATATATATATATATATATATATATATATATATATATATACACACACACACACACATATACATATATATATATGAGGCGTTCCATACCACACAACGAATCGAGCCACTCTGAAAAAAATAGGTGTTACTGTACACACTTCAGAGTATTTTCTGGAATTTTTTGAGAAAAATCAAAAGTGACATACCGACCGAAAAAAAATATTTTTGTATAATTTTGGTGAAAATGGGCATTTTTAAACTCGAAAAATTAAAAACAAAATGTTTTCATAAAGTTCATATAAAATTGCAACTTTTTTGTCTTAAACATCTTCCTGTTAAATCAAATTCTCACGAGATATAATGGTATTTTGAAAATTCTGAAATTTTGAAAAACTCGAGGAAATGCGATCCAAAAAGTTTGAAAAAATTTACATTGTTTTTTTTTCATATAATTGAATTGACAAAATTTCAATTTTTTGACGTGACAACGTCTTATAATTCGATGGAGCCGGCTGCACGCACGAAAAAACATGACTCATGCGGCATTACCTCGCTTTGAGGCGTTCCATTTAAGGCTTGAAGTGCAAGCGAGAGCGCGGAACGAGCGACAAAGAGGCACAATCGGCCTCCGCGTTCGGCAGCGTTTGGCAGCGTTCGACATCTGTCTCTCTCCTACCGAGCGTAGCTATGATTTCAAAAAATTAAAACATAAATGTTAAATCTTCCACACATCATAACAACGTGTCTGAAATGACAGGTTGGACCAGCCAGCCGTCAAAGGGAATAATTTTCTCCTATATCAAACACATTGCGGCGGGCTTTTTAAAAGCTAGAGTTACAAAAATTTTAATGATGTTTCCAAATTTGTAATTTTAAATTTAAGATTTATGAACAATAATTTAATCAAAGTTTATTCTTATAATAAATTATTCAAAATTATTACTTTTTTACAACAAATTACAATTAAATTTGCAAAAATAATTAAGTAACTAATTGAACAACAACTTTTATTCAGTTTACTTGCTGAAAGAAATAATGTCAATACAAAATTTATTATTATAAAATAATAAAATCAAAAATTAAATTTTAACAGTCGAATAGAAATTTAAACAATACATTTTATTCAAGTATTTTGTAAATTTAAAATGATTTTCTGAACGAAGAATTTTATGAAAAAATAAAAGGTGTAAAACAATTGCTCAAAGCACATTCATACTTGTAAAAAATATGTACTTTGTAATAAAAAATAAATAAAAATTGACATAATTGTATTTATGCGTACAAATAAATGTAACTTGATCAATTCAATTGTGATTTCCACTTACCTCCTTCTCTATATCCATACAAAATATCTATCAAACAAACAAAATTAAAATTTTCTTTTGAAAAATGAAACCATTCCATCAGTATTTTCTTATGACGTTGTCACGTTCAACTATCGTCAGTAAACCGACTTTTTGAGAGTGGACAACTGTTTGACCGTTCGAAATGGTATGGAACGCCTCATACACATACACACACACACCCACACACGCACGCACGCACGCACGCACGCACGCACGCGCGCGCGCGCACACACACACACACACACACACACACACCTACACACACCCACACATACACACCATTAGCCAAAGTATAATGCACCCTGTAATTTTTCTATCAGCACAAAAAATCGAAAATCTCAGCGAAAAAGAAGTAAACCGATTTACCAAACGACCTTTTGAAAAGGATGGAACCAGCTTTATTTTGCTTTTTTATTTTTATTTTGGCTAATTTGTTGTACCCGGTACATCGTTTGAAAAAGCTGGTTTTTCACGACTTTTGCACTTCACAGAATCGCGTGCTGGACTTAAACAAAATAGTAATCTCTCCATTCAATGATGAGATCTGGGTAAAGGAAAACGTTTGCTTTAGTTTCTTTTTTTTTAATTTGCGATTTTTTTTGGCAGAGTAACTTAGTTTGAAAACACGGCCGGTTTCCGAAAACCCGGCATCGTGCAGCGTAACTTGAAAACTATGAGATTTGGAATATTTAGTACAAGGAGTAAAAAGTTATATTTTGTTATTTTGGAGTCACTACATTGTTCTTAGATTTTTTTCCAAACTTTATTTGTATCGCTAGTTTTGGTTGATAGTCGACGATTTGGCTTGATATCATCGGCTATCAACCAAATCTAGCGATACGAAGAAATTTTGGAAAAAAATCTTTAAAAAATTTAGCGTCTCCAAAATAACAAAATATAAGTTTTTACTCCTTAGAGTAAATATTCCAAACCTCATAATTTTCAAATTACGCCGCACGATTCCAGCTTTTCGGTAACCTGCCGGTTTTTCAAGAAAAAACTAAAGTACTCTGGGGAAAAAATCAATTTTTTTTAATCGTTATCAACATTAACGGTTTCCTTTAAACGATCTTATCATTAAATCGTGAGATTAATATTTTTTCTAAGTCCAGCACGCGATTCTGCACAGTGCGAGAATCGTGAAAAACCGGAATTTTCAAAACGACGCACCGGGTACAAAAATTTAAAAAATAGAAATAAAAAAGCAAAATGAAGCTTATTTTATCTTGAGAAGAGTATGTGGCTTCCGGATGGAGGCCGTGTTGAGGATCAGCGTTGTGCCGACGTTTCGCAAACGTTACAGTCTGCATCATCAGGGCTGAGAGCTCCGATACTGAAGCTCTCGTGTCTCAGGCATTCCTTATATAGTTGCAGTCATCGTTCTGGATCGCTGCACCAGCCAATCAGATGTTTTAGTTGATCAGCTGGTCAATTAAAAAACCGGGAGGACGGTGTGCCAAATAGGATTGACGTGATATCCTCCATCTCTGTTTAGATTGTCCGGATGTTTTCGGATTTCCAAGCCTTCTCGGTGTTTCCTGGAAAAATAGCTGTTTCCAGGAAACACCGAGAAGGCTTGGAAATCCGAAAACATCCGGACAATCTAAACAGAGATGGAGGATATCACGTCAATCCTATTTGGCACACCGTCCTCCCGGTTTTTTAATTGACCAGCTGATCAACTAAAACATCTGATTGGCTGGTGCAGCGATCCAGAACGATGACTGCAACTATATAAGGAATGCCTGAGACACGAGAGCTTCAGTATCGGAGCTCTCAGCCCTGATGATGCAGACTGTAACGTTTGCGAAACGTCGGCACAACGCTGATCCTCAACACGGCCTCCATCCGGAAGCCACATACTCTTCTCATTACATAAAGAGCCGTGAAAGCCTTAAAACTAAACTTATTTTATCTTCTTCAAAAAGCCGTTTGGTAAATTGGTTTGCAATTTTTTGTCGCCGAGATATTTAATTTTATGTACGAGGGTATACGATGGGTCTTGTAGTCTAAGAATCGACAACCAAAATAGATGTCCAGTTTATAGATCGATTAAACCCACTTTGTCAGTCTGCCATAGCATCATTGTTCATTGATTCGAGTGACTGGCAGTTTTTCATTAATGGGTGTGAGGGCGCTACGGCTGGTAAGGGGTTAAAATTGAACCCCACACCCACTAATGAAATGTTTCCAGACACCTGAATCAACTAACAATGATGCTTAGGCAGACTGATGCAGTGGGTTTAATCGATCTATAAATCAGACACCTATTTTGGTTGTCGGCTCTTAGACTATTACTATGTAGGGAATAAGAGAGATGGTGAAAGGATGTATTAGGAATGCATTGAAAATGTAAGGAAAATAAAAAAAAAATAGAAAGCTCTTCTATTGAGAGTATTCATGAAATGAAAAAAATGGAAACTAGAACAATATTTTTTCTAATTACTGTATACTTGAAACTGATTACTGTCGCGAATTACAATGGGTATTGGAACCCTTGGGCCCATTGAAGGGGCGGATATTGCTACGGCCGTTGGGTCCATTGAGGAATTGCCGGCTGTGGTGGCGGCCCTTGGGCCCAAAACTGGGGCCACTGCCATGGCGATTGTGGCCACTGCTGTGGCGATTGTGGCAGCGGGCCTGATGGCCACATGTGTGCTGATACGTGGGGATGGGCCTATTCCCGTTGCCCTCCGCGATGCCACAATGAAGTTTGGACGTCGCGTGGCGTGGAAGCGTTTGGCTGCAAGCCTCGACGACGCCCCCGCGCCCTGGGCGCTCCTTGCTGCGACGGGACGCCTCCCCTTTCCCTAAGGCGATCGGCCATTCGCCGATTCGCCGCCCGCCCATTGCACTGGGCAAGTTGAACTTCCAGAGACCTCACACGGTCGCTTTCTTGTTGGAAGTGGCGATTCGCGTCCAACAAGAAAGCGATCGTTTGATTTAGCCCCACTTGCAATTGCTGCACTTGGGTCTCCAAGTGGACCGATTGCAAACTGGGCGTTTGGGTCCTGGAACCTGCGATGCTGGCGGCGAACTAAAAAAGAATACAATCATTATAAAAAAAGGGATAATATCAAAACGATAGAATATACCAATGTGTATGAAGTGTATGTGAAGTGTGTATGTGAAGTGTATGTGAACATACACCAATGTGTATGTGAAGAGGCTACATCTACGTAGAGGCAACACAAAAATCGACAAATTCGGATTTTTTTCTGCGCAACGATTGGTAAAAAAGAAAACCATTTTTTGAAACATAAATATACTTATATGAAGCATTCCACACCAAGTGAAACACTAAAAAATCATGTAATTTTTAAATGGGCTCATCATTTGTTTTTAAGTTTGTTCAAGTGTCAAAAGCAACTACAATTTTTGTTTAGATTTTTAAATTGGATTTTACACTCCAATTTGGATACCGGGAAATTTTTCTCGTTTTTTTTTCGATTCATCATACTCAAAAAGTGAAATACGATATGCTGGTCTAGTGGTTAGCGTGCTTGCCTCTGAAATCAGCACACCGGGAGGTCGCGGGTTCGAATTACCGTCTCGTAGTTTCGGAGAGAAATAAAAACACAGGCGTGATGTAGCCCAGTTCTACACGGATGTCACGCACACGGACCGGTACGTGTGTGTGTCGGGCGTGTATGGTTGTAGCTTGTGAGCTATTTCTCGACGAAACGCGACTAGCTCCGAGGCTGGGAAGCAAACTCGAGACCGGCTGTATTGGTATCGGTTTTCCGCAGTTTCCCTATACCCATGACAGAAAATGTCATGGTGAATGCAATACAGAGGGGGAAGTCGGCTGCGGCCGCAAGGTGGGGATCGATTAGGGATGTGGTTTGGAGAAAATGGTGGAAAATGTAAAAAGGGGAAATCCCTGTACATGGAAGCTACAATTAGCGAAGCGTTCGCCGTAGCAGAGACAATAGAAAAAATTAAAAAACACTCAAAAAGTGATACATTGTACAAAAAAAACGTCAAAGAAGAAAATTTAGGTTTTCGAATGTACCTTTCAATCATATATGTTTCGTAACTGTTAAAAATTCTGCTAATGTATTTTTCAACGAAATAAGGTAAAAATATTCTTTTTCGTCAAGTTCGCCCACTTTTATTTTTCTATAAATTTGAGAGAACTTTCGTTGATGTCATAACAAACCACAGAAAAATTGGCATGGATAATTCATATCTTCCAATTACTTTTTAAGGTTAACTGATGAAGAATTTTATCGACCCATGGATATTGAATATCGACCATTGTTTTAGGCACAACAGTGGATTGCGACGAATATTTAGTTTTATCTAGAACCATTTTGTCCTCCTCCTTTCAATTCAATTATGGTTTTGTTTGTCTGCCTCAAAATTTTTCATTTACTCACCGGTTCTCATAGCATTATTCTCGTATCAAAAAGAAATCTTGCTTCTCGTTTGTTGAATGATCTGGTTTGCTCACTCTCAATGCTAATATCAGGTTGGTAAAAAAGTTTGGTCGCAAAAATTAAAAAAATGTCTTTTTACGTATTGACGCAATATGTCATCGAGCTGTGTCGAGAATATTCTAGAATGTTTTTTACTCTTCCGGGTGACAGGGTATAAAAGGGCGAGCGCGCGTTCTAGTGGACAGAAATGGCTTCGATCTCGCAGGAGCAACTTCGAGCGATCATTTTTCACGAGTGGCGGCGCGGCACGAACGCAAGCACAACTGCTAAAAATATACCGGATGCATTCATCGAGAACGTAGTTTCTCATCGAACAGTTCAGCGTTGGTTCAATCGTTTTAAATCTGGAGACACAAGTCTTGAAGATAAGGAACGTTCCGGACGACCGTCGACCATCGATGATGAAGTATTACTCCGCTGCATCAAAGAAAAACTGGAAGCAAGTACGCACGAGCTAGCAAGAGAACACTTGGCTGCACCCAACCGTCAATAGTCAATCACTTACACAACTTGGGATACAGGAAGGTTCTAGCTCAATGGATACCACACCGTCTCACCGACGACAATAAGAACTGTGGCGTGACCATCTGCCAGTCTCTCTTGCTTCGCCACCATCGCAAGGAGTTTTTAGAAGATCTTATGACGGGAGATGCAAGCTGGGTCTTGTATGAAAACAGAACGCGTTTATCGGAGAAAAACTTCCTATCGAAGGAAAGGCTTCCTATCGGAGAAAAACCGCCACACCAACCGAAATCTGATCGTCACACAAAAGGTTTTGTTGTGCTGTTTCTGGGACGCAAAGGGAATGCGGTTTCACAATTTTCTCCCTGTAGGTAAGACGATCTCCTCTACACGATACATTGAGAATCTCCAGGAATTGGCAAAAGCTATAAGAAAAAAACGGCCAAGACGCGCGACTGTGCACCTTCTCCACGACAACGCGAGACCCCATGTCGCAAAGGAAACCCACAAAACAATCACTGAGCTTCACTGGAATACCGTTCCTCATCCACCATACTCTCCCGACATCGCGACATCTACCCAAACAAATGGTAGTCAGATGTACCATTTGTTCAGACATTTGAAGGCATATTTGAGAAACAAAACTTTCAAAAACGTCGACGATCTCAGGAGGGATATTTCAAATTTCTTTGAGTTCCAATCGCCGCAGTTTTGGGCAAAGGGAATAAATGAGTTGCCAACTAGATGGTCGAGTGTCATAGAAACCGATAGCGAATATATTGTTGATTAGAAATGTTTTGTATAATATATATTAATAAATAAATTATATTAAAATTATTGCGACAAAACTTTTATATCAACCTAATACAATTGATGTTGCGGAAGAACTCGGTCAAAACGATTCCATATGGTTTTCTCATCGATGGCTTTTGTATTAGTAGACTAACCATATTATGATTCACTCATTATTTAACGATAAAAAGATTCAAAAATAAAAAAAATTCGAGGCAGACAAACAAAACCGTAATTGAATTAAAAGGAGGATAAAATGGATCTAGATAATACTAAATATTCTTCGCAAACCACTGTTGTGCCTAAAACATCGGTCGATATTCAATATCCATGGTTCGATAAAATTCTTCATCAATTAACCTTAAAAAATAATTGGAAGATATGAATTCTCTATCATGCCAATTTTTCTGTGGTTTGTTATGACATCAATGAAAGTTTTCTTAAATTTATAGAAAAATAAAAGTGGGCGAACTTGACGAGAAAAATTAGTTTTACCTAATTTCGTTGAAAAATACATTAGCAGAATTGTTAACAGTTACGAAACATATATGATTGATAAGTACATTTGAAAACCTACATTTTCTTCTTTGACGTTCTTTTTTGTATAATGCATAACTTTTTCAGTATGATGAATCGAAAAAAAATGAGAGAAATTTCCCGGTATCCAAATTCGAGTGTTAAATACAATTTAAAAATCTAAAAGAAATTGTAGTTGCTTTTGACACTCGAATTAACTTGAAAACAAATTATGAGCCCATTTAAAAATCACACGACTTTTTAGTGGTTCACTTGGTGTGGAATGCTTCATATATAGAGCGTTTAAAAACAATTTGCGCTGGCAGATGATGAAATTTTCTTTGCAGAGCTTGGCGGTAGGCATGATATCTCAATAACCACTTGATGGATTGTTTTCGTGCTTACAGAAAAAACCGTTCAAAGACGTTGACGACCCCACGTTTTCAAAATTGATCTTTATTTTTTAATACTTACGTAAAAAGTGCGAATTTTTAAATACATTCTGTATGCTCAACTTCCAATCGGTCTCCTCTTTGTTAAAAAAAAATTATTTTGAAAATCAACTATCGTCACCGATCTTTAAATGTTCGTAAACGTATCTCCTGTAAATTTCGGAAAAATCCATCAAGTGGTTCTCGAGATACATCCGCCGCCAAATGTCGCAAAAAAAATACATTATCTGTCGGTGGCCATGTTTTGTGTTTTTTTTTAAATTTTTTTGGTGATTTTTTTAAGGCTCTTAATATATGTATCTATGCGTTTTTTAAAATTCATATTTTTCACACCATCAGTTTGCCAGAAAAAAAATCGGTATTTAGCAGTTTGTTGGGGCATCTAGAAAGATGTTGCCCGTTAATTAACAATTAAGATTTTCAATCGAGGAGTTACGTACCTGCCCAAATTGCTGCGGATATTGTGTCGGCGGCGGTGGCGGCGGCGGCGGCGGCTGAGACAACTACGGGCGATGTGGCCGCGGCGGCTCGGGTGCCTACGAGCGGTGTGTGGGCGGCGGCACGTACATCTGCGGGCGATGTTGCGGCTGCGCCCGCCGTTCCATCGCCTGAACATATGTCCAGTTTCGCGGCTGGACCGTCTGCGGTGGTGACGCGTGGACCGCGATAGATTTTGTTCGAATTTTAAGCCGACATGGTTCACATCATTATGCATGTTTGAGTGAAATTTCAGAACAGTCGACTATTTAGATTGGGAGATAATGGGTTTTAAAATTGCAAATTTTATCACTGCAGGGTGTCTGCATTGAAATTTAGACAGAATAATTTTCCGTAAAAAAATGTTTGTCCCCTATAATAAGAAGACATATGCCAACACCACAGAACAGCATTGTTCAATATTTCGAGAAAAAAATAATTATCGTGTTCCTAAAGTTAAAAATGTTGTCATAAAAAATATTTGCATTATAGATATTAATTTTATATTGTTTATGTTAGCTTCATCAACAAATAAAAGTATTCGTTCATTCATAACTAATTAAAAACTTTGTTCGATTAAAAATTACTTCCAAATAAAAATTTGTGTTGCAGTATTGTTTTAAATATGCCGCACAAACTCACGTCATTGGATACGTGGAACGATGCGGTGTGTCTTCTTATTATAGGGGATAAATATTTTTTACGGAAAATGATTTTGTCTAAATTTCAATACAGACCCTGCAGTGTTAAAAGTTGCCATTTAAAAACCCATCATCTCCCAATCTAAACAGTCGACTGTTCTGAAATTTCACTCAAACATGCATAATGATATAAACAATGTGTGGTTAAAATTTGAACAAAATCTATATAAATGAAGATTGCGCGCTCGTACTACCTCAAAGCCATCCACTGATGACTCGCACACCAATTTGCTGATTGAGACGACGATGCATTATATTTTTTTCCAATTTCATATGTCCCAAATGCGTTACCAATAAATTTGGAAAAAAATATTAAGCTCTGTAATGTCAACCAATTCATTGATGCGAACCGGATTGGTGATAATATTTTCATACGATAGAGGATTTTGAGTTGAAATTTGTCAACGGAGCTATTCATCGCCAACGATACGTGCTTGACAATGAACCACTCCACTGACAAATTTGAGCTTATAGAGCATTTTATATATAGAGCATTTTATATATGAGCTTATAGAGCATTTCCTTGGCTATGAATCACTCCGCTGAGAAATTTGCACTCGAATATTTTAAGTCCAAACTTGTCAGCGGAATGGTTTATTGACAGGAAAGTGTTCTTGGCCATGAATCACGATGCTGAAGTTTGCATCGTTGAACTGCAATGAATTTAACTTCTTTTGGCAGATTTCGCCTACGGAAGTCCTTCAACCATTTTTTAAGAAATTTGTTTATCGATCAACGTTATAAATCTATTAAAAAAAGATCACCTACAGTAATAAAAATATGGAAAATAAAATGTAAAGCGGAACTTTCGTTGCGTTCCAACGATGCAAACTTCTACACCATCATGCAATGTGCAAAAGGTAGGACCAATTATCAATGTTGTAAATAAAAAAATTGGCTCAACCTTACTTACCACCTTTTTCGGCCGCCCGACCGGACCTTTCTTCTCTTTTGGATCTGAACAATCAAAAACATCGATTGACTTGTATTATACAACATTTAAACAAATACATTCTTAGAAAATATTATTATCGAAGAGTAGAATTATTAATATTAAACATATCAAAACCTTTCTTTTGAAATAAACAAAAACACTTACTGCGAGTCATCGTCCACTGTTCTTCGATTAGAAAGAATGTATATTTGTTTTTTCGATGTCGTTGAACACTCAAGGTAGGCCTGCCAACCCCGCATCAAGGCGGTATCGCGCGACACAACGGGTGGTTACAGTCGCATCCGGGGACGGCGGTGCGCTCTCTAAGAGGCGCGCTTTAAAATTCCAATTTCATTCAAATTACGTTGCTTTAATGACGCGACGCAAAATACGCACCGTTAATTAAGCGACGCAAGTTACACAGCGTTAATTAAGTGACGCAAATTACGCAACGTTAATTACGCTCGTCTGGCCTCACGCTTACAGAGTCAAAAGTTGAAACGCCATACGCGAGCGTTCATGGAAACGCTGAAACGCGTATCTCAACAACACGTCGTGGCGCGTACTTTGCGAACGCGCCGTCCGGCGCGTTTTCCGAAGAGTTATATTTTGGCGGCATTGTGCGTCACGTGTAATCAACGGTATTGCTGTAGCTTCGTGAATCGTATGTCAGAACCATTGTTGTGATCGGCCAAATCATCGTGAAAAGTGCAAGTTATTGTGTTTAGTGTGAGAAGATAATCGCAAATTGGAGAAGCAATCGGTTGCCGCTGGAACGAAGATTTTTCGTCAGAAGTTCCAACTGCAGAGAGATCGGATGACCGGCGTCAACTCCAAGGTAAGGTACATTTTTCAGCCCGCGCAATTTTTGTAAATAAAATTGCAATTCGATTCTTGCTCCGTCATGAATCGATTCATGCCGAAACAAGAATCGACTCTGAATTTTGAGAACGGGAAATGCGCGGCGATTTGGCGGTCGAATTAGGTTAGAATATACCGAGCGGAAAGATTCATGGCCAACGATGATTCCTTGGCAATTCGTGCTTCGGCACAAATTGGTCCGTGCTGAACCTATTCGATTCGTGCTTCGGCACGAATCGAATGGAAATTTAGCTCGAAATGGAATTTAGCTTTCGCACGATTCACTTCGGGCCGCCGCACGATTTGCGAAGAAGGCATCCCTGGCGATGAGTCACCCCACTTCGTATATTTCAAATGAATTCGAACGAAAAATCGGCAAGAATTTCACGTTTGAATCAGGGTAGAATATATCAAAGAGAGAGGTTCATCGCCAAGGATGGATTCTTGGCCATTCAGGCTTGGGCACAAATTGGTTCGTGCCGAAGCTAAATCCTAATTCGATGCATGCTTCGGCATAAATTGATTCGAGCTGAAGCTAACTTCCGATTCGATTCGGGCTTCCGCACGAAACAAATGAAAATCTAGCTCCAAATGGAATTTAGATTTGCACTATTAGATTCGTGCCGCAGCATCAATTGCCAAGAAGACATCCTTGGCGATAAGTCTCTCCGCTCGGTATATTGCAAAAGAATTGAACCGTGAAATTCAAGCAGAGAGATTCATCCCCAAGGATGCTTTCTTGGCAATTTGTGCTTTGACACAAATTGTTTCGTGCCGAAGCACATATCGAATTGGAATTTAGCTCCGGCATAAACCAATTTGTGCTCAAGCACGGATTGCCAAGGAAGCATCCTTAGCGATGAGTCCCTCCGCTCGGTATATTTCAAACGAATTCGAACGAAAATTCGGCGAAAATTCCATTTTCGAGTCCGGATACAATATACCAAGCAGAGAGGTCTAACGCCAAGCATGCAGCCTTGGCAATTCGTGCTGTGGCACAAATTGGTTCATGCCGAAGCTAAATTCCAATTCGATTCGGGCTTCGGCACGAAACGAATGGATATTTAACTTGAATAGGAATTCAGCTTTGGCACGATTCGATTCATGCTGCAGCACGAATTGCCAAGGAGGCATCCTTAGCCATAAGTCTCTCCGTTCGATATATTGCAAACGAATTTGAGTAGAGTGATTCATTGCCAAGTACGCTTCCTTGGCAATTCATGCTTCGACAAAAGTTGCGAAGGAAGCATCCTTGGGAATTTATCTCTCCACTTAGTATACTTCTAATTCTAAGTGATTCATCGGTGAGGATACTTCCTCAAGGATGAATCGCATCGCTGCGGAATTAGAACTTGTAAAGCATTTCAAATCCAAATTTGTTAGCAGAGAGATTCGAGCTTTGGTAATGTGAAGTGGCCGAGAATTACACACGGCCAAAATTCGAATTTGATTTGTGCTTCAGCATAATTCGATTCGTGTCGAAGCACGAATTGCCGAGGAAGGGTCCTTAGTGAGAAATCTCTTCGCTGACAGATTGAGACGTAAAATACTTGACCAGTTAAAGTTGCTCAGCGAAGTGATTTAACGTCAAGAGAGTATCCTTGACAATGAAACACTCACGTATTTTTAATCCAAATTTATCAGTTGAATGGTTCGTTGCCAAGTAACTACCCTTGGCAATGAATCTATAATCTGACAAAAATTGGCTTGAAATACGTGACGAGTTCGAATTTCTCAGCGGAGTGGTTCACAGGATACTTAGTGATGAATTACTTCAGTGAGAAATTTGAAGTCCATAAATTAGAGCTTGGGCTATCGGAGTTTTCGCTAATACCGGTGTTATTTCGATATAATCAATTTGTATTACTGGTATACCGGTATTTCGATATGTTCCGATATTTATATGAAACCTTGATTAAAAACGTTAGAAGGTTGAAGGGGGCGTATATAAATTACGTAACGCAAAATTTCCCAATTTTTGACCACCCTCCTTACGTAACGGGACCGTAACGCTTCGCTAGAACCCCCCCCCCTTATTCCGTTGCGTATAACGGGTGCTTTGTCGTCAATAATAGGGATTTTTTTTCATAGACATAACTAATTATGAAAGGATCGGGTTTTTATACTCATTTTATGAAGTATACATTTATCTCGTTTTATACCTATTTTTATGAAAAAATCTTGAAAATTAACCGAAATATATGCCTTGATTTGACCACGAAAATTAAAAATTTCTCTTTATTGTCCCATCGATATCTTTATGGAAGGTTATATGTAAATTATCGATATCTATACAAATGTAGTTATCGTTATGCGTAACCGTTTTTTGTTTTTTTTTTACAAAATGCCGACAGTTTGGACATTTTTTTCGATTTTCAAGGCCTTCTTTCTGTATTCAAGCAGTCTTTAAAAACAGTCGTTATCAAATGTTAAAAACGCGGATACGTACAACCTTCATCACTGCGATTAAAAAAAAATATTTTTTAAAAAATTGAAAATCGGTCGATAAGTTTTTAAGTATCCGCTCGGACGAGGCCGAAGAAACTAGTTTCAAGAAAAACACGTTCAAACTTTTCCTTCCGTGTTTCTTGATATAAAGTTATATTTTTTCTAGAATATTGATACTTACATTGAAGTATCTAGTCGCGGGCGATATGACGGTTCTTCATCTTCATGATAGTTCACGAAATAATAAGAGCCTGTACTTTATCTATTCTAAATGATGCCACACCTGTAGGGACTGAGGGCACTAACCTGTCGCGCTACCTGTTCTCACTGAAGTGACTATAACTCCGTCAATTTTCAGACTTGTGATTGAGAATGTTGCCAAGATATTTTTCAATACACGTACCTTCAAGAGTTATAAAAAAAAATTCCTTCACATTTTGCTTGGGCGATCTAGGAAAGCTACTGTGCAAGTTCTTGCACAGTGACTTTCCCCCTTAACCGATATTGCGTATAGAAAGCTGTGAGCTGTCCATGGTAAAATTGCACGCGCGTTTTAAATTAAAAACTCGAACATGCAGAAATTTTGCTACTTCTGGCAGTTTTACAATCGTGATGTAACGCTAACCTTGACCGTAGCCCCCCCCTCCTCATATATGTAGACCGTAACGCCTGGCCGACACCCCCCCCCCTCACCCGAAATTGCGTTACGTAATTTGCGTACGGCCCTAAAGTAAAGAAGCAAGTTGTAGAAATAATAGTGTATAGCTAAGTAAAACTACAGTACTTATTTACCCTTCATTGACACAGTCATATTTGGCAACGATTTTGACACACTGGGTCAATTTAACCCAGATAGTATTTCATGCATCATAATACTGCTCTCAAGTTGCTCAAGTTGCTCTCAAATATTATCACCTACTTTAGTAGGTGATAATATTTTAAGGCTGCTAAACGTAAAAAACAAGTAAAGGTAACTTGAACGGAAATAATAACAATAGTAAAGAATATTTTTATCATTTTTACTCTGATATCGAAATACCGGTATTACTTGAGTGCAATATACGATTTGTGGTCCGATATTCCAGTTTTTCGATATTATCGAAAAACCAGTATCCATGCTCTACCTCAAATATTTGTCTTCGTTACAACGTAACAAATTTTACCCCATTTTAATTTTTATTATTTTGAAATATTATTTCCGGTTATCGGTAAACGTAATTTTATATTGCATGGGCATCGATCGGGTTATCGATTCTACCGTCAGCCGTTCAAATTGAAGGTTATCTATCCAACCGTTTGCCCTTCAACATCCGGGTTTCATCCGAACCATCGACCAGGTTTATCAGACCTGCCATCTGTGCTCCCAATTTCGGGTTTTCTGCTCATCGTCAGCCCTTTAAATTTTGGGTTATCTATCCAACCGTCTGCCCTTCAACATTCGGGTTATCTAATTACGTTAATTTTGGTTCCTAGCCATCGATCGTGTTATCTTTCCTTGTTATTTTTTGTTCCCTATACATCCATCGGGCCATCTAAGCTACCGTCCGCCTTCAAAATGTCGGGTTATCTGTCCTCGTTACTTTTTTTCCCTATACA
Source organism: Ophion obscuratus (assembly GCA_964007375.1). Taxonomy (NCBI): domain Eukaryota; kingdom Metazoa; phylum Arthropoda; class Insecta; order Hymenoptera; family Ichneumonidae; genus Ophion; species Ophion obscuratus. Next base: position 4,191,510 of record OZ023322.1, read on the forward strand.
TCAATCGGGTTATCTGAACTACCGTCTGCCTTCAAAATATCGGGTTACCTGTCCTCGTTATTTTATGTTCCCTATACATCTATCGGGTTATCTACACTACCGTCTCCCTTTCGAAAATCAGGTTATCTGTCCTCGTTATTTTTTGTTCCCTATACATCTATCGGGTTATCTAAACTACCGTCTCCCTTTCGAATATCAGGTTATCCGTCCTCGTTATTTTTTGTTCCCTATACATCTATCGGGTTATCTAAACTACCGTTTGCTTTCGAAATATCGGGTTATCTGAACTACCGTTTGCCTTTCAAATATCGGGTTATCTGTCCTCGTAACTTTTTTCCCTATTCATCCATCGGGTTATCTGAACTACCGTCTGCCTTCAAAATATCGGGTTACCTGTCCTCGTTATTTTATGTTCCCTATACATCTATCGGGGTATCTAGCTACCGCCTGCCTTCAAAATGTCGGGTTGTCTGTCCTCGTTACTTTTTTTCTCTACACATCCAACGGATTATCTGAACTAACGTCTGCCTTAAAAATATCGGGCTATCTGTCCTCGTTACTTTTTTTGCCTACACATCCATCGGGCTATCTGAACGACCCTCTGCCTTAAAAATATCGGGATACCTGTCCTCGTTATTTTATGTTCCCTATACATCTATCGAGTTATCAAAACTACCGTCTGCCTTAAAAATATCGGGCTACCTGTCCTCGCTACTTTTTTGCCTATACATCCATCGGGTTATCTGAACTACCGTCTGCCTTCAAAATATCGGGTTATCTGTCCTCGTTATTTTTCGTTCCCTATACATCTATCGGGTTATCTAAAATACCGTCTCCCTTTCGAATATCAGGTTATCTGTTCTCGTTATTTTTTGTTCTCTATACATCTATCGGGATATCTAAATTACCGTTTGCTTTTGAAATATCGGGTTATCTGAACTACCGTTTGCCTTTCAAATATCGGGTTATCTGTCCTCGTAACTGTTTTCCCTATACATCCATCGGGTTATCTGAACTACCGTGTGCCTTCAAAATATCGGGTTACCTGTCCTCGTTATTTTATGTTCCCTATACATCTATCGGGTTATCTAGCTACCGTCTGCCTTCAAAATGTCGGGTTATCTGTCCTCGTTACTTTTTTTTCTCTATACATCCAACGGGTTATTTGAACTACCGTCTGCTTTTCAAATATTTCGTAATCTCATTCGTGTAGTTTTTGGTTCGCCAGCCATCGATCGGGTCATCGTTTTCCTGTTATATTAGTAGTTAGTTTATTCAGCATTTTTTTCGTCTCCTGAAACTGTCCTGGTTATACCGCCTCTGTTATCTGTGAGACGTTTATTTCACAGTTTAGATTTCGTCCGTTATCAAATATTCTTACATCGTTTTCCAGATTCAAGGTACATTTTCCTGTAATATTTTCAAATGTTCACCAAAGTACCACTTTGTGCCTAAGGAATTAATTATCGATGCAGCCTCATCAAACGCGGGAGAAAATCTTTGAGGAAGGTAGCTCGCCGCTGTCCTACGGTCGCGTGGAATGGTCTGCTGAATCTTCGCCTTGCATGATCTTATTGTGTAGAAATATTTTTTTTACTAATCATTGTGACGTCGTTTTTTAGACCGTAGATAGATTTTTCTGCTATTTTTCAATTGTCATTTTTGTCATTTTGTCTGATCGGGATACCTCATTAACGGCGCCTCAACGGAACGCGATGGAGGGATTCGCGAAAGGAAGTTGGCACACACCCGTCAAGACGGAAGAGGCCGCAGAACCTTCGCCATCCAGCGTTACAACAAATGCTGATAGTCGCCCGTTCTCAAGGACCGCCTCCCCGGCCGAGGTTGAGCCATCGACGACAGACATTTGTTCGCAGGATCGAGAAGAACCTCTAACAGAGGATATGGATAGTGAATCCAGTTCCTCGGCCCCCTCACTGATCGAGGAAGCTATAGAGGCCTGGAATTTCGTGGGTTTGGAAATTCCAGGCGAGTTGGATCCAAACCCTGTGTGGGACTCATTGAGGCCGTACGTACTTGAACTCACTGCTATGGACTACCTGCATCCAGGATTTTTCACTGCCTTGGGGACCCAAGTTCGTGTATTGACCCATCAAAAAGAGCGAGATTCCCCCTTAAGGGTTTAGGCTGTCCGGTTACGGCCATCGCGGTCCGCGAAATATCGACAGTCAGCGACGCATCAACGCAAACGACCCCCGAAACTATGGAGAGGTCGGAAACGCAGGTCGCAGAACCTCGAACGCGAGAGGTGGGTACGCAGACCACCGAAAGTTTGTGTGGATCAGACCGTTCCGCATCAAGATCGGAGGCCGGCGGCAGTCAACCGGTCAAACGCGCGCGAGTCTCCTGTGAGGAGTGTCCACCAACGGGAAACGTAACCGAGGCGTCAAGGCCTCGGTTGGGGTCGTGTTTCAATTGCGGAGAAACAGGACATTTCCGCCAAACGTGTAATCGCCCGCGGAAAGTGACGTGTTACCGTTGCGGACATCCGAACGTAACGGTGCGGACTTTTGGCAATCAATAAGGCAGGGGTGTCACCGACACACTCGACGAATATCGTTGCTGAGGAAAAAGACGTGGATGAAGGCTATTCCTTTATAATGAAAGGTAATTACAACGCCCTTTCGAGAGCGATTTATTAGCAATCGGCCACCTCCGAAGGTAAGTATTATCGGACAGTAACATAGCGCTCGAACTTCTATCGCTGTGCGTTAAAGTCGGTCTGTAGTGATCTCCATTGCTAGAAAACTCAAACCGCGGCCAACCTACCAAACCATGGTAGAGAGAAATAATACTGAACAAATCCGTTTGAAGAGTAGGCATTGCTTGTCAACTTTTATGACTTTTTCGGAGAGTGAGACTAGGTCGATCTCGTTGGCTCGCAAACTTGGTCGACCGCAGACAACTTGCCAAATATAAACAATGGCAGAGCGAAAAATACTGAAGTATTCGTTTGAACAATAGGCGTTGCTTGTGAAATGTTACCACTCTTTTGCAGAGTGAGACTCGGTCGATCTCGTTCACTCTCGAACTTGATCAACCGCGAATAACCTGCCAAAGATAAACCACGGCAGAGAGAAAAATGCTGGACGCGTTTGTTTAAATAATAAACAAATTTTCGAACGATCTCGCTCGCTCGAGATTTTGGCAGAGATCGAATTCGTCAACGATCAGCGGCATCGAGATTCTAAATAGTCCTCGAGCTTATTTGTTTAAATTAGTTCAAAAAGTGTGGGAAAATGCAAGTACCTTTTCACAACACGAGTCTCTAGCAAACCCCGTTTGCTAGAAAGTTGAACCGTAATGAAATTTCCACCGATGTCCGCCGTCGACAGAAGAAATCGATTCCAGGCCATTGGTTTAAACAATTCGCGATCGTATAATTGCGCCGCTTTTTCGTAGAGCGAGAGTAGCGATCTCTATTGATTCAGAATTTCATCCTCGAAGAACCTGCCAAAGATGAAGCCTGGTAGAGAGAAAAAATCCGGACGCATTTGTTTAAACAATAAACATTGTAAACTTGTACCTCTATTCTGCAGAGTGAGTCTCGAGCGATCTCGCTCGCTCGAGATTTTGGCAGAGATCGAATTCGTCGACGATAGCGGCATCGAGATTACAAAAAGTCCTCGAGGTTATTTATTTAAATTAATTGAAAAAGCATGGGGAATTGCCAGCCCCATTCGACAATACGAGTCTCTAGCAAACCCCGTTTGCTAGAAAGTTCAACCGTAATGGAATTTCCACCGATGTCCGTCGTCGAGGGAAGAAATCGATTCCAGGCCATTTGTTTAAACAACTTGGGATCGTACAATTCCACCGCTCTTTCGTAGAGCGAGACTAGCCACTTCCATTGATCGATAATTTGATCCTCGGAGAATCTGCCGAAGATTAACCTTGGCAGAGACAAAAATTCCGGACGCATTTGTTTAAATAATGAACATTGTAAAGTTGTACCTCTCTTTTGCAGAGTGAGTCTCGAGCGATCTCGCTCACTCGAGATTTACGCAGAGATCGAATTCGTCGATGATAAGCGGCATCGAGATTACAAAAAGTCCTCGAGCTAATTTGTTTAAATTAATTGAAAAAGCACGGGAAATTGCCAGCCCCGTTCCACAATACGAGTCTCTAACAAACCCCGTTTGCTAGAAAGTTGAACCGTAATGAAATTTCAACCGATGTCCGTTGTCGAGGGGAGAAATCGCTTCCAGGCCATTTGTTTAAACAACTTGCGACCGCACAATTTCACCGCTCTTTCGTAGAGCGAGACTAGCCACCTCCATTGATCGATAATTTGATACTCGGAGGACCTGCCAAAGATTAACCCTGGCCGAGATAAATGTAAAACAGTGTAAAATTATACCTCTCTTTTGCAGAGTGAGCCTCGAGCGATCTCGTTCGCTCGAGATTTTGGTCGAGATCGAATCCGTCGACGATATGCGGCATCGAAATAAAAAATAGTGGTCGCGCTTATTTGTTTAAAGCAATTTAAAGGCGATGTGCCACACGGCTTTGACCACTTCAAAACTTTAAAATGGGAATTCTCTCGAACGGAACAACCAATTGGAATGAAATTTGTTGCGTGCATGCTGGCTCCTAGAGCATCGTTCTCGATATTTTCCAAAATTTTGAGGTTTACAGTTTGTGGTCACCATGCGAGAAACGGAATTATTAACCCTTGCATCGCATTTTCGGTAATTTGGCGATAACCAAGCTCTCGTTCGTCTAAAAACACACATTCTAACCTTTGTTTCACCAGTTCCCATGAGTAAATGGCGAAGAAAGGTCATTTTGAAATTTTGTACATAAATGTAGCAAAAAATGCCTAACAAAGCTCAAAATATTATTTACCGAAGCAAAAGGTTAGTTAATCTGTTTTCGTACTAGCGCGCACAGCGCGCATCGTGCCATTTTTGACGACCGCGTCCGCATCCTTGTAGAACAATTTGTTTTTTTTGACAGGTCGGAAGCAGCGGCTATAACCTCGCACATTCGTTCGAAATATATTTCATGTGTAATAGCTGTGTGATAGAGTAGATTATTTTTCGTCGCGTTTGTTTCGTGAGATTTTCGCCGAATTTTTCGTACGAAAAGAATCGTATCTTCTCGAATCGAAACGAGCCTGGTGGTCGAGGGCGAGAAGACTCCTTAGGACGCCGGAACACCACTAACGAAGAATCCCGACAACCAGCAGCCCGACAAAAAGACTAATAATCAACGAGAAAACCGCCGCGGCCGATGCCACGGAACAGACGATCGAGGAAAATGATGACAGCGAGAAACCGAAGGAGAACGGCGAAGAAAGAAGACCGGAAATCGAGGTACATGCGTTTTATTATACTCAACGGTTTCGGAGGTATCAAGGGTGTAAGGGGTTGAAGAGACCTGAGACTCAACTCGCTGAGGGCTTCACCCTCAGCGAGTGCTTATCCGGATCAAAGCATGTGGCCTCAATGTCCAGGACGACGGGGAGTCATCGATTCACCACCGAAAACTCTGTTCAACATGGGCTCCGAGTACGCTGGTGATATCGGGGCCGTTGGTGAGGCGAGGTTGATGAGGTTGAAAACTTGAAAGGGGCCTACCAAATCGTCGCTCTGCCCAATCCCAAAGCCTGGTCGGAGCTCAACATGGTTCCGGCTTACTCTCCCTTTTTGCCTTACCAGTCAGAATTTGATAATTGAATTCAGCAACTATCACCAACTCACGAGCGTGGAAGCAATTACAGGAATGAACTGAGGAAAATAGCCCCGGAGGGCGTTGGCATTATTTTCGATTGAGTCTGTGACAACGAGTGCAACAGAGGATGTGCCCTCCTAAAGCCCATGGGAAAATATGTTCTCTATGGCTCGAGCAACAACGTGATCAGCGCAATGCAGAGTTTCTTCGCCGTTCCTTGGTGGACTATGGACAAAATATTTCCGATTAAACTTTTCGAAGAGAAGAAGCCACTGTCCGGGCTGAATCTCCGTCGTCTGATGCATCAGCACCGTACCCATGCTTTTGCGAGGCGAGCGGTGGACAAAGAGTATAAAAATCGTGAACGAGGTATTTGTTTAAATTTATTAAAACGGATGGTAAGATGTCACCACCTTTCCACAGGGTAAGCCTTTAGCAACTCGGAAACCCTAAATTAGAATTGTTGTAAGAAATTATTGAAAACTTTCAATTTTGGAAAATTCAGCATTTTATTTCAAATTCGTTCAGGTCAACATGACGCAGTGGTGTCAAGGAAGGAGGACATCACCGTAACTGCCCATTTTCGACCGTTTTCTATTGATTTTTTTTAAAGAGAGCAATAAAATACATCTTCCGAAGAACTTTTAGGCTTTATTAGGTATATATTGAAGTATGTAAAATGAGTTTATTTGTCCAAAGAATAGAAAATTGCGGTGCACGAGTTGCTATAGCACTACTGGTTTTCAGTCAACCCTGTCCATGTTGTTTGCATCGTTGGAACGATGCAAATGGAACGATGCATCGTGGAAGTTTGCATTGTTGGATCGCAACGAAAGCTCTTGCTCACATTTTATTTTTTTATATTTTTATTGTTATAAAAATTCTTTTTTTTTAAGATTTATATTGTAGATCGCTAAATAAACAAAAAACGGTTAGAAGATTTTTGTAAGCAAAGTTTGCCGAAATAAATTAAAGGAATACACAAATATTAATTTCCGTTGCGTTCCAACGCGGAATGCAGTAGAACTGTCGTAAATGTAATCCTGGAACTAAGAGTGAAATATTTTCTTTAATTATGTTAGTTTTAGAATCCAAGTACGGGGAGAAATTTCAAAATAATTATTAAAAAAATTGTAACGAGTTTGAAAAAAAGTTCGTGTTGTCGACTATAATTTTTATATACTACTCCAAAAAATCAAAGGAATAGAAAATTTCTTCATTTATTTGAGGGTTTTTTTTTTTTTTGAAGCGCTGTATCTATGTAAAGAATGGTCGCATCGAGATAAAAAAAAGCCTTTGAAACTTCAAGTTTCTAGTTTCGCGAACTCTTGGCAACTCTTGTGAACTGTGGTTACCACGCAATGATAAAAAATAGCGGAGGAAAAAATTTCCAAATTTATTTGTTTTTTTTTCTTTTTCAAGGGTTCACGGAATAGGTAATTTTTTCCACGTAACTTTTTCCACGGTCCATAGGTAATTTTTTTCATAGGTAATTCCGTAGGTAATTTTTTCATAGGTAATTTCCATAGGTAATTTTTTTCCACGGTCAGTTATCTTGTTGATTCAGCTTTAATTTGGTTTTTTTGTCTCTACATTCATTTTTTTGCTGATATATCCGACTTTAAATGACAAAAGATCCTTTTGCCTTTGATCATCGATCTCTCAGCAACCAATGATCGTAACGGGAATTATAGGGCAGCTTTGACAACTTGAATAAATTTCCTACCAACCCCTTTTGTTGATCTTTGAGAAAAACATTTTTTCACCCTTAACATTAATTTGAAACACGGACAAAAAGTGACTTTTTATCGTTTGTTAGTAAATCTACTACTAATTTACAAATATTGATAGAAAGACTAATGTTGCCGCGTTTTTTTCAGCGGAATGTAGCCCCAATAGCCCTAATAATTTTCAAACGATTGTCGTTGAAACAACGACACCTAATATTTTTTCACTGAAGAAAACTAATTTACTTTGAAATGTAACGAAAGACATAAGAAAGTATAAAAAAACACAATGAAAACTACTGCAAAATCGAAAAATAACACATAAAATATGTGATTCCATGTGTTTAAACAATGTACGGCACGCAAAGTTCATTGTTCATGATAGTGGCAGGCGCATTTCAATAATACAAATCGAAAAGAACCGGGCGATTGCTGATAAAACCGAAATGGAACGCCAAATTCGGTTGCGCAGAGGGCGACTTTCAAACGCTGCTGCCGCCATTTTATCTACTGTTTGGAGAAGGCAGCAGTGCCTTTTCTTACATAAAAATTAATGATCTTTCAGATAAGCTTTGGTTTTTTGAGGAGGTCGATGATGGGAGACACCTGGGTGCGAGGTGTCGCTTGTCGGCCTTACTATAGTGCAAAGCTGTGAAAAAAGTCGAAGAAAATTGGTTTTTCCATTCTGATGATGATTACACGATATTTAGGAACAATGCACTTCTTCCTTTGTTTTGTAAAACTTTGATAAATCGGTCGGCAAAAATGGTTCGATGGATCAAATTGAAAATGTACAGGGCTATTGGGGGTACATTAAGCAGAAGAACAGCCGGGCAACATTAGTCCTTCGGCCAATATTTGCAAAGTAGTAGTACATTTACTGAAAAACCATAAAAAGTTATTTTTTGTCCTTTTTCAAATTAATGTTAATGGTGCAAAAAATGTTTTTTTTTTCTAAAAGAAACCAACGAAAGAATCGTGGAGGAAATTTATTTAAGTTTTTCAAAGCTGCCCGTGCGATCATTGGATGCTGAGATATCGAAGATCGAAGACAGGATCTTTTTACATTTAAAGTCGGATATCTCAGCAAAACATTGACGTAGAGAGACAAAAGAATAAAATTGAAGCTGAATAAACAAGCTAACTGACCTATACATGGATTTAACAGAAATAACATTCTTGCGCGCGTAGAGCCTTGAAAACAAAAAACAAAAAAATTTGGAAACAACAACTTTTCTCGCTATTTTTTATTATTCCGCGATAACAGGAGCTCACAAATTTGTTTTTCCCACAGATCTCGAAACTAGAAACTTGAAGCTTCATAATGCTTTTTATCATCTCGATGCGACCATTTTTCACATTGATACGGCGCTCCAAAAAATACTTTGAAAAATTGAAAAAATTGGATTGGTCGGTTGGACGAAAATTGTTCGAGTTGTGCTGCGTCCTGATTTCGAAAACGTGATTTGGAGAAAAATGTGTGTCAAGTCAATGTTTAGGCGATAGAGCTGAAGAAGTTTTGTTTCCGTAATCTAATGCCACCTTTTGGTCGAAAATGAAACCATTTTTAGTTGGTGAATTTGTCCCCATAGATGATAGGCTTACAAGAATTGAGAATTACGACTACCGCCATAGCATCGCCGAAGACGCTCTTCAGCGCTGGAGACTAAAAAAATAGTTCGAAAACGACTGCAAAACTGTTTTTTTTTCGGTTTCAAACGAATAGTCATAATATTTTTTGAGGTTATAAGGATTTTTAAAGTGTGTCCAACAAAATGATTATTCGAAAATTTTCCATCGATGACCTTCTTTAAGGTAGTACGTGCGCGCACCTCCTCATTAGAAAACAAATCATTTTTTTGTATGCTATAGTAGAGACATAGAAAAATGACGTCCGCGAAAACTCTGCAGGCCTTACCGGCTAAATACAATAGTAATTAATTCACGAAATCAATTCATTTAACCCGCACCATATAGGGAATCCGTGCGGATCGAACTTTCGGACGGAAATAATAATAGTTCCCGGTCAGATCAGTGCTATGCGAAAAGCGACGAATAACACGAAAACTGTCGCGGTCACGTATGTTCCATAAAAAATATAGGTTACGGGACATTTCCAGCAGATATAATCGATTCAAACGACTCATTTTTGCGTTCGCTAACCGCGTCTGCCATCTCTCTTGTTACAATATGCGCATTACACATACACTACAACACACGATAACACATATGGTAAACAAACACATGCTTGACATGTATCGAAAGCACCTGAATACAGCGTTGCCACGGATGTTGTCAGAATTATAAAATGGCGGCCTGTGACAACTCAAGTCAAATCTGATTGCGATTTTACTTCACTTACCAAACTGTAATACGAACAGTTATCACATGCGCTTCTCAAAGAATTATTTTCTGTATTATGTTTAATATTATACCCAAATACATTATATTTTGCTTCTTTCAGATTCGCTAATTTATAGATTTTCTGTTGACTAGTCAATCCGCTAGTACTACCTTAAATAATTCGCGATCGTAAAATTTCACCGCTCTTCTGTAGAGCGAGACTCCTGCGATCGTTATTGCTAGAAAATTCGATCCTTGGAGGAACCTGCCGAAGATAAATCCCGGCAGAGAGAAAAAATGCTTAACGTATTTATTTTAGCAATAATTATAAAATTTCACCACTTTTTCGCAAAGTGAGACTCGGTCGATCTCGTTCACTCGCGAATTTGGTCGGCCGCAAACAGCATGCCAAAAAAAATCATGACAGAGAGAAAAATTCCGAACGCATTTGTTTAAACAATGCGCATTGTAAGATTTTACAACTCTTTTATAGAGTAAGTCTCGAGCGATCTCGCTCGCTCGAGATTGTGACAGAGACCGAACTTGTCGACGATAAGCAGCATCGAGATTCAAAATAGTCTTTGAGCTTATTTGTTTAAATTAATTAAAAAAGGATGGGAAAATGTCAGCACCCTTCCACAATACGAGTCTGTAGCAAACACCCCGTTTGCTAGAAAGTTCAACCGTAATGGAATTTACACCGATGACCGTCGCCATAAAAAGAAATCGATCCGAGGCCGTTTGTAAATACAATGTAAACTAGATACAACTAGTTTTGTGTATTGTTCGATACACACACATAGTGTTTTCGTTACGACCGAAATGAGTGCGAGAAGGTTACTTCTCTCTACATGCGGCGGGCGTAGCAAACATACACACACACGTGCGCGCTTAGCGATCATCGCCTTCTCTTCGCACGCGGCCGGCGTATCGAACACACACAAACACATGCGCGTGCCTAGCGATCGTCGCCTCGCGGCCGGCGTATTGAACACATACACACGCACGCGCGCGCCTAGCGATCGTCGACTACGCGGCCTCGACTCTTCGTCCCAGTGCGAAGTATCGGGGCCAAATTCGCGAGCGTTGCGCTATTCGTCGATAGTCAGTCGTAGCTAAAAACTGCGAGATCTGCGCTACCGACGTAACGAGAGGCCGCGTCGAAATTTCCTGGCGTGTGGCACATGGCCTTAAGCGTGGATAAAACTATAAGCGAGAATTCGGACCTATTTCATTTGCCAGGAAAAGTTCTAGGCTTTACAGATAAAATCGAACAAAAGATAACGACGAACGACGATCAACCAGTTTTTACGAGGCAGCATAGATTTCCGCCCGTTCGTAAAGATGAAATTACGAAACACGTTAAAGAATTAATTCAAGGGGAAGCAATTAAACCGGCGAACTTCCCGTATAGTTCGCCTCTGTGGATCGTTCCGAAAAAGGCGGACTCACAAGGAAATCCAAAGTGGCGCATGATCATTGATTATAGGAACTTAAACGAAAAAACAATTGGCGACGCTTATCCATTACCTCAAATAACCGAAATTCTCGACCAATTAGGTAATGCGAAATATTTTTCAGTATTCGACCTGGCCAGCGGTTTTCGTCAAATTAAAGCTTTGCCAATTATACTTATAAAATTGTATACAAACCAGGAAGGATAAACAGCAATGCTGACGCCCTTTCCCGGAACTCGTCAGTAAAATATCAGACTGTGCTCATGGTGAATCATACGTCATGTCAAAGGAAATCCGAATCGCCTATCGTTGGCCCGAGTCGGGCAAAAATCGGCAAACCGACTCCTAGCGAAAACGACGATTCGGACTCGGATGAAAGATTGTTCGATCCATCAACTGGAAAAAATCCAGCTAAAAAACGAAAATCTACCTTAAATCCTGATACGGATATGGAGGAAATCCCCGATCCGTCGGATGGCAACCAAAGGAAAAATCCACCTGAAAAAAAGGCAAAAGTTGGCCGACTCCGCGGACGCGAACGATTTCCTCGGTTTCCGAAATTTCCCGACAATTCCGCAAACGTCTGGCAAAACGCCTCGTCGTTGGGAAAAAGAAAAAGAAACTCCGAAAACCCGGAACCTGGAAGAACCGCCTTTCCATCCTCAATCCGTCGAACCTGTAAAAGAAACAACCTTGCACACGTCTATGCCAGACGCAAGTCCAGACGACGGAATCGTGGAAAATTTTCAATTAACGCAACTTTTAGAAGATCGCGAAATAGCCCCATTTCCTGAGGATTTCGAAATTCCGGAACCGTCAGAACATGGAGAAAACATTGGGAATATTGAGGATCTCACCGAAAGCTTAAGTGACTCAGACGATGACTCTGTAACTAGCGACATATTTGATAATGAAAACCCCGAGTATGCATTACCGAGGGAAAACAGTGAAGTCCAAGGTAGACTCACCATACGAAACGCGTGATAATTTGTCCATGTTAAAGGACAATCTCGTCGTCTTTGTCACCACTTCCGGGAGACCAATCGTGACGGAGCAAAGGACCTCCAAACTCAAAATTTGTTTCCCAAAATCGAGGAAACCACATATTTACGACTCAAGGTAATAAATGAAAATTCAAGATGCATATTAGCTATACCGTTATTGGCTAATGTACACGAACATCTTTTGATCGAGGACCTTGAGGAAGCCCTCGACTCCTTGAAAAACTTTGTCCGCGAAACATCTACGAAACTAACTCATGTTGCGAAAACAAACTCAATCGGAAATGTATCATGGAACGAAATTAAAAACCTTTTGATACGAACGCTAGGCAACGAGGAAGTTACGTTGACTATCTGTAAATAACATCGCAAGGTGGCCATGACGTGGTTCCTGTTCCGAAGATGGGAACCAGTCCACGACGATCACCCAGGGTTGACGCCCAAAGTGCCCATTGGCACCCCAATCAAGAAGACGACTATCGACATCAGCAAAGCGTTCTTGGTTACAGGATGACGTGGAGAATTTATCTTGCCGTCCTGTTTTGCATTCGCCCAACTGCCGGCCTTGTCGGATACGATTGTGGCGGACCATCTCTAAACGTGTCGACCATCTCTTTGGGCAACATCGGTGAATGTGACATCCCTTTAATCGATCCGATACCGACATCAGTGAAGATTTAAGTCCTCCAACTTTCGGAGTTTTCATCAACTGGCGTAGTCCAATGTAAGGTCGAAATCAACCGGACAATTTACTACTGTGGGATGAGTTCCCACAACTCCATTGTACAAACTGGACGTCAAATTTACTTGCACGAAGTCGATGAACGATCGTACCGAAAAATCCACGAAATAGGGCTACTGCAAGTAGGCATGACAGCAATAATTTCCGGGATGCGGAAAAACAGCACCACCCTAGTCGGATCTGTCGATAACCAGGGGAAATGCTCCGGCACACAATATAACTATCCTTTAGGCGCTTGGGACAACGTGGTCGTCCAAGCCTCAGTGAGGATCACTCTCACCAATTGCGAAACAACGGTCAACTTGGCGACCAATAAAATAATCCTTCGATCAGCAATCCATTGCCAATTATCAGATGGTACCTGCTTCGATATCGAAGGTAAGGCCGTATTCTGGAAAACTGAACCAGCAGATACCTGTGCGTTTACCAGATACGACGTATTATTCGAGGGTACAGCTACCAAATTAAGGACCTTCGACAACTCTCACCAAACCAAACAAACCAACCCAAACAAACCCAGGATGCTACCTTCGCACTAGCCGCAAAATCTGAAAAACATGTTTACGGCTATACTCTTGTGCGAACGGAGCATTCAAAATTGTACGTCCTCGAAAGTCAAAATCATGAATCTTTCGCTACGCGGAAAAGGGTGCTTGTTAGTAACCTCGAAATATTCGCGTATGTGAACTCGAAGTTCTTTTACGTCGAAAAGCATATTAAGGCGCAAATAAAAACACTTTACAAGCACATTCTCACACAAAGATGCAATTTGGAAAAACAAATGCTACGAAACGCTCTCTCAACGGCTTCCATTCTACCCCGAAAATTCGCCCGGGCCGTCATGAAAGCTCCGGGATATAGCCGTCATCGCAGGAGAGGTAGCACACATCGTCAAGTGCACACCTGTGGAATACACCCTTCGTCGAACGGACGAATGTTACAACGAACTTCCGTCACGTTCCGGAACCAATCGTTCTTCCTGTCCACAATCTCAAGGACCCTTATCCGGACGGGAACACATATCGAGTGCAACCCCATGCTACCTGCTGAATATTGGATCGACGGTACCTGGTATCGGTTCACACCACATCCAGTCGAGGTGCGCCTCCTGGACAACTACATCCCGCTTCCATGCCTACCTAGGGATACAACCCCATTGGAAATTTGGCATCCAGCGGAATTTATTCTGACCACGAGATCAACCAGCTGAGGGACAGGATCATGTTCCCGCTGAAAAACCGGCATTACTGAACAACATCGCAAGGGATTTCGCAGGGCACAACGTACCCCTGAGAAGCGTTTCCCTCAAGAAGCTGATGGACGAGGACGCTCTCCAACACGTGGCTGATGGAGTAATGCACAAAATCTGGGGTGGTTTCGAAAAATTCGGGAAAAATTCAGTGCGGGACTGTTCAGGGTCCTCGCAATCCTCACCACCATCGAGGCGATCATCGATACTTGCTTCCATGGATATACACTTCACAGTCTGTACGGATGGAGTTTCACCCTCCTAGGAGACATTTGGAAGTCGGTGACAAGCCTCCTAATTAGCAGAGCCCACCGTGCTGAACAACGGTCGTCGAAGATTACCAACGACGAACCTCTGGAGCTAGTGTCCATCAATGACAATCGCGATCATCCGACGACGTCGAAGCGTTTGTCGGGCATCGACCACGGACTCTTAGAGCGGCTCAACGCCGGTCCTCAGCAAAGCTGAAGCATTGCTTCAGACTTTTAGGGGGAAGGTGTTACGTCCTAGCACTCTACCCCCAAATATTCATATCTGGTACGAATTGTAATAATTATTAAGATTTTTCCCTCGCGCTAAACGCGCTGATGTATGTTTTTCTTGGAGTACATATTAATCAGAACGACCCATAGATGGTCGATTTCACTCACAAACCCCGGTATATAAAGTATTCGTAAATATATCTTTAAATTTAGCACGCGTATATCTACCCGTATACTTTAGGGACAAACAGTTCCCATAATAACTTTACCGCTTAGCTTACCCGTAACTTCAGGGACGAGCACATGGGTCCCCGATGTACCATATCATGTATTATATATAGATACATATATACCTACCTGCATACTTCAGGAACAAAAGTCCTCGACCTAACTTCAAAAAAAAAAAAATATATCGATATTTTTTTTTCGGTTGCATCCACCAACAAAAGGTGCATTAAGGTAAAAAAAGAAGAATCCTCGAAGGAGAGCTAAAAAAAAAATATTTCGAACGGCGCATTGCATTTGAATACTTTCCATAAGAATAACACAGGAAAATATTGGCACTTCTGAACGTCGTAGTAAAACTCTTCAGAAAAAATCTCACAAAAATGTCATTAAGATATTCTAATAGAGAATGGAATTCCCTACAAAAAAAGTTCCAACGAACAATTAGCTTAGAACAACCGTTCAGGTGGTATCGCTGTCTGAAATTAAATTTTATTATGTAACCGACGTGCGCGCCATAGCACACTCTGCCACCTGGCGGCAGCATGCGGTAGCTCGTAGTGCAAAATTACAAGCTTTACACTAGCGCCACGAACGAGAAAACCGCGACATTTTTCCCCCATTTTGGCCCCAAATCAAGATCTGTCACTGCTACAAAATTTCATTCGTTATTGTGAAGTGAATCGTGTAGTAGGGGAGGCTGCGTCGAAAAAATTAGCTAGTCACTTGTGGTACTTTAACGAGAAAATTGTTGCTTTGTCTCTTTTCGACAATGCTGTGCGGATAAGTGTGAAGGCAAAGATGGTACAAGCTCTGTAATTTCGAGAAAAATCCAAAAATCCTTCCGTGTCACTAATTGTTAAAAAAAAATGATTGGAAAATGTTGCTGAAAAAAGACATAAGCAATTTCGTTACTCAAGAACCCTTATTTCTTTTCCAGCAATTCAATTTACCTCATGATTTTTTGAGAGTAAATATTGAATTATGGCCGGAAAATGCCACTTATTTGAGTTGCTTAAATTTTTTTTAAACCAAAAGTCGTTGATAACGTAACCGAACATGGAGTCACTTTAATAGAAGCATGTAACGGTTTATTAACAAAAAACGAAGAGCAGCTACAATATTTATTGGGTGTAGTGCAAAATCATCGACAGAAATACCGTAATTGCAACAAACGGACTCTTAAAAAAAGGAACGATGATTATCAAGCATTATAATGTAAAAACAAATGATTTTATCCTATTAAACCAAATTCATTGAATAAAACTTTTCAAAACACGATCAATGATGGACGTCGTTTCTTTTATATTTCTTGTTATACTTGATTCTTTTTTGCATCAGAGAAGTATTTGGGGAACGATTCCATGCAAATTGTATGTTAGAGCCGAACATTCACTACAAGAAAACCCCAAAAAGATTTTTCGTAAAGCGAAAAATTCGATTTTTACAGCCTTTTGAATTATTTTTTTCTATCAATTCAATTTCAGACAGCGATTCCACTTGAACGGTTGTTCTGAGCTAATTTTTCGTAAAAACGTTTTTGTTGGAAATTCGATTCTCCATGAGAATATGTTAATGACATCTTTGTGTGATTTTTTTGCGACGAGTTGCACTACCACATTCAGAAAATCCCAATATTTCCCTGGGTTATTCTTATGTAAAATATTCAAATGCAATGCGCCATTCGAAATAATTTTTTTTAGCTCTCCTTCGCGGATTCTTCATTTTTTACCTTAATTCACCTTTTTTGGTGGATGCAACCGAAAAAAAAGTATCGATTTTTTCCGCACACCCTTATATATATATATATATATATATATATATATATATATATATATATATATATATATATATATATATATATATATATATATATATATATATATATATATATATATATATATATATATATATATATATATATATATATATATATATATATATATATATATATATATATATATATAATGTCGGTTTGGGGAAGATTGTCGATTTCTTTTAATTAAAAGGAGTGACTGACTCGCTACAGAACACGGTTGTAGGATGAATCAACTCGGTGTACACGAAATTGAGCTACTTGAACTACGTTTATTCAACTGAAAGAGATTCGGCGTCTTACAAATTTGGTGGCTTACTACTCGCTTAGTGTTTCGGAAACTCCATCTACGACTCCCTAATTTCGGCAGACCCCGCCAGAGGTCGACGTCTCTTGGCCGGTCGCGCGCTTGACTCGGACAGTGTCCGGGTGCAGGGAGTTTTTCCCCCTAATTTCGACGTTATATTATCGCATCGGCCCTTCTTTTCTTCACTTCGTTCGGAACTTCGATATCAATCACAATTCTCTTCGCTAAACGGTTAGCTTCGGTCTCTTCCCCCTTTTTCTTAACGCCAACGGATTAACGCGATTTACGCCCGCGTTAACTCCCGCGGCAACGCTCACCTCGGGACTCTTCAAGCCAACTCAGTTATCATTAAAATAGTTTTAATAGTTGTAAAATAAACCTATATTCTTTATATTAAAACCGTGTGCATCTTCAACCTCTTCATTTTCCGGCGCGATCCTCTATTCTCACGAATAACTCAAACCATTTCCCACTCGTTCACTTCCAACTAGAATTCCGAGATTAACCCAAAACTAAACATGGTCCTTCGAGCCGGATTCAAGTGAACGAAGTGGTAACAAAGTGAGTTATTCGCGGAGAAAGGCAAAGGAAATTCTCAATCTTTCTATCCGGTGCGCGAGAACAACGGGTAATTTTCATCGCGGTCACGTGACCACACGTCGGCCGCGAAGTCCAATCGTCCTTCTCACAAGACGAGCTCGAGCGAAGCCTTGCTCTCTCTCTCTCTCTCGCACGCGCACCGCGCCCGATACCACGCGCTCTCTCGCTTTCGGGCAAGCCGAGAAGACGCCTCGCTCTCTCTCTCTCGCACGCGCACCGCGCCCGATACATCGCGCTCTCTCGCTCTCGGGCGAGCCAGGCATCGGACTCTATACACGCGCGCATGCGCGCTTCGGCCTGTGGCTGGTCTACCGGACGCTCAACGTGCCGGTCGACCGACCGATCTCGTCTCCTCTTCCGACCACGTTCTCGCGAAAATCGTGCGCCCTTGTGCAAGAGACCGTTTTCACAAGTTTCGCCTCGTTTCTCGGACGCTTCACGCCACGCGCAGTAAAACTTCGTGCGTGTCGATCGGCGACACCACAGTTCGGCATTCAGGAGTTTCTTTTTTTCGTTTTTGGACGCTTCTCGCCATCAATCGCGTGTGCTACGACCGTCGACGCGTCGTGCCAATTTATCGTCATTCGCGAGTTCGCGTGAATTTCATTTCGGACGCTTCGCGCATTTTCTCGCGTGCTACGATTTTCGCGAGTTCTCATAGATTTTGAACGCCTCAAAAAATATCGTTCGGATTTCGCGAGTTGTGGGTTTGGACGCTTCGTGCTACAATCTCGCGAGTTCTGTAGATTTTGGACGCCTCGAAAAATATCGGTCGGATTCCGCGAGTTCTCCGTCGAGTTGTGTTTTGGACCTTTCGAGAGACATTTTCGCGAGCTCGTCGACTTGGACGCTTCGTGCGTCTCCTTCGGACTTCTTCACAAGTTTTCGGGTTTTTTTTGCATTGGACGCTTCCCGCTTTCTAACGCGTGTGCTACGACCGTCGACGCATCGCGCCAATTTGTCGTCTTTCGCGAGTTCTCGTGTATTTCGTATCGGACGCTTCGCGCATTTTCTCGCGTGCTACGATCTTGCGAGTTCTGTCGATTTTGGACGCCTCGAAAAATATCGGTCGGATTCCGCGAGTTCTCCGTCGAGTTGTGTTTTAGACCTTTCGAGAGACATTTTCGCGAGTTCATCGACTTGGACGCTTCGTGCTTTTCCTTCGGACTTCTTCACGAGTTTTCGGGTTTTTCGGCATTGGACGTTTCGCGCCATTTTCTCGCGTGTGCTTCGACCGTCGACGCATCGCGCCATCCTTTCGTCAGTCGCGAGTTTTCTCGTGTTTTCGTTTTGGACGCTTCGTGCAACTCGTTCGGACATTTTCTTGAGTTGTTCGTTTTTCTTCCGGACGTTTCGCGCCATTTCTTGCGTGTGTTACGACTGTCGACGCATCGCGCCAATTTGTCGTCTTTCGTGAGTTCTCGTGTATTTCGTTTCGGATGCTTCGCGCATTTTATCGCGTGCTACGATTTCGCGAGTTCGTCGACCTCGGACGCCTCGAGCATCTCCGTCGGACATTTAACGACTTTCGTGATTCGTGTGAACGCTTCTCGGTTTTTCGATCGTATGTGCTACGCTCATCGACGTCGCGCATCCTTTCTTTCGCGAGTTTTTTCGTGTTCGGCTTGGACGCTTCACGCCATTTCTCGCGTGTGCAACGCTCGTCGACGCATCGCGCCACCGTTTCGTCTTTCGCGAGTTTTTCTCGCGAAAGTGGTTTTTGTTTTGGACGCTTCGTGCCACGATCTCGCGAGTTTTTCCTTCTCGTCGATTTCGGACGCCTCGCGCATATCGCTCGTCGACGCATCGCGCCATTTTCGTTCGCGAGTTTTCGTGTTTTCGTTTTGGACGCTTCGTGCCACGATCTCGTGAGTTTTTCCTTCTCGTCGATTTCGGACGCCTCGCGCATATCGCTCGTCGACGCATCGCGCCATTTTCGTTCGCGAGTTTTCGTGTTTTCGTTTTCGACGCTTCGTGCCACGATCTCGCGAGTTTTTCCTTCTCATCGATTTCGGACGCCTCGCGCATATCGCTCGTCGTCGCATCGCGCCATTTTCGTTCGCGAGTTTTTCGTGTTTTCGTTTTTGGACGCTTCGTACCACGCTCGCGAGTTTTTTCTTTCTAGTCGATTTCCGACGCCTCGCGCATATCGCTCGTCGACGTATCGCGCCATCTTTTCGTTTAGCGAGTTTTTCGTGTTTTCCGGCATTGGACGCTTCGCGCTATATCAATCGCGTGTGCTAAGAGCGTCGACGCATCGCGCCATCCTTCCGACTGTCGCGAGTTTTCTCGTGTTTTCAATTCGGACGCTTCGTGCAACTCGTTCGGACATTTTCTTGAGTTGTCCGTTTTTCGGCTTGGACGCTTCGCGCCATTTTTTGCGTGTGCTACGCTCGTCGACGCATCGCGCCATCTTTTCTTTCGCGAGTTTTTCGTGTTTTCCGGCATTGGACACTTCGCGCTATATCAATCGCGTATGCTAAGATCGTCGACGCATCGCGCCATCCTTCCGTCTGTCGCGAGTTTTCTCGTGTTTTCAATTTGGACGCTTCGTGCAACTCGTTTGGACATTTTCTTGAGTTGTTCGGTTTTCGGCTTGGACGCCTCGTGCCATTTTTTGCGTGTGCTACGCTCGTCGACGCATCGCGCCATCTTTTCTTCCGCGAGTTTTCGTGTTTTTCGGTTTGGACGCTTCGCGCCATTTCCATCGCGTGCTACGATCGTCGACGTTTTGTGCCATCTTTTCTTTCGCGAGTTTTTCGTGTTTTTTCGGCTTCGACGCATCGCACCATCCTTCCGTCTGTCGCGAGTTTTCTAGTGTTTTCAATTTGGACGCTTCGTGCAACTCGTTCGGACATTTTCTTGAGTTGTTCGTTTTTCGGCTTGGACGCTTCGCGCCATTTTTTCTCGCGCGTGCTACGTTCGTCGGCGTCTCGCGCCATCCTTTTCGTCTTTCACGAGCTTTTCGTGATTTTTCGTTTTGGACGCTTCGTGCAACTCGTTCGGAACTTTTCTCGAGTTTTTCGTGATTTTCGTTTTGGACGCTTCGCGCCATTTCTCGCGTGTGCTACGATCGTCGACGTCTCGCGCCATCTTTTCGTTTCGCGAGTTTTTCGTGATTTTCGTTTTGGACGCTTCGCGCTATTTCAACGCGTGTGCTTCGATCTTCGACTCGGCCGCTTCGAGCATCTCATTCGGACATTTTCACGAGTTTTCGGGATTTTCGTTTTGGACGCTTCGCGCCATTTCTCGCGTTTGCTACGATCGTCGACGTCTCGCGCCATCTTTTCGTTTCGCGAGTTTTTCGTGATTTTCGTTTTGGACGCTTCGCGCTATTTCAACGCGTGTGCTTCGATCTTCGACCCGGCCGCTTCGAGCATCTCATTCGGACATTTTCACGAGTTTTCGTGATTTTCGGTTTGGACGCTTCGCGCCCTTTATCGCGTGTGCTTCGAACGTCGAAGTCTCGCGCGAATTTTCGTTTCTCGCGAGTTTTCGCGGTTTTTCGGTTCAGGACGCTTCACGCTAAATCATAGCGATTTCGTGTGTCGAACGGTGACACCTCGACAATGACGAGCAATATCGCCAAAATGGAACGTCGCATTGCCGGCCTCGTCAGCACCTTTCAGTGCATCTCGAGCCTCGCTGAAAAGACGAGGAATGCAACCCCTCAAAATAACAACATGACGCTCGCCACCACGCGCCTGTCTTTGTTGGAAAACATCCGGGACCGCTTCCAAGGGAACATGTCGCGCTTCTCGAGATGAATTGCGACCCCACCCGGTTCACCTCTTTTCTTCGCTCCCCTCGGACTTCCTTGACACCACGGGTACTCCTCCGCACTTTTCCAAGGACTCTTCAAACGCTCTGGCCATTCGACCGTCAGTCCTGCTAGCTACGAGCCAAGCCACTCTGACCTCCTCATCGGGCATCTCGCATCGGGCGAGACTCCTCATGGACCCGGGCGCGGAACTTTCGTTCATTTCCGAACGCACGGTCCAGCTCCTTCGAACACACAGGATGACCGCGTCCATCAACATCCACGGAATCGGAGGCCAGCCAGCGGGACGGACGCGGGGAGCTATCACCGTCACAGTATCTTCCATACACGATCCAACCTCAAATTTCATCGTGACGGCATTTATTCTACACGTATTAACTTCGACGCTTCCCTCGTTCGCTACTTCGGCGCAATGGGACCATCTTCACGGACTTCCTCTGGCAGACCCGAACTCTCTGAAACCGGGACCAATCGACGTCATCAACGGAGCTGACGCGTACGATCTTCTGGTTGAGTCAGACGTCGTCAAGGTTCGGGCCATCAATCCCATCGCTCAGCGCACGCTTCTCGGATGGATTGTACTCGGTCCCGTCAACGGTTCCACCTCAAATTCGGTTCGCATTCAACATGCCTCCATCGAAGACGAGGTCACTTCCTTAATAGCGAAGTTTTGGGAACAAGAGGAAATCCCTCCGGACTCGGCCCCTACAACCGACCTGGACGAATCCGCTTGCGGACGACACTTTAAGGACACTCATACGAGGGACCACCCGGGCCGATATATCGTACGGCTCCCCTTCCAGAATCCTCCTTCGCTACTCGGAGATTCGTATTCGAGTCCGAAACGCTACCTTCTTCAACTTCTACGGCGAGTCTCGACAAATGAGTCGTATCGCGGTCTCTACAACGCCTTCCTCCAAGAATACGAGAACCTGTCTCACATGGCTCGTGCTTCAACGGCAGCGTCTTCGAGACCACGGTTTTTTTCTCCCACATCACGGTGTCTTTCGGGCCCATAGCGCCACTACGAAACTTCGTGTTGTCTTCAACGGTTCCTTCAAATCTACGAACGGTGTGTCGATCAACGACATTCTTCATACCGGGGCAAAACTTCAACGACTTCAGGAAAAATGGCTATGCTTCACCTTTCGCCTTCTTCGACTGTCGAGCTACATGGATTCTCGGACGCCTCCCAACTCGCCATGTCAGCCGTGCTCCACCTCCGAACAACTTTAGTCGGCGGGGCTACAACGGTCACCTTCGTCTGCTCGAAGACGAAAGTAGCCCCCCTCAAACGACTCACAATTCCACGGCTCGAGTTATCGGCGGCTCTACTTCTTTCAAGGCTGGCCTCTCACGATCAGAGAACCGTAGGCTTAACGCAAGTCCCAGTCTCTCTCTGGACGGACTCTTCAGTTGCGTTGACATGGATTACTTCAAATCCGGCCCGATGGAAAGATGTCATCCGAAATCGGGTCACCTCGATCCAAAATTTCTCTTCCCACGCCACATGGCGGTTCATTGCGGGTAAGGAGAACCCGGCTGACTGTGCGTCGCGAGGGTAGACTCCCCGACAACTGTCCAAGCACCATCTTTGGTGGCACGGGCCTGAGTGGCTCGCGCGACCGCCATCTTCATGGCTAGTCTCTTCAGCCGAACTTCCACCGGATGGCGACCTCGAACAAAGATCAGGTCTCGCCTTCACCACCACCTCCGAAAATAGTCCTATCAATTGGGACTTTCTGCAACGGTACTCCTCGCTCACTCGCCTTCTTCGGATTACGGCAGTGTGTCAGAGGGCGGTGGCCCGTTTCAAACGGCTTCCGCACGCCTCAATAACCTACCCGCTGAACACGGGAGATTTGGAAGAGGCAAGATTCTTCTGGATACGCCTCGTTCAACGCACTCACTTCTCGGCTGAACTTCAGATGATTTTGAGCGGAGCGACCCTCAATCGAGGCCACTCCCTTGCCGCCCTCAACCCCTTTGTCGACCAACTAGGGACCCTTCGAGTTGGCGGCCGGCGGACGAACGCCCTTCTACAGCCCAAGGCAAAACATCCGCCAATATTGCCCCGGACATCTCCGCTCACTTCACTGATCATCGCTGATTCGCACTTTCGAACGCTTCACAGTGGTATCCAATCCACGTTAAGCTTCCTCCGTCGATCGTACTGGATTCCGGGTGGCCGGGCTCCAATTCGATCGTACATCCGTCGGTGCACCACGTGTGCCAGATTTCGAGGACTTCAAGCACAACAACTAATGGGTCAACTTACGACTGCGCGAGTCACACCTTCACGGGCCTTCCTCCACACCGGCATTGACTACGCAGGACCCTTCACCGTCAAGACCTGTCGTGGACGAGGCACAAAAACTTACAAGGCTTATCTTGCCGTTTTTGTTTGCTTCACTAGTTCCGCGGTCCACCTCGAACTCGTCACGGATTATACTTCAGAGGCCTTCGTTGCCGCCTATCGGCGGTTTTCCGGACGACGAGGACTCAGTCACACTATTTATAGTGACTGCGGGACCAACTTCATCGGCGCCGATACTGCACTTCGTGCTCTCTTCAAGGCTGGATCAGCCGAAATGAATTCTACGATCATATCGCTGACTAACCTTGGGACGAACTGGTCCTTCAACCCTCCGGCCGCACCTCACATGAGTGGAAAATGGGAGGCTGCGGTAAAATCCGCGAAATATCACCTTCGTCGGGTAATCGGAGAAGCCTCACTTACGTACGAAGAATTTACGACTCTTCTTGCGCAAGTGGAGGCTGTCTTAAATTCCAAGCCACTTTGTCCCTTATCGGACGACCCCGAGGACATTTCTCCCCTCACACCGGGTCACTTCACCATCGGCGAGGCACTTACCACAGTGCCCGAACCGTCTCTGACTTCAATTCCAGAAACTCGACTATCACGGTGGTAATTTCTTCAGGCAAAATTACAGCACTTCTGGCAGAGATGGTCTTCGGAGTACCTTCAGCGAAGCTTGTCGATCTCAAAATGGTGACACCCTTCACATGAAATTAAAATCGGCTCACTCGTGCTAATCACGGACGAACGACTCCCACCTTCACGATGGCCACTAGCACGAGTGGTCGAACTTCACCCCGGGTCGGATGGTCTAACCAGGGTGGTGACACTTCGCACGGCCACGTCCACCTTCAAGCGACCGACTGCCAAGTTGGCCATCCTTCCAGTGGACTCTTCGTCGACGACTGTCGCCGAAGGCGGGGAGAATATTTCGGAAACTCCATCTACGACTCCCTAATTTCGGGAGACCCCGCCAGAGGTCGACGTCTCTTGGCCGGTCGCGCGCTTGACTCGGACAGTGTCCGGGCGCAGGGATTTTCTCCCCCTAATTTCAACGTTATATTATCGCATCGGCCCTTCTTTTCTTCACTTCGTTCGGAACTTCGATATCAATCACAAGTCTCTTCGCTAAACGGTTAGCTTCAGTCTCTTCCCCCTTTTTCTTAACGCCAACGGATTAACGCGGTTTACGCCCGCGTTAACTCCCGCGGCAACGGTCACCTCGGGACTCTTCAAGCCAACTCAGTTATCATTAAAATAGTTTTAATAGTTGTAAAATAAACCTATATTCTTTATACTAAAACCGTGTGCATCTTCAACCTCTTCATTTTCCGGCGCGTTCCTCTATTCTCACGAATAACTCAAACCATTTCCCACTCGTTCACTTCCAACCAGAATTCCGAGATTAACCCAAATCTAAACACTTAGCCTAGAACGGAGGCAACTTATAGGGCTGGAGCGTGGGAAATCGAGAATAGTGGGAGGAAGGGCCTACGTGAGGTTTGGGGCGTTATTCGGGAATCTTCCAGAGGGATAAGGCTATGAGAGGGTTTTCTGAGAATTCAGAAAACCAGTATTTGACTATTCTATTCGGGACCACGATTGGGCGGAAGCCATAAATTTGGAGAAACCCCGACGATTGTCCGAATGCAGCTGCATCGAGCGGTGGTGACAAAGATGTACACGGGAAAAATGTTAGGATCCTTCTAATGTTTGTGTAGGAGTTTTTCGTCGGAATGTCGGTGGATGAGATGGAGGTGATGAAATTCGAGGACTGTGGGAAAGGAAAAAGGAAAAAATTCCCAGCCTATTTTACAATATATATATATATATATATATATATATATATACTCTAGGACCTCAGAGTCCTGATGTACCATTCGGTGTCTCGTAACAGGTCTTAATCCGTTTCAAAAAAAAATTATTGTTTCGGGACTCGAGTAGGGAAGAAATTAATGGAGACTCAGGTGTTTTGTGGTAATTTGTAACAAAATAAATTTATTCAATTATTTTGTAGCTAAATATAATATTTAAAAGGCGCTGTGTATAAGCGTAGTGGCTGGTTTTCGTATTTGTCGCAATTTCCTTCTCGGTCGATAAGATTGATCTCTAGCGTGGTAAGTGTGACTGAATGTACATTTATCATTTATCGATATCGTCTACCCCCTCTTTCTCACTTCTCCCTATGCTCAGGACGTATTGAGCTGTTCGGTGCTCTCGCTTGCGGCGCTGTGCTTCTATCTTTATACGGCGCGTCGAGTTATGACGTGCTCCCGCGCGTGGCGCGGTCCTTCTCCCTATACGGGAGACTCCTAGGGTGCGTAGGGTTACGATGCGCTCTCGCTCGTTGCGCGGTGGGTCGCGACGCTCGATCGCGGTCCACCGTCGTCAGCGTGCCCTATCGCCCTATGACGCTATTGCTTCCCCTTTCCTACTCGCCGTATCGTCGCTATTGGTGCGCTCTCCCGATCGATCTACCGGAGCGCGATCGATTATCACGCGTCGATAATTGATTTGCGAGTTTATTGATCGTGACGGGAGATGTCGCCACGCACCGGTTTACGGTGGTCGAGACTCGTCGTTTGTCTCGGAGATCCTTTTTTTTGTTTGCCGGATTTCGTGCTCCTAATAACGCGATCGATCTCCTCGCCCTTTCTATGTTCCTAATACAATTTTCGTTTTTGCTCTTGATGTTGATGTATGTGTGTGTGTATCAGTGTGGATGTATAAATTCGCCTATCCTGTTACCTCCTAGCCTCTTGTTATCGCCAAATGAGATTTTTGTGTTTAAATTTCGATAACTCCCGTTCTTTTTTAACTTTTTAACGTTTATAACTCTAATTTATTCTTATACGTATGTTTTACTCTTACTCTTAATTATCTTTTTATTGATACGTTGCTTCAAGTTAATCTTTCCACCCCTTCTCAATTTTCTTTCACCTTGACCCTCCATCCACTGCTTTCCATCCCTTGCGGTCAGTATTAACGTCGGCTGAGTACCGGCCAGGGTTTTTTTAGATGATTGTGAGTACTCTATGACTCTAGTGACTTCACCTTTTAGCTGCTCCGTCGATTTTCCGCCTTCCACACTTTACTTCCCCGAGGGTCAGTATTAATGTGCTTGGTACCGATCGACTTCCCAGCCAAAGAAGGAGTGCCTTTCCCCAAAAATTCCCGTCGTTTTATATGCATATTTTACCGCCTTTTCGTTTCCCCTTCTCTTCTGTTTTCCCTTAATTTAATTAGTCGGTTTTGTCCGGTGTTTACCGGATCCTCTTCCTTCATTCGATTGGTGGGTTTCTCTGGGTTTTACCGGTTTTTCTTTCCCCTTTTCTTTTGTCTACCCTTAATCCAATTAGTGGGCTTCTCTGGGGTTTACCAGCTTTTCTGTGGGTCCGAGCTGTTTGACCTTGTTTTTGCCTCGATCTGTCTCTCGCCTACCCCCTCTCCTAAAATCGGTTACCTTTTTGAATTTGTGGTGGGGTAAATGAGACGGACCCATACGTCTCATTGTCCCCCTTTTTCTTTTTACTTCTTGCGCCTTGGATTGTTCTATTGGCAATCCAAGTCGCACAGAGCAAAAACGAAAAATATACCATAAATAAATCCGTACTTCTCTGTTTCGTTTTCTTTTGCCCGTTTTCCTTTCTTCTCGGTTGGCTTCCAATCGTTCTCATATTGTTTGTCCCCCCCCCCCCCTTTAATCTAATCGCTCGCGTTTTTATAGGGCCGCTGCCCATCGCTCGGAAATAATTTTTCAATACGCTTTTTGGTTTGTCGGGGTTTTTATTTATACCGAAACGATGCTTCTCTCATCATCGCTGGAGGACTCGCTCTCAATGTGGTCCCGCAGCCCCATCTCCCGCCAAAATTTCTCGTCGTCGCTATCGTATTTGTTGTCTAGGTTGATGTTCACTAGGGTCTCGTCGTCGTCGTCGTCGTCCTCGTCCATCTCGCTCTCACGATCTCCGGCACTGCCACCGTCGCTGATCGTGATCGTGGCATCATCGTTGTGGTCGGCGTTGTCAGTGTCGTCGGCGTTGTCGGCGGTGGTTGTTAGTCGCCCATCGCTGCTCGACCTCTCGATGATATGCAATTACTCCGAACCGGCAACCCTTATTGTCTATTGTCGATGGCCGCACGTTTGCCGTTCTCCGTGCCGCTCCTATGTTTATGAAGATCTCCGCCAGACTTTTCCCTTGGTTTGGGCCCGCGTTCTCGAGGTAGAGATCCGCGAGAACGTGGCCCAATTGGCTAGGTCTGCCCCAGATCCTCAGGGCCCGGCAATAAAAATTTTCCTCCTCGTCCCAGTACTCGTCGATCGGCATCAGGTCGCCATGTGTTACCGGCACCGCCTGGTAACTATGGAGAAATGCCATAGCTGGGGCGGTATGGCACTCCTCCTGGCTGCCATACACACTAGTCCCCCAGTCCCCCAGCCACAATATGAGTTATACCGCGTCGGTCTTCCCTTGATATGTTGCACGATAAAATTTGGCCTCGTGACGCCAGAGTATCGCTGCTCCGAGGAACAATTCTTCCTCGATGCAGGGGTGGATGCCTGGCTCCTCCGGGCTGATGTTCTGCCACATATTAACGATGGCCACCCCTCTTCCACCGCGTTCGTTTAAGTGAACTCCTAATTCATTAGGATTCGTTAGTCCCGCTACGGTGACTCCGCTGTACGTCCTTCTCAACCTGTTGACCTCGTAGTTATGGTACATCTTGCTAATTGCGTGGTTGACGGTTGACTGACGAGTAATTAATTGATTTCGACGCGCTGATCCTTTTTGATTTCCCTCTTTCTTTATAATCCTAATGATTTCCGGGGATACCATCCTTTGATATTATCGTTGGTCACACTGACCAATTTATATTCGTTCTTATGGGTTTCACCTTCTTCACGTATTTGTTGTCTCCTTGCTCGTCGTTGCTTATTTCGTGTGTGAATTTCTCCTTGATGTGTCTGTTCTTCATAGCTTTCTTCGTTTCAGGTTTTTCTAGTACTCATATCCATACTACTCGCTATTTATGAATTTTCTCCTTCGCGCGCTTGCTTTTATATTCGTCTACCCTTAAATATTCGATGTACTAGACCGGCGTATCCCTTCTTCTTCCTCTTTCTTTGAATTTGTCGTGTGCGTTGTTAGATAGCGCTTCAATGTGCTCGCATGAAATTTTCCCCTTTCTTTCCTTGTTTCTGGATTTTCTAGGAGAAATGTTGCGATTCCTACGCATTTTTTTATTTTATACGGCTCTTCGAATAAATGTATGAATTTCGCTGTCCTTTGTTTTGCGGGATCCGAGACATTCAGTGCCCGGACCAACACAAATTCGCCCACTTCGAACGTTGTTGTTCTGTGTGTCGTGTTAAATTTTTCCGCTCTTTGCCGTCCTTTGTTTATCCTTTCTCTTACTAATTCAATTTTTTGTTCGTAGGTGAGGGTATATGCTTAGTCCTTTTTTAGTGGGAGTACCCATTCCCGCCAAACTCGGTAAGGTAATTTTTTTAATTGCAGTTCCGCCGGTATGAATTCGGTAGTTTCATGCTGTGTCTCGTTGATGCAGTATTGGATTACTGGAACCCATCTGTACCACCCTGTATGTTTTTCCGTTAAAAAGGTTCTGAAGAACCGCCCAAGTTCACGATAAACTCGTTCCACGATATTTCCTTGTGGGTGGCGAATTGAGGAAAATACTCCCTGGATTCCTTCTTACTTTAATTTCTCCTCCCATACTTTTGACGTGAACTGCGTCCCGTGGTCAAACTGTATTCGTCTGGGTTTGTCATATCTCGGGATGTAGTCCTGGAATATCCGGTTTATTGTTGCTGCGGTATTCGCCTTTTTTAGTGGTTATAGCTTGATGAATTTTGTAAATGCGTCTATTGTCACGAGGATGTGTTGCACCCCCCCTACTGATTTTGGCAGTGGTCCATAGAAGTCGATGGAGACCAGGTCACCTGGGCCTTCGGGTATGATGGTCTGCATTTCGACATAATTATTTTGTACCATGACCTTTATCCTTCGGCACAGATCACAGATGGCTACTGCCTGCCTTAACCTTTTTGCCATACGATTGCACGTAAAATCTTCATTAATTAGATGGAAGATTTTCCGCGCCCCCTGGTGTCCGTACATCTCATGGCATTCTTTTATGAAGACGCTGATCAGTTCTTCGGGTAATATAACTTTCCATTTCCCCGTTTGCTCGTGTTTCTGTAGGCAGCCTTTGCTAATTCGATATTTCTTATTTCCTTTGTTTTTCTGGCAGTTTTCCCACGTTGTTTGGAGATTTTCTTGATCCCGCTGCATCTCTCCAATTCTTTTGAATTGTTGCTTTATCTCTTCTGTCGGTTTCTGGGCCAGTACCGCGGTCAGGACTATTTTCCCTGGTGTTTTTTCGTCGTCGTCGACTCGGTTGCTGCATGCTCGACTCAAGGCGTCGGCTACTTCATCGCCTTTTCCTCATACAATCGCTAGCATCTAATTTTCTG
The DNA here is from genome assembly GCA_964007375.1 of Ophion obscuratus. Classification (NCBI taxonomy): domain Eukaryota; kingdom Metazoa; phylum Arthropoda; class Insecta; order Hymenoptera; family Ichneumonidae; genus Ophion; species Ophion obscuratus. The sequence continues at coordinate 4,221,753 of OZ023322.1, forward strand.
TTGTAGTATATCCGATTTCCGCTCCTTTGAATGTCCGGCTCGCAAATTAAAGTACCCCTACCGATCCATCCTTGTCTGCTTGGCTCAAAACCGCTCCGATGGCATAGTCACTTGCATCGATGGTGAGGATGTACTCACGAAATAGATCTGCACGTTTTAGGATGATCGTTTCAATGAATAGTTGTTTTATTCGCTCAAATGCTTTTCCTTCCCTGTCGCCCCATCTCCAATTTTGTCCCTTTTTTAGCAGCCCCAAGAAGGGTATCGTTTCTTTTGCGTGTCTTTCCGAAAATTTGCTGTAGAAGCTTACCAATCCCAGGAATCCTCGGAGTTGTTTTATATTCTGTGGGCGGGGTACTCCTTAATTGCTTGGATCTTCTCGGGCTGAGGTTTTATACCTGTGATTGACAGAACGTGCCCCATAAATGCTACTTCCCGTTGGAAAAATTTTGATTTTTTAAAATTCAGGGTCATGTTGTTCATGCTGATTCGCTTGAATAATTGGTGTAAGTGTGTCAAATGTTGTTTTTCAGTTTTCGACAGGCACAACAAATCGTCGACGAAATTGATAATTGATCCTCCTAGGTCCTGGAGTACGATGTCCAGTGCCCTGATCAAACTTGCCGTACTTGTTTGTAGCCCAAACAGTGTTACCGTGAACTGGTAACATTTTCCGTCATGTTGGAATGCAGTGTATGGCCTCGATTCTTCTGCTAGCGGGATTTGCCAAAAGCTGCTGGTCATATTTAAGCTCGATATGACCTGGGCTCCTCCACAGCGTTGAAATATTTCGGTGGTTGGTGGTGCCGTGTCGTGACCTTCAATTAAAAATGTATTTAATGGTCGAGCATCTAGACACATCCGAATTGACCCGTCCTTTTTCATTACTGTGACAAGTGGATTAATGAAACGGCTTTTCGTCCGTTCAATTATGCCTTGTTCGATCATTTTGTTAATTTCTTCCTGTACCTTTCCTCGATATTGGATCGGTACCGGATATGACCAGTACACATATGGTTCCGGGTTTTTTAGAAGTAATTTATGGGTATATGCGTGCATTCGCCCGGGTCTCCTGTTAAAAATGTGTCGATAGTTTTGTATCAGTCTTTCAAAACTATTTCTCATTTCTTCTGATAAGTTTGGACATTGCTCCATTTTCCGGCTTATCTCTTCTTGATTTAGTTCGTCTTCTCTTTTGTTTTCTATTGGGGCCATGGGGATCGCTGGTTGCGCTTGGAGTTTTTCCTGCTGCCAAATACACCTTCCTTCGGCTAACTCTGCGACTACCTCATTTTTTACTGTTATGGTTCCATCCCTCGCGTCTACCTTTATTTGCAGCTCGAACATACCATCGATGCCTAATATAGCATTTCTGCTCATCCTGGGGATGATTAACATCTGTATACTGCCCTTAGCCTGGTATAGTTCTACCTCAACCATGATTTGTTGCCTAATACGACCGGATTTGCCCCGGAACGCTCCAATAGCCTCGGTGCTGGTTACAGGTATTCTGAAACACTCCTTTAACTCCTCTTTTCTTTGCAAAAAGAATTCTTCTGACACACAGGAAGCCTCGCTCCCGCTGTCTATCAGGATCTCGACGGTTGTTCCTTCCAAACTGATCGGCAGAGTCAGACATCGTGGATGTATTCTTTTCGTCCGCCCTGGATTTTCCATGAGGAAATCCCTTGAGTGCTCGTATGTGTTTGTTCCTATTCTTTTTATTCTCTTGTCGTTTTTGGTCTCATTTCGGATGCTTTTGCTGCAGTGATTTCCCCCATCTCTTTGTTGCTGTTTCGTTCCTTCTGTTGCTCAGCTATTGTTGCGATTGTTTTCTCATTCGGGGCGCTTGCCCCTTGCTGCACTGGCATCATGATCATTCCTAGTGGACTTGTGTCCTATGCCCCTGATCCGTCTTGTTTCTTTCTTTCCCGCTCTTTTTTCTTTAAATTTCTTTCCATTCGTTGCCTCGCTTCCTCCATGGCCTCTTGTAATTCTTCGTTGTCTGTTGCGCCTCGTGCTGACTCATCGACTTTGATGATTGCCATCGATTCGGGCGCAACTTCTACTCATTTCCCTGGTCCTGTTTTTGGCCGGCCGGGTATACACTTTGTGGCTGGGATTTTTGTATGTCTGGATTAACCCTAGGCTGTGCATTTGCTGTCGCGAATCCTCGTTGCTGATTGGGATTCCACGTAGGTGCTGCCGGATTTAAAGTAGGTATTACATTACCATACCCGTATTGCCATGGTTGCTGTCTCGTGAATGGTGCTGGCATCGCGTTACCGTTCCCAAATCCTCTATACTCCTGTTGATGATTTTGGAATGGGGGTGGTGGTCCCTGATAACTCGGATTCCCTGGCCGCCATGGCTGGTTAAATCCCATTGGTCGTGGTCCCCCGAACGTTCCCATTTTCTGAATTTTCCAAGGGTTGTTTTGCTGCCACGATGCGCCGATAGGTTCTTGCCGATGAGGTAGTGTTCTTTTAGCGTTGAGTGGTCCCGCCCCGTCCATGGTTTCCAGTAGTTCGAGGAATGAATCGACTGTTTTTATCCCGCTTACGCGTACTGCCCTTCTGATTGATTCATCAAAATGATTGGCGAGTTTCCTTATGATTTGTTCCTCTGCTGGGCCTTCGCTCAAGTCCTTGGCGTTTCTGAATATTTGGGTTGCATACTCGGTACGAGTCATCCGGTGTCAGTCCCACTCGTATGCTCCGAATTCGAGGATTCGACGGACCTTGTCCTGGATTTCCTGACTCCAGTAATGCCCGCAAAATTTTTCTTCGTAGTCGTTAATTGTTTGGACTCTGTCCTCGACTATCCTCCACCAATATTTTGCCGTCTCTTTTAACGATTGACTAATGAGGTAGTGGAGATCGGTGTTTCCTGTGATCCACGAAAACTCCTTAAAGTCCCGCAAAAAGCGTATTGGTCGTTTCCTCCCGTCGCCATTGTATATTGGTGGCTTTTGCTTTGCTGCGGCTTGGCTTACGTTCAGCCCCGTGCCCCATGTTGTATTACACATCGTATTCGAATTTGAGTTATGACGTGCTCCCGCTCGTGGCGCTGCCCTTCACCCTCTATACGGGAGACTCCTAGGGTGTATAGCATTACGACACGTTCCCACTCCTGGCGCGGTGGGTCGCAACGCTTGATCGCGGTCCTCACCGTTAGCGTACCGTATCGCCCTATGACGCTACTACTTCCCCTTCCTTACTCGCCGTATCGTCGCTATCGGTGCGCTCTCCCGATCGATCTCACCCGATCTCACCCGATATTACGTGTCGATAATTGGTCGCTTATCTATCGCGCCAGGAGATGGCGCCACGCACCGGTCTACGGTGTCGAGACTCGTCGAGTCTTGGCGACCCATTTTTTTATTTACCAGATTTCGCGAGCTATCTCCTCGTCCTTTCTCTGTTCCTAATACAAATTTCGATTTTTCTCTCGATGGTGGTGTCTGTGTGTGCGTGTCAGTGTGGCTGAATAAATTCGCTTACCCAGTTACCCCCTAGCTTCTCCTTATCGCCTAATGAAATTTTTGTGTTTGATTTTCGATAACTGCCATTCTTTTGTTTATAACCTTAATTTAATCTTATGCCTATGTTTTGTTCTTACTCTTAAGTATCTTTTCTTTGATACTTTGTTTTTCGTTAATCTTTTAACCCTTCTCAATTTCTTTCACCTTGATCCTCCATCCACCACGCGTTCCTTCCCTTGCGGTCAGTGTTAACGTCGGCTGAGTACCGGCCAAGGTTTTAGATAATTGAGAGTACTCTATGACTCTAGTGACTCCACCTTTTAGCTGCTCTTTCGACTTTCCGCCTTCGACACTTTCCTTCCCCGAGGGTCAGTATTGATGTGTTTGGTACCGATCGACTTTCCAGCCAAAGACGGAGTGCCTTTCCCCAAAAAATCCCGTTCTTTTATAAGCATATTTTACTGCCTTTTCGTTTCCCCTTCTCTTCTGTTTTCCCTTAATTTAATTAGTCGGTTTTGTCCGGTGTTTACCGGATCCTGTTCCTTCATTCGATTGATGGGGTTCTCTGGGTTTTACCGGTTTCTCTTTCCCCTTTTCTTTTGTCTACCCTTAATCCAATTAGTGGGTTTCTCTGGGGTTTACCAGTTTTTCTGTGAGTCCGAGCTGTTTGACCTTGTTTTTGCCTCGATCTGTCTCTCGCTTACCCCCTCTCCTATAATCGGTTACCTTTTTGAATTTGTGGTGGGGTAAATGAGACAGACCTATACGTCTCAATATATATATATATATATGTCAACTACATATTTCTCAGGATGACAACATCCGCATTAGCTCCTGTTTCCCGATACCTCCCTCATCGCAACGCCCAGCCGCTCCATCGCACCCCCCGCCCCCCTGCCGACGCTCGCACCGCTGTATCGCACCCCCCCCCCTCACCCAATTTTGGTCCGGAACCGGTGTTGTACGAAGGTGGGGTGAAAAGTTGCCGGCCTGACCAAGAGATGGTGCCACTAGGTCTAGTTTTGGAGCGGTGTCCTACAGTACCATTCCTACTGAGCTTGTATGTACAGTTTCAGCCCAATCGCTACGTTAGTTTGCGTTTGAGAGCACATTGCGCGAGACGCTTCTGGTGTTTTCGTAGAAATTGGGAAAACGTGCTGTCATCAAATACTTCCATTTGAAAGGTTTTACACCAAAACAAATAAAAGAAGAGATGGATTCAGCACTATGAGACTCCTCCCCATCATATTCAACTATTAAGCAGTGGGTTTCTGAATTTAAAATGGGTCTTGTGAGCACCTCTGACGAGCCTCGCTCAGGACGACCCGTTGAAGTCACAACTTCAGAGATGATTGAAAAAATCCATAAAATAGTGTTGGAAGACCGCAGGTTGAAAGTGCATGAGATAGCTGAGACCTGTAGGATGTCAGCTGAACGTGTGCGAAATATTTTGCACAACGATTAGAACATGGAAAAGCTGTGTGGCAGGTGGGTGCCGCGTTTGCTAAGGCTCCACCAAAAACTGTTTCGAAAAACCATTTCTACCAACAATTTAGCGCTGTATAGGCGTAATCCAAACAAATTTTTGCGTCCATTCATAAGTGTTGATGAGACATGGGTTCACCACTACACTCATGAAAATAAAGAACAGTCAAAACAGTGGGTTGGAAA
>OZ023322.1:4227107-4304607 GCA_964007375.1 Ophion obscuratus
GTGCTCATTACCTCTATGCTTACTTGCTGCGCAACTTATCGGCGGTTACGTAACGCATATCGGTATAATGGATAAAACGTGTACCAAATGTGGCAAGACGATTGCTGGTACTACCGACCGATGCTCGGAATGCGGTTCTACCTTTCACCCTGGATGCGCTCGTACTCACGTGCAATCGAAATCGGCTCGTGATTGCTGTTTACGAAACCTCAACGGAGTGTCGGAACTCACTAACTCGAGTCAATCATCTGCGTCAATGTCACGTACTAACTCAACACATCTCGTAGGGATTGTCATCGCGCGTCTTCTCCATCAGTATCATCAGTATCGCCAACGGCATCACCTCCGCTTAGCGGGGTTGAATCTACTGTAGCAAAATTAGTTGCACTCCACGAGCAAACCGACGCTAAAATCATCGCTTTTAGTCTAACGCAGGAAAATACTAACGATGAATTCAGATCACTTCTCCAGCGGATTCCGCCCATCGAGGCAGCTATTACTGAACATGGCTGTCGGTTGACTGAACTTGAAAACGCGAATCAAGTTTTACGAGCTGAGATAGCTGAGCTGCGACGTTTACGTGTATCAAATGCAACTGGGGTCACCCACATTCCGACTCAGATCAATAGCGAGGTCGTTGTGGCTGGAATGCCTTCTCGGGTTGATCTCAACCCAACCGAATCAATCAGAAAAATCTTTGATGCGCTCGGCATTCCGGAATTGTCCACGCACATCCTCGCGGTACGGAAGCTTCCTACCAGGGTAACTGGTGCAATCGGCGCTGCCACTACTAATCATAAAGTCTCTTTTATAATTACATTAACTTCCAACACGGTCAAGGACCTCCTTATACAAAAAAAGCGAGAAAAACGTGACCTGAAATGGTCGGATGTGTTCGACGGCTGTTCAATTGCCACCAACAATTTTAACATCTTTTTGAATGAGTTGCTCCATTCCGCCACGTACAAACTATATCGTAGCGTTAAAGTCAAAGCTCCAACTGCTGGATATAAGTATATTTGGCACAGAAATGGCCAAATTTACGCAAGAAGAACCGATGGACAACCACGCATCGAAATCAACACGGAGGAAGATCTTGTTTCTCAAGATTGACTCGCAGTACCTTCGCTGGCTGCCCTCTCTCTGCCTGATCGCCAACCAGTCGTTGCCTCGAATACGTTTTCTGCGTCAACCGATTCAACTAATTCATTGCTTAGAATAGCGCAGTTTAATGCTCACTCTCTCCTCGCCCACATCGATCAGGTCAGACTATTTTTTCAAAACTCAACTTTTGATATCATCTCAGTGTCGGAGACCTGGCTGCACTCACACATTGATGATTCTCTTATTCATATTGATGGGTTCTTCGTAATTCGTAATGATAGAGAAGGCAAGGAAGGAGGCGGCGTTGCAATCTTTATTCATAAGTCACTCAAAGCCAAGGTTTTAGCCATGTCCCCTAGTCATTTCGCTAACGCGCCGGAATTTATCTTACTAAATATTTATCGGAAGGGTTCGGACTCATTAATGTTAGCTTCCATTTACAGGCGGCCGCGCGCTCTCCTACTGGATGAATTTATTGATGTATACCTCAGGCATGTTTGCTCGTACCGCAATATTATCTTGGCTGGCGATTTCAATTGTAACCTCCTTAGTGGTTGCTTTGAAGCCAGATATTTCAAAGACTTTGTTTTCTCATCCGCCTTGGCTTTTGTTAACACCGGAGCTTCATTTCACACCGACACCTGTGACTCATGGCTAGACATCCTCGTAGTCGATGATACTCATAAACTAATAAAGTACTCTAAATCCTCCGCCCCGTTTATAAACGGTCACGACTTGCTGGATATCTCCTACCCTTCGATTTTGGTGAGACTAGTGCGGGTTGCTTCAGGCGTCGATGTATCTCGTCCTTCGAAGTGGCATCATACGTAGACTCTGTCACGTCTCTAATTACGGTGAGTGGTCCAGCTGATTCTGAGCTCGAGCTAGAACGCAGTGCAGTGTGCCTTGCCAACGCCTTATCCACGGCTATGGACAGGCATGCTCCATGGCGGACTTTTTCGGCTTCTAGACCGCCGGCCCCATGGCTTACTAACGAGCTACGCTCGCGTATCAATAACAGAGATCGTCTATACCGATCCGCGAAGAGAACTAATTCCTTATTAGGCTTAGCTGAATATCGTGCTTTCCGTGAACACCATTGCCAGCATTGACGTGAACCCATCTATCAATACTCTATTACCAACGAATTATCACTAAGTTTATCTAAATCCACAGTTCTCATTCTAGGCAGCAGCCCGCGGACTAGAGCGCTAAGACTGGATCAACTCCCAGCTATTCTTGTAGGGGACATCCCACTACCTTATGTCAATGAATTCCGAAACCTTGGTCTCTATGTGGCATCATCTTTGTCCTGGAAGGGTCATGTATCTCGTATTTCACGCGATATCCACGGTGTTTTACACAGGCTAAAATTTCATCGGAACTCGCTGCCCACTGACGTAGGTGCGAAATTAATCAGTACTCTAGTCCTCCCGAGGCTCGATTACTGTTCCGTCGTATACTGCAACCTTCCAGATACTTTAAACACCAAACTACAAAGACTCGTGAATTGCTGCGTACGCTTCGTTTTCAATCTTCGTAGAGATGAACATGTAACTGGGTTCAGGCATCGGTTGAGGTGGCTCTCGGTAAAAAACAGACGCTCCTACTTCCTTGCCATTCTAGCATATAAAGTAATCAACGAAAACGTTCCGGAATACATTGACGAACTATTTGTTAGAGTTGACCCTAACACTCGGACTTCACTCAGATTTCCACCTTCTACTTTTAACATTCCCTTTGCGCGGACTAGTGTCTTTCAACACTCTGTTGCCGCATCATCCTGTCGCCTCTGGCACTCGTTACCAGCGGGTGTAGCTAGCTCTCCGTCATTAGAGATATTTAAGCAACGACTATTTACTTACCTGTTCCATCGCGAGGTGTTGGGTGAGCTCTAGTGCTTACGTTGAACTCTGTCCGTGCGTCTCACGACCAACTCTAATTCTAACGGTCCTTATTATTATTTTTTTAGTATAATTAATATTATTATTATTTTCCTTGCTGGTATTGGAACACATCGGTTCTTCTTCTTTTTCCTCTTCTTTTCTTTTTCTTCTTCTGCTATGCTTTCTGCATTCCGGTATTCTGCGCAGCTATTGTGGAAATTTGTGGTCACCTCTTAGTAATTAATGTCTTGCTAGTGCATCCAGTATCCAGCATCTAGTATCTTAGCATCTTTGTTTCGCAATTTAGTTTTACTTTATCTGACAATTATGTTTGGTCAATATTTGATGATAGCTCCGTATTTTTCGCGTTTTCCCGGTGTATTTTTCTGCCAAAAATCGATCTATCTCTGCGTATTTTAGGCGTATTTCTGCGTATTATCTGTGAACTTTTCTGCGTTTTATCTACGTACATTTCTGCGTTTATTTCTGCGTTTTTTCTGTGCATTCTCTGTGTATCTTCTAAGTATTTATATTTATATTTCTCGTATATCGCGTGAATCACTGATGCGTCCATTACTTTAACTAGTTTATCATGTATCACACTTGCTATGTACTCACATTTGCCCGAAAGTTGAACTGGGGCATAATAAATCATATCAATCAATCACTCAATCAATCTCTCTCTCTCTCTCTCTCTCTCTCTCTCTCTCTCTCTCTCTCTCTCTCTCTCTCTCTCTCTCTCTCTCTCTATCTCTGTGGGTCTAACATCCAGCTGTGGGTCACACTCCTCGATCGACGGACCGCACTCACACGAGTGCTATACTCGGCGCGCTCTATAGGACGCGGAACGTCTTGGGTCGTCGCGAGCGCAGAGCGAGTATGTGAGCGTGTATGCGTGCTATCGATCCAGACAGCAGGGCCTTAGTCTGTGAGCGCACCGCGGAAATAGCGGCAATATGCCGCGTTCGGTTGACCAGGGCGAGGTCCGCCGGAGATCTAGTGTAGACAGCGACGTATCGGAGCGCTCGGAGTACGTCGACTCAATCGCCGGGTCTGGTGGGAGGCCGACGGATGGTGGGGGTGCCCCCGCCGAATTCGGACGGTTAGATAAAGCCCCTCTCTCACGTGAGAAATTGTCTGAATTATTAAGCTCTTTAACAGAGGCGAAGTTATCGATTTCTGAGATCAATTCAGCAAACTCCACGGCAGATGAACGCAAGAAAATTGAAAAAGCGCTCATGTTTTATCACTACTCTTTTCACGAAGTAGTCACGGCATACTATGAAGTGCTCGCTAAACTCGAAACCGTCGCAGTATGCAAGAATATGTTTTGCGAGCAAACAGGTTCTAAAACTCCACCAGCTCCGGCTGCAGCGTTTGGTACTGGTGGCACATATGCATCCGCTGTTAAGGGGATGCAAATTAGTTTTCCGCGAGGTCCGACGGTAACTGTAGGCAATTCGAGCGAAAACCGAGTGATCGTCGAGCCGCGTGCTTCATCGGCAGAACGTTTCAACTCAGCGAATGCAACCAAGCAAGTTCTGTACGATACGCTCAATCCGGTAGCTCTAGGTCTTAAGATAACGAAAATGTCCCGCGTGCGAAAAGATGGCGTACGTATCCAAGCAAGCACGAGTGATCTTCAGAAATTAAAAACGCTAAGCACCATCACTGATGCAGGCTTACAAGTGCCAGACGATGTGAGAATAAATCCCCGGCTTCTCCTGCAGAACGTACCAACGGCGATGGATCGGGACGTTTTACTAGCAAACTTGTTCTCTCTGAACCTTCCGGGGCGGGATCGCAAGGACACCAGGGTCATCTACACCTATCCGTCACGAGGACGGCGCTTTACGAGAGTGGTCATTGAGACCACGGCCGAAAACCGGAAATATTTGCTAGGGCTGCCAGAGGTGTCGCTTGGCTAGAACTCATGCTCGATCCAGGATCATATCAAGGTTCTCCAATGCTTCAAGTGCCAGAACTTTGGTCATGTAGCCAACGAGTGCCGACGGGAGAAGAAATGTGGTTACTGCGCAGGCGAGCATGATACGAAAGCTTGCGACTCGAGAAATGGCCCGCTTCGTTGTGTGAACTGCACGGGGGCAAAACTAACAAACACGGCACATTCGGCGATGGACTCCACAACATGCCCCATTCTCAGGAAAAGAATAGTCGAAAAAGCCAGGCTTATAAAGTATGGATAGAGCTAGCTCGCCTCCATCAACGAGACTGTCGGTATGCCACGTAAATTGTCAGTCACTGCCTGCCCACCTTACTGAATTTCGTCTGCACTTCCAATCCAACAATTACCATGTAATCTGCGTAAGTGAAACATGGCTCAAGCCTGAGGTACCGGACTCGTTCATTGATCTTTCCGAATATCACCTAATGCGCTGCGACCGAGTTGGAAAGGTAGGGGGTGGCGTAGGCATATTTGTCTACAATAGTCTTAATGTGGAAATTCTGGCCACTTCGCCGGAGACCTATGGCAGAGAACCCGAGTACGTTATAGCTAGCCTAACCTATCCTGGTGCTCCGAGGGTACTTCTTGCTGTGGTTTATCGGCCTCTAAAATATGGTCATCTGTCACGCTTCGTCGACGCATTTACCCAATTACTTCAGGATTATCAGCAGGCGCTCATACTTGGGGACTTTAACTGCGACCCAGCTACGTCTTCCTTGGAGTCTCTACCATTTAAGGAATTCATAATCACAAATGATCTTTATTTAGTGCCGTATGGACCTACACATTTTACAGGTACTTCGGCAACGCATATTGATCACTGTATCGTAAGCTCCTCCTCTAAGATTACGGATTTCGGGAAATACCTAGTTCCATTTTTGTCAGCACATGATCTCATCTACGTCAAGTACGACATCCAAGCACCCCGGTTTATGCCCACCTCATTCTGGTGTAGAAGCTTCCAACGGCTGAATGAGGAAGGGTTATTGGCGGATGTTAATGCGGTTGATTGGAGGCTGTTTTACGCGATGGATTCATCAGATGAAAAGGTCAAATTTTTAAATGCAGCAATCATTGTGACATTTGATCGTTATGCACCAATTATCAAAGTCAATGCGAGACGTCGCCCTACCCCTTGGCTTACTGCAGAGCTACGAGAGTTATGCGGCGCCGGGATCGTCTGCGCCGCGCCTTTCAAAAGGCTAGACATAACAGACAGTACCTGTACGCTAAGTTTTCTGCAGTGCGGAATCAAGTGAAGAGGATGATGAAAAGGGCTGAAGAAAGTTACCACAAAACCTGCTTTTCTATGGCAACAGAGCCTCTAACAACCTGGAACCTAGTACGGAAACTTGGTTTACTCCCTAACAGAGGAAAGCGGATACAGCTAGCCTTCTCTTTAAATGATCTTAACGCGCATTTCCTTGTGTGTACGCCAAGAAATCGGCTCAGTTGTGACACTGATGCACTAAAGGATCGAACATGCGGCTATGACGACGAAGCCTTCTACTTCGCACACATTACGCCTGAAGTGCTGGAAAAAGCTATCTGCAGAATTAAAGCAAATGCTACTGGCTCTGATCGTATCTCCATGAAGATGATCCGTACCGTCTGGCCTGCACTCGGCATTCATATTCTTCATCTATTTAATTTTGCCCTTATACACTCTGAATCTCCAGCGATGTGGAAAATGGCACTGGTGCGTCCTATTCCAAGGAAAAGAACCCCACTGACCGCAGGTGACTATCGGCCGATCTCTCTATTGTGCAACCTTGCAAAAATCCTGGAGCGGATTGTGGCTGACGAAGTGGCACTACATCTTGACACGTACAATCTACGTGACCCTTATGAATCAGCCTTTCGTAAGTACCACAGCACCCAGACCGCTTTACTTCGAATTGTTGACGATGCCCGACTTGCCATTGACAAGCGAATGGTGACGATACTCGTCCTGGTCGACCTCTCCAAGGTCTTTGACGGCGTTCCACACGACCAACTACTCCAAAAGCTAGCTGACCTACGCTTCTCTTGGAGTACCATAAAATGGTTTTGCGCCTACTTGGTTGGACGTAGGCAGGCTGTCTCTGATGATAAGGGCATCAAATCTACTTCGGGACACCTTTGGTCGGGAGTGCCACAGGGATCCGTTCTCGGTCCGCTTCTTTTCTCCATCTTCGTACACGATCTCCGGGCGGCCCTAAATGAGTGTGAATATAGTATGTACGCGGATGACCTGCAAATATATTTGCACTGCCATCCTTCGCAAATTACAGACGGGATAAATAAGGTAAGCAGGGACATCGAAGCTATCTCTTCAGGGGCAGGGAAATCGTGTTTGAGGTTAAGTCCTTCTAAAACGGAAGCGATAATTATTGGCTCATCCGGCCACTTGGCACAATTCGAAACTGTTATCATCCCGGCTATCAGAGTCGGTATTGAAATGGTACCCTGGTCCAGATCAGTCACTTGTTTAGGAGTATGCATAGAGCAAACACTCTCCTGGCGTGAACAGGTCATGCGAGTCGTGGGTAAAATGAGAGCGTCCCTTTATCAGCTCAAACCCTGCCGAGGAAAACTCCCAATGGCCGTACGTAAAATGCTAGTGCAGTCTCTCACCGTGTCGCATCTGGACTACTGCTGTCTGCTTCTAACTGACACCACTTCTGGTTTAGACCAATTGCTACAACGAGCGCTAAACATAGGTGTGCGGTTTATATATGGTGTACGCCGTGATGGGCACATCACGCCATATTACAGAAGGCTTGGATGGTTAATCACCGCTGATCGACGTAAGTTACTACTTGCGACTTTCATAAAGACAATGTGCAAGTTTGGGCAGCCTAACTACTTGCTGGTGCGTTTTATGCGTCCTAAATGTGTACCTCCTGTGCGTATCCGGCGGCCTCCGAACAGTGGTGATTTCGTTATTCCTACGTGCCGAACAAATTACTATTTCAAATCCTTTTGCACCATTGCGTGCTATGTATGGAATTCGCTAACCTAAGGGCACTTTCATGCCTCACGACATTTAAGCGTGCATTGTCCCGTACACTGTTCAATGAAGCTCGTAGTTAAGGCAGCCCTAGTGCGATTTAAATCCGGCATTGTTTTGTTTGTATTATCATTACATTTATTATAATAATTATTATTATCTAGTTTTAGTATACCTAGTCATAGTTCTTACGTATAGGAGCTATTGTTTGAAAATGTTTAATGCTCTGTAAATCAGTAGTTTATGAATGTACTTTTTCTCTGGCACGGTACTCTTAGGTAGCACCAGCTACAGAGTATGAAATAAACAGCATTCTTCTCTCTCTCTCTCTCTCTCTCTCTCTCTCTCTCTCTCTCTCTCTCTCTCTCTCTCTCTCTCTCTCTCCCTCCCTCCCTCCCTCCCATCATCATCATAGAGTCGCGGGTCCTTGAAAACCCATAATATCTGATAATTTATTATCAACTTATTATCAATTATTATTTATTATCAATTTATTATTTATTATAGATGTAAGCGGAGCACTAGACTATTCACAGGAGTTTATATATAAAAAAAACAATTTAGACAAATGTGTGTGTGTGTGTGTGTGTGTGTGTGCGCGTGTGTGTGTTTTTTTTTAAAGAGGGGGGCTTTATGCACCATAGGTTGCATGCAACCCGTTGCAACGGGTTCCATGCAACCCGTGTGTTGGACTCGCGCACTTGCTGTACCAACTAAAACCCTGAACCTCTTTCTCACTGACATATTGTACTCCCGCGGGACCGCCGCCAAGCATTACTTCGCGGCAGTGATCACAGCCGTAGCTCTTCCTCCGATGATGCCGACTGGCTTTCTTCCTCTTTTTCAAGCACCAGCGGCTATCGTCGCTATCTCGCTTCTTCTCTTCTTTGCTTCTTGGCGCAGTTTCTTGAGCATCGCCGTAGCGAAACTACTAATCGCTACCCAGTTCTCTTCTGATTTCATCATGAGTCCCACCAAGGTCTCTGGAGTTGGTGCTTCCACTAGTACCTCCTCCAGTTCCTCTCTTTCTTCTTGGTATCGTGGACACCGGAAAAATGCGTGTTCAGCATCCTCTGGTACTCCGCATCCATTTGGACGGTCCGCAGACTCATCGTGACGAAACCTCTGCAAGTATGCTCTGAAGCAGCCGTGGCCTGATAGCATCTGCGTCGGGTAGTAGTTGACCTCCCCGTGTTTGCGGTTCAGCCAACCATCTATCTGGGGAATTAGGTGGTACGTCCATCTCCCCTTCTCGGATGCATCCCACTTTTGCTGCCAGCGATTCCCGATTTCCTGTCTGTGCTCATCTTGGAGTCCTGCCGGTGACCTCCTCTGGTGGTATAGGGATCTTCTCTCTTCGGCCAGGACCTCTATAGGTGGCATTCCCGCGAGTACGCACACTGCATCTCCCGATATTGTGCGAAACGCACAGGAAACCCTTAAGATGCTGAGCCGGTAGACCGCTGCCGCATTACGTCGGTACTTCTCGGTAGTCAATGCATTGCCCCAAATGGCAATACCATAGGTCAGGACTGAAGTGACCACTGATGCCAGTAGCTTCCTCCTCGCCTGCCTCGGCCCGCCAATGTTGGGCATCAGTCGCGCTAACGTCGCTCTAACCTTTCCCGCCTTGGCAACGACGTATTCTACGTGCTCTTAGAAGCTGAGTCGTGCGTCGATCATCAGACCCAGGTATTTTATGCTGGGCTGTGACGTAATTGTGTGATGTCCCACAGTCAGCTCTATCGTCTCTATCTTCTTCCTGCTGGTGATCAGCACAGCCTCTGTCTTGTGCTCAGCTAGTTTCAAGCCAGCTGTACCTATCCAGTGCTGGATCTGGGTGTATGTCTCTTTGAACATCCTGTTAGCTTCTTCCAGGTATTTCGCGACAATAACCACTGCGGCGTCATCGGCAAAGGCGACTATCTCTACTCCTTGTGGCGGTGTTAGTTTCAACAAGCCGTCGTACATTATGTTCCACAGAAGTGGACCGAGCACCGAGCCTTGAGATACGCCCCCAGTGATTTTGTACTCTCGTGGTCCATCTTCTGTGTCATACTTCAGGAACCTGTTGTCAAGGTAGCTCCCTATTTTCCTAAGATCCTTTTCAGGTAGGATGGCACGTTAAGCTTATCCAGCGCAGAGCAGATCTTACCCCACCCGGCTGAATTAAAAGCGTTTTTGATATCGAGGGCGGTCACGAGGCAATACTTCTTTGACCCCCCTTTCCATCTTTTGCCGGAGATATCTTGGCTCGCTGTGGTGATCACGTGGCTTATCGCGTCTAGCGTCGATCTGGACTTACGGAAGCCGTACTGATTGACTGCTAGGGAGTTCCTGATGGCGGCTTCTACCCGACCGTGGAGAATACTCTCCAGGATTTTTCCTGCGGTGTCCAACATGCACAACGGACGATATGACGACGGATCGTCCGGCGGTTGTTTGCTCTTTGGCAAGAGAACAAGTCGCTGCCATTTCCATGGATGAGGAAATTTGCCTTCCCTGAGGCATGCATTGTACATTTCTATGAACAATGCGGGAGCTTCTTTGACGGCTGCTTTAATAGCGATGTTCGGGATGCCATCCATTTCCGGTGCCTTCTTATTGCCCACCTTTCTGCACGATCGGAGCAGCTCCTCTTGCGTAACAGGCGGGATAGCTTCAATGTCCTCAACTTCCACTTGATAGTTGAGTTCCTCTTGTTGGGGGAAGAGAGTTGACACTACCCTCCTGAGTTGGTCTGGGCACGTAGGTTGTTGACTTGACTGCCCTTTCAGACAGGTCATGACTACCTTGTAAGGCCTGCCCCAGGGATCACCTTCGACTTCATCGAGTAGCTCGATCCAGCTTTGACTTTTGCTTCGCTTGATTGCCTTAGCCAGCGCAGTTCGTATCGCCTTGTGCTTCGCCTCTAGTGCTTGGTGCGAATTCTTGGCCCTAGCTCTTTGGGCTAGCCTCCTCGTTCGGTTGGTTTCGCGTCGTAGCCCAGCAATCGTATCGTTCCACCAACACATAGGGGGGTGATGGTTTCTTTCCCGTCTTCTCGGCATCGTATCATCACAGGCCCTTGCTACCCTTTCCATCAGTTCTTGGGCTGTAGTCTCTGCATTTTGGTTATGGGTTTCCATTTCACTGCCGTCCAAAGCCTGTCGAACATGTTTGTTTTCCTGCCGAGGACTTTGGAACCACCTAACGTCCGTCGCTTTCGCTGCTGCCTTGACACTTCCCATGTGATGGCGCAATGGTCACTATGTGTATAGATTCCCGATACCTGCCAGCGTGTACCGCCGTTAGCGAGTCCACCACTGACGAAGGTGAGGTCTATCATCGAGGAGGCATCTCCCTTGCCGTACGTTGATACCTTGCCATCGTTGAGCAGAACTAGGTTCAGTACGGACAGTGCTTCCAAGAGTGCCTGACCTCTTTTGTCCGTCTTTTTACTGCCCCAGTCCAGTGCCCAGGCATTGAAGTCACCCGTAATCACATGTGGAGTCCGATCCTTGGCGTCTTTTACTAGCCGGTCCAGACTTTCTTCAAAGTTCTCCAGTGTCATGCTCGGTGGCATGTAGCAGCTGAAGATGTGAGCGCCGTTTATTTTTGCCCTAACGTAGCCGTCTTCCAGTCTCTTTGATATGTCCTGCAATGGGTACTTGCCGCAGGCCCAGATAGCAGCTTTGCCCGGTTTATCCGCTACCCAGGAATGGTGGTCGAGGTTTCTGTATGGCTCCGAGATGATCGCCACGTCAGCCTTGTGCTCCCGCACAGTCTGCATAAGCAGATCCTGTGCCGCTTCACAGTAATTAAGATTCACTTGCAGTACTCTCATTCTCGCTTTCGGATGAGCGTCTGGTAGGCCTTCTTATACGCTAGGCATTTGAAGCTTCCTGCCGCATGCTTGCAAGTATCATCATCCTCTTTGCTGCTACACAGAGCACAGCGGGGCTCTGCAGCGCACTTTTCGGCCTTGTGACCTTCGCTACCACATTTAATGCAGCAATTTGATCTGTCCACCGTGCTTTTGCAACGGCTAGAGAGATGCCCATAGTGCCAGCACTTGAAACACTTAGTTGGCTTCACTATCTCTCGGATTCGACAGACTGCCTAGCCAACTCGAACTTTCCCTATATTGGTAGCCTTTTTCGCTACCAAGGCAAGTCGTGTCACCGTCCGTGTGGTGCCACTGTACGCTTTCCGGGTAGATTTGACAGCTTCAGCTTCCCCCAAGGCGTTCTTGCCTAGGATGTCCTGGAGGGCTTCACAGATCTCCTGCTTCGTCGTATCTTCAGCCAGGTCTTTGATTTCGATCGTAGTGAGCTGCACCCTGCTTTTTATTGCTGCTTCTTCGCCGAGGGCCGTCTCGATAGCCGTAGAAAACTCGGCGGGTTTGTCTTGGCTTGCTTTATCGAAGACGAGGATGGTCACCCCCCATCGTTCGACGTATTTTCGAAACACTTTGGCCCACCTCCTTTCATTTTTCATCTTTCTTCATCTTAGAGAGGATCTCAGCATAGCTGAGATCTCCTTTCCGCTTGATGATCAGTGCATTGGGGAGTGCAGGCTCCTTGCGCGGCTTCCTTCGCGGTTTCCGTTGCACTTGCTTCCAGTCAACACTGGTAGCCTTCTTGGTGAAGTTCCCGTTGTCTTTGGGACGTTCCGGCGGTGGTTCCTCTCGTACTTTCTTCTTCCTCTTGGGCTTGCGGACTTCTGTCGGGGGCGGAGTGCGCTTCTTCTTCTCCGCGTTTTCCGGACGTTGACCGATTTTCGGCGTGGTTACCACAGAGGCGAAGGTTTTCGGTGTCGTCTGTGTCGAGGCAGCGTTCGTTGGTGCCGGTGCTATGCCCGCCACCGCCTTGTCTGCTTCTTCCTCCAACCTAAGCACCCGTTTGTACAAAGTGCCCATCGAGCTAGCGAACTTTCGGATTTCACCGTGGACGTTCGACTTGCCCTTGATGAAATTCAGGAGGCTAGTGATTTGGCTACCTAGCATGTAAAGCTCTTCTCTCCACTTCTCTTCCTTTCCTTCACTTGGAACATTGTGCGCCATGAAGGCCAAGTGGCCCACCTCCATGGTACTGCGGTCGTTTGGTGACGACGCCCGGGAGCCCGCTTGGTCACTCCCTGGAGGCGCCGGTACTGGGGTTCCGTGCCCCTGCACCCTAATCCCTACATCCTTCATTGAACTTCCTATGATCATTTGTCGTCGAGGATTGTTCCCCGTGTCTGTTGGTCCACGGGAGGTATTTTAATTGGCTTCTACCCCGTATATCTATATGGACATATCCATATCCATATCTATATCCAGATAGATATCTCTACACGTATATCTATATCTATATAGATATTTCTACATCCATGTCCATATTTATATACCGGGCATCCCCCTATCCGCTACCTGGGGACGCGCCACGTAGGGGTTTTAGACTCCCTATGTGGCCCCTCCCCATGTGTGTGTGTGTGTGTGTGTGTGCGTGTGTGCGTGCGTGCGTGCGTGCGTGCGTGTGTGTGTGTGTGTGCGTGTGTGTGTGTGTGTGTGTGTGTGTGTGTGTGTGTGTGTGTGTGTGTGTGTGTGTGTGTGTGTGTGTGTGTGTGTTTATGACAGAGGCTCATGTACGAGACACTGTTATACACTGCAACGTTTCAACCACCTCGTCCGAAAGTCTCAAATTTTACGACTCTTTTTTTTCTTACGTCGAGCGCCAGGGACCGTCATACCCTATCGCTTCGCATGTGCAACTCGAGCCTCATCATTCCATAGGTCCACACGTGAAAACCCATAAAAGTTTAGAACAACATGCGACGAAGACAGCGATCCGGGGAAAAAATGCATTTCCATTTTACGGGGCTTTAGTTTTTCATCTCGGAATGATAATATATGTACAGAGAGTGCAACGTCAAACCTTGATGCCGACACTTGAGATCATGCAGGTCTGGAAAAGTTAGCCCCATGGTTAAGGATTTTTTCTTCGTTAACAGCACTCTCCAAGCTATTCGAATTTTTTTATTGCTCCGCTTTTCAGAGCATATATGATTACGGGGTTTTTATTTTGGAAAACTATAAACTTTCGGAGATCTATAGATGAATACCTTTTTTAGGCTTCGACCGTGGACCACTTGAGCGTCGATGGAGTGCCAGTGAATTTTTGTTTTTCACTACACACATCTCGACTGAGATGCTCTTTTATTTTTTCCCGGCAATCCAATGCGATATTAAAAAATTCTCGTGGGTTGGTGATATTTTCCAAGATGGTAGGGAAAGACGAAAAATGTCTAACGGGGAAAACCATTTTTAATGATCTGCTGCGCTCAAAAGTATTCGCACTTTGGATCGAGCAGTCATTTAGTGAATATTATCTCTTTTGGGAAGCCTCGTTTCATTAAATATGGAGGGCAACGCGGAGAAGTCAGAACAAATCTTGCACGACCAAGCCGCACTCCTAAGTTCAGTTGAAGATTTTGCTGTGTGGGAACAACGGTGCGTTGAGTTTATCGAAGAATTGGAAACGCAAAATCGGACATCAACAGTCATTGATAGACCAAATAGCGCGGCTGGAAGGGTTGAGGAATTCTGTGCGTAATCATTTTATACACACGGGTGCAGGACACGGTCATCATGGGCTAATCTGGCGAGAGATTGACACATCCTTCAATAGTCGAATATTGACCGGTTCTGTAATCAATCGCAACCACATCGAGCCACGGCAATTTCTCAACGATGCTCGCGACCTAGTGCTTCAACACGTGCAAAATACTATCTGCAAACACAACAGCATCAAAGTTAATGCAGTGTTTAATGGTGAATTTGCGAGTGGAGACAAACATGCTAATAAAAGTGTCAACACGCAAAACTGTGAACTCTTTAACACAAGCGATTTGAATGAGTGGTATGAACAGCGTGTTATTGAGCCCACTTTAACCTTACTCGACGAATTTTAAGAACGAGATAGTGGCTGGGCTTTGCGGAAAATACTTAACCTCACGATAATTATGAATAAGTATAACCCGATGCGTGCCGGCTGCACTGTATCATTGCCGCGGGAAATAATGATGAAGAGAACTGAGATTAACGTCAAATCCAACGATAACGCATGCTTCGCGAGGGCAGTTGTCGCTGCTCTATACCCAGCCGAACGAGACAGTGCCCGTCCGTCATCTTACCCACATTACTCAAGCCTACTGAATCTACAGGACATTCAATTCCCAGTAACCATATACCAAATAAAAAAATTTGAGCTGCAAAACAATTTATCCATCAACGTGTACACCACCACCACCACCGCCAAAAAGGACATCGTTCCAATACAAGTGACTCAAAATAAGAAGGAAAAGCACATCAATTTGTTGTACACGCAAGATACCGAGGACAACAACGTGGGGCATTGTACATGGATTAAGAACTTGTCGAGACTCGTAAACGCACAACTGAGCAAAAAGGAGCATAAAAATATATCTGTGATAGGTACGTAAAGTTAACATAAGTTATATTCCGTTGGCATGTACTAGATGGATGGAACGAAATAATGTTTTTTTAAGGTGTTTGCATTACTTCGGATCCGAGGATAAATTGCAATCGCACGAGGTCGATTGTGGAGCAATAAACGACTGTGCGATCCGACTACCGAATGACACCAACAAGTGGCTCCAATTCACCAACTTTAGCCGGAAAGAGCGACATCCCTTCATTGTGTATGCCGATTTGGAGTGTGTTTTAGCAAAGTCTGATGAGAAGAACCAAGCTAAAAATATGTATTAACACTATGAAGTGTTTAGTATCGGATATTACGTGTGTTGTTCATACGATCAATCGCTCTCTTCGTATCACTCGCGTCGCAGTGCTGATTTTGTCTCATGGTTTGTCGAAAAACTGAAAAATCTAGCATTGCGCATAAAATAAATTTTCTGCGACAATGTCCCAATGATTTATCTGACACCGAGCGAGTGGACAAGTTTTCGCAAAGCGACCCAATGTCATATATGCAGGAAACCATTGACGCAGGACGATGTACGCGTTCGAGATCATTGCCATCTGACTGGACGCTATAGAGGCCCTGCCCATTCTAATTGCAATTTAAACTACAGTCATTCTTCATTCCAGTAGTTTTTCACAATTTATCGGGTTACGATGCACATTTTATCATCAAGGAAGTAGCCACAGCGTTCGAAGGAAAGACCGATGTGCTTCCAATCACAAAAGAGAAATACATCTCCTTCACGAAGCACATTCAAATCACAGACGATTCTAAACAGAAAATGCAATTGCACTTCATCGATTCATACAAATTCCTCAATACCAGTCTCGACACATTAGCCTCATTTTTGACCGAGGATAAACTCAAAATTTTACGCATGAAATTTTCAACTCCATCGATGGATAATTTCAAATTGCTGACGCGAAAAGGGGTCTCCCCTTATGAGTATATTGACAACGTGAGCAGGTTGGACGACACTTGCTTACCACCACGTGACGCATTTTATAGTTCCCCGTCAGATGTTACAGTATCCGAGAGCGAGTACGCACATGCGGAGAACGTTTGGGAGCGGTTCTCCATTCGAACGCTGGGTGACTATAGCGATTTGTACTTGAAGACAGATGTCTTGTTATTGGCTGATATTTTCGAGAACTTTCGGAATACGTGCATTCAGAGCTATGACCTAGATCCCGCGTATTACTACACATTGACGGGGTATACCTGGGATGCCATGTTAAAACACTCGAATGTCAAGTTTCAATTACTAACGGACATCGACATTGTTTTATTCGTTGAGCGGGGTATACGCGGTGGTCTCAGTCAATGCTCAAACCGATATGCACACGCTAATAGTAAGTACATGGAGTCGTTTGATCCATCGAAAGCATTATCATACTTGATGTATTTTGACATCAACAATTTGTATGGATGGGCAATGTGTCAACCCTTGCCATATGCAGATTTTCGATGGGTCAACGACGTGCCCAAGTTTGATCCATTATCCATCGCGCTAGATTCACCTACAGGCTCCATCCATGAGGTCGACTTGGAACATCCCCAATCTCTACATTGCGCACAAAGACCTATCGTTTTGCCAAATACACGAAAAACCACCGGGTAAGCAGCAGGAAAAGCTACTAGCAACCGTCTGCGATAAAAAACGCTACATCATACACTATTAAAATTTACAACAATGTTTACGTTATGGACTTTGCCTCACGAAAGTCCATAGGGTATTACAATTCACACAATCCCCATGGCTACGTTCATATATTGAGTTAAATACTCAGTGGGGGGTCGTTAAGGATTCGGCTTCGGTCCGGCTAATAAAGGTTTTCCAAGGTGATCGATGGAAATAAGAAGATGTTTTTCTAACGCTTCGGCCCACTGGTTCGGGTCCTCTTCAGAATATATATTTTTTCTGTATAAATGATAATACACCGTTTTTAACAATCACGTTTTTATTAAGTTGTATATATGAGCGTTGTGTGTTATGGTTTAGTTATCTAAATGTTGTGTTTTTTGTGTAATGATCATGTTAGTTCTGTTTTAATTATAATTATATAAATAAAGTATGGATTATTTCCTATATTGTGGTGCTTAGTGTTACGTGTAGGTATAGGTGTGTGAAATGTATGAAGTGTGGAAATACAAAGAAATGAAATATGATAGTTAACTAACCTCGAAGTAGTGGTATTTCAGGTTTTTTACACATATTTGGAAAGATGTTATGACCAAAAACATTATTTAAGGATATAAATGATGTTTTATGAGAAAATGCTCAATAGATGGAGTTATTATCGTTTATGGGCGATTTTCCTGATCTGTAATGGATAGATAATTATAAGTAACTTTTATGTTTCATTATTGAAAATTTAAGTATAAGAAATTGATCTGAGAAAAGTTTTAGTGAAGAATCAAAAGACTATGGTAATTACCTCTTAGATTTGTTCTTAAGAATTTGTTTTCTTTCCAAAATGAGCAAAAACTCGAAATTTACAATTTGGTTCGTTACATGTTGAGTTGTGTAGAGGACGAAAGTTCGAGAAAAACGGAGTGATGTATTACTTTCCTATGGCATATTCGAGTCTCTATACTATAAATCGGGGGAAAGATCATACCGGTCGTGGCGTGTCAATGAAAATAAATTAGGTGCGCCAAGTTAGGGGTATTCAAAATTAGTTTGTAATATCCTTAAAATTAGCTTATCATGTCTATATATTAGTTTATCGTGTCAATAATTTTAAAATTGTTATGTGAGGTAAAATACGGTAGAGTGTGTTGATAGTTATATTATAGAATTGTAGATTGAGCTACGTTTTTGTATATCTGTTCTAAAATGTATGGCGTTGGGGTATGCTTTAATTTGTATCATTTCCAGGATTAGTCTTTTTTGAGCCAACTTTCATTGTTTAGTATTTTTGCACTATCAAATTGAAAGTCATGTTTTTGTTCAATTGCATTTTGTGCCAAAGC
The DNA here is from genome assembly GCA_964007375.1 of Ophion obscuratus. Taxonomy (NCBI): domain Eukaryota; kingdom Metazoa; phylum Arthropoda; class Insecta; order Hymenoptera; family Ichneumonidae; genus Ophion; species Ophion obscuratus. The sequence goes on from OZ023322.1 coordinate 4,245,498, forward strand.
TGTGTGTATCTCCGTAGTATGTTTTATGCTATTTTTGTGTTCTTTTAATCGGGTTTGAAGGTATCTTTTAGTTTGGCCATTGTATGTGGCGTTGCAATCATTGCAGTCGATTTTATATACGATATTAGATTTTCGATTGTTGTTGATTTTGTCTTTGGTGGAACCAATAATGGATGAAATATTGTGTTTGTTGTTTGTGACTAATGTTATGTTATATTGTTGGAAAAAACGAATTAGTTGATGATGTATGTTTTTTGTGCACGAGAGATTTATTATTCTGGAAGAATCAAAGTTGTTCTTGTTCGTTTTTTGTTTGTTGATTATGGAAAGTCGATGTTTATTACTGTGAAAGAGATTGGATAGCAATTTTTTGTCATCGTGTTACTGATGAGTTGGAGATTTTCTTTGTGGAATGAAGGATGAGACAGTTTTATTGCTCTGTCAACCAGCATGTACATTATGGCTTTGTTGGGAGAGTGGGCGGTGTGAGAAGAAATTTATGAATCTGCCAGACCAGGTTGGTTTTAGGACACCAATTTGTGATAATTCAATTTTGTTTACGGATTAAAAGTAAGTCAAGAAACGGGATTTTGTTGTCTATTTCATTTTCAGATGTAAATTGTAGTTTTGGATTATAGGAATTAAAAATCTTTTTGGTGGATTGAAGTTTGTTAGTTGGTAGAGCAATAATAATATCATCGACATATCTTTTATATAACGGTAGTGAGAACTTTAATTTTCCCAGACAATTTGTTTCAAGATCGATCATGACAATGTTGGATAGTATTGGAGCTAAACGTGATCCCATAGGTAACCCTGAGATTTGTTGGTAGATATTATCTTGGAATGTGAAAAAGGTTGAGAACATGATATATTCTATGGCTATAATTATTTCATGTAAGGGAAACGCTTTTGAGAATAAGTTTGATCTTTTTTGTAGAATATGGATAACTAGTTGTAATGGAATGTTGGTGCAGAGAGAAACGACATCAAAAGAAAATAGTTTGTAGTTAAGTGGGATTGAGAGGTTGGAGAGTGAACGGTGGAAGCTGTCTTTGACATGTGAGTTGGTCGTACTGATTAATTTAGAGAGTTTTGATTGTATGAATTCAGCTACTTTGTGTGTTGGGCTATTTATTGATGATACTATTGGACGAAGTGGATAATTTTTTTGTGAATTTTTGACAGGCAATAGAGATGGGATGGGTTGCGATTTTCAGCTTTTAAATATTTGTATTTTGTTTCATCGATGATTTTTAAGCTTTTCCATCTGGAGAGAACATTGTTGATACCTTTTTTTTAGAGAGTTGATGCGATTTTTATTTGTTAATTTGTAAGTTGTAGAATCTGCGAGTAACTCGTGGGTTTTTGTAATGTAATCTGATTTTTTAAGAATGACTGTTGTATTTCCTCTGTCCGCTCGTGTAACTAAAAGTTGAGGATTGTTTTTCAAAAATAAGGATGTGTGTCTTATGATTTGGTTGGTGTTGGGAAATGATTTTGGGATATTGATTTTGTTTAAGACTTTATTGAATCTGGTTCCACTTTCAATTTGTCTAGGCTTGTCGAGTAAAAAATCCAGTTTGGCTTCAAGTTCAAAAATTGATTTGTAGCTCACACTTTTATGTTTGAGAGGTTAAGGTAAGGAAAACCGAAATTTTCACCCAGAGACATGAAAGTGAAAATGTGTAGGGGAATGTCTATGTTGGATAGGTTTATGAGCCAGTTTTTAGTTTTGTTCAATGTGATTGTTGAATTTATATTTTTCAAAGGATTGGTCGGAAGATTATTATTTGTGTCATGTTGTCTATTGCCAAGTGTATAAAAATGTTGTGATTTTGTGTTGTTTGATTTGTATGTTAATGATTTAAGTGATGTATCTTGTTTTGGTCCATATATGTTTGTGATGATATTGTTTTTAAAAATTCTTCGTGGTTGAAAATGTGCTGGTGTATGTTTTTGGTTCGTTGAAATCTGAGATTATGGAGTTTTTTGTGAGTTTCATATGAGAGTTTTGATAGTTTATTTAGTTTTATTTGTTCTAAAGTGAAAAATATTTCCTTAATATTGTTTGGGGTCATGTTGATTGTTTGTGTTCTTTTCTATTTTTTTGTTCAGTATTTTTATTCGAAAGTTCAGATCGTCAATTTCTATGTTTAATAATGATTTGTAGAATTTGTGAGATATCCTGTTAAGTTTTATTTTACCCTTGTTATTGGAGATTTGAATATTTAAGTGTTTGGAAAAAATGTGTTTCGGTGTCAAACCTTCTTGTCTACATTTAAGTAAGAAATGAAGTTGTTGTTTTAGGCAAGTCTTCGTGGCAGTGTCGTGTTTCCAATTCTTGAACGCTGCTAGGGTGAAATATCCGAAGAGCTGTAGTATTTCGCTGAAGAAGGTCATTGTGTCTGTTTATTGCCAGTCGATTTTAAATAAATCAAAGAAGTGTGCAGCCGTGTAGGTGACAAGAGATCGTTAAGGATTCGGCTTCGGTCCGGCCAATGAAGGTTTTCCAAAGTTATCGATGGAAATAAGAAGATGTTTTTGTAACGCTTCGGCCCTCTGGTTCGGGTCCTCTTCAGAATATATATTTTTTCTGTATAAACGATAATACACAGTTTTTAACAATCACGTTTTTTTTTAAAGCTGTATATATGAGCGTTGTGTGTTATGGTTTAGTTATCTAAATGTTGTGTTATTTTGTGTAATGATCATGTTAGTTCTGTTTTAATTATAATTATATAAATAAAGTATGGATGATTTCCTATATTACGGTGCTTATTGTTATGTGTATGTATAGGTGTGTGAAATGTATGAAGTGTGGAAATATAAAGAAATGAGATATGATAGTTAACTAACCTCGAAGTAGTGATATTTTAGGTTTTTTACACATATTTGGAAAGCTGTTATGACCAAAAACATTATTTATGGATATAAATGATGTTTTGTGAGAAGATGTTTTGTGATAAGATGTTCAATAGATGGAGTTATTGTCGTTTATGGGCGATTTTTCTGATCTGTAATGGATAGATAATTGTAAGCAATTTTTATGTTTCATTATTGAAAATTTAAGTATAAGAATTTGATCTGAGAAAAGTTTTAGTGAAGAATCAAAAGACTATGGTAAACCTATTGAGTTTGTTCATAAGAATTTGTTTTCTTTCCAAAATGAGCAAAAACTCGCAATTTACAATTTGGTTCGTTACATGTTGAGTTGTGTAGCGGACGAAACGCTCATATATACAACTTAACAGAAACGTGATTGTTAAAAACTGTGTATTATCATTTATACAGAAAAAATATATATTCTGAAAAGGACCCGAACCAGAGGGCCGAAACGTTAGAAAAACATCTTCTTATTTCCATCGATAACCTTGGAAAACCTTCGTTGGCCGGACCGAAGCCGAATCCTTAACGATCTCTTGTCACCTACACGGCCGCATACTTCTTTGATTTATTTTAAATACTCAGTTTCGAACGCTCGCCGAAAACGATTTTGAAAAGAATTTATTCAAATTGATGAATAATGCGGTGTTTGGCAAAACGATGGAGAATGTGCGCATTCATGTAGATGTAAAGCTGTTGACAAAATGGGAGGGCAGGTATGTCGCGGTGGCAATGATTGCGAAGCCAAACTTCCACAGCCGAAGCGTTTTTTCCGAAAACGTCGTTGCCGTAGAATTGCGCAATCTCGAGGTGAAGTTCAACAAACCGATATATGTGGGTATGTGCATACTCGACATATCCAAAACGTGCTTGTATGTATTTCATCACGAGTATATGGTACATCGGTATCGAGATAAATGTAAAGTCATGTATACCGATACAGATAGTCTCATATATGGCATTGAGAGCGATGACACATATGCCAACATGAAGCGCGACATTTCAAAATTCGATACAAGCGATTATTCGGCGGACAATAGGTATGGTATACCGCTCGTCAACAAGAAGGTACCCGGTCTCATGAAGGACGAATGTAACGGAGCAATTATGACGGAATTTATTGGACTTCGATCGAAAATGTACGCGACACGTGTCGAGGGTAAGAAGGACACGAAAAAAGTTAAATGTGTCAAGAGTAGCGTTGTGGCGAGGACAATCACGATTGACGATTATGCTCAATGCTTGAAGGAAAATATTGAAATGGACTGTAGTCAAACGTGCATTCGATCAAAGTTGCATAAGGTCTACACCATTCACGAGACAAAAATTGCTCTGAGTCCTCATGACCATAAGCGGTATATCATACCTGGGACCTCTGATACCCTACCATGGGGGCATTATAGAATACCGTCGTGAAAAGTTTTGTAAATTTTTTTGCCACAACCTTGATGTAATATTGTGTATATTTTTTTGAATATTAATGTATTATACTCGTGAAAATTATGAATATATTTTGTTCACTCGATGTTAAAATGATGTTTGTTGTTTATATTTAATTGTGCAAGAATGGATTTATTATTTATCGTAAATAAAGAAGCGGACTTTTTATAATCAAATGTGTTTATTCACTCTATCCATCTCACGTTCCACGAAAAAGGCGATGGCGAGAAGGGGGAAGCAAGTCTGCTGTGGAGTTGCTCGGAGGCCCTGGAGGGATGTGGGGACGACCAGCAGGTCAAGAGTCATAAAACAAACATATTTTTCCATTTTCTTTATTATCGACTACAAATCGGATTTACTTATCCAACCATTGTGGCTATTGTCGAAACTTAACCACTTCACAAACATTCGATTACCGCGCTTCTTCAATACCGCTTCAATGCGATAGATATCGGGGTCCTCGATACGGAGAAGCTCTTGTTCGTAGAAACCACCGGCGATCGATTTATCTTTATGGTCCTTCAAGTGGTTCGTCACGGAATGAGTTTTTTCACACGATAGATTGTATATATTTCCGTTGTCCAGTTTGGAGTGTAACTCTTTTTGAAAACAGTCTTAAATTTGCTGATTCGCACTTTATGACCAACGGTGAATTTCGGCGATCGTTTCCATTGGAGGCTTATTGAAAATCTACTGCAATTGCTTCTCATTTTCCGCGTTGACATTTCTAGGCTTCATCTTAATGGTACGGTGTACAGAATCGTTGTACTCGGTAATTAGATTATCGAGAATATCGATCCACTTATAATTACCACGAAGACTAAATTGCATCCACATCTTGTTGTTCAATGTACGATTGAAACGCTCGCAAATACATGGCTTCAAGTTGCTATATGTTGAATACATGTGAATATTGTACTTTTTCATGATGACCTTAAAGTCACAATTATAGAATTATTTTCCCCGATCAACGTGTAAATTCTGCGGTATGCGTCCCTTAACGAGGATCTACTTCATTGCTGCTGCTGCATCTTTGCCATTCTTACTCAGCATTGGCACGGCCCAGGCGAATTTCGAGAAGGTATCGATGACGGTGAGGAGAAATTTGTTGTTGGAGTTTTGACGAGCGTATGATGACATATCGACGAGGTCGGCTTGCCAGGTTTCGTCCAAGGCGCGGATGTCCACATGTCGACGCGGATAGTTTCGTCGAGCAGGCTTATGTAGCTACAGCACGAGAGCGCCCCTTTTTTCGTTTATTTTCCAGTCCACTCAGTCGTGCATCCAATTCAGCAATGACGTTTGAATTACGAATCACCAAATCTTGTAGAGATTTGACATCGGCCTTGAGTGTCCTCGCAATGTCCCGTATCGTAGATTCAAGTCCATAAACCAACAACTGACTACTTTCATTCATTTCTTTGCTTATGTTCTTAATGATAGTTCGAGATTTCTTTTGTAACGCACTTAGAGTGATGGCGTCATCTTCGCCTTCCGGATTTGCAATGTTACACAATCGTTTCTGCCCCAAGTCATAATGACCATCTGCGGTAATTCTAAAGCCAATGGGTCCTGGTCTCGACCTGGAGGACCTTGCTTACTGTGGAGTACACACCTACTTGAATGACATGCAAACACATTGACACTCATGATGCGAATGCGTAAATTCTCCGATGTCAAGTTAATAAATGATTTCAGCTTCGCACAATTCCTCAATAATCGATATAATTTCATTCGCATGTGATGAATTTCCGGCTGCTTGGGTTGCCAGACGTAAGCGAAAACGATCCACTAGCTCGTTTGTATTATCCCAATAAATATAGTCCAATTGGGTGTTTTTTCTAGCTAGCTTATACTTTGGCATGATGATCGACTATATTGGCAATATATGTGTTAAATTTGTGGCTGGTGTTACGTCGTATAGCTTCACTAGGCTTATACAATTTTTTGTGAGCATTCGTCGAGATTGCAATCTTTTCGTAGTTTGTCAAGTCATCCGGTGTGAGAGTTTCGACATTAGGCACTTTTTTGAACAACCGCTCCGTTAATCCAACAGTTTTCGCATAACTCGCATCTCCCACACGAATGTGTTGAGAGTCGAAAATTATCAAAGAATTGCCAATCATTAATTTGTCGTTAGCGAGATTTCGTACACCCAAGCTTCCATCCAAGCTTGCCTTTCTATTTGTTTGTAATAACAGGAGACATTCGCTGATCAGATCAACGACATTTTGCGAGTCATCATCATCCTCATATATCAATTTAAACGATCTTGTGTTTCACTCTTCAAGGAATCATGTGCCGCATTTTGATTTTTTACACTATTTAACGCATCTTCTTTTTCTTCTTCAACATTATCACCCACCTTTTTCATCCTTAATTTCCTCCTTTACCGCCACCACCTCACCGTTTGTATACGACACTAATTTCTCCAATGGCCCCACTATAGGCTTAAAGACATCCTGCATGCTCTGCTGATCGCTATCTTTCCCAATTTTCATCATTCGATGCTTTCGTCTGATTGCATCGCTCGCCTTGGTAATTTCACGCATTGCTTCCTTTTCATGCAACAATTTTTCGCTCTTCACGTTGTCACTACCACGGCATGCGCAATACTGTCTCTTCAACTACCAGCGATGAGTCATTTATCAATAGTGAGAAAATAATCAAAACCTTGTCTATATCGACCATCATTAATATCGCTGTCCTTGTCAATATTGATAAATGCATACTTGTCAGAATTCCAGCATTTCACGCACATGTTTTTAAAGCATGTATAAGTCATATCCGTATTAACATGGTCGTTGTACACGTGTTTGAGATTCATATCATCCTGCTTGGAAAGCACCACGAAATTTGCATTGTCCCTCACGAGATGTTTGGGAATACGAGTGTACGTCTGACAAAGATAAAAACTGTCGACAATCTCGTGTCGTCCCATGTAAAAGAAGGCCCGAACATTATCCTGCTTTTCGCATGCTATGTCATCAAAGATGAATCCTGCATCACTTGGTGCTATCACTTGTTCATGCGCCTCGTATGGATGATATTCAACTCCACTCACAGGTTCGAGTAGATGTTCGAGAAACTTATACTTTGGCTGCTTGACCGATTTGGAATACAAGTAAATATTCTCAAATCTCAAACCATTCGGATGGATGATGAGAGTGAGCAAAGCGTTGGTTTTCCCACAATTCGATGGACCGCAAAACAGAGCACGTATGCTATCCGGCAATAAATTCCCATGGCGTTTTTGTTTCTTTTTCCCTCCACGGTCTTCGACAAACTCGTCGAAATTTATCACGGGAAGACCGCCTCCGATAGTTTGCTTCCTGGACGTCATCTCACACACGACTAATGGCGAAATCATATAAATATGCTTCTTATAGGGATTATCCATCAGTCGCGTATTGTCTTTAGACATGATTGTGCATGGGAAGAGTGGTAAAGGTCAACCGCCTAATCAACAAACTCCCCGTTGAACTACATTTGCCTGGATATCAGTATTGTGGACCAGGCACAAAGTTGGCCAAGTGCCTTGCTCGTGGTGATCTGGGCATTAATCCATTGGATACGGCTTGCAAACAACACGATATTGCGCATTCGAAAAATCCGGATAATCTTGAGGCGAGACATTTGGCGGATAAAGTGTTGGCTGAACAGGCTAGGCAAGGTGTTACCGCGAGAGACGCTAGTATCGGTGATAAAGCCAGTGCTTGGGGTGTGGAAAATATTATGAAGACAAAGAGAAAATTTCGCATGGGAATGAAGGCCCGCAAGGGTGGCGTTTGTTTGAAAAATATAATTGGCGCTTCAAAGAAGACAATGATTCACAGTAATGATCGGCATAAGATTATCAAATCAGGTCTAAAGGGAAGTCGTGCAGCGGTAAAGTTGCAAGGTAGTAAAGTGCGCACATCTCGGGTTCTATCTGTACCCCATAAAATTGGTGGTTTATTGCCCTTCCTCGTGCCCATTTTTGCTGGTCTTAGCGCTCCGGTTGCTTTGTCGGGTGGTGGGGCTAGTATAGTTAAAGCTGTAAATGCTGCTCAAGCAGCTAGCGTCGTTAGCGTCGGTAGTGTTCATTATAATTATACTAGATATCAGAAATATGATACGATTGAATGTGGACATTTGTGTTGCAAGTTTCTTTGTCGGCAGCTGCAGCACAAAGACAAATATACACTACATATAGGGGGGAAATGACGTCGAGAATTCAGTTGTCAATTTACCAGCATCATGGATGAAAGTTTAACATTGACCATATCTGGCTCATCGTTCATACTCGAGGCGCAATACTTTCCCCCCCATCAAACTCTCGCCACATAAAAATTATACCCTCGGTCTCGTGGAATTGTTAACCTTCAACTCTATTCTTAATATCGACGTTGACCACCATAAACTTTACGTGGGAGATGAGGTGTTGACGATACCTACGGGCAGTTATGAAATAGAGGATATTGAGACGTTTGTACAAGCAGAGCTCGCGCGTAAAAACATAAGCCTTAAACCCAACAATAATACGCTACGCAGTGAGATCGAGTGTGATCGTGATATCAATTTTAAGTCAAAAGATTCTATTTGGCATCTACTAGGCTACCGCACGCAAATTGGAAGCCAATAAAAGACACGAATCCGATCTTCCAGTAGCTATTCTCATAGTGAACGCTCTACGCGTTGAGTGCAACATTACTGCTGGTGCCTATATTAACGGACAAAAAGTACACACAATTCATGAAGTTTTTCCATCTGTGCCACCGGGCTATAAGATCATTGAAGTTCCCTCCCACGTAATTTATCTGCCAATCACGAGCCGAACGATTGACACGATACAGCTTAGTGGATCAAGACGGTGATTTGGTAAATTTCCGCGGTGATATAACCTCCATACGCCTGCATATAAAGTCGTGATGGGCATTGTTTTCAATAGGTCTTTCAATAACAACCCGGGAAAAAAAGATCATATCTGAACATATCTGAATCATATCTGTAGAATCAGATATAATCAGACAAGAGATTTGGTCATATCTGTTCATATAGTGTCATGACAGACCATGTATGCTTATATCTGAGCATATCTGTAGAATCAGATATGATCAGACAAGAGATTTGGTCATATCTGTTCATATATTGTCATGACAGGTCATGTATGCTTATATCTGAGCATATCTGTAGAATCAGATATGATCAGACAAGAGAATTGGCTATATCTGTTCATATAGTGTCATGACAGATCATGTATGCTTATATCTGAGCATGTATGATCATCCCGAGAAAAAATTATCAGACCAAATCACATCTGATTATATCTGGATTATATATGATCCAGATATGATTGATCATATCTGGATCTTGTCTAATCATGCATAAGAAAAATGGCCATATCAGAGCATACATGATTAGATTTGACGATATCAGAGCATGTATGATTAGATTTGACGATATCAGACCACCCGGGAAAAAAAGTTCATGCCTGAGTGGATATGTTTCTACGATTGAACGAACTTACCTTAAGTGAAGTTCGATCTGGATTATATGAGCCGTCTCGTCCGAATAGATCATACGTGTAGTAACGTTGTTACTGCTAGAATATCCAGTCCATTCAAAGGAAAGGAAGTCAAGTGGGCCGTTACCTCAGTAGGCCTTGCACGCCCGTCCTTTGCTTCTATCCGCCATTATTTTTAAAGAATCCAGCTCGCAACAAGGGTATGGGTTATTTGAGTGGGACTGATCTATTCGGACGAGACGGCTCATATAATCCAGATCGAACTTCACTTAAGGTAAGTTCGTTCAATCGTAGAATTATATTTCGCCGTCTCGTCCTCTAGATCATACGTGTAGATATTTAAAGAATGTTGCGAGCTTTACGGCTCATTAATGAATTATTTTATGTAATTTATTAATTAGGTTACAAGCTCTAACAATTCAACATTGTGTATTGGTACACATAACTTAATTCTTTAATTTTTATTATTATTTTTCATTTCATTTTATTTTATTATGTTTTTATTTTTCAGCCTGATCGAAATATTGCGGATGCAAAATCTTGTGATTGTATCACAGGCTGGTTGTAATAATTAGCGAAAACACTGGAGTTTTGAGTCCATCCAGCAGCTCGACGAATTAACTCAATATTGACACCTTTTTTCAACGCTTTAGATGTTGCGGCATGTCTAGTACTATGGGCCGTAAAAATTGTAGTATCGATGCCGCTGTTATTTATCGTTTGTTTGATCCATCGACTAATGGTCTGCGAAGTAGCGGTATGAAAGGGTTTTTTGAATGTAAGAAACAGAAATTTATCTTCTGCGTTACGTATACTTTTTGTTCTCTCGATATAAGTTAAAACCGTAGAGGCTACGCATAATTGTGGGAGCTCTTCAAGAATGGGTACGATTAAGAGTGGTTGATTGTGATTAAGACCTGATGCTTTTAGGCGATCCGTTATGGGAATTTGTAATACCCTATTCACGACTGAGATATTTTCAACCCGAATCAATGAAAGCGTTTGAACCCGCTGTGCGGTTATCAATGCAAGAAGCGTTACTAGTTTGAGAGTTAGCTTTGCAATTGGCATTTGCTCATTAGCGCCGAATTTTTGCACATGATTGAGAACATATTGAGGATCCCATGTGGCTGTGTATTTTGGCTTGCGGGGCTTTTTGTTGGCAACACCCTTGAAGAATCTTTTTATTCGTTGGTCAGTACCGATTTCTTTAGTCAAAATAAGCGATAACGCCGAGCGGTGACAATTCATTGTGCTGTATGACCTGGCCTTTTCGAATTGCGTTGTGAAGAATTCGAGGACTTGCGATATCGAGGCTTGATACGGTGAGGTTTGAGTTTCCCGACAAAATTCCCACCACGGTTTATACGTTACATCGTATTGTTTCTTAGTGCTTTCGGACAGTGACGCGAGAATTATTGGTTGCGCTGATTCCGGGACTCCCTTGATCCGAAATGCTTCGCTGATAGTCGCGCTGCAACCAGTGTAAGCGTCTTGGAGAGTGGATGGGGTTCGCTGTAAGGTCCCGACAACAGTTCTTCGTGAGGTCTAAATACGATTGGTTTGGATACTAACAATTTTTTGAATAGCGGAAACCAACTTTGGGTTGGCCAATTCGGAACTACTACTACACCCTCCGCTTCATCATTTATAATTTTCCGTAAGGCACGCAATATGACCGAAAAGGGCGGAAATGCATAAAAATATTGTTTCGACCAGGACAAGGTAAATGCGTCGACGGCTATTGATTCTGGATCAATATGCCATGACACAAATCTTGTAATCTTCGCATTTCGGCTAGACGCGAATAAATCGATATCGAAAGTACCAAACGTTTTTTCGATTCTATTGAAGGCCCAGTTTGCTAATTCCCACTCGGTTTCTTTAGGAAGAATTCGCGACTCCCGGTCGGCCTCTGTATTGTCTTTTGACTTGATGTATGATCCGAACAGCCAGATATCACGAGATTCGCACCATTGCCAGATTTCTTTACTAAGATTAGCCAGTCTTTGAAATTGAACGCTCCCGAATCTATTAATGTATGCAACCGCAGTCGTATTGTCGATTCTCAAGAGAATTTCGCATGATCGCTTATCTTTTGCAAAACACTTAAGGCCATTATACACTGCTTGTAACTCAAGAAAGTTTATGTGTTCGTCCTGTTGTTCAGACGTCCACCAACCATGTGCTTTTTTCCCATTACAAAAGGCGCCTCAGCCTGTTTTGGATGCGTCCGTAAAGATTTCCATGCTATAGCCTGATTTGCGGATGGGACACGAAGCGTTTGGGATTTTATTTATCCACCACTCAATGTCTGCCTTCGCGTTTGCAGATATGCTCATGCTTTTCTCGAAATTATCGTTGTTATTGGTCAACGCTAGAAACTTTTCACGCTCCAGGCCCTTCACGTAAACCTGCCCATACTTAACAGCGGGGCATGCGGCGACTAGCTTTCCAACAAAACCGGCAAATTCTCGTATTTTACATTTTTTCTTTTGTTGAAATTTCCTGGATACGTCAAGAATATTTCGTTTCTTCTTATCTGTTAGTTTTATGCAGAATTCCGAGCTATCCAGAATAAAGCCTAAAAATTGACATTGTCTAGATGGTGTCAATTGGCTTTTTTTGAGGTTGAGTATGAATCCTAATGTCCCGAGCAATTCTTTAGCTTGCGTCGTGGCATGTGAGCATGCTTGACTTGACGAATCCATTATGAGTAGGTCGTCTAAGTATATTGACAATATCACTTCTTTGGATCTTAAAGTATGTACGACTGGTTTTAACAGTTTCGTGAAGGCGTATGGAGCGGTGCACAACCCGAATGGCATGCAATTGAACTCGAATGTTTTTCCATCAAATATGAATCGCAAGTATTTTTTATGTTCTTCTGCTATGGGGATCAAGAAATATGCATCTTTTAGATCTATTGTTGTCATGAAACAACGCTGGAAAAGCAATTTAGATATTACTTTCATGTTTTCCATTTTAAAGTGAGGTGCGATTATAAACTCGTTTAATTTTCGAAGATTCAGAATGAATCGTTTATCGCCATTAGGTTTATCCACTGTGAAGTACGGTGATAGAAATTGGTCTGTAACGGACTCGCAAGCCGAAACTGCTCCTTTCTGGATTAAGTCGCCGATAAGATTGTTGAGCGATCTTTTTTCCTGAAGAGGAAGAACTGGCTGTGCTGGGATCTGGTTTTTGAATACCCGGGATACAAATGGAATTTTGTAGCCTAGAACTGTCTGAATTACGTCCCGATCTGATGTTATTGATAACCACGCATCGGAATTTTTTTTTAAGTCTTCCAGCTAGCTGTACTACCTCTAGCGTTTCCTCTGGCGGGTTCTTTCTGAGTATCTCGATCGTTGCCCTCCCTGGTGATAGTTGTTCTTGGAAGTTTTCCGGGGAGGGTCTTTCCAGTTTCCCGACGATGAGTTGTTTCTTTCCCATCGTTGACCAGACGAGGTAGGTTGTTTTGCTTCTGGATTTTTCACGAAGGGCTTTGCGAATGTCTTTTTCGCATACTCTATTGAACGAGCAGATTTCATTTTTTCAGCGAAATCTTTCCCGAATAGTAAGGAGTCTACAGGGCACTCCTCGACAACGGTCTTGACCATCGGGTTCAATCCCGGCATAATGGCGTATCTTCTAGCCATTGATATTCCGTGATGGAGATCGACCATAACTCTTCCCGCGTTGCCTATCGTAGAGATTAGAGGGGAAACTGTTTCTTTATCGGTCAACTTGTTTTTTAGTTTGACGAGGTCCGTCAGTGCGGAACCGACGGCACTGATTGCTGTACCGAGTTGGTTTTGAAATAGGGACTGAAAGTAATCAGACTTATTGACTGACGAGCTCAAAGCCAATTTTATCTCTGGATTAATTATCGGTGCTTTCATGAGGGTACAATTTTCGCTCGCTGGATATTTCTTGACAAGCTCCTTTCTCAAGTTTTTATCTAAGCCTACTTGGAATATTTTGTTCCATCTCTCGGCGATTTCCGGAAGGATATCCGGGCCCACCGTATCGTCTTGCGTCGGATCGTCGCCCAGTAGTTGGAGAGTCATAGCATCGATTTTTGTTGGCGACTCGGATTTACCCTCTTTATCGTCGTTTGAGATCGTCTTTTGTCGTGCTGTTGTCTCCGTGACATCTGAAGGGTTACAAGACCCCGACCGGCAACGCAGATATTTGTTGCACTCGTTCGATGTCGAATCCTCTGTCGACGACCGACTGCAACGTCGTCGGTGATGGGAATTCCTATCACAAGATTCCGAGCGACTTTCTGGTGAACCTGACGAATGTTGGATTTCGCACGACATATCACGCTGATTCCAACCCTTTCCTGTTGGGGGTTGATCAGTTTGTGGATGATCACGGTACTTTCCCCGTGTTGGGGGCCGTTCGTCATACTTATGGGATGATTCTCGTCTGTAACGCTCTTGTTGAGACGTATGCGAGCGATCTCTTGTCGAGGATCGTGGTCGCCGGGACGAACGCTTGCGTTTTATCAGAGTCTCAATTTTTTCTAGAAGGTCGTATGAACTCTTACTGTGATTCCGTTTCCTTCTTTTATTGCTATCAGATCTTCTCTTGGGTGATGGCATGATGGCAAATTCTCCAAACAAAACGTTTTTAAATGCTAGCCATTTATGGACGCGTGAATTCTGTCGCACAGAAAAACGTAATGACGGATAGAAGCAAAGGACGGGCGTGCAAGGCCTACTGAGGTAACGGCCCACTTGACTTCCTTTCCTTTGAATGGACTGTGGATATTCTAGCAGTAACAACGTTACTACACGTATGATCTAGAGGACGAGACGGCGAAATATAATCATATATGTTTCAGATATCGTCATATATGATTCAGATATTGTCATATATGTATCAGATATATTTATATCTGACATTTTACAGTATCATATATGATTAGGTCTGATCATATTCCACATCACATATGCTTAAAGAAGATCATATCTCATCACATATCCCGGGGAAAATGGTCATATCTGAGCAGATATGCTCATGTAGGTGTTTATCTGCAACATAAATGAATCTGATCTGACCATGCATGGTCAAAGATGAACATACATGTATTTTTATGCGCTCAGGGGTAGCTCTATATCTGGTCAGATATGATCGCGCATAAGTAAATATGTGCAGATATGAATTTATAGCTGAACATGTCTGCCCATATGTGGTCATGTCTAACCAGATATAGTACAATTCACGACTACATTCGAGCTCGCACATGAATAGACTTGAATATGTGCGTGCATGCATGAACATATCCAACCAGGTATGGATGAATACGTTGAAATATGAATCAATTGATGAAATATGAATCAATTGATTCATATTTGATTAGATCTGATCACACGTGGGCAAGCATGTTCAGCGATGATCATATAGATCCAATTGGATGAATTCGAATATAATTCCATATCTGGGCAGATACAATCGTACATGGGCAAATATGTTTAGACCTGATCATGCACGAGTTGAGTTCGGTTGCGTATTCATCCATACCTGGTTGGATATGTTCATGCATGCGCGCACATATTCAAGTCTATTCATGTGTGATCTCGAATGTAGTCGTGAATTGTACTATATCTGGTTAGACATGACCACATATGGGCAGACATGTTCAGCTACAAATTCATATCTGCACATATTTACTTATGCGCGATCATATCTGACCAGATATAGAGCTACCCCTGAGCGCATAAAAATACATGTATGTTCATCTTTGACCATGCATGATCAGATCAGATTCATTTATGTTGCAGATAAACACCTACATGAGCATATCTGCTCAGATATGACCATTTTCCCCGGGATATGTGATCAGATATGATCTTCTTTAAGCATATGTGATGTGGAATATGATCAGACCTAATCATATATGATACTGTAAAATGTCAGATATAAATATATCTGATACATATATGACAATATCTGAATCATATATGACGTTATCTGAAACATATATGACAATATCTGAAACATATATGAACATATCCACTCAGGCATGAACTTTTTTTCCCGGGAATAAACGGCGATGGATAAACACAATCAGTCGTCGACCAGCGTCCAAAGTGCTAACACCTCAAGACGTGCTGCTCTTGAAGAATTTGGGTCTCATAGTGCGTGGCGAAAGCGTGCCAAAAATTATTTAGTCTGTGCTCTGTGCATCTGTTGCGTGGAATAGAAGAAGAAATTGTAAACATTCAGGCGCCCGTGGTCTTTGATGAATCCATGGTGCATTGTGAGATTCACGCTCATCAGCCATATGCATCTTCGACCTTCTATTATACTTCATCGGCGATGAAGTCCGTATTGCCATCCAACATCAAGCCCTCTCCATCCTGCCAAGCAAGAGTTCCCTACACATATGTGGAAAATTATCCAAGCGAGATCGAACGCCAACCACTGCTACAAGTCTCGTCAACAATACCATTTGTCATTTGTTTGAGGAAGTGCGATGAGTTGAATGCTATAGAAATCGATCGTAATAAGAATGTCGGCATTACGAGTATAATTAAAGGATATTCATCTCTCTCACCGGCCAAAAGTTCTATGCTCGAGAACACTGGATGGCTCGATGTCGAAGAGACCAAGCAGATTGTAGATGTATCGGGAAACTTTTATGTCTGTAGACCGCTCAGCATGCTCCTTGGATTGGCCGAAGATTATCAGAAAATTGTCGTAAATGCCAAGCACGAATTGATTCTCACGAGATCGAAGACCGACGACAATGCCATTGTACATGAAGCGCCCGAGAACCTCGAGAACACTGGATGGCTCGATGTCGAAGAGACCAAGCAGATTGTAGATGTGTCGGGCAACTTTGATGTCTGTATACCGCTCAGCAAGCTCCTTGGATTTGCCGAAGATTATCGAAAAATTGTCGTAAATGCCAAGCACGAGTTGATTCTCACGAGATCAAAGACCGATGACTATGCCATTGTACATACAACGCCCGAAGACTACAAACTCGTGTTGCATAAAATAGAATGGCTCGTGCCATATGTGACAGTCTCGGATCAGTGAAAAATTCAACTGTTAAATCTTCTCGCCAAAGACGCACCAATCTCCATGAGTTTCCGAACATGGGAACTGTATGAATATCCATTGCTGCCTGCCACCTCCAAGCACGTGTGATCTGTGAAAACCTCAAATCAGCTGGAGAAGCCACGATATGTCATACTCGCGTTGCAGACGGAACGGAAAAATAAGAAACAACACAATGCAAGCTACTTTGATCATTGTAACCTGAGCGACATCAAACTATACCTCAACTCCCAGTTATCCATATGGAAATTTGAATTTGAACATTGATCACAATCAATATGCTCTTCTCTACGAGATGTATGCAAACTTTCAACCGACCTATTACAACAAAGAGGCTGAACCATGGCTGAGCAGGATGGAATTTTTAGAAAAATCCCCCCTCGTTGTCATTGACTGCTCAAAACAAAACGATTCGCTCAAGTCCGGTCCTGTTGATGTGCGACTTGAGTTTAAATTGAAAAACAATATTCCACCGCAAACTTCAGCGTACTGCATGATCCTCCATGATCGTGTTGTCGAGTACAATACAATCAGTGGTGGGGTTAAAAAATTGGTATAAAATTATGCCAATGATCCGCGCCCACTTCAGTCAACGTGGAGCTTATCGTCGACGTGCAAGGGTTCAAGAGACCCGTCAACGAATTTGTCCTAAAGTAGATGTCCATCGTCAAACTCCACGAGAAGAACGCTGAACCGCTGACATTCTTCTTCGATGCACCATTCGCCTGGGACGCTTTACCGGCCAAGTACAAAATGACAAACAAGTGGCTGGAACGAAATTATCATGGAATACGATGAAAACACAGCGGCATACCATACAAGGCAGCTAGAACGACCTTTCGAGGAATCTTGGAAGGAGCTCCTAAGATCTATGCCAAGGGATTCGAGAAGTGCTCATGGCTATCGAGATTCGCGGATTCAGCAACAAAAGTCATCGATTTGGAGACTCTGGACTGTACATCGCTGCAGAAGTTGCCGAAAATCGCAAACGTTAAACGTCCCCATCATTCCTTCAATACAAAATACAATTGCGCCAAAGCGAATGTAAAGTCGTTGAAAAGCTGGCTCTCTGTGTACGAAGCGTTGTGTGAGCGAGGGATTTTTTTTTAAATGAATAAAAACATTTCGATCAAATATCGTTGTCCATTTATTTCCTATATCTACGGCGAATACAGTTTGACGACAATTTTTTTTTTACATTATATTCGATGAAAAAGTTCTTTGTTTGTACATTTTTACATAGCACTAAGCGTTGAAAACTCTACGATGATGACTGTGATGCAAACAGTCGTTGCACTCTACTATGGTGACGATGCCAGCTGCCGCTGAACTCGTTGTTTCCACCGGGCCTTCACGAGCGTTCTTTTCCACCATACTCAGTCTCGAGCATCGAAAACTCTACGATGATGATGACTATGATGCGAAAAGTCTTTGCACTCTACGATGGTGATGGTGCTGGTTGCTGTTGAACTCGTTGTTTCCAGCGGGCCTTCACGAGCGTTCTTTTCCACCATACTCAGACTTGATGGAACTCGACGCTGTTGTATTTTCCACCAATGACTTCATGTAAAGTTGACCATTGCGCGCCAGTTGCAGCAAACTCTCGAACATTTTCAGATCTTGATCGAAGGCCTTTACCAGCCGCGCTGGCAAGAAGACAGCAAACTCATTTGCAACGTCCACGATGTAGCGTTTTCCAAACTTGGTCTGTACAGCTCTCATGTCCGTGATTTGATCATCCGAATGGACATGCAGTTCTGACAGCTTCTTCGTTGAGAGGAATTCCGCCATCAGGCTGACTTTTTTGATATTGAGAGATCCATTTTCACTCTTTTTCAAAGTTCTTTTTGGAGAAGTTGATGGTGCGGCGGAATAGTGCAGTCTGAGCTTGGCCCACGAAATCATAAGCTCGCTCGTAACCCCTCTACTCAGATTTTAAAAACTTCTCCCCACTTATCCAATCATAGGCACGTGTAACAGTTTCAAACACGTTCGAAGAACCCCGCACGTAGAGAATTTCCCCCCTCGCAACACTTTTCACAGTCCCGACGTTGGGGTGGGGGACCATCAATATGATCCTTCATCTGTGGCGAATTATAATGCTCCATGCATGGAAGATACGATATCACTTCACTATCGCTCCGATGATGCTCCGGCAGACGATCCCACAGGAAACCAATAACGTTACCCCAATACTTTAGGAGCAAGACCTTTGGAACCTGTTCGAGCCCGTTTTTGGTCAAGTCCAGGGGGTGCTTGGCCGGATGCATTGCGTACATACTCGCACATGTGAACATCTTGACGTAATCTTGTGGAATGAAACCTCGATGGGTTAAAACTTGTTGTGGAATAACACTGCAGCTGCATGCTATAAAAAAAGCATTTTATGGGCTTTGAAGGGCCACCCTTCATATGGGAACTATCGTTATCTCATTCTCGAAAATTTTCCTAGCCATAAATGGGAGTGCCCCCCCCCCCCCCCCCACGCACGCTCGCGCGCACGCACACAAACATTTGTCTAAGTTGTTTTTTTTTAATATTTAAATTCCTGTGAATAGTCTAGACAAAAATGCTCCGCTTATATCTATAATGTTGATAATAAATTATCAGATTTTATGGGTTTTTAAGGAGCCGCGACTCTATGATGCCCCCTCCCCCACAGAGTCGACAGCGGCTTCCCCCTCTCGCCCGCGGGTCCAGCTATCGCCGGGAAGACATCGTCACCAAAAACTAGCCTCCCCTATCTCTAACACCCCTCCCCTTTCCCTCCGCCGCAACCGCGCACTCGGCTGCCGCATGCAAGACCCCCCCCCCCTCCGCCATGCCGACATACCCCGGCTTTGCCGCGCTCGACTCCCCCGCCCCGCTCCCCCCTGAGATGCCAGCGTTAGAACCGGCATAGTTCTACTACTCAGATTGTACACACACCTCCAATCTTTAGGTCACACTAAATTTTACTATCTAATCTTGCTACAGCTTTACACGTCGAGCTTTCCTTTCCGCGACAGGATCTATTACCTCATCAAAGATCGTTTCATGGGCGGTTTTATTTTCTACGGCTATGATCGCAAGGCAGTCGAAACTCACTTTCACTAAAGCGCCATGAATGCTAGGCGCTTTAGTGAAACAAGTTTTTTTTTATTTCAAACACTTGAACTTGGCTCTCTGTCATTCTCCTCTCGATCTCCCTATCAGATTCTATCCGATTCTCTCGTATCCTATCTCACTCTCCCTCACATTCTCTCTTTTTCTCTCGATCTCTCTTCGATTCCCTCTTATTCTCTCTTATTTTAATCGCAGGTCTCTCTCCCTCATTACGGAGCGTACATAAATTACGTAACGCTGAATTTCCGAAATCTTGCCCCCCCCCCCCCCCCCCGAAGAAACAGAACCGTAACGCGTGACCTGAAGGGGGGGGAGCCCCCTTTAATTCCGGTTTGTACCGGGTGCTTTGTCGTCAATTGCGATTTTTTTCATAAATGTGAAGTATATATTCATCTAGTATTATACCAATTTATATTAAAAAATCTTTAAAGTTGATCGAGATGTATGCTTTGACATGACGGTGAAAAACAAATTTCTCGTCATAGCATCATCGATATCTTTATGAAAGATTATCTGCAAATGAAAAGTCAACAATTTATCAATACCTACACAAATGTAGCTATCCTTATGCGTAGCCGTTTATTTAAATTTCGGTTTGTTTTTTTTACAAAACGCCGACGGTTTCAAATTTTTTGTCTATTTTCAAGACCCTTTTTGTAGGAGTGTGCGGGTAGCAGAATTGGTTGAGTCGGGTCGGGTAATTAGACTATTATTCGGATTGAATACCCGAATTTTTTCGGAGACCCATGATGGGCATGCTCGAACTTTATCGAGTACCCGAGTTTCTCGAGCACTCGTTTTATATCGGGTACTCGATAAGCTGTGCTGCCGAAACATAATTGCAAATTTCGTTTCATAGTAGATATCACCACGAAAACGCACCAAAACGGACAAAATAGACCCCAGCTCTACCCTTCACCGATAGGTTGAAATTCATAAGAAATACAAATAATTGATTTAATAACTTTAGTACTTTTGTTATGTGTATATTTACAATTTTTTCCGGCAAACTTCTTTTACGACACTCGCATTTCAGGAAATATCGCGATATTTGACTGCCGTAAAACTGAACAAAGGCAAGATTATTCGTCGAATTTTTATTAATTCTGTCTAGTGCTAACTGGTAATTTCGGCGACTCAGTCTTCTTAATTTAATTTTTGGTGCGTTTTTAATTTTTTCCCTGAAAAGACTTGTTCTTCAAACGCTTATGTCTCCGAAACTAATCAAGATATTTTCAATTTTTAAACGTCAAATGGAAGCTACATTCACTTCGCTTCGAATGAACGCAGGGCGTTGAATCTTGGTCTATTGGGGATTTTTTCTCCATTTAAAACCCAGGTTAAAAATTCAAAACTTTAAGGCGTTTGCCGGAAGGTAAAATATTTATTGTACATTTTCCCTTCGCCCACTTTGTAGTGATGGCAAAACGCAACTTTCCCGAGCCATTATGATACGATACGTCAAAATTGGCCGTTTTTCACTCCACCGTAACACACACACACACACACACACACACACACACACACACACACACACACACACACACACACACACACACACGCGCGCGCGCGCGCGCGCACACACACGCACGCACGCAGAATGGAAAAGTGAGACGAAAAAACATGTTTAAAGTATAATCATACATTCGTTTTATCGCCTTCGAGTTTTCGTATTCTCCTATTATTTGATCGACACGCCTAGATAAAAAATAAATATAAATATAAATAATACATACGGATCTTAGAGTGGTTCACGAACACCCGAAGTTTTAGAGTACTCGACGTTTACGAGTACCCAAAATTTGAAAGTACCCGATAACCGAATTCGGATACCCGATAGTGGCGGGTAATGCAAAAATGTAACCCGTCGGGTACCTGATTAAATCGAGTACCCGCGCGCCCCTACTTTTTTGTATTGAAGTAGTCTTTAAAAATAGTAATTATCAAAATATACAAAATCGGCTGCGTACAACCGTAATCACTGCGATTAAAAAAAATTCAAAAAAGAATTGACAATCGGTCGATGAGTTTTCGAGTATTCGCTGGAACAAGGTCGAAAAAAGTGTTTTCAAGAAAAGCGCATTAAAAGTTTTCGTTCCGTTTTTCTTGATACACAGTTATATTTTTTTTCTAGAATACTGATACTAACATTAAAGTATCTAGCGACGTTGCGATTGGCGATTTGACGTTTCTTCATCTTCATTATATTTCACAAAATAATAAAAGCCTGCGCTTTATCTATTATGAACGATGCCACACCTGTAGAGACTGAGGGCAGTAACCGATCGCGCTAACTGATTCCACTAAAGTGACTGTAATACCGTCAATTTTCGAACTTGTGAATAAAAATTTCACTAACATGTCTTTTAATATATGCACTTTTAAGAATATAAAGAAAAAAAAATCCATATTTCGCTTGGGGAAAGTGGGAAAGCTACTGTGCAAGTTTTTGTGATTGTACGCCCCTAATGCACGAGCAAGGCTTCCTTGCACTCTGCACAGGGTTTTCGTCGATGGCCTGGAGTACAGCTGCCCGGACTTCGTCGGTGACTGGCTTCACGCGCGGTGTCCGCGGAGCTTTCAAAGTGCCGTGCTCTGCGATGGTCTCCGTGAGTCTTTTGTAAAAAGATTCTCACTCAATGTACTCATTCCCGGCTCACTCAATGTATCCAGCCCCGAAACTCAATGTAGTCGAGATCCACAAAGTTACACGTTTTGGATCCCGTAATATTTACGTACCGTGGAAAACTTTGGCGCGAAGGAGTAGGTCCGCCATATTCTTCGCGATACAGGCGCTCGCACATCGAATAATTGTGATTCGATCGTGCTATTACCGCGTGCATTCTGACACGCCTTTCCTCAGCCATGATGGTTACGCCGAGAATGAATACTCGAGACGAGCCCATCGAGAAACAAATGCCGATCATCGCTAGCTTTTGTCGAAAATTGTCGAACACACAATAATACGACCTCGCGAGAACGACGAGCATGTTATGAATGTATATAGTATATCCCCGAATAACGGGGCCGATTCAAAGAAAATGTGCGCACGTAAAACCGCACACTATTATCGTGTCGGTGCCGCACTTGGACCCGAAAATTGCCATAAAATCGAATGTATTTCCATAATCACTCCAAATCAATTCAATAAATACTTCCGATCAAAAAAATTATTTCGTGCGTCCGAAGTGTGCGGCTCTTTCTAACATCTGATCTTTCGCGTTCTAAAAGTATCTAATAGTTGAAAAAAAGATTAGTTTCAATAGATCGGCAGAGAGGGAGATATGAACAGAATCGAATGTTGTATGGTACAGGTGTAATAAAAAAAAATCGATTTCCCGCGTCTGAAGCTTGTAGTTACATGTCGCATATACTGTTATATATACGAGACCTTCCTCGTACTAAAAAAAATTTAGACAACAATAAGTCATTAAGGGATGACACTGCTCGATTGTTGTACCGTACAACTTCCATGAAAAAAATTATTTCGCGCCTCCCAAGCTTATGGCAAATTCGCAGCCACCTTTTTGTGTGTACTGTAACTATCCAGTACTGTAAAGAAGTGCCAAACAACGATAAGTGATGAAGGGAGAAAAGGTACCACTGCTCGATTCTTGTGTGGTGGAGGTTGAAACAAAAAGATGTTTCTTGTGTCTCAAGCGTTTGGCTACTTCTCATATACGTCTTGATGTGTGGGGGAACTCGCCAGTATTTCAAAAACAAACATTGGACAACAATGAATAGGTGAGGGATGAGAAATCACAGTGCTCGACTGTTCAATGGAACACTGTCCAGAAAAATGTAATTGCCGATTTCTGAACCTTTTGGCTACTTCTTCCATTTGTTTTTATGTGTACTGAAACTTTATAGTACGCTAAATAAATCATTAGACAACAACCAGTCATCAAGGGATGAGAGGTCAGGCTGCTGCAACCAGTGATGCCAGGAGAAAATTCGGCTGCGTACTAGGCAGCAGCGCCAAAACGTACTGAAAGTGGGATTTACGTACTAAATTCAGCGGCAAGTTCAAATTGAAATGAATGCATTCGAAGTGTACTTGGGTTCACATTTTATTAGTTTTCTGCTAACTTTACAGGAATAACAGGTGTACAACTTATTCTTTAAGATACATAACTCCTTCAGCATCACAAATATCGCAGATATTCTTTTTGATTTTTTTAAAATCCTCGCTCGTTAAACCTATATCGAAGATAATACTTTTTGTTCAAATAAGTGTTCAGTTTATAGTAAAAGTTGTATCACAAATAACTTTTAAACGTTATAAATATCGCAGATATTTTTATTTGGATTTTATTTATATATATATGCTCTTTGTCTGTTATAATAACTATATTTTAAAAATTAAGTATTCTCTTTTCATTAAAATGATAGCGCATATTTTCGAAGTTTTCGAAGAACGAGAACTAGTGAGGTTAAACATTTTATTATTCCTCTTTGTTACTCCCGGGAAGTCATATACTCCGGCTTTCGCTTTAAAAGTTCTGAACTTGGTTGCCAACTGTAGCACGTATTGTTGCCTAACATTTCTTTCGCGTGAAGCATGCTTTCACACCTATCAATGTGCAGTCTGATTCTCATTTTATTTTTTAATAAATTTAATTGAGAAAAACGCGTTCCGCGGCTGCCGATGAGTGCGGTAGACAGAGAACTCCTTTCACCAACTTCACGAGATTTGGAAATATAAGGTCTTTCAACTCGTTTTTCATTTAAAAAATGCTGGTTCAAAAATCTTCAATCGAACTTTCTTTATATATTTTAAGTTCCTCTAAATCAGCCAGTAGGCGCCATTCACCATTGAGTTTTTCCATATTGTCGACAAGTGCCGGAAACAATTTTAAAGCTTCTGCCGCAATGCTCGCGACGCTTCCCGATAGAGCGATTGCGGGATTAAATTGGCTGACAAATAACAGAGCTGGATCATCGAAATTAAACCGCTTCTTGATTTGCTCCGAGAGAGCAACGTAAAAACCAAGGGCATGCGTCCGAAAATTGTAAATTTCGTGCGGATCGATATTTTCGTTCGATAATAAGAAATCAGTTTTAACCCCGAAGTAAACGTTTTCTAGTTTAATGAAATTCTTCGGATTACTTGGCTCAATTTTTTGCAGTCGAACGCTTTCTAGTTGACTGATCTCGATAAACTTTCGGAGAATAGTCCGATATAAACCTCGAACTCGACTCAGTAAGAGATAGACCTTGGGGTTCTCGGCTTGAAATTAAATATTCAATTTGTTTACGAGATCTAAAACATACGACATGAATGTGAAATATACTTTGAATATCGGAGATTCCAGTTGACCTAGGATAATCTGCGTTGAAGATAAGTTATCCGCAAAACATTCATTGGTGAAGAAGAGAATCAGCGCTTCCCAGTTTTCAATCACGCGATCTACTGCAGCCTATGGTACGTGTATTCATTATTGCAAATGAAGGGATGTCAGGAAACATGGAAAAAATGAAATTTTGGAATAATGGAGGATTCGGAAAAAATGGACACAGAAAAATATTCTACAATGTAGGCTGTGTTGAATAAAAGGACAACAATAGTTTATGAATTCTGCAATAATTTGGAATGGTCTGTTGACCTTTTGTGTCTTTCGCATAGCTGAGTTATTGTTCTTATTACCAAAATAAACATTGCCAAATCCATTAATTTCTAGTTTTCCCTTTTTTTATGACACATTTTTCGGTGAAAGTTTGCATTTAAAATACAATGGAATTTATCAGTTAAAAAAAATATTCCAGGCAACTTAAGAGTCACCGGGCGAGGGCATAGGAAGAGTTAAATGGTCAATGTGGAACTAACAAAATCTTAGTTGTCGGATTTAGTCGAAAATACGATCGTAATGCACGGTTAAATATGTCCTTAATCCTAGGACCCTACACTATCTGTACGAAACAAATAACCTACACTGGGGTTACGTACACCCCAGCACTTCAAATCAACGCTGCCAACGAACTGTTCATCGTAGAGATTTTTTTTTAATCGTACGCTCGAGATCTGATGGGTGGAATAGGCTTTACGAGAAAAACCTAATATAAATTTATCACAGTGAAAAATGTGATTGAACAAAGCCAGAAAAATTATGTTAGCATTTCTCACTAATAAAGTGGGGTGTGCCGTACCCATGTGTAGGGTCCCAGGGTTGATATTAGATAGATAAATAATATTTATCCAAACCGATGCAATGGTCTAGGAGATTCCGGGTTCGAATCCTAGTCGCGTACATTCCGTAGTGAAATGTTTTTATTCGGCATTTCGCGGCAAAATAAGACTAGTTTCACGACTGGGGGGTGAACTTGATGACCAGCTGTATTGGTATAGGTTTTGCGCAGTTTCTCTATACCCATGACAGAAAAGTCATGATGAATATGATACAGAGGGGGAAGTCGGCAGCGGCCGCAAGAACGGGGGAAAAGGTGAAGAAAATAACAATGAAGGAAAGAAACAGTCACAGTGGGGGGAAATAGGTAACAAACGCGAACAGCGTGTACCTTAGGAAAAAAGAAAATACTGATGGAATGGTTTCATTTTTCAAAAGAAAATTTTAATTTTATATGTTTGATAGATATTTTGTATGGATATAGAGAAGGAGGTAAATGGAAATCACAATTGAATTGATCAAGTTACATTTATTTGTACGCATAAATACAATTATATCAATTTATATTTATTTTTTTTACAATGTACATCGTTTTTACAAGTATGAATGTGCTTTGAGCAATTGTTTTAGAACTTTTATTTTTTCATAAAATTCTTCATTCAGAAAATCATTTTAAATTTACAAAATACTTGAATAAAATTTATTGTTTAAATTTCTACTCGACTGTTAAAATTTAATTTTTGATTTTATTATTTTAAAATAATAAATTTTGTATTGACATTATTTCTTTCAGCAAGTAAACTGAATAGAAGTTGTTGTTCAATTAGTTACTTAATTATTTTTGCAAATTTAATTGTAATTTGTTGTAAAAAAGTAATAATTTTGAATAATTTATTATAAGAATAAACTGTGATTAAATTATTGTTCATAAATCTTAAATGTAAAATTAAAAATTTGGAAACATCATTAAAAATTTTGTAGCTCTAGCTTTTAAAAAGCCCGCCTCAATGTGTTTGATATAGGAGAAAATTGTTCCCTTTGACGGCTGGCTGGTCCAACCTGTCATTTCAGACACGTTGTTATGATATGTAGAAGATTTAACATTTATGTTTTAATTTTTTGAAATCATAGCTACGCTCGATAATTATTTCGATCGAATAGTAAAGCAATTGATTTTTTACTCATCGTGAAATAGTTCTGTTAACTTATTGTTATAGTTTTGTCAATTATAGCATAACCTACAATCGCTGCACTAGCGGACCGATGCTATTTATTTTAATGATGAAAGCACGAATATTCGACAATATATCACTGAACATATATTTAATATCGAAAGAATCATTACCTTTATCGCCGCAATTATCGTTGCTATAAACAATTGACACTACTTCACTTTTGTACTAACTACGTCACTTTTGTACACTAATGTATTATTGTATGGACACTACGTCACTTTTGTACACTAAATGTATTATTGTATAGCAGCTGTCCACGCGGGCGCATCGCTCATGGCCTCTGCACACTGCGCGCGATGGGCGACAAGCGATGAGCGATATCCAATGAGAGCTCGAGTATGACGGAAATGCTCTATGAGAGTGACGTTGCCATTGGATATCGCTCATCGCTCGTCGCTCGTCGCTCGGAGTGTGCAGAGGCCATTACTCAAGTAGGAAAGAGACAGATGTCGAACGCTGCCGAACGCGGAGGCCGATTGTGCCTCTTTGTCGCTCGTTCCGCGCTCTCGCTTGCACTTCAAGCCTTAAATGGAACGCCTCAGAGCGAGGTAACGCCGCATGAGTCATGTTTTTTCGTGCGTGCAGCCGGCTCCATCGAATTATAAGACGTTGTCACGTCAAAAATAATATTTATCCGAGGTCCGAGACGGTTGATTCTCCGGCCAGTTCGATCCACCGTAGTTCATCATCGCATACATAACTCGAGTCTCCAAAATTCTAGTAAAACCTCAAACACTTACTTGCAGAGAAAGCCATCTCGTTTGGCTAGGATGCAAAATCTTGGGTGGTTTCAATTACATGAAAACTTGAAAATCTTGTAGTCTCGCCGGCCTGTTGTGAGAGAAGTAGTTATAAATGCTTCGGATCAAGTCTTCAAAACTGCGAGGTAATTGATGAGCTGCTGCCGACGAACACAAATGGAACGAGTGACATACGCAACCGATAACGAATAAGTTGGGTATGACGTGCTTGAATCGAGCCTGCACCCCACTGATGTTTCCCATCATTACGGAAGCATTATCCGCCGCCAATCCGATCATGTTGATGCGAGGAATCTTGAGATCGTCAAGATACTTGACGATCGCTTTGAATAAATCTTCTGAAGTGCAAGATGTCACTTTGTTCAAGCCAAAGAACCTATCTTTACACTGCCACTTCCTCGTCGTGAAATCTCGTTACGATCGCCACAGATTTTTCTGAGCTTACGTCCGTCGTCTCATCGATTATGATTGAAAATATGCCAATAATTCGCAATTTGTCTGAAATTTCTGCTATTTGCTGGGCAGCAATACAATCTTTCGTTAAACTTGTAGCTTTTGTTCTGGCACACTTTATCGCTTTTGCCACTTTCGAATCCGGACAAACAGAAGAGATGAATTTTGGCAGGTGATCCATCAGGAGAAATGGTAAGTTATATTCATGAAGAAACATTGTCATCTTAAGCTCCACGGATTTGACGATCTTCTTTTGTTCCTGCTGTTCATTTCCCAAGAAATCCTGCATCTCGACGGTTTTTTCAGCGGATTTGATACTCGATTGATGGGAACTTGTGATCTCGTGCCTTTTTGAATGCGATTTACCTCCACTGATAAATTTAACGCACGATTTACAGAATGCCTGATTCGACTTCATTTGGAGCCAGGAAAATTTTGATGTCCAGTTCTCGTTGAATTTTGATTTGTATTTTTTTCTCTTTTTCTTGCCCTTGTTTTCTTCTCTGCCTTCTTTTTCTCCCGTCGAATCGAAGCTATCAACTGAAGAGTCGTTTTGTGCTTGTTCACTCGTTACGAAGGATGATGGCCCCGCTACTCCCACTATGTCAATGGGCGTAATGTCCGGTATCCTTTGGAAACAAAGTAAAACAATAATTAATACCTTTCATTCGACAATTCTTGTTTTAGAAAAAAGTTAACTCCACGTTAGAATCTAGAGGTGGACAATAATGAGAAAAAAGTTTAAATAGATTTGCGAAAAATTCGTCGGAATCGATTCGTTGAATAACAGAAGGAAAGCGAATCACCACAACCCAAACACACGCAATCTGACCCAACACATCCCAAACAAATGAAACCCAACACAACCCACTAAATTTTTATTCGAGGATTGGGTTAGTTGAGCTTTGTCATTCGATGAATTATCATTCGATAAATTGCTTTCTACCAATAGCAATTCGATAAACTCTCATTCGACGGGTTGCTATTTGACGAATTGATTTACAACGAATTGTTTTGTGATCAATTGTTTTCGATGAACTTTCCGCAGACGGTCACTTAGTTAGAGGTTTAAATAAAAAGATTTAAGTATTGGTAATTAATTTTTCTATGTGTTTATGAAGTCATGTATAATATGGTGACCACTCTCGGACACGTGTTAGGTGGAGAAATGGTTATTTTGCATTGCTTGAAATTAATTTAATACAAAATAACCATTTCTCTACCTAACACGCGTCCGAGAGCGGTCTCCATACTAATACATCGCATTGTAAACATATAAAAAAATTAATTTTAATACTTAGATACTGTAACTTAGTGACCGTCTGCGGAAAGTTCATCGAAAACAATTTACTAAAGTTACAATTCTCGAAAATAATTGATCGAAAAAACAATTCTTGGTAAAACAATTCGTCAATAGCAATGCGTTGAATAAAAATTTATCGAATTGATACTGGTCGAAAGTAATTGATCGAATAATAATTTGTCGAATGACAAAGTCCCAACTAACCCATTCCTCGAATAAAAATTTAGTGGGTTGCGTTGGGTTGATTTTGGGTTATGTTGGATTGTATTAGGTTGGGTTTGTTTAGGGTTACATACCTCGCTACGATGATCCTTTTTTCTCAGGGATTACAGCCTTCATTTTCCTTTTTGATTCCACACCAGGATGTCTGAAAAATATCCTTATTAGATTTTTCAATACATGATAATCATTAGTTAGGTGTGCGGGTACTCGATTCACTCGGGTACCCGATGTTCGGGTCGGGTTGGGTATCCGACGGGTTACGTTTTTGCATTACTCGCCACTACCGGGTCCCCGAATTTGGTCATGAGTAAGGGAGATAGGTGTTAGAAGTAACAGTGGAGTAAAAAGTAACAAGCGGGTTGCCGCGAAACTAATAAGCATTGTAGCTACGTATTACCAATATTCCAAATCTTTGACGACTCAGAGATTTGGAATACTGTTAATACGTAGCTACAATGTTTATAGTTAGGCGGCAACTCGCTTGTTACTTCTTACCCCTGTTATTTGTAGTCCCTATCTCCTTACTCTCAAATTTCGGATACTCGTAAACGTCCAGAACTCTTAAACTTCGCATATTCGTAAACTTCGAATATTCGTCAACGACTCGGAGATCCATATCTTTATATTTATATTTATATTTATTACTTATCTAGGTGTATCGATCGAATAATGGGAGAAAACAAAAACTCCAAGAAGGCGATAAAACGAATAAATGATAATACTGTAAAAATCTTTTTTCGTCTCACTTTTCTATTCTCTCTCTCTCTCTCTCTCTCTCTCTCTCTCTCTCTCCCTCTCCCTCTCCCTCTCTCTCTACATACACCTTTGGCACTTCGGAAAAGCCCCGCTTCATCGAGAGCAAGTGACAGTAATATTACGCTCCTTAACTGACGCGAAATTGTCGATTACTGCCGCATTGCCAGCGCAAACGATGATTGAAGCATCGTACAGCAACGGCTTATTTAGATGTAGTTGCAAAGTTGGAAACAATGACAACATGCAAGACATTATTTGATGACGGTCGAATGGAAACAATCTCACCACTGGAACGACATGCAGCAGAGGCAGGTTGTTCCTATGCCTCGGTAGCAAGTGGCACGCGAATACAATTTCCACGGGGTCCGACCGTCATAGTGCCTAAATCTGCGAATAATCGCGTAATCATCGAACCGCAAGCCTATGAGGTCGAGAGATTTGCATCGGCAAATGCTACTAAGAAGGTGCTCTATGATACGCTAAATCCAGTCGCTTTAGGGCTCAAGATAACTCAAGTATCACGTGTCCGCAATAGTGGTGTGCGTCTACAAGCGTGCACTGGAGACCTCAGCAAACTTAAAGGACTTAGCAGCATTGCAGAAGAGGGTTTGCAAGTACGCGACGACATCAAGCTCAATCTGCGCCTCATTCTTCACAATGTACCAACGGTGATGAATCGAGATGCTATTCTAGCCAACTTATTTTCGCTAAATCTTCCAGGGCGTGATTTGAAGGACACTCGAATTATATACGTGTATCCAGCGAACGATAAAAGGTACACGCGTGTGGTCATTAAAACAACAGCGGAGAACAGAAAATATCTGTTAGGACTTCCTGAGGTTTCGCTTGGATGGAACTCGTGCTCTGTACAGGACCACATAAGAGTACTCCAATGCTATAAGTGCCAAAATTTTGGCCATGTAGCCAACGAGTGCCGACATGACAAGCGATGTTGCTACTGTGCCGGAAGCCATAACTCGAAGACATGCGAATCACGAGATGATCGTCCCCATGTGCAAACTGTGTCGCTGCAAAGCTGACAGATACGCATCACCCTGCGAGGGATTCTGTGGCATACCCGATCCTGCGGAGGAGGATTACGGAGAAAGCGCGGCTAATAAACAATGGCTAATACTGGAAGGGCGACGTCTGCTGAGAGATTATCGGTATGTCACGTCAACTGCCAATCCCTTTACGCGCACCTTAGCGAATATCGTCTACATTTCCAGGCAAAACGTTATCATCTGATTTGCATGAGTGAAACGTGGCTTAGACCAGAGATACCTGATACCCTCGTGGAACTGCCGGATTACTACCTATTGCGCCGTGACCGCGTCGGACAAACTGGAGGAGGGATTGGAATATTTGTACACCGCAGCTTACGCGCTGAGATACTGAAGATGTCACCTGAAAATTACTACCGAGAGCCAGAATATCTCATAGCAAAAGTAACCATACCAGGAGCCCTCGACTTGGTAATTGCACTCATTTACCGACCTCCGAAGTGCGGTTACTTATCGAGGTTTGTGGAGGCATTTGAAGATGTGCTTCAGGAATGGCCGCAAGAACTCTTGTTTGGGGATTTTAACTGTGACCCAGCCACGCTATCGCCAGAGTCCGCTCAGCTTGCTGATTTCATCATGTCTAACAAGCTCTACTTAATACCTTATGGATACACCCATCACACAGCTACTACTGACTCACGCATAGATCATTGCATTGCTAGCTTAGTCGCTGAAATTGCAGGCTATGGATAATATCCGGTGCCTTTCCTATCGGCGCATGATTTCATCTTTGTGCAGCTTGTCATAAAGGTACACCGACTTGCACATTCATCATTCAGCTGTCGCAACTATCATCGATTAGATAAAAATGAACTGCGCAAAGATCTTGCTGCCGTAGACTGGAGACCGTTTTATGATACGAGAATGACGGAGGAAAAAGTCAACTTTCTAAATACAGCAATCTTAGGCATATTTGATCACCATGCACCTGTAACGAAGGTCATCGTGAAGCGTCGCCCGGCCCCTTGGCTTACAGCGGAACTGCGCGAACGCATGCGGCGCCGTGATTGGTAGCGGCGTGCTTTTGTGAAATCTAGACATAATAGGCGCCACCTCTATGAAAAATTCAGAGGCATCCGTGATGCCCTGAAAAAAGATATTCAGCATGCTAAGAGAAATTATTACTTAGAAAGCTTCAAATCTCCGAGGGGACCGAGACCGACTTGGAACATTGTGCGGAGACTAGGCTTACTTCCAAGCAGAGGAACGCAAATTCCGCTGGCCTTCTCTCTGGATGAGCTCAATACGTATTTTGTAGAGTCGGGTGCTTCAAGGAGTCAGCATACCAGGAGCTGTGAATAACTCTATGTCCGATCTGGCGATTACAACGATGAAGCCTTTTATTTCGCACAGATAACCCCGGAGGAACTGCACAAGGCAGCTAGCAAAATAAGAACGAATGCTACTGGGGTGGATGGAATATCGATAAGGATGATAGGTATTGCGTGGCCGGAAATATGTATTCAAATTCTTCATCTACTAAACCATGTGCTAATACAATCAGAATTCCCCATGGAATGGAAGAAAGCGCTGGTATGTCCGGTCCCGAAGATAAAAACGCCAGTTGAAGTCGGAGACTATAGACCAATCTCTCTGCTGTGCAATCTTTCAAAAATATTAGAGCGCCTTGTCGCTGATCAGATAGTAATTTACTTAACGGAACATAACCTAAGCGATCCATTTCAATCGGCATACAAAAAACATTACAGTATACAGACCACATTAGTACGAGTAGTTGACGATATTCGCCTTGCAATTGACAGGCGGATTGTCACAGTACTTGTACTCTTTGACTTATCGAAAGCATTCGACTGTGTTCCGTATGATTGTTGCTAGCGAAACTGGTCGACCTCCGATTTTCAAGCAGTACTATTGCGTCGTTCCGAGCTTATTTGTCACAGCGTAGCCGGGCAGTGTACGACCACAATAAAAATAAGTCTGTGTGGAGGTATTTGCGCTCAGGTGTGCCGCAAGGTTCCGTCCTAGGACCGCTCCTCTTCTCAATCTTTATCAACGATGTGCATAAGGTGATAAAGGAATACAAGTACAGCATATATGCTGATGATTTGCATATATATCTGCATTGTTACCCGGCTGAAATCAAGGATGCTGTTGCAAAGGTGAACCTAGATATTGTGGCCATTACTGATTAGACAACGAAGTCTGGTTTGAGATGAAATTCGTTGAAAACTAAAGCCATAATACTTGGAACATCTCGGAACCTAGCGCGGTTTGATAATGAAACGCCTCTATTAATTCAAGTAGGATGTGACAAAATCCTGTGGTCCAACACCGTCACCTGTTTGAAGTTAACCTAGAGCGCACCCTTTCCTGGTGAGAGCATATTATAACGGTTGCTGGAAAAATGAAAGCGGCTTCTTACCAACTCAAGCGATGTCACGGTTTACTGCCAATTGTGGTGAGAAAGACGCTAGTGGCGGCGTTGGTCTTGCCACATTTACATTATGCATGTATCATATTTACTGACATCACGGATGAATTAAACTTAAAGCTTCAGAGAGCGCTAAACGTAGGCGTCCGTTTTATATTTGGTGTGCGACGTGAACAAAGAATTACTCCATACTACTGCATATTAGGGTGGTTAAAAGTGGCTGAGCGTCGCAAGCTGCTACTTGCAATGTTTATGTACACGCTGTATGCGAATGCAGAACCGCGCTATCTCATGTCTCGTTTTGCGCGACCAAAGCGTGCGTTAGAGCGACAACTCCGTTGGCCACTTTGAAGTGGAGATTTTGAAATTCCAACTTGCCGGACGACTTACTACCAGCGGTCCTTTTGTGTAACTGCTTCTTACCTGTGGAATGCGATTGAATATGATATAAGAGCGTGTAAGTCAAGTACTAGTTTTAAACGAACTCTACACGAAAACTTTATGCGAAATATGCATTCGCAGGCAGAAACAGCATGGCCTAGCGGTGCCCCTTTGTAATAAGCCTTACTGTAAATTAAGTAAGTAGATAAGTTTAGTTTAGTTTGGTTTAGTTTAAATCCTATGACTAGTTAACACTAGTCATACGATTTAAGATAAATCACTCATGTAAATATTGCGAACTTAATATCTTTTGTATTGCATTGTACTGGTAACTGTGTACGGTGCTCTTAGGGGGCGCTGTCCCAGAGCAGGCAATAAACCAACTCTCTCTCTCTCTCTCTCTCTCTCTCTGCACGCGTGCGTGCGTGCGTGCGTGCGTGCGTGCGTGTGTGTGTGTGTGTGTGTGTGTGTGTGTGTGTGTGTGTGTTAGGGCGGAGTGAAATAAGTCAATTTTGGCGGATCGTATCGTAATAGCGTGGGAAAATTGCGTTTTGGCATTACTATAACGTGTGCGAAAGGAAAAAATGTACAATAAATATCTTCTGTTCCGGCAAACGCCTTAAAGTTTTTAAAGGACTTTCCAGGTGGCATCCGTCGTGGCCTTGCGGAGTCCATAGAGGCGGGTGATTTTTAAGAAAACGTCGATCACCGCTAGTATGTAGCTAAGTCCGTACCGTCCCTTGGGAAGTGGCCCATAGTAGTCCAAAGAGACCAGCTCCCTGGGTCTGGATGGCAAGATACTTTGCTGGTGTGCAAAGCTCCCGGTGATATAAATTTTGTTCCTCTGACAGCTGTCACAGCTGGCCAGAGTTTGACAAATCATATGATGGAGTCGGGGTAGGAAGAAGTCCTCCCTCAGCATCAGGTAGCACTTCTTTGCCCCTGCGTGTGCGTACGTGGTATGGCAGTTCAGGATCAGCTCCCGTGCTCCCGCGGGGGGCACCCCGACCTTCTCCGTTCCTGTCGTTCTTCTGAGGAGCAGGTCCTTCCTGAGCAAGTACTTGGGATCGTCCGGGTTTCTCCTCGCCTGGTCAATAAATTTACGACATACGGGGTCATCCCTGTATAAATCCTTGAGGCGAGATATTGTTTTTGTCAGTTCCCCTTGCTGATCTTCGTCCAGTAGGGCTATCCGTATCTGTTCCTTTGCTCGTTCATCTTCTGGACAGCTCAGGATGTCCGCGACAAGATTCTTCTTGCCCTCGCAGTATTCTATTGATGGATTGTAGTCTTGGATGGCAAGTGTCCAACGAGTCAGCCGTGCGTGAGATAGGCGGCATTCCTTAAGAAAGGTCAACGCAACATGGTCCGTTATGACGATCACCGGCGCTCCCAACAGGTAAGTACGGAACTTGGTAAGTGCCCATACTATCGCCAGCAGCTCCCGTTCCGTGACGGTGTACCGGACTTCAGCTCCCTTCAGGGTACGACTTGCAAAGTGGAGAACCAGAGGTTCACCCTCATCCGATTTTTGATACAGGACGGCACCAAGCGCGAAGTCGCTGGCGTCCGTTTGTAGATAGAAAGGTCGGTTTTTGAGGGGGTAGGACAAGATTACGCTCTCGCAAAACTTCGTTTTGACGTTTGCTAAGGCATTTTCCTCATCAGCGCTCCATCGCCACATTTCCCCCTTGCGTAGCAGGTAAAGAAGGGGGGCAGTTGATTCACTGTGCTCCTTGGTGAATTTACTATAATAGTTTACTAATCCAAGGAACCCCCTGAGTTGTTTGGTATTTTTTGGTGAAGGAAAGGCTTGGATGGCCTCCAATTTATCCGGGTCCGGTCGTATGCCATCCCGTGACATGATGTGGCCCAGAAACTTTGTCTCCTTTTTGAAGAAGCACGATTTCTCCAGGCTGAGGGTCAGTCCATGTTCCACTAAGCGTTGGAACAGCTCCTCTAGACAGGCGAGGTGTTCCTCGAAAGTCTCAGGCGCATAGAATGTCATCAACGAAATTGGTCACGTCGTGGAGCCCTTCGAGGACCTTCTCTAGTCCTCTCACCAGACTCGCCGTGCTAGTGGAGAGTCCAAAGGGCGTCACGCGGAATACGTACCCTTTTCCTCGATGGGAGAAGGCGGTGTATTTTCTCAATTCCGGGTGTAGAGGTACCTGTCAAAAACTGGCTCGCATGTCAAGTGTTGATAAAAACGAGACACTTCGGCACTCTTGAAACAGTTCTTCCGGGGTTTCCATACGTTCATAGTCCGGCTCTAGGATCTGGTTGATTCGCAGTGCGTCTAGACACAGCCGGACTCCTCCATCCTTTTTCCGGGATATCAGGAGTGGGCTGCTGTACGGGCTTTTCGAGCGCTGGATTATTTTATGTCTGATCAATTTTTGTATCTCCTCATCCATGGCGGAGCGGTAGGCAAGGGGTACAGGGTAGCTCATAGCCTTGAATGGTTCGTGCGGTTTTACTTTCAGCACGTGTTGGTAAGTTAGGAGCAAACCTGGCCTTTTGTTAAAAACCCGTTTGTACGTTTCGAGAAGGGTCCTGAGGGCCTCTTTCTCGTTTGCCTCAAGACCGGTGGTTTCCGATACCTTGAGGCTAATCTCTTGATCGGTAATACCCTCGAAGTCGAGGTTCTCCTCTTGATGAGGGATGTCTGAATCGAGGTAAGTGGACTGCAGGGCTATGGAGTGATGGTGTCCATGCTCCTCCCTGCTGTCGAGAGTCATTTGGTATTGCCCCAAGTCAATTATTGAGCGTGTTCGTGCTAAGAAATCGATTCCCAAAATACATGGACTCGTAAGGTTGGGGACGATTAGCGTAGTGTGGAATATCTTCATTGTGTGGATTTCTATGTCCACAAATATTTGTTTAGTGACGGGAGTTGGACGCCCACGTGTAGCTCCCGTGACGGTCGTTCTCGTGAGGGGCAGCTGAGGACAGGACTGAAGCGCCAGATGCATATTAAAGAGATCCAATGCAATTGCTGTTACTTGGCTTCCCGTGTGCACTAGTGCCGACACCGGGATACCCGCAATCAGTTCCGCTACCATGGGGCATTCCCTGGACCACTTCTCTGTTTCGTTTTCCTCTGCCGGAAGGTCGCCCCTCACATCCCTACCCAGGCCGAGCGTCACCTCCCTCATTGAGTAAGTGGTGGAGGTGACGGCGGCTCGTTTCCCTGTTCGGGTGGATTGGGTTCTTCTTCGCCTACCTCCGCTTCGGTTTCGGCAATTTCTAAGCTTCGGATCGCCTTGCGGATGTCGCGGCGATGGTCGGGGGCGATTGTCCCTTGTCGGGCGAACTCCTAGGATACCCGAAGCGTGGTGGTCTATCGATCCCTGGCCGAGGGTCTTGGCGCGGTTGCTCTCTTGGGAACCCCGTGTTTGGGGGTCGCGAGGAACAGGATAACCGTTCCCGGTCCTTGTTTCCTGGCCCCCCATCGTCCAATGATGACAAGAGGTCGAGGAGCCTCGGGATCGACTCGATGCATTTTGCGCGTATTTTCATCCGGACTTCCTCTGAGAAATGCCTTCTGAGCTTATGAATAATCTCCTTGTCGGAGAGGGGTGGCCTGAGGTCTTTAGCCAGTCCGATCAAGGAGAGGGCGTAGGCAAATCGGGATTCCTTCTTAAAGGGGTCGAACCATCCATATTCGATTTTATGTTTGGCCCGAGATTGCCGGTCCGCACTCCAGAATCTTTCCACGAACATTCGTTCGAAGGACTCCCATGAGTGGACTTCGGCCCGTGTGATTTTCCACCACTGAAGGGCAAGATCTGAGAAGCACTGGGATAGGATTGTTTTAAAGTCGTATAGTGTGGCAAATACACGGTGGTATTCGCGGAGGTCTGTAAAGAATTGCCAGGGGAGCTCATGATCATGCCCTCCAAATGTGGGGGCGTTGATCTTCATTACTCCCGCGCTGGCGTTTTGAGGGATCTCCGCGTAGGATTCTGCCGGTACCGGGGGTCGGTATGAGGTCGCGTTGTCCCTGATGTGATTCCCATATCGATCCTTTATTTCTTGGGTATATTGCTCGGGCAGACCCAAGTTGCCTAAGTTGAGTCCCTTAGCATGAGGGGCTTGGTGTGTCGATGATAGGGGTTCATTGCCCCAGGGTTCAAGAGTGGAGTACGCGTCAGGGGGCCTTTGTAGTAGGCTCTTAACCTGGACGTTTACCACCTCTTCGATGGATTCTAGTTTTTTTGCGAAGTTTTCGTTGATAGAGAGAAGTGTGGCTGGGAGTGCCTTCGCATCTTCATCAACTCTTCGTTGTAGGTTGCCCATGATTTCCTTGATCACCGCCAGGGAGAGTTCTGACTCCTACGGTGAGGAACGGGAACTTTCATTTGGATTTGGTCGGTCGGGAATATTGGGGTTCCATGTGGGAAGCCCCCTTACTACTATTCCGGTACTGTCGTCCCTGCGGCGCGCCCCCTTCTCACCTCCCCCCGAATCGCTCCACACATTGCTTGCAAGGGGATCGGGTTCAGCGGGTAGGCCGGCCGCGTGGGCCGAGTCTGTTGCGGCTCGGGGCGGGAGGTTTAGCGCCCGCCCCTCCTGAGGAGGATTCCCCTTCAGTGCCTCGCTCATTGCGTCACACTTCTCTTGCGGTAAGAGAAAAGGGGAAATACTCCTCGATCATCGAGCAGTATGTTAGTATTGGTAATGTTCGGTTTTGAAAGTAATGTAATCTCGTTCCTCTTTGTTGTGGAGTCCGGTATCAACGTCGTCGGCTAGGCCTACGCGAGGAGAAGTTTTTCTCTCTCGGCCTTGCGGACTCTGTTTACTCCGGTTTTTCTATCTCCGTCTTTCTCTTCACCTCGCGGGTCTCTCGGCTCGCTGGATAAACGTATCCCGATACTCGAAATAGTTTCTACCTCTGGACAGTGTTTTTGTCAGAATTTTCGAGTCGTACGCGAGGCTTGCTAATCCCTGGCCGCGCGCGAGAGACAAAAAAAATCTTTCTCTCGCTCACGCTTGTTGCTCTGGGATAGCGGTGGCCTTGCCAGAGCGTAAACCTTTTCGAGCTCGAAACCGGGCGATTTCTTTTTCTCGCTTGGCGAGAGTGAGACAGACGAAATATTTCGTGAATTTAGCAAGAGATATTTTCTCGGCTCTCACGAGAGAGAACGAGCATGCACCATGTGCGAATACTCGTCTCTCGTTATACGCTCTACAGGTTTGATTTATTTACTACCTGAAATTGGTTTTACTCAGCATGAGCTGGCTATACGGTCTAGTGGTGATTGCGTCGCCTAACTAACTAGCGTTTTGATAATGAGGGCGATTATTCGGTAGCTTTTTTTTTTGTACATTTTCAGGAGATTTTAAAAAGGCTTTCGTGCCCCACGTTGGGCGCCAATGAAACGTTTCGTGTTTCCACGAAAGCTTTTATTTCGTTTCTCGAGCCGGCATTCATGCGAGGATTCGGGAAATGAATTTTAAGGGGCAAGTATTTGCCGTTGGATGGTGCGGGGTTCCCGGAGCCTTTCTGAAGGGCGATGTACTGATGATATGTCGGGCATGATGAGAAGGATTTTAAGGTGTTTTTGGGAGATGCCTCAGTAGTTCGAGGGTCTCAAAGACGCCTATCTCAATCTGTCATCATCGGCATTCGAAATTGTGGATTGTCATGGTTGTTAGTTCGGGTTAAGATTGATATATTTATCGTGAGTTAGATTTGTGATCGTAGGTGTATTAGTTGGTTAATTGGTACGTTTACGGAGACGGGAACGGGCGGCGGGAAGCGCTGTGCCCGTTGTGCGGACAAGGATCGGACGAGGTGCATGCACGTACGTTGAACCTTAGTTGACGTGGCTCTCTTTCTTTCTCACACACACACTCTGTCTCGCTCGCGCTCGTACAGCTCACGAGCGGCGTCGTGCACGCGTCACACTTCACACACTCTCCGTCTCGCTCGCGCTCATACAGCTCACGAGCGACGTCGTATACGCGTACTGCGGGTTTACGGGTTGAATAATACGCGGGCTCGAGGACGGGTTTTCCTGCGACCCTCGAGTGCATATAGACGGTTGCTTCTGGAACGAGAATGCGTATTCTCGTTTCTAGGATTATTATCTGGTTGATGAGGATCGGTATAATGGCGTTACTTCCGGTTGGCACTTGTTGCAGAGTGCAACGTAGCGCACGGGTGCCAAGCCGTGTCACTCACGCGCTAGAGATGCTAGCGTTGGATAATACGCGGGCTCGAGGACGGGTTTCCCTGCGACCCCGGAGTGCGTATAGCGGGGCCGTCCGAGAGGGACGGCTGACCTCCTTGGTGCCAGGCAAAGAGGACCAAAGACCAGTGAAGCTGGTCAAGAATATTCCCGGTCGTGCAGTGGAGCGCGATCGGCACTCCACGGACTGCACACTTCGAGTAGTTAGCCGTGGGATTTCAGGGATTGCGATCAATGCCCTAAGGACTATTGATCGGATGTTGATTAGATTCCCTATCTAGCAATCACCACGCAGTATCCGTTTCCAAGGTAGGACTTCCAGCGCAATGCTGGGGCTTCCCAAGGGAACAGAGCACCTTACCACGAAGCTGGGTTTATTCTTGGATGGGACCAAGGGTCAGGCCGCGAGGCCTCCATCCGGTGATCCGAGGTTTCGGATGACGAGTTGACTCCACGTAGAATGATGAGTAATTTGCGAAGAGTGGCTCTCGGGATCGTGCACGCCCTTAAATAGCCTCAGGCGCGCCAGGAGAAATTCCATTTCTCTAGCGATTCTGGGATCCTAGGTAGGGGATCACATCGCCGGGAGACGCTCTGTTGGTGGGGTGACCGTTCTGGTAACTTTCAGGACATTCACCTAAGGTAGACGATTTAAGGGGAACGATCTTCCAGGTCGTTTCTCGTCTCAATATCAGGCGTACAGCAATTATGAAGAGGCGTCGCGATAAGTTTTGGGGCGCACTCTTACCTCATGGAAGTGATCGCAGGGCGACACACGCAATATGTTAGACGGGAGGCGGGTATTGCCACGAGTCAGCGGTTGTGCTGGTCCTCGCGATGGGCGGAGCGCTTTGCGAGGTGTCGCGGGCGCGCCCCGTATGCTAGGTGCGAGCGTCCTGCCCTGCCGGCGGCATGGTCGGATGGTCCGTCCACTGGCCATCTCACGTAATTATCTCGGGATTGGTGTCACAATTGCGTGTGAGGTATGACGGGTGCTTACCTGGGCAAGCGAACCGTTATTATATATATATACAGCGTGTTTCAAAATTACTGACCAACCCAGAACTGGCGGGTTCGGAGGGGTCCCCCGAGTATAACTATCGAGGCATTTTTTTTCCGTCCATCAGTTTCTGAATGAGAGCGATTAGAATATCGGAGTTCAGACAATTGTTGTAGGGCCAACGTCTGCCCTTAACAACGACGCCATTCGAGTGCTGAATCTGAGCGCGAGGGACGTAGCAGGCTACGAGTCAGGAAGATAGATGTCTGTCTCGCTGACCCGAGCGAGTTGACATGTCTGTCATATTTGGCGCATAAGTTCAGACCGCGCGGCAAGATTCTACTGAAATGCACCGTTTGACAGATGACGGCAAGCGTTATTTGACGTTTTGCGTATCGATCGCTTAGGCTGCCTGCTAACCAATCGGATTTGACATCCGAGGCAGGCCGGCCGATCTGTCACTTCCAGCTTCATCTTTATTCACTTCACGAATGTCGTGCCGAAACATGAAGCTTGCCAAGATCTATGAGAAATGTATTCCTTTGTACGAGCGATGATGAGAAAAGATCATCGCGCTCTATGAGATTATTCATCGAGGCGTTATCGTTATATTTAGGTGGTCATAAAAGATAAATAATTAATAAGTCGTCAATTCAGATTTCATGCTATATTTTTTAAATCAAGAAAAAAAGAACAGACAATTGCTCGATGCATGTCGAATCTCGAGTACAGCGTTACAGCACGTGTTTTTGAATTTTTTTTTATTTACTTGATTGCGACCGGTGTTCTGGCGATTCGGATTGTCAAGTTGTCGGGGATTTACATCATTACATGAATAACAAAGATTCGATATTTTGGTTTATCTGAATGCATGCTGGTACGAGAGCAAATATTAAATCAATGCTTCATATGATTTCTGGACGCCCCATCGGACATTTCTAAAAAGGTTCGTCTACTTGCGTAATTGCGTTCGGCCGAGTTCCTCTTAATGCGAGTGGATAAGTTTCGCTGCCGTGATATTAATTTTGACTTTCATGATGTCATCATTGGTTCAGAAAACGATGCTTAAGAAGGGGATGGTCTATCGCTAAAATGGAGCTCGGACGAGTGTTAGACAGTGCGTAGCGGAAAGACATGAAAATAATTCTTTCAATCATTTTTCTAGCATCGACGGGACTTGACAAACGGAGGTAAAGTCGATAGTCTCAATTGTTTGTCGGACATCCATGGGATATATTCGAAAGCGTCACGTTGAGTTTGTCTTTGATTTCATCTCTTTTTTAATCCAGGAGAATGGATCATGTAAGCAGAGGTAAAACGGCAGCTCGTTCTCCCTCGTTTTGGTCCCGATCGCGAACGGAGAGAAATCAAATCTGTCAGTGATTCGTGCAGTATCCATAGGACAACACTCGACAAGGTCACGACGAGTTCACCATCG
The DNA here is from genome assembly GCA_964007375.1 of Ophion obscuratus. Taxonomy (NCBI): domain Eukaryota; kingdom Metazoa; phylum Arthropoda; class Insecta; order Hymenoptera; family Ichneumonidae; genus Ophion; species Ophion obscuratus. Next base: position 4,288,842 of record OZ023322.1, read on the forward strand.
ATATCATCTCCTTTTCGATAATAGCGCGACGAGATGAATTAATCTCATTGCCGATCGCGAACGGAGATGAAATCAATTCTGTCAATGATTCTTCTAGTGTCCGTAGGACATACTCGCAGCCGTCACGACGAGTTTGCCTTTGATTTCATCTCGTGTCCGATTATATCGGAACGAGATGTATCCATCTAGTTCCCGATCGCGAACGGAGGTAAAATCAATTCTGCCACTGATTCGTGGAGTATCCATAGGATACAATCGACGAAGTCATGACGAGTTCGCCATTGATTTCATCTCCTTTCCGATGATATTGAAACGAGATAAATTCATCTCGTTCCCGATCGCGATAGGAGATGAAATCAATTCAGACAATGATTCGTGCATTATCCATAGGACATACTGGACAAGGTCACAACGAGTTCGCTGTTGATTTCATCTCTATTCCGATATTATCGCAAAGAGATGATTTCATCTCGTTCCCAATCGCGAACGGAGATGAAATCAAATCTGTCAATGATTCTTCTAGTGTCCGTAGGACATACTCGAAGCCGTCACGATGAGTTTACCTTTGATTTCATCTCGTTTCCGATTATATCGGAACGCGATGAATTCATCTAGTTCCCGATCGCGAACGGAGATAAAATCAATTCTGTCAGTGATTCCTGGAGTATCCATAGGATACACTCGACACCGTCACGACGAGTTCGCAATTGATTTCATCTCCTTTTCGATAATATCGCGACGAGATCAATTCATCTCGTTCTGGATCACGAACGGAGATGAAATCAATTCTGTCAATGATTCTTCTAGTATCCGTAGGACATACTCGAAGCCGTCACGACGAGTTCGCCATTGAATTTATCTCCTTTCCGATGATATTGAAACGAGATAAATTCATCGCGTTCCCGTTTGCGATAGGAAATGAAATCAATTTGGACAACGATTCGTGCATTATCGATAGGACATACTGGACAAGGTCACAACGAGTTCGCGGTTGATTTCATCCCCATTCCGATAATATCCCAAAGAGATGATTTCATCTCGTTCACAATCGCGAACGGAGATGAAATTAATTCTGTCAATGATTCTTCGAGTGTCCGTAGGACATACTCGAAGCCGTCACGACGAGTTTGCCTTTGATTTCATCTCGTTTCCGATTATATCAGAACGACATGAATCCATCCAGTTCCCGATCCGGACGGAGATGAAATCAATTCTGTCAGTGATACATGCAGTATCTATAGGATACACTCGACAACGTCACAGCGAGTTCGCCATTGATTTCATCACCTTTCCGATTATATTGAAACGAGATAAATTCATCTCGTTCCCAATCGCGAAAGGAGATGAAATCAATTCTGTCAATGATTCTTCTAGTGTCCGTAGGACATACTCGAAGCCGTCACGACGAGTTTGCCTTTGATTTCATCTCGTTTCCATTGACAGCCAGTGGCGAAGAGGTGAGAATATGAAACCCAGTTTTCCTTAGAGCAATTAAGGTCATGGAGAACACGCCTCCGTCCGCTTCGAAATTAAAAAAAAAAACTTTTCTCCCAAACGGATGAACCAATTGGGATGAAATTCATTGTGTGCATTCAGGACGATGGTGCCGAGTGCCTCATGTTCGCCATTTTGGATAACAATGTTTCATTCTTGAAAAATCGCGTTTTACAAATTTCGACTATCTCTCTCGCACTCATGTGGCGCGTAGTATTTACTCTACTTCGCCTTAAAAGAATCTTGATCGCGGATCATTACGTCAAACACTTACGTATCGCTGGGGTAGTCTTGAACGTTTGTGGAGTCAAACCCGTACATTACCTATTGCTGTCTTTTTTCATAATGGAATTAGAAAAAGAAAATTTCTTTCAGTTTACAGGTTTTTCGTAAACGGAAAGATGCGCAGCATTGGACGCTGTAAGAAGATTAATAGAGAAAGAGGAAAAATTGTTAAAAATAACAACTTGAAAAACAAATAATGAAATTGTATTTTTTATCAAGTTGGAGAAAATAAATAAAGCTTCGACATACTTCAATACGCTTTATTCGATCTATGATGGTATATTTTCTTATCGATTTTGTGTAGGGTATTCATTTTTCGATCCGTGTACTCAATCTTGTGATATCGTAATATTGGATTGAATTTCCGGGCGCGTAATTTTTGCCCCCGATGAACGATGAGAATTACATACTAAGCCCCAAATATATGTTTTAAAGTATGTGTTTTTCGTCGTCAGCAGGAATTGGTGGTAGAAGAAGAAGTTTATTCCATTTTCTAAATTTGTAATAAAATAATACACAATAAAGGGTCCGGAACCACCTGATAGAATTTGTAAAATGAATCGATGATAATAATTAATGAAATTTTCACCGTCCACATATGCATTTTAAAAACGTACGGCCAATTAATTTATAGTATGTGCTCAAAATGGCCTCCATTTGCTTCGATGCAGCACCGGCATCGCCGTAAGAGGCTCTCCTTGCAGCGGAGTAGCATACCTGGGGTTATGCTACGCACCGCCGCCTCAATGCGTTGCTCGAGATCGGGCCTTTCTCGCACCGCTTGTCGATAAATTTGAGATTTTACGTGGCCCCACAGAAAAAAATCGAGAGTATTTCAATCTGGGGACCGCGCTGGCCAGTCGCGCATCTCGCCTCGACCTATGTGGCGCTTTGCAAAGATCGCCTGCACCGATTCATGAGCAAGGCGACTCGTGTGAGCCGGTGCACCGTGGTGTTGGAAAGTCGCATTTTGCAAAACTTCATTACCAACATTCGCACGCCTGCACAACCGGCGAAAATGGATGCGCAAAAAGTGTGCATATTGCACACCCCCTAAATTCTCCGCGAACTGAAAGGGCCCGATCTGGAAGGAAACTATCGCATTGAATTTACGAAAATAATAATAATAAAATTAAATAATTTACTAAATGTAATTAAGGTTAATAATTTTTATCCTTATACAGGATGTCCCTCATCAAAAAGCATTTCAGAATTGAGGGGTTGGGGGTGAAATTCTGAGTCGATTGATATAATCATTTATGGGTATCAGATCAACCCCTGAATTATTATTTTTCTTAAAAGGCGAGCGAAAAAAAGGATTCAAAATCTTTACTGGCCTTCCACAGAGTCCACAGACTTCAATAATATATTTTCAGTAATTTACCCATAATGACCAAGACATTTTTGTTGAAAGTTTTGCATGCGATTAAAAAATCACGAAAAATCGACGTATCCAAAATGACGTATTGAGTACAAAAAAAATGGCAAAAATAAAAAAAAATGAAACGGAAATTGTCCTTTTCAAAACCCCGTTTGGTTAATTGGCGTACGATATTTTTTTGCCGTGATATGCAATTTTTTGTCCGTGATTGAAGCTCCAAGTTACAGCGACTTGAAAATCTTTTACACCTTTGGTTCATAATTAAAAAGCTCACTAGCCGGTCACCCATGATTCCAGCCCATAAGGTGATGGGCGGAAAGCGATGCTGGTTTCGCGCTTGAGTCACAAGGTGCGGATTTCGATCTTTTGGAGCCCAATAATGGTAATTTTTTTAATTCCACGAGCCATTACGCCCGAAGGAACTTTCGTCCGTGAAAATTATACTTTCCAAAAAACGCTCGTCGCGTTCATTCTCTGTTACGAGCCATCGGCAAAATCCCATCCTGATCTCGCAGTCTCGTTCAATCAAGCCCTGGACTCGGGTGTAATGGAACGGATGCATATGTTCTCCTCTAAGCGTCCGGTGAACCGTCGAAGCACTTAAATTTAGCTCGCGAACAATAGCGCGAGTGCTGGTTGTCGGGTCTTGATCGATGCATCGAAGAATCATCTCTTGTCTGCGGGGAGTTCGCGCGGTCCGGGGCCGACCGGCAGAACTCCGATTCGGCATAACGCTTCCGGTTTCACGCATACGATTGAAAGCATCGGAAATCACCTTGTGAATCGGCTGTCGTCTTCCCGGATAGCGCTCTTTGTACAGGTTGGCCGCGGCACTCGCATTGAAATTTCGTTGCCCGTAGCATCCGATCATGTCAGCGTATTCTTGGGCTGTAAATTCAGCCATGATCGTACGGTTTTTTAGATATTTTTTTTGAAGTGAATACTTCTAATGCGACTGTTTTAGGCCCCGCCCCCAGCCGCGTTGTAGCACCGGACAAGAGAATGAAGGAATAGAAGAAGAGAGAGAGAGAGAGAGAGAATGATGCATGAGCCGTGTGAGTGCGAGTGAGAGCGAGCGAGTCAATGCAGGCAGGGGGTAGGATCGCGTGCACGCATGCGCGCCGTTCTATTCGTAGCGGTTGCCCGTGTACGTGTGAGCCCACAGCTGGCACAGCTCTGTGTGTGTGTGCGAGTTCGTACTGTGTCGTCGTGCCTCGTGGCAAATTTTGTGCTATCCGTTAAACAGTGCGAATTTTTAAAGTGAATTATATTATTGTTATTTGTTGGTGCTGTTTTTGATAGTTCTTTGCGGTAGTGTATTATTTTAATGCGGGAATAAATGACAATTCCAAAAAATGGATCCCGCAGTGGATAAATCGTCGATAAACCCCCCAGCTAACGAAGGTATGTATTCTTGATATATATTTTAACGTTTTAAATAACATTTTAAGAAACAAAAATATTCGAGCCATTCGAAGCGAGGTTATGTACGAGTAGCATGGCTCGTACATAACCTCGCATGATACACGTGCCCCGGAATGCCTCTCTATATACATTCAGTTTCAGCCTCTCTGTTGTGTCTCCAGACACACACAGATATATAAAATTTCGCAAATTAATACTCAAAAATGAATAAAAATTGAATAAGAATTGAAAAAATAATATACATAAAATAATAAAATATTTAAACAATATTCAAGGGGTTCGAGGCGAGGTTACGTACAGTCAGCATGGCTCGTAAATAACTTGCACAATACAAAAACTTTTATATAATCTCCGCTGCCCCTTTACAAGTTTCTATTGCTGACTCCACTGACTCTCTATTCCTTCTCCGCTGCGTTCACTGACTCTATATTGCTGACAGCGCTGATTCCACTGACTCTCTATTCCTTCTCCGCTGAGTTCGCTGACTCTATATTGCTGACTCCGATGACTCCACTGACTCTCTATTCCTTCTCCGCTGAGTTCACTGACTCTATATTGCTGACTCCGCTGACTCCACTGACTCTCTATTCCTTCTCTGCTGAGTTCGCTGACTCTATATTGCTGACTCCGCTGACTCCACTGACTCTCTATTCCTTCTCCGCTGAGTTCACTGACTCTAGATTGCTGACTCCGCTGACTCTCTATTGCTTTTCCGCTAACTCTCTGCTGGCTCTCTGCAAGCCTTTCCTCAGCCTCTCCGTTGTGTCTCCAGAGGCACACACAGAGATGGCAAAAATTTAAAATAAAAAATAATTTTTTTTTTCAGTTCCATCTCAATCGGGGTCAACACACCGAAGACTAAAGGATGACAACACCATTGCCGAAATATTTCATTTCATACATACTTCATTTCATATTGATAAATAAAATAAAAAAAAGTCAAATATAAACATTCAGGCTACTTTTGATTTCCTTGCCAATTCATAATTCGATCACTTACTTTTCCTCACCTCTCCTCTCCACCCCTTCTCTCTCTCTCTCTCTCTCTCTCTCTCTCTCTCTCTCTCTCTCTCTCTGCATACGTATTCACTTCTTTTGCGTGTCGAACCCACACGCACCCTTTTTTCAATTTGTCACTTTATCGCGCACAAAGCCCAGCTCACGTCAGAACACTGAGAAAATCGAACTTCGCAATATCTGTTCAATTGTTTTGTCACCTTTTTTTCTCTGGAAATGTTTCTCTGGAAAAATGTCCAAGACGTAATCGACTATGTTCTATGGATACTGCTCGAATCATTGACAGAATTGATTTCATCTCCGTTCGCTATCGGGAACGAGATGAATTCATCTCGTGGCGATATTATCGAAAAGGAGATGAAATCAATGGCGAACTCATCATGACGTTGTCGAGTGTATCCTATGGATACTCCACGAATCACTGACAGAATAGATTTTATCTCCGTTCGCGATAGGGAACTAGATGAATTCATCGCATTCCGATATAATCAGAAACGAGATGAAAAAAAAGGCAAACTCGTCGTGACGGCTTCGAGTATGTCCTAGGGCACTAGAAGAATCATTAAAAGAATTGATTTCGTCTCCGTTCACGATTGGGAACGAGATGAAATCATCTCTTTGCGATATTATCAGAATGGAGATGAAATCCTACTCGTTGTGAACTTGTCCAGTATGTCCTCTGGATAATGCACGAATCGTTGTCCGAATTGATTTCATCTCCTATCGCGATCGGGAACGAGATGAAATCATCTCTTTGCGATATTACCGGAATGGAGATGAAATCATCTCTTTGTGATATTATGGGAATGGAGACGAAATCAACTGCGAACTCGTTGTGACGTTGTCGAGTATGTCATATGGATAATGCACGAATCGTTGTCCAAATTGATTTCATCTCCTATCGTGATCGGGAACGAGATGAATTTATCTCGTTTCAATATCATCGGAAAGGAGATGAAATAGATGGCGAACTCGTCGTGACGGCTTCGATTATGTCCTACGGACACTAGAAGAATAATTGACAGAATTGATTTTATCTTCGTTCGCGATCGGGAACGAGATGAAATCATCTCTTTGCGATATTGCCGGAATGGAGATGAAATCAATAGCGAACTCGTCGTGACCTTGTCCAGTATGTCCTATGGATAATGCACGAATCGTTGTCCAAATTGATTTCATCTCCTATGGCAATCGGGAACGAGATGAATTTATCTCGTTTCAATATCATCGGAAAGGAGATGATTGATTTAATTGCGAACTCGTCGTGACGGCTTCGAGTATGTCCTACGGACACCAGAATAATCATTGACAGAATTGATTTCATCTCCGTTCGCGATCGGGAACGAGATGAAATCATCTCTTTGCCATATTATCGGAATGGAGATGAAATCAATAGCGAACTCGTCGTGACATTGTCGAGTTTATCCTATGGATACTGCACGATTCACTGACAGAATTGATTTCATCTCCGTTCGTGATCGGGATCGAGATGAATTGATCTCGTCGCGACATTATCGAAAAGGAGATGGAATCAATGGCGAACTCGTCGTGACGTTGTCTAATATATCCTATGGACACTACACGAATCACTGACAGATTTGATTTTATCTCCGTTCGCGATCGGGAACTAGATGGATTCATCTCGTGCCGATATAATCGGAAACGAGATGAAATGAAAGGCAAACTCGTCGTGACGGCTTCGAGTATGTCCTACGGACACTAGAAGAATCATTGACAGAATTGATTTCATCTCCGTTCGCGATAGGGAACGAGATGAAATCGTCTCTTTGCGATATTATCGGAATGGAGATGATATCAACCGCGAACTCGTTGTGACCTTGTCCAGTATGTCCTATGGATAATGCACGAATCGTTGTCCAAATTGATTTCATCTCCTATAGAAATCGGGAACGAGATGAATTTATCTCGTTTCAATATCATCGGAAAGGAGATGATTGATTTAATGGCGAACTCGTCGTGACGGCTTCGAGTATGTCCTACGGACACTAGAAGAATCATTAACAGAATTGATTTCATCTCCTGTCGCGATCGGGGACGAGATGAAATTATCTCGTCGGAATATCATCGAAAAGGAGATGAAATGAACCGCGAACTCGTCGTGACTGTATCGAGTATGTACTACGGATACTGCACGAATCATTGACATAATTGATTTCATCTCCGTTCGCGATAAGGAACGAGATGAATTTATCTCGTTTCAATATCATCGGAAAGGAGATGAAATCAATGGCGAACTCGTCGTGATGGCTTCGAGTATGTCCTACGGTCACTAGAAGAATGACTTCATCTTCGTTCGCGATCAGGAAAGAGATGAAATCATCTCTTTGCGAAATTATCGGAATGGAGATGAAATCAACCGCGAACTGGGTGTGACCTTGTCCAATATGTCCTATGGATAATGCACGAATCGTTGTCCGAATTGATTTCATCTCCTATCGCGATCGAGAATGAGATGAAATCATCGCGTTGCGATATTATCCGAATGGAGATGAAATCAACCGCGAACTCGTTCTGACGTCGTCGAGTATGTCATATGGATAATGCACGAATCGTTGTCCGAATTGATTGCATCTTCTATCGCGATCGGGAACGAGATGAATGTATCTCGTGTCAATATCATCGGAAAGGAGATGAAATCAATGGCGAACTCGTCGTGACAGCTTCGAGAATGTCCTACGGACACTAGAAGAATCATTGACAGAATTGATTTCATCTCCGTTCGCGATCGGGAACGAGATGAAATCATCTCTGCGATATTCTGAAATGGAGATGAAATCAATGGCGAAGTCGTCGCGACGTTGTCGAGTTTATCCTATGGATACTGCACGAATCACTGACAGACTTGATTTCATCTCCGTTTGTCATCGGGATCGAGATGAATTGATCTCGTCACGATATTATCGAAAAGGAGATGAAATCAGTGGCGACCTCGTCGTGACATTGTCGAGTGTATCCTATGGATACTCCACGAATCACTGACAGAATTGATTTTATCTCCGTTCGCGATCGGGAACTAGATGGATTCATCTCGTTCCGATATAATCGGAAACGAGATGAATTCATAGGCAAACTCGTCGTGATGGCTGCGAGTATGTCCGACGGACACTAGAAGAATCATTGATAGAATTGATTTCATCTCCTATCGCGATCGGGGACGAGATACAATTATCTCGTCGGAATATCATCGACAAGGAGATGAAATCAACCGCGAACTCGTCGTGACGGCTTCAAGTATGTCCTACGGACACTAGAAGAAACATTGACAGAATTGATTTCATCTCCGTTCGCGATAGGGAACGAGATGAAATCGTCTCTTTGCGATATTATCGGAATGGAGATGAAATCAACCGCGAACTCGTTGTGACCTTATCCAGTATGTCCTATGGATAATGCACGAATCGTTGTCCAAATTGATTGCATCTCCTATCGCGGTCGGGAACGAGATGGATTCATCTCGTTCCGATATAATCGGAAACGAGATGAAATCAAAAGCAAACTCGTCGTGACGGCTGCGAGTATGTCCTACGGACAATAGAAGAATCATTGACAGAATTGATTTCATGTCCTATCGCGATCGGGGACGAGATGAAATTATCTCGTCGGAATATCATCGAAAAGGAGATGAAATGAACCGCGAACTCGTCGTGACTGTATCGGATATGTACTATGGATACCGCACGAATCATTGACATAATTGATTTCATCTCCGTTCGCGATAAGGAACGAGATGAATTCATCTCGTCGCGGTATCTTCCGAAAGGAGACGAAATCAATGGCGAACTCGTCGTGACGTTGTCGATTGTATCCTATGGATACTGCACGAATCACTGACAGAAATTATTTCATCCCCGTTCGTGATCGGGAACGAGATGAAATCATCTCTTTGCGATACTATCGGAAGGGAGATGAAATCGACCGTGAACTCATTGTGGCGATGTCGAGTATGTCATATAGATAATGCAAGAATCGTTGTCCGAATAGCTTTCATCTCCTATCGCGATCGGGAACGAGATGAATTTATCTCGTATCAATATAATCGGAAACGAGATGTAATAAAAGGGAAACTCGTCGTGACGGCTTCGAGTATGCCCGACGGACACTAGAAGAATCAGTGACAGAATTGATTTCATCTGGGTTTGCGATTGGGAACGAGATGGAATCATCTCTTTGCGATATTATCGGAATGGAGATGAAATCAACCGCGAACTCGTTGAGACCTTGTCCAGTCCTCTGGATAATGCACGAATCGTTGTCCGAATTGATTTCATCTCCTATCGCGATCGGGAACGAGATGAAACGATCTCTTTGCGATATTATCAGAATAGAGATGAAATCATCTCTTTGCGATATAATCGGAATGGAGATGAAATCAACTGCGAACTCGTTGTGACGTTGTCGAGTATGTCATATGTATAATGCACGAATCGAATAGATTTCATCTATCGCGATCGGGAACGAGATGAATTTATCTCGTTTCAATATCACCGGAAAGGAGATGAAATCAATGGCGAACTCGTCGTAACGGTTTCGAGTATGCCCTACGGTCACTAGAAGAATCAATGACAGAATTGATTTCATCTCCGTTCGCGATCGGGAACGAGATGAAATCATTTCTTTGCGATATTATTGCAATAGAGATGAAATCAATGGCGCACTCGTCGTGACGTTGTCGAGTGGATCCTATGGATACTGCACGAATCACTGACAGAATTGATTTCATCTCCGTTCGCGAGCGGGGACGAGATGATATTATCTCGTTTCAATATCATCGGAAACGAGATGAAATCAATGGCGAACTCGTCGTGACGTTGTCAAATGCATCCTATGGATACTGCACGAATCACTGACAGAATTGATTTCATCTCCGTTCGCGATCGGGAACGAGATGAATACATCTCGTCGCGATATTATCGAAAAGGAGATGAAATCATTGGCGAACTCGTGACGTAGTCGAGAATATCCTATGGATACTCCACGAATCACTGACAGAATTGATTTTATCTCCGTTCGCGATCGGGAACTAGATGAGTTCATCGCGTTCCGATATAATCGGAAACGAGATGAAATCAAAGGTCAACTCGTCGTGACGGCTTCGAGTATGTCCTGCGGACACTAGAAGAATCATTGACAGAATTGATTTCATCTCCGTTCGCGATTGGGAACGAGATGAAATCATCTCTTTGCGATATTATCGGAATGGAGATGAAATCAACCGCGAACTCATTGTGACGTTGTCGAGTATGCCATATGGATAATGCAGGAATCGTTGTCCGAATTGATTTCATCTCCTATCGCGATCGGGAACGAGATGAATTTATCTCGTTTCGATATCATCGGAAAGGAGATGAAATCAATGGCGAACTCGTCGTGACGGCTTCGAGTATGTCCTACGGACACTAGAAGAATCATTGACGGAATTGATTTCATCTGCCTTCGCGATCGGGAACGAGATGAAATTATCTCTTTGTGATATTATCGGAATGGAGATGAAATCAACCGCGAATTCATTGTGACCTTGTCGAGTATGTCCTACGGATAATGCACGAATCGTAGACTGATTTGATTCCACCTCTTATCGCGATCGGGGACGAGATGAAATTATCTCGTTTCAATATCATCGAAAAGGAGATGAAATCAATGGCGAACTCGTCGTCACGTTGTCGAGTGTATCCTATGGATACTCCACGAATCACTGACAGAATTGATTTTATCTCTGTTCGCGATCGCGAATTAGATGAATTCATCGCGTTCCGATATAATCGGAAACGAGATGAAATCAAAGGCAAACTCGTCGTGACGGCTTCGAGCATATCTTACGGACACTAGAAGAATCATTGACAGAATTAATTTCATCTCCGTCCGCGATTGGGAACGGGATGAAATCATCTCTTTGCGATCTTATCGGAATGGAGATGAAATCATCCGCGAACTCGGTGTGACCTTGTCCAATATGTCCTATGGATAATGCACGAAACGTTGTCCGCATTGATTTCATCTCCTATCGCGATCGAGAACGAGATGAAATCATCGCTTTGCGATATTATCCGAATGGAGATGAAATCATCCGCGAACTCGTTGTGACGTAGTCGAGTGTGTCATGTGGATAATGCACGAATCGTTGTCCGAATTGTTTTCATCTCCTATCGCGATCGGGAACGAGATGAATGTATCTCGTTTCAATATCATCGGAAAGGAAATGAAATCAATGGCGAACTCGTCATGACGTCGTCGAGGGTATCCTATGGATACTTCACGAATCACTAACAGAATTGATTTTATCTCCATTCGCGATCGGGAACGAGATGAATTCATCTCGTCGCGATATTATCGAAAAGGAGATGTAATCAATGGCGAACTCGTCGTGACGTTGTCCAGTGTATCCTATGGATACTCTACGAATCACTGACAGAATTGATTTTATCTCCGTTCACGATCGGGAACTAGATGGATTTGTGTCGTTCCGATATAATCGGATACGAGATGAAATCAAAGGCAAACTCGTCGTGACGGCTTCGAGTATGTCCAACGGACACTAGATGAATCATTGACAGAATTGATTTCATCTCCGTTCGCGATCGGGAACGAGATGAAATCATCTCATTGCGATATTATCGGAATGGGGATGAAATCAAAGGCAAACTCGTCGTGACGGCTTCGAGTATGTCCTACGGACACTAGATGAATCATTGACAGAATTGATTTCATCTCCGTTCGTGATTGTGAACGCGATGAATTTATCTCGTTTCAGTATCATCGGAAAGGAGATGAAATCAATGGCGAACTCGTCGTGACGGCTTCGTGTATGTACTACGGACACTAGAAGAATCACAGACAGAATTGATTTCATCTCCGTTCCCGATCGGGAACGATATGAAATCATCTCTTTGCGATATTATCGGCAGCGAGATGAAATCGACCGTGAACTCGTTGTAATGTTGTCGAGTATGTCATATGGATAATGCACGACTCATTGTCCGAATTGTTTTCATCTCCTATCGCGATCGGGAACGAGATGAATTTATCTCGTATCAATATCATCGGAAAGAAGATGAAATCAATGGCGAACTCATCGTGACGTTGTCGATTGTATCCTATGGATACTCCACGAATCACTGACAGAATTGATTTTATCTCCGTTCGCGATCTGGTACTAGATGGATTCATCTCGTTCCGATATAATCGGAAACGAGATGAAATAAAAGGGAAACTCGTCGTGACGGCTTCGAGTATATTCTACGGACACTAGAAGAATCATTGACAGAGAGTATTTCATCTCCGTTCGCGATCGGGAACGAGATGAAATCATCTCTTTGCGATATTATCGGAATGGAGATGAAATCAACCGCGAACTCGTTGTGACGTTGTCGAGTATGTCCTATGAATAATGCACGAATTATTGTCCGAATTGATTTCATCTCCTATCGCGATCGGGAACGAGATGAATGTATCTCGTCTCAATATCATCGGAAAGGAGATGAAATCAATGGCGAACTCGTCGTGACTTTGTCGAGTGTATCCTATGGATATTCCACGAATAACTGACAGAATTGTTTTTATCTCCGTTCACGATCGGGAACTAGATGGATTCATGTCGTTCCGATATAATCGGAAACGAGATGAAATCAAAGGCAAACTCGTCATGACGGCTTCGAGTAAGTCCTCCGGACACTCGAAGAATCATTGACAGAATTGATTTCATTTCCGTTCGCGATCGGGAACGAGATGAAATCATCTCATTGCGATATTATCGGCAGGGAGATGAAATCGACCGCGAACTCGTTGTGACGTTGTCGAGTATGTCATCTGGATAATGCACGAATCGTTCTCCGAATTGTTTTCATCTCCTATCGCGATCGGGAACGAGATGAATTTTTCTCGTCTCAATATCATCGGAAAGGAGATGAAATCAATGGCGAACTCGTCGTGACGTCGTCGAGTGTATGATATAGATACTCCACGAATCACTGACAGAATTGATTTTATCTCCGTTCGCGATCGGGAACTAGATTGATTCATCTCGTTCGGATATAATTGGAAACGAGATGAAATCAAAGGCAAACTCGTCGTGATGGCTGCGAGTATGTCCTACGGACACTAAAAGAATCATTGACAGAATTGATTTCATCTCCTATCGCGATCGGGGACGAGATAAAATTATCTCGTCGGAATATCATCGACAAGGTGATGAAATCAACCGCGAACTCGTCGTGACTATATCGAGTATGTACTATGGATACTGCACGTATCATTGACATAATTGATTTCATCTCCGTTCGCGATAAGGAACGAGATGAATTCATCTCGTCGCGATATTATCGAAAAGGAGATGAAATCAATGGCGAACTCATCGTGACATTGTCGAGTGTACCTGATGAATACTCCACGAATCACTGACAGAATTGATTTTATCTCCGTTCGCGATCGGGAGCTAGACGAAGTCATCGCGTTGCGATTATATCGGAACGAGATGAAATCAAAGGCAAACTCGTCCTGACGGCTTCGAGTATGTCCTACGGACGCTAGATGAATCATTGACAGAATCGATTTTATCTCCGTTCCTGATTTTTAACGAGATGAAATCATCTCTTTGCGCTATTATCGGAATGGGGATGAAATCAACAGCGAACTTGTTGTGACCTTGTCCAGTATGTCCAATGGATAATGCACGAATCGTTGTCCAAATTGATTTCATTTCCTATCGCAATCGGGAATGCGATGAATTTATCTCGTTTCAATATCATCGGAAAGGAGATGAAATCAATGGCGAACTCGTCGTGATGGCTTCGAGTATGTCCTACGGTCACTAGAAGAATGACTTCATCTTCGTTCGCGATCAGGAACGAGATGAAATCATCTCTTTGCGAAATTATCGGAATGGAGATGAAATCAACCGCGAACTGGGTGTGACCTTGTCCAATATGTCCTATGGATAATGCACGAATCGTTGTCCGAATTGATTTCATCTCCTATCGCGATCGAGAATGAGATGAAATCATCGCGTTGCGATATTATCCGAATGGAGATGAAATCAACCGCGAACTCGCTCTGACGTCGTCGAGTATGTCATATGGATAATGCACGAATCGTTGTCCGAATTGATTGCATCTTCTATCGCGATCGGGAACGAGATGAATGTATCTCGTGTCAATATCATCGGAAAGGAGATGAAATCAATGGCGAACTCGTCGTGACATCTTCGAGAATGTCCTACGGACACTAGAAGAATCATTGACAGAATTGATTTCATCTCCGTTCGCGTTCGGGAACGAGATGAAATCATCTCTTTGCGATATTTTGAAATGGAGATGAAATCAATGGCGAAGTCGTCGTGACGTTGTCGAGTTTATCCTATGGATACTGCACGAATCACTGACAGACTTGATTTCATCTCCGTTCGTCATCGGGATCGAGATGAATTGATCTCGTCACGATATTGTCGAAAAGGAGATGAAATCAGTGGCGACCTCGTCGTGACGATGTCGAGTGTATCCTATGGATACTCCACGAATCACTGACAGAATTGATTTTATCTCCGTTCGCGATCGGGAACTAGATGGATTCATGTCGTTCCGATATAATCGGAAACGAGATGAAATCAAAGGCAAACTCGTCGTGACGGCTTCGAGTATGTCCTACGGACACTAGAAGAATCATTGACAGAATTGATTTCATCTCCGTTCGCGATCGGGATCGAGATGAAATCATCTCTTTGCGATATTATCGGCAGGGAGATGAAATCGACCGCGAACTCGTTGTGATGTTGTCGAGTATGTCATATAGATATTGCACGAATCGTTGTCTAAATTGTTTTCATCTCCTATCGCCATCGGGAACGAGATGAATTTATCTCGTTTCAATTCCATCGGAAAGGAGATGAAATCAATGGCGAACTCGTCATAACGTCGTCGAGTGTGTCCCATTGATACTCCACGAATCACTGACAGAATTGATTTTACCTCCGTTCGCGATAATCGGCAACGAGATGAATCGCAAACTCGTCGTGTCTGTAGGACATACTCGCAGCCGTCTTACGTCTTACGCAGTATGTCCTCCGTCTTACGCAGTATGTCCGTCTTACGCAGTATGTCCTACGGACATACTCGCAGCCATACTTGGAGTATGTCCTACAGACATACTCGGAAG
>OZ023322.1:4309607-4554607 GCA_964007375.1 Ophion obscuratus
TCCCGAGGGCTCGATCGGACATTCTCGATATTACTGCCCCGAATTCGTCTCTGATTTTATCTTACTTCCGGTCAGAATGGATAAGGGAGTGTGACGATGCCGCGAGAACGACGGTAGGAGCTTTGTTTATTTAACAAAGACAAAATCGGTGCTCGGAATGGTTCTCGGCGCCTCGATCGGACATTCCCGATATTACTGCCCCGAATTCGTCTCCGATTTTATCCTACTTCCGGTCAGCTTGGGTCGAGAAGTCTGACGATGCCGCGAGAACGACGCTAGGAACTTTGTATATTTAACAAAGATAAAATCGGTTCTCGGAATGGTTCCCGAGGGCTCGATCGGACATTCTCGATATTACTGCCCCGAATTCGTCTCTGATTTTATCTTACTTCCGGTCAGAATGGATAAGGAAGTGTGACGATGCCGCGAGAACGACGGTAGGAGCTGTGATTATTTAACAAAGATAAAATCGGCGCTCGGAATGGATCTCGGAGCCTTGATCGGACATTCCCGACATTACTACCCCGAATTCGTTTCCGATTTTATCCTACTTCCGGTCAGATTGGGTCATGAAGTCTGACGATGCAGCGAGAACGACGCTAGGAGCTTTGTTTATTTAACAAAGATACAATCGGTGCTCGGAATGGTTCCCTGGGCCTCGATCGGACATTCCCGATATTACTGCCCCCAATTCGTCTCCGATTTTATCTTACTTCCGGTCAGAATGGATGAGGAAGTCTGACGATGCCGCGAGAACGACGGTAGGAGCTTTGTTTATTTAACAAAGATAAAATCGGTGTTCGGAATGGTTCCCGGGGGCTCGATCGTACATTCCCGATATTACTGCGCCGAATTCGTCTCCGATTTTATCCTACTTCCGGTCAGATTGGGTCGAGAAGTCTGACGATGCCGCGAGAACGACGGTAGGAGCTGTGTTTATTTAACAAAGATAAAATCGGCGCTCGGAATGGATCTCGGAGCCTTGATAGGACATTCCCGACATTACTGCCCCGAATTCGTCTCCGATTTTATCCTACTCGCGATCAGAATGGATGAGAAATTCTGACGACGCCGCGAGAACGACGCTAGGAACTTTGTTTATTTAACAAAGATAAAATCGGTTCTCGGAATGGTTCCCGAGGGCTCGATCGGACATTCTCGATATTACTGCCTCGAATTCGTCTCTGATTTTATCTTACTTCCGGTCAGAATGGATAAGGAAGTGTGACGATGCCGGGAGAACGACGGTAGGAGCTTTGTTTATTTAACAAAGATAAAATCGGCGATCGTAATGGATCTCGGAGCCTTGATCGGACATTCCCGACATTACTGCCCCGAATTCGTTTCCGATTTTATCCTACTTCCGGTCAGATTGGGTCGAGAAGTCTGACGACGCCGCGACAACGACGCTAGGAGCTTTGTTTATTTAACAAAGATAAAATCGGTGTTCGGAATGGTTCCCGGGGGCTCGATCGGACATTCCCGATATTACTGCCCCCAATTCGTCTCTGATTTTATCTTACTTCGGGTCAGAATGGATGAGGAAGTCTGACGATGCCGCGAGAACGAGGGTAGGAGCTTTGTTTATTTAACAAAGATAAAATCGGTGCTCGGAATGGTTCTCGGAGCCTCGATCGGACATTCCCGATATTACTGCCCCGAATTCGTCTCCGATTTTATGCTACTTCCGGTCAGATTGGGTCGAGAAGTCTGACGATGCCGCGAGAACGACTCTAGGAACTTTGTTTATTTAACAAAGATAAAATCGGTGTTCGGAATGGTTCCCGGGGGCTCGATCGTGCATTCCCGATATTACTGCGCCGAATTCGTCTCCGATTTTATCCTACTTCCGGTCAGATTGGGTCGAGAAGTCTGACGATGCCGCGAGAACGACGGTAGGAGCTGTGTTTATTTAACAAAGATAAAATCGGGGCTCGGAATGGATCTCGGAGCCTTGATAGGACATTCCCGACATTACTGCCCCGAATTCGATTCCGATTTTATCCTACTTCCGGTCAGATTGGGTCGAGAAGTCTGACGATGCCGCGAGAACGACGCTAGGAGCTTTGTTTATTTAACAAAGATAAAATCGGTGCACGGAATGGTTCCCTGGGCCTCGATCGGACATTCCCGATATTACTGCCCCCAATTCGTCTCCGATTTTATCTTACTTCCGGTCAGAATGGATGAGGAAGTCTGACGATGCCGCGAGAACGACGGTAGGAGCTTTGTTTATTTAACAAAGATAAAATCGGTGCTCGGAATGGGTCTCGGAGCCTCGATCGGACATTCCCGATATTACTGCCCCGAACTCGTCTCCGATTTTATCCTACTTCCGGTCAGATTGGGTCGAGAAGTCTGACGATGCCGCGAGAACGACGCTAGGAGCTTTGTTTATTTAACAAAGATGAAATCGGTGCTCGGAATGGTTCCCTGGGCCTCGATCGGACATTCCCGGTATTACTGCCCCCAATTCGTCTCCGATTTTATCTTACTTCCGGTCAGAATGGATGAGGAAGTCTGACGATGCCGCGAGAACGACGGTAGGAGCTTTGTTTATTTAACAAAGATAAAATCGGTGCTCGGAATGGTTCTCGGAGCCTCGATCGGATATTCCCGATAATACAGCCCCGAATTCGTCTCCGATTTTATCCTACTTCCGGTCAGATTGGGTCGAGAAGTCTGACGATGCGGCGAGAACGACGCTAGGAACTTTGGTTATTTAACATAGATAAAATCGGTGTTCGGAATGGTTCCCGGGGACTCGATCGGACATTCCTGATATTACTGCCCGAATTCGTCTCCGATTTTATCTTACTTCCGGCCAGATAGGGTCGAGAAGTCTGACGATGCCGCGAGATCGACGCTAGGAGCTTTGTTTATTTAACAAAGATAAAATCAGTGCTCGGAATGGTTCCCGAGGGCTCGATCGGACATTCTCGATATTACTGCCCCGAATTCGTCTCTGATTTTATCATACTTCCGGTCAGAATGGATAAGGAAGTGTGACGATGCCGGGAGAACGACGCTAGGAAATTTGTTTTTTTAACAAAGATAAAATCGGTGCTCGGAATGGTTCTCGAGGGCTCGATCGGACATTCTCGATATTACTGCCCCGAATTCGTCTCCGATTTTATCCTACTTCCGGTCAAATTGGGTCGAGAAGTCTGACGATACCGCGAGAACGACGGTGGCAGCTTTGTTTATTTAACAAAGATAAAATCGGTGCTCGGAATGCTTCTCGGAGCCTCGATCGGACATTCCCGATATCACTGCCCCGAATTCGTCTCCGATTTTATCCTACTTCCGGTCAGATTGGGTCGAGAAGTCTGACGATGCCGCGAGAACGACGCTAGGAAATGTGTTTATTTAACAAAGATAAAATCGGTGCTCGGACTGGTTCCCGAGTGCTCGATCGGACATTCTCGATATTACTGCCCCGAATTCGTCTCTGATTTTATCTTACTTCCGGTCAGAATGGATAAGGGAGTGTGACGATGCCGCGAGAACGACGGTAGGAGCTTTGTTTATTTAACAAAAATAAAATCGGTGCTCGGAATGGTTCTCGGCGCCTCGATCGGACATTCCCGATATTACTGCCCCGAATTCGTCTCCGATTTTATCCTACTTCCGGTCAGCTTGGGTTGAGAAGTCTGACGATGCCGCGAGAACGACGCTAGGAACTTTGTTTATTTAACAAAGATAAAATCGGTTCTCGGATAGGTTGCCGAGGGCTCGATCGGACATTCTCGACATTACTGCCCCGAATTCGTCTCCGATTTTATTCTACTTCCGGTCAGATTGTGTCCAGAAGTCTGAAGATACCGCGAGAATGACGGTGGGAGCTTTGTTTATTTAACAAAGATAAAATCGGTGCTCGGAATGGTTCCCTGGGCCTCGATCGGACATTCCCGATATTACTGCCCCCAATTCTCTCCGATTTAATCTTACTTCCGGTCAGAATGGATGAGAAATTCTGACGATGCCGCGAGAACGACGCTAGGAACTTTGTTTATTTAACAAAGATAAAATCGGTTCTCGGAATGGTTCCCGAGGGCTCCATCGGACATTCTCGATATTACTGCCCCGAATTCGTCTCTGATTTTATCTTACTTCCGGTCAGAATGGATAAGGAAGTGTGACGATGCCGGGAGAACGACGGTAGGAGCTTTGTTTATTTAACAAAGATAAAATCGGCGCTCGGAATGGATCTCGGAGCCTTGATCGGACATTCCCGACATTTCTGCCCCGAATTCGTTTCCGATTTTATCCTACTTCCGGTCAGATTGGGTCGAGAAGTCTGACGATGCCGCGAGAACGACGCTAGGGGCTTTGGTTAGTTAACAAAGATAAAATTGGTGCTCGGAATGTTCCCTGAGCCTCGATCGGACATTTCCGATATTACTGCCCCCAATTCGTCTCCAATTTATCTTACTTCCGGTCAGAGTGGATGAGGAAGTCTGACGATGCCGCGAGAACGAGGGTAGGACCTTTGTTTATTTAACAAAGATAAAATCGGTGCTCGGAATGCTTCTCGGAGCCTCGATCGGACATTCCCGATATTACTGCCCCGAATTCGTCTCCGATTTTATCCTACTTCCGGTCAGATTGGGTCGAGAAGTCTGACGACGCCGCGAGAACGACTCTAGGAACTTTGTTTATTTAACAAAGATAAAATCGGTGTTCGGAATGGTTCCCGGGGGCTCGATCGTACATTCCCGATATTACTGCGCCGCATTCGTCTCCGATTTTATCCTACTTCCGGTCAGATTGGGTCGAGAAGTCTGACGATGCCGCGAGAACGACGCTAGGAGCTTTGTTTATTTAACAAAGATAAAATCGGGGCTCGGAATGGTTCCGTGGGACTCGACCGGACATTCCCGATATTACTGCCCCGAATTCGTCTCCGATTTTATCCTACTTCCGGTTAGAATGGATAAGGAAGTCTGACGATGCCGAGAGCACGACGGTGGGACCTTTGTTTATTTAACAAAGATAAAATCGGCGCTCGGAATGGTTCCCGGGGGCTCGATCGAACATTCCCGATATTACTGCGCCGCATTCGTCTCCGATTTTATCCTACTTCCGGTCAGATTGGGTCGAGAAGTCTGACGATGCCGCGAGAACGACGCTAGGAGCTTTGTTTATTTATCAAAGATGAAATCGGTGCTCGGAATGGTTCCCGGGGCCTCGATCGGACTTTTCCGATATGACTGCCCCCAATTCGTCCCCGATTTTATCTTACTTCCGGTTAGAATGGATAAGGAAGTCTGACGATGCCGAGAGCACGACGGTGGGAGCTTTGTTTATTTAACAAAGATAAAATCGGCGCTCGGAATGGATCTCGGAGCCTTGATCGGACATTCCCGACATGACTGCCCCGAATTCGTTTCCGATTTTATACTACTTCCGGTCAGATTGGGTCGAGAAGTCTGACGATGCCGCGAGAACGACGCTAGGAGCTTTGTTTATTTAACAAAGATAAAATCGGTGCTCGGCACGGTTCTCGGAGCCTCGATCGGACATTCCCGATATTACTGCCCCGAATTCGTCTCCGATTTTATCCTACTTCCGGTCAGAATGGATAAGGAAGTCTGACGATGCCACGAGAACGACGCTAGGAGCTTTGTTTATTTAACAAAGATAAAATCGGTGCTCGGAATGGTTCCCGAGGGCTCGATCGGACATTCTCGATATTACTGCCCCCAATTCGTCTCCGATTTTATCTTACTTCCGGTCAGAATGGATGAGGAAGTCTGACGATGCCGCGAGAACGACGGTAGGAGCTTTGTTTATTTAACAAAGATAAAATCGGTGCTCGGAATGGTTCTCGGAGCCTCAATTGGACATTCCCGATATTACTGCCCCGAATTCGTCTCCGATTTTATCCTACTTCCGGTCAGATTGGGTCGAGAAGTCTGACGATGCCGCGAGAACGACGCTAGGAACTTTGTTTATTTAACAAAGATAAAATAGGTTCTCGGAATGGTTCCCAAGGGCTCGATCGGACATTCTTGATATTACTGCCCCGAATTCGTCTCTGATTTTATCTTACTTCCGGTCAGAATGGATAAGGAAGTGTGACGATGCCGCGAGAACGACGGTAGGGGAATTGTTTATTTAACAAAGATAAAATCGGCGCTCGGAATGGATTTCGGAGCCTTGATCGGACATTCCCGAAATTACTGCCCCGAATTCGTTTCCGATTTTATCCTACTTCCGGTCAGATTGGGTCGAGAAGTCTGACGATGGCGCGAGAACGACCCTAGGAGCTTTGTTTATTTAACAAAGATAAAATCGGCGCTCGGAATGGTTCCCTGGGCCTCGATCGGACATTCCCGATATTACTGCCCCCAATTCGTGTCCGATTTTATCTTACTTCCGGTCAGAATGGATGAGAAAGTCTGACGATGCCGCGAGAACGAGGGTAGGACCTTTGTTTATTGAACAAAGATAAAATCGGTGCTCGGAATGCTTCTCGGAGCCTCGATCGGACATTCCCGATATTACTGCCCCGAATTCGTCTCCGATTTTATCCTACTTCCGGTCAGATTGGGTCGAGAAGTCTGACGACGCCGCGAGAACGACTCTAGGAACTTTGTTTATTTAACAAAGATAAAATCGGTGCTCGGAATGGTTCTCAGGGCCTCGATCGGACATTCCCGATATTACCGCCCCGAATTCGTCTCCGATTTTATGCTACTTCGGGTCAGATTGGGTCGAGAAGTCTTTCGATGCCGCGAGAACGACGCTAGGAACTTTGTTTATTTAACAAAGATACAATCGGTGCTCGGAATGGTTCCCGGGGGCTCGATCGTACATTCCCGATATTACTGCGCCTTATTCGTCTCCGATTTTATCCTACTTCCGGTCAGATTGGGTCGAGAAGTCTGACGATGCTGCGAGACCGACGCTAGGAGCTTTGTTTATTTAACAGAGATTAAATCGGTGCTCGGAATGGTTCCCTGGGACTCGATCGGACATTCCCGATATTACTGCCCCGAATTCGTCTCCGATTTTATCCTACTTCCGGTCAGATTGGGTCGATTAGTCTGGCGATGCTGCGAGAACGACGCTAGGAGCTTTGTGTATTTAACAAAGATGAAATCGGTGCTCGAAATGGTTCCCGGGGCCTCGATCGGACTTTTCCGATATGACTGCCCCCAATTCGTCTCCGATTTTATCTTACTTCCGGTTAGAATGGATAAGGAAGTCTGACGATGCCGAGAGCACGACGGTGGGAGCTTTGTTTATTTAACAAAGATAAAATCGGCGCTCGGAATGGATCTCGGAGCCTTGATCGGACATTCCCGACATTGCTGCCCCGAATTCGTTTCCAATTTTATCCTACTTCCGGTCAGCTTGGGTCGAGAAGTCTGACGATGCCGCGAGAACGACGCTAGGAACGTTGTTTATTTAACAAAGATAAAATCGGTTCTCGGAATGGTTCCCGAGGGCTCTATCGGTCATTCTCGATATTACTGCCATGAATTCGTCTCTGATTTTATCTTACTTCCGGTCAGAATGGGTCGAGAAGTCTGACGATGCCGCGAGAACGACGCTACGAACTTTGGTTATTTAACAAAGATAAAATCGGTTCTCGGAATGGTTCCCGAGGGCTCGATCGGACATTCTCGATATTACTGCCCCGAATTCGTCTCTGATTTTATCTTTCCTTCCGGTCAGAATGTATAAGGAAGTGTGACGATGCCGCGAGAACGACGGTAGGGGAATTGTTTATTTAACAAAGATAAAATCGGCGCTCGGAATGGATCTCGGAGCCTTGATCGGACATTCCCGACATTACTGCCCCGAATTCGTTTCCGATTTTATCCTACTTCCGGTCAGCTTGGGTCGAGAAGTCTGACGATGCCGCGAGAACGACGCTAGGAACTTTGTTTATTTAACAAAGATAAAATCGGTTCTCGGAATGGTTCCCGAGGGCTCGATCGGACATTCTCGATATTACTGCCACGAATTCGTCTCTGATTTTATCTTACTTCCGGTCAGAATGGATAAGGAAGTGTGACGATGCCGCTAGAACGACGGTAGGAGCTTTGTTTATTTAACAAAGATAAAATCGGCGCTCGGAATGTTTCCCGAGGGCTCGATCGGACATTCCCGACATTTCTGCCCCGAATTCGTTTCCGATTTTATCCTACTTCCGGTCAGATTGGGTCGAGAAGTCTGACGATGCCGCGAGAACGACGCTAGGGGCTTTGTTTAGTTAACAAAGATAAAATTGGTGCTCGGAATGTTCCCTGAGCCTCGATCGGACATTCCCGATATTACTGCCCCCAATTCGTCTCCGATTTTATCTTACTTCCGGTCAGAGTGGATGAGGAAGTCTGACGATGCCGCGAGAACGAGGGTAGGACCTTTGTTTATTTAACAAAGATAAAATCGGTGCTCGAAATGCTTCTCGGAGCCTCGATCGGACATTCCCGATATTACTGCCCCGAATTCGTCTCCGATTTTATCCTACTTCCGGTCAGATTGGGTCGAGAAGTCTGACGACGCCGCGAGAACGACTCTAGGAACTTTGTTTATTTAACAAAGATAAAATCGGTGTTCGGAATGGTTCCCGGGGGCTCGATCGTACATTCCCGATATTACTGCGCCGCATTCGTCTCCGATTTTATCCTACTTCCGGTCAGATTGGGTCGAGAAGTCTGACGATGCCGCGAGAACGACGCTAGGAGCTTTGTTTATTTAACAAAGATAAAATCGGGGCTCGGAATGGTTCCGTGGGACTCGACCGGACATTCCCGATATTACTGCCCCGAATTCGTCTCCGATTTTATCCTACTTCCGGTTAGAATGGATAAGGAAGTCTGACGATGCCGAGAGCACGACGGTGGGACCTTTGTTTATTTAACAAAGATAAAATCGGCGCTCGGAATGGTTCCCGGGGGCTCGATCGAACATTCCCGATATTACTGCGCCGCATTCGTCTCCGATTTTATCCTACTTCCGGTCAGATTGGGTCGAGAAGTCTGACGATGCCGCGAGAACGACGCTAGGAGCTTTGTTTATTTATCAAAGATGAAATCGGTGCTCGGAATGGTTCCCGGGGCCTCGATCGGACTTTTCCGATATGACTGCCCCCAATTCGTCCCCGATTTTATCTTACTTCCGGTTAGAATGGATAAGGAAGTCTGACGATGCCGAGAGCACGACGGTGGGAGCTTTGTTTATTTAACAAAGATAAAATCGGCGCTCGGAATGGATCTCGGAGCCTTGATCGGACATTCCCGACATGACTGCCCCGAATTCGTTTCCGATTTTATACTACTTCCGGTCAGATTGGGTCGAGAAGTCTGACGATGCCGCGAGAACGACGCTAGGAGCTTTGTTTATTTAACAAAGATAAAATCGGTGCTCGGCACGGTTCTCGGAGCCTCGATCGGACATTCCCGATATTACTGCCCCGAATTCGTCTCCGATTTTATTCTACTTCCGGTCAGAATGGATAAGGAAGTCTGACGATGCCACGAGAACGACGCTAGGAGCTTTGTTTATTTAACAACGATAAAATCGGTGCTCGGAATGGTTCCCGAGGGCTCGATCGGACATTCTCGATATTACTGCCCCCAATTCGTCTCCGATTTAATCTTACTTCCGGTCAGAATGGATGAGGAAGTCTGACGATGCCGCGAGAACGACGGTAGGAGCTTTGTTTATTTAACAAAGATAAAATCGGTGCTCGGAATGGTTCTCGGAGCCTCAATTGGACATTCCCGATATTACTGCCCCGAATTCGTCTCCGATTTTATCCTACTTCCGGTCAGATTGGGTCGAGAAGTCTGACGATGCCGCGAGAACGACGCTAGGAACTTTGTTTATTTAACAAAGATAAAATCGGTTCTCGGAATGGTTCCCGAGGGCTCGATCGGACATTCTTGATATTACTGCCCCGAATTCGTCTCTGATTTTATCTTACTTCCGGTCAGAATGGATAAGGAAGTGTGACGATGCCGCGAGAACGACGGTATGGGAATTGTTTATTTAACAAAGATAAAATCGGCGCTCGGAATGGATTTCGGAGCCTTGATCGGACATTCCCGAAATTACTGCCCCGAATTCGTTTCCGATTTTATCCTACTTCCGGTCAGATTGGGTCGAGAAGTCTGACGATGGCGCGAGAACGACCCTAGGAGCTTTGTTTATTTAACAAAGATAAAATCGGCGCTCGGAATGGTTCCCTGGGCCTCGATCGGACATTCCCGATATTACTGCCCCCAATTCGTGTCCGATTTTATCTTACTTCCGGTCAGAATGGATGAGGAAGTCTGACGATGCCGCGAGAACGAGGGTAGGACCTTTGTTTATTGAACAAAGATAAAATCGGTGCTCGGAATGCTTCTCGGAGCCTCGATCGGACATTCCCGATATTACTGCCCCGAATTCGTCTCCGATTTTATGCTACTTCGGGTCAGATTGGGTCGAGAAGTCTTTCGATGCCGCGAGAACGACGCTAGGAACTTTGTTTATTTAACAAAGATACAATCGGTGCTCGGAATGGTTCCCGGGGGCTCGATCGTACATTCCCGATATTACTGCGCCGCATTCGTCTCCGATTTTATCCTACTTCCGGTCAGATTGGGTCGAGAAGTCTGACGATGCTGCGAGACCGACGCTAGGAGCTTTGTTTATTTAACAGAGATAAAATCGGTGCTCGGAATGGTTCCCTGGGACTCGATCGGACATTCCCGATATTACTGCCCCGAATTCGTCTCCGATTTTATCCTACTTCCGGTCAGATTGGGTCGAGAAGTCTGGCGATGCTGCGAGAACGACGCTAGGAGCTTTGTGTATTTAACAAAGATGAAATCGGTGCTCGAAATGGTTCCCGGGGCCTCGATCGGACTTTTCCGATATGACTGCCCCCAATTCGTCTCCGATTTTATCTTACTTCCGGTTAGAATGGATAAGGAAGTCTGACGATGCCGAGAGCACGACGGTGGGAGCTTTGTTTATTTAACAAAGATAAAATCGGCGCTCGGAATGGATCTCGGAGCCTTGATCGGACATTCCCGACATTGCTGCCCCGAATTCGTTTCCGATTTTATCCTACTTCCGGTCAGATTGGGTCGAGAAGTCTGACGATGCCGCGAGAACGACGCTAGGAACTTTGTTTATTTAACAAAGATAAAATCGGTGCTCGGAATAGTTCCCGAGGGCTCGATCGGACATTCTCGATATTACTGCCCCGAATTCGTCTCTGATTTTATCTTACTTCCGGTCAGAATGGATAAGGGAGTGTGACGATGCCGCGAGAACGACGGTAGGAGCTTTGTTTATTTACCAAAGATAAAATCGGCGCTCGGAATGGATCTCGGAGCCTTGATCGGACATTCCCGACATTACTGCCCCGAATTCGGTTCCGATTTTATTCTACTTCCGGTCAAATTGGGTCGAGAAGTCTGACGATGCCGCGAGAACGAC
Organism: Ophion obscuratus; assembly: GCA_964007375.1. Lineage (NCBI taxonomy): Eukaryota > Metazoa > Arthropoda > Insecta > Hymenoptera > Ichneumonidae > Ophion > Ophion obscuratus. The sequence continues at coordinate 4,321,056 of OZ023322.1, forward strand.
GCTAGGAGCTTTGTTTATTTAACAAAGGTAAAATCGGTGCTCGGAATGGTTGCCTGGGCCTCGATCGGACATTCCCGATATTACTGCACCCAATTCGTCACCGATTTTATCTTACTTCCGGTGAGAATGGATGAGGAAGTCTGACGATGCCGCGAGAACGAGGGTAGGAGCTTTATTTATTTAACAAAGATAAAATCGGTGCTCGGAATGGTTCCCGGGGCCTCGATCGGACTTTTCCGATATGACTGCCCCCAATTCGTCTCCGATTTTATCTTACTTCCGGTTGGAATGGATAAGGAAGTCTGACGATGCCGAGAGCACGACGGTGGGAGCTTTGTTTATTTAACAAAGATAAAATCGGCGCTCGGAATGGATCTCGGAGCCTTGATCGGACATTCCCGACATTACTGCCCCGAATTCGTTTCCAATTTTATCCTACTTCCGGTCAGCTTGGGTCGAGAAGTCTGACGATGCCGCGAGAACGACGCTAGGAACTTTGTTTATTTAACAAAGATAAAATCGGTTCTCGGAATGGTTCCCGAGGGCTCGATCGGACATTCTCGATATTACTGCCACGAATTCGTCTCTGATTTTATCTTACTTCCGGTCAGAATGGATAAGGAAGTGTGACGATGCCGCTAGAACGACGGTAGGAGCTTTGTTTATTTAACAAAGATAAAATCGGCGCTCGGAATGTTTCCCGAGGGCTCGATCGGACATTCCCGACATGACTGCCCCGAATTCGTTTCCGATTTTATCCTACTTCCGGGCAGATTGGGTCGAGAAGTCTGACGATGCCGCGAGAACGACGCTAGGAGCATTGTTTATTTAACAAAGATAAAATCGGTGCTCGGAATGGTTCCCTGGGCCTCGATCGGACATTCCCGATATTACTGCCCCCAATTCGTCTCCGATTTTATCCGACTTCCGGTCAGATTGGGTCGAGAAGTCTGACGATGCCGCGAGAACGACTCTAGGAACTTTGTTTATTTAACAAAGATAAAATCGTTGTTCGGAATGGTTCCCGGGGGCTCGATCGCACATTCCCGACATTACTGCGCCGAATTCGTCTCCGATTTTATCCTACTTCCGGTCAGATTGGGTCGAGAAGTCTGACGATGCCGCGAGAACGACGCTAGGAACTTTGTTTATTTAACAAAGATAAAATCGGTGTTCGGAATCGTTCCCGGGGACTCGATCGGACATTCCCGATATTACTGCCCCGAATTCGTCTCCGATTTTATCTTACTTCCGGCCAGATTGGGTCGAGAAGTCTTACGATGCCGCGAGAACGACGCTAGGAACTTTGATTATTTAACAAAGATAAAATCGGTGCTCGGAATGGTGCCCGAGGGCTCGATCGGACATTCTCGATATTACTGCCCCGAATTCGTCTCCGATTGTATCCTACTTCCGGTCAGATTGGGTCGAGAAGTCTGACGATACCGCGAGAACGACGGTGGGAGCTTTGTTTATTTAAAAAAGATAAAATCGGTGCTCGGAATGCTTCTCGGAGCCTCGATCGGACATTCCCGATATTACTGCCCCAAATTCGTCTCCGAATTTATCCTACTTCCGGTCAGATTGGGTCGAGAAGTCTGACGATGCCGCGAGAACGACGCTAGGAGCTTTGTTTATTTAACAAAGATAAAATCGGTGCTAGGAATGGTTCCCTGGGACTCGATCGGACATTCCCGATATTACTGCCCCCAATTCGTCTCCGATTTTATCTTACTTCCGGTCAGAATGGATGAGGAAGTCTGACGATGCCGCGAGAACGAGGGTAGGAGCTTTGTTTATTTAACAAAGATAAAATCGGTGCTCGGAATGGTTCTCGGAGCCTCGATCGGACATTCCCGATATTACTGCCCCGAATTCGTCTAAATACAGCCTTGGCCAAAAGTTTCAGGCACTCTGCAAATGTTCTATCTGGACAAAAAATCGAATATATCGGCGGACGAAAATCGTGCACCAACTTACGAAACGCGGTTTTAAAGAGGACAAAGCAAGCTTCATATTGTTTTTTATTTTGTATTTTGGAAAAACTGTTGTACCCGGCACGTTATTTTGAAAATGCCGATTTTTCACGACTTTTGTGCTTTTCAAAATCGCGTGCAGTACTTTGAAGAAAATCGATCTTACCATCTAAGATTTTTTTAAAGACACTTTTAGCTTTAATTTCGTTGTTTAACACAATTTTTGCGATTTTGCGATGGACATTTTGTTATCATACGTATACATAAGCGCGCGGCTATTGATCAACGAATACAAAAAAAAAGAGGTTTGACATAACTGGACGCAGTTGCAACTTTCCGTGAACAATGATTGACACGAATTTTTCTGTTTTGACTGACTGTCATGACTGCCCCGAATTCGTTTCCGATTTTATCCTACTTCCGGTCAGATTGGGTCCAGAAGTCTGACGATACCGCGAGAATGACGGTGGGAGCGTTGTTTATTTAACAAAGATAAAATCCGTGCTCGGAATGGTTCCCTGGGCCTCGATCGGACATTCCCGATATGACTGCCCCCAATTCGTCTCCGATTATATCTTACTTCCGGTTAGAATGGATAAGGAAGTCTGACGATGCCGCAAGAACGAGGGTAGGAGCTTTGTTTATTTAACAAAGATAAAATCGGTGCTCGGAATGGTTCTCGGAGTCTCGATCGGACATTCCCGATATTACTGCCCCGAATTCGTCTCCGATTTTATCCTACTTCCGTTCAGATTGGGTCGAGAAGTCTGACGATGCCGCGAGAACGACGCTAGGAACTTTGTTTATTTAACAAAGATAAAATCGGTGCTCGGAATGGTTCCCGAGGGCTCGATCGGACATTCTCGATATTACTGCCCCGAATTCGTCTCTGATTTTATCTTACTTCCGGTCAGAATGGATAAGGGAGTGTGACGATGCCGCGAGAACGACGGTAGGCGCTTTGTTTATTTAACAAAGATAAAATCGGCGCTCGGAATGGATCTCGGAGCCTTAATCGGACATTCCCGACATTACTGCCCCGAATTCGTCTCCGATTTTATCCGACTTCCGGTCAAATTGGGTCGAGAAGTCTGACGATGCCGCGAGACCGACGCTAGGAGCTTTGTTTATTTAACAAAGGTAAAATCGGTGCTCGGAATGGTTCCCTGGGCCTCGATCGGACATTCCCGATATTACTGCACCCAATTTGTCTCCGATTTTATCTTACTTCCGGTTAGAATGGATAAGGAAGTCTGACGATGCCAAGAGCACGACGGTGGGAGCTTTGTTTATTTAACAAAGATAAAATCGGCGCTCGGAATGGATCTCGGAGCCTTGATCGGACATTCCCGACATGACTCCCCAGAATTCGTTTCCGATTTTATCCTACTTCCGGTCAGATTGAGTCGAGAAGTCTGACGATGCCGCGAGAACGACACTAGGAGCTTTGTTCATTTAACAAAGGTAAAATCGGTGCTCGGAATGTTTCCCTGGGCCTCGATCGGACATTCCCGATATTACTGCCCCCAATTCGTCTCCTACTTTCTCGTACTTCCGGTCAGATTGGGTCGAGAAGTCTGACGATGCCGCGAGAACGACGCTAGGAACTTTGTTTATTTAACAAAGATAAAAGCGGTGCTCGGAATAGGTCCCGAGGGCTCGATCGGACATTCTCGATATTACTGCCCCGAATTCGTCTCTGATTTTATCTTACTTCCGGTCAGAATGGATACGGGAGTGTGACGGTGCCGCGAGAACGACGGTAGGAGCTTTGTTTATTTAACAAAGATAAAATCGGCGCTCGGAATGGACCTCGGAGCCTTGATCGGACATTCCCGACATTACTGCCCCGAATTCGTTTCCGATTTTATCCTACTTCCGGTCAAATTGGGTCGAGAAGTCTGACGATGCCGCGAGAACGACGCTAGGAGATTTGTTTATTTGACAAAGATAAAATCGGTGCTCGGAATGGTTCCCTGGGCCTCGATCGGACATTCCCGATATTACTGCACCCAATTCGTCTCCGATTTTATCTTACTTCCGGTGAGAATGGATGAGGAAGTCTGACGATGCCGCGAGAACGAGGGTAGGAGCTTTGTTTCTTTAACAAAGATAAAATCGGTGCTCGGAATGGTTCTCGGAGCCTCGATCGGACATTCCCGATATTACTGCCCCGAATTCGTCTCCGATTTTATCCTACTTCCGGTCAGATTGGGTCGAGAAGTCTGACGATGCCGCGAGAACGACGCTAGGAACTTTGTTTATTTAACAAAGATAAAATCGGTGTTCGGAATGGTTCCCGGGGACTCGATCGGACATTCCCGATATTACTGCCCCGAATTCGTCTCCGATTTTATCCTACTTCCGGTCAGATTGGGTCGAGAAGTCTGACGATGCCGCGAGAACGACGCTAGGAACTTTGTTTATTTAACAAAGATAAAATCGGTGTTCGGAATGGTTCCCGGGGACTCGATTGGACATTCCCGATATTACTGCCCCGAATTCGTCTCCGATTTTATCTCACTTCCGGCCAGATTGGGTCGAGAAGTCTGACGATGCCGCGAGAACGACGCTAGGAACTTTGTTTATTTAACAAAGATAAAATCGGTGCTCGGAATGGTTCCCGAGGGCTCGATCGGACATTCTCGATATTACTGCCCCGAATTCGTCTCCGATTTTATCCTACTTCCGGTCAGATTGGGTCGAGAAGTCTGACGATACCGCGAGAACGACGGTGGGAGCTTTGTTTATTTACCAAAGATAAAATCGGTGCTCGGAATGCTTCTCGGAGCCTCGATCGGACATTCCCGATATTACTGCCCCGAATTCGTCTCCGATTTTATCCTACTTCCAGTCAGATTGGGTCGAGAAGTCTGACGATGCCGCGAGAACGACGCTAGGAGCTTTGTTTATTTAACAAAGATAAAATCGGTGCTCGGAATGGTTCCCCTAGCCTCGATCGGACATTCCCGATATTACTGCCCCCAATTCGTCTCTGATTTTATCTTACTTCGGGTCAGAATGGATGAGGAAGTCTGACGATGCCGCGAGAACGAGGGTAGGAGCTTTGTTTATTTAACAAAGATAAAATCGGTGCTCGGAATAGTTCTCGGAGCCTCGATCGGACATTCCCGATATTACTGCTCCGAATTCGTCTCCGATTTTATGCTACTTCCGGTCAGATTGGGTCGAGAAGTCTGACGATGCCGCGAGAACGACTCTAGGAACTTTGTTTATTTAACAAAGATAAAATCGGTGTTCGGAATGGTTCCCGGGGGCTCGATCGTGCATTCCCGATATTACTGCGCCGAATTCGTCTCCGATTTTATCCTACTTCCGGTCAGATTGGGTCGAGAAGTCTGACGATGCCGCGAGAACGACGGTAGGAGCTGTGTTTATTTAACAAAGATAAAATCGGGGCTCGGAATGGATCTCGGAGCCTTGATAGGACATTCCCGACATTACTGCCCCGAATTCGATTCCGATTTTATCCTACTTCCGGTCAGATTGGGTCGAGAAGTCTGACGATGCCGCGAGAACGACGCTAGGAGCTTTGTTTATTTAACAAAGATAAAATCGGTGCACGGAATGGTTCCCTGGGCCTCGATCGGACATTCCCGATATTACTGCCCCCAATTCGTCTCCGATTTTATCTTACTTCCGGTCAGAATGGATGAGGAAGTCTGACGATGCCGCTGTAACGTCACGAGAAAAAGCGCTATTTATTTATTTTTCCTCTCCTATTTTATTTCACTCCGGAGAAAACGCGGGCTTACCCGATTCCACATGGAAATCGTGGTAAACTACGAAATTCAATACACACGATCACGTCATTCTCATTTTTCGACGGGTTCTTATATTTACTTTAGAATTAGGCGTACCACAGCCGAAACGAAATATATCGATAAGAAGCGAGCGTCGCATAAGTTCCCACGCGAGAGCACAGTCGGTCTTGAACATATCTACACGCAACCGTCAAACGCAGTTGATGATAAAATCCTTAGCCATAAGAACGTACAACACACGAAGACACACGAAAATATCCAAATCCTTACTCTACAAAATTATACATTCCCCAAAAGAAAATCCGGCAATAAAACTACGCTGGTATTTCCCATGCGCCTCACACCTGGGTCAACAATGCCTATCTTGAGGCAAGCGCGGCGACGCGACCAAGGCCCTTTTTCCTCCCTATATTTTTCCAACGCTCCAGATAACGAGACGCGGACTAGTTTCCGAGAATCGAGATGGAGATCACGAATCATAGTCTCCAAAAATATTTCCCCTTCCTACTCGACCAATCATATGCACTCGGAAGTTTCCTACATCCTTTTCACCAATCAAAAACTTAACGCATGACGAAAATGCACTTTTCGAGAAACTTCTTCTCCCACCATCCCAGCATCCAAAATATCCTACAAGCTAGGATGGAAAAATCTTGAAGTCAGTGTTCCATCACCACTCGTTCAGATCTAGTCTCCCAACAGAGTGTTCCATCACCACTCGTTCAGACCTAGTCTCCCAACAGAGTGTTCCATCATCACTCGCTGAGTAAAAGTCTCCCAACAACTTTCATCGGAATAAGTAGAACACCTATCTCCTGACAACAAGCGCGAAACTTGAACTTCCAAATTGTTCCTCATTAAAACGCGAAACTTGAACTTCGAAATTGTTTCTCATAAAAACGCGAATTGTAAGAAATCATTTAACTGTCTACGTGGAATGTGTACGTGTGAAACTCGCATGTGTGAAAATTTGTATCAACGTGTAATTTCAACATTGTCACGGAGCGTGCACAACCGAGGGGTCCGACCTGTCTGCGGAGGCCCGAACCCAACCGCTGTAAACCGATTATCGTATCCACGGCGCAACATAAATGTAAGCGAACCTCTATGTATTTTCATGTTGACGGAATTAACTAAATTGGTTAATTTCAATAAATTCCAAATTGTTAATTATTTTTATAGATCAATTTATTTCTTAATCGAGTCACTGCGTCACTCCCATCTTTGCATGCACCTTTCCCTTTTTCACCCTCATCCCGAGCTATTGCGCTAGGCGTAGGCTAAAAAGAGGGAACCGCGATAAAATATATGCCCACGTCCCCTCAGGACGTGACACCGCGAGAACGACGGTAGGAGCTTTGTTTATTTAACAAAGATAAAATCGGTGCTCGGAATGGTTCTCGGAGCCTCGATCGGACATTCCCGATATTACTGCCCCGAACTCGTCTCCGATTTTATCCTACTTCCGGTCAGATTGGGTCGAGAAGTCTGACGATGCCGCGAGAACGACGCTAGGAGCTTTGTTTATTTAACAAAGATGAAATCGGTGCTCGGAATGGTTCCCTGGGCCTCGATCGGACATTCCCGGTATTACTGCCCCCAATTCGTCTCCGATTTTATCTTACTTCCGGTCAGAATGGATGAGGAAGTCTGACGATGCCGCGAGAACGGCGGTAGGAGCTTTGTTTATTTAACAAAGATAAAATCGGTGCTCGGAATGGTTCTCGCAGCCTCGATCGGATATTCCCGATATTACAGCTCCGAATTCGTCTCCGATTTTATCCTACTTCCGGTCAGATTGGGTCGAGAAGTCTGACGATGCGGCGAGAACGACGCTAGGAACTTTGGTTATTTAACAAAGATAAAATCGGTGTTCGGAATGGTTCCCGGGGACTCGATCGGACATTCCTGATATTACTGCCCCGAATTCGTCTCCGATTTTATCTTACTTCCGGCCAGATAGGGTCGAGAAGTCTGACGATGCCGCGAGATCGACGCTAGGAGCTTTGTTTATTTAACAAAGATAAAATCAGTGCTCGGAATGGTTCCCGAGGGCTCGATCGGACATTCTCGATATTACTGCCCCGAATTCGTCTCTGATTTTATCATACTTCCGGTCAGAATGGATAAGGAAGTGTGACGATGCCGGGAGAACGACGCTAGGAAATTTGTTTTTTTAACAAAGATAAAATCGGTGCTCGGAATGGTTCCCGAGGGCTCGATCGGACATTCTCGATATTACTGCCCCGAATTCGTCTCCGATTTTATCCTACTTCCGGTCAGATTGGGTCGAGAAGTCTGACGATGCCGCGAGAACGACGCTAGGAAATTTGTTTATTTAACAAAGATAAAATCGGTTCTCGGAATGGTTGCCGAGGGCTCGATCGGACATTCTCGACATTACTGCCCCGAATTCGTCTCCGATTTTATCCTACTTCCGGTCAGATTGTGTCCAGAAGTCTGAAGATACCGCGAGAATGACGGTGGGAGCTTTGTTTATTTAACAAAGATAAAATCGGTGCTCGGAATGGTTCCCTGGGCCTCGATCGGACATTCCCGATATTACTGCCCCCAATTCTCTCTGATTTAATCTTACTTCCGGTCAGAATGGATGAGAAATTCTGACGATGCCGCGAGAACGACGCTAGGAACTTTGTTTATTTAACAAAGATAAAATCGGTTCTCGGAATGGTTCCCGAGGGCTCCGTCGGACATTCTCGATATTACTGCCCCGAATTCGTCTCTGATTTTATCTTACTTCCGGTCAGAATGGATAAGGAAGTGTGACGATGCCGGGAGAACGACGGTAGGAGCTTTGTTTATTTAACAAAGAAAAAATCGGCGCTCGGAATGGATCTCGGAGCCTTGATCGGACATTCCCGACATTTCTGCCCCCAATTCGTCTCCGATTTTATCTTACTTCCGGTTAGAATGGATAAGGAAGTCTGACGATGCCGAGAGCACGACGGTGGGAGCTTTGTTTATTTAACAAAGATAAAATCGGCGCTCGGAATGGATCTCGGAGCCTTGATCGGACATTCCCGACATGACTGCCCCGAATTCGTTTCCGATTTTATACTACTTCCGGTCAGATTGGGTCGAGAAGTCTGACGATGCCGCGAGAACGACGCTAGGAACTTTGTTTATTTAACAAAGATAAAATCGGTTCTCGGAATGGTTCCCGAGGGCTCGATCGGACATTCTCGATATTACTGCCACGAATTCGTCTCTGATTTTATCTTACTTCCGGTCAGAATGGATAAGGAAGTGTGACGATGCCGCTAGAACGACGGTAGGAGCTTTGTTTATTTAACGAAGATAAAATCGGCGCTCGGAATGGATCTCGGAGCCTTGATCGGAAATTCCCGACATGACTGCCCCGAATTCGTTTCCGATTTTATCCTACTTCCGGGCAGATTGGGTCGAGAAGTCTGACGATGCCGCGAGAACGACGCTAGGAGCATTGTTTATTTAACAAAGATAAAATCGGTGCTCGGAATGGTTCCCTGGGCCTCGATCGGACATTCCCGATATTACTGCCCCCAATTCGTCTCCGATTTTATCCTACTTCCGGTCAGATTGGGTCGAGAAGTCTGACGATGCGGCGAGAACGACGCTAGGAACTTTGGTTATTTAACAAAGATAAAATCGGTGTTCGGAATGGTTCCCGGGGACTCGATCGGACATTCCTGATATTACTGCCCCGAATTCGTCTCCGATTTTATCTTACTTCCGGCCAGATAGGGTCGAGAAGTCTGACGATGCCGCGAGATCGACGCTAGGAGCTTTGTTTATTTAACAAAGATAAAATCAGTGCTCGGAATGGTTCCCGAGGGCTCGATCGGACATTCTCGATATTACTGCCCCGAATTCGTCTCTGATTTTATCATACTTCCGGTCAGAATGGATAAGGAAGTGTGACGATACCGCGAGAACGACGGTGGCAGCTTTGTTTATTTAACAAAGATAAAATCGGTGCTCGGAATGCTTCTCGGAGCCTCGATCGGACATTCCCGACATTACTGCCCCGAATTCGTCTCCGATTTTATCCTACTTCCGGTCAGATTGGGTCGAGAAGTCTGACGATGCCGCGAGAACGACGCTAGGAAATTTGTTTATTTAACAAAGATAAAATCGGTTCTCGGAATGGTTGCCGAGGGCTCGATCGGACATTCTCGACATTACTGCCCCGAATTCGTCTCCGATTTTATCCTACTTCCGGTCAGATTGTGTCCAGAAGTCTGAAGATACCGCGAGAATGACGGTGGGAGCTTTGTTTATTTAACAAAGATAAAATCGGTGCTCGGAATGGTTCCCTGGGCCTCGATCGGACATTCCCGATATTACTGCCCCCAATTCTCTCTGATTTAATCTTACTTCCGGTCAGAATGGATGAGAAATTCTGACGATGCCGCGAGAACGACGCTAGGAACTTTGTTTATTTAACAAAGATAAAATCGGTTCTCGGAATGGTTCCCGAGGGCTCCGTCGGACATTCTCGATATTACTGCCCCGAATTCGTCTCTGATTTTATCTTACTTCCGGTCAGAATGGATAAGGAAGTGTGACGATGCCGGGAGAACGACGGTAGGAGCTTTGTTTATTTAACAAAGATAAAATCGGCGCTCGGAATGGATCTCGGAGCCTTGATCGGACATTCCCGACATTTCTGCCCCGAATTCGTTTCCGATTTTATCCTACTTCCGGTCAGATTGGGTCGAGAAGTCTGACGATGCCGCGAGAACGACGCTAGGGGCTTTGTTTAGTTAACAAAGATAAAATTGGTGCTCGGAATGGTTCCCTGAGCCTCGATCGGACATTCCCGATATTACTGCCCCCAATTCGTCTCCGATTTTATCTTACTTCCGGTCAGAGTGGATGAGGAAGTCTGACGATGCCGCGAGAACGAGGGTAGGACCTTTGTTTATTTAACAAAGATAAAATCGGTGCTCGGAATGCTTCTCGGAGCCTCGATCGGACATTCCCGATATTACTGCCCCGAATTCGTCTCCGATTTTATCCTACTTCCGGTCAGATTGGGTCGAGAAGTCTGACGATGCCGCGAGAACGACGCTAGGAGCTTTGTTTATTTAACAAAGATAAAATCGGTGCTCGGAATGGTTCCGTGGGACTCGACCGGACATTCCCGATATTACTGCCCCGAATTCGTCTCCGATTTTATCCTACTTCCGGTTAGAATGGATAAGGAAGTCTGACGATGCCGAGAGCGCGACGGTGGGAGCTTTGTTTATTTAACAAAGATAAAATCGGCGCTCGGAATGGTTCCCGGGGGCTCGATCGAATATTCCCGATATTACTGCGCCGCATTCGTCTCCGATTTTATCCTACTTCCGGTCAGATTGGGTCGAGAAGTCTGACGATGCCGCGAGAACGACGCTAGGAGCTTTGTTTATTTATCAAAGATGAAATCGGTGCTCGGAATGGTTCCCGGGGCCTCGATCGGACTTTTCCGATATGACTGCCCCCAATTCGTCTCCGATTTTATCTTACTTCCGGTTAGAATGGATAAGGAAGTCTGACGATGCCGAGAGCACGACGGTGGGAGCTTTGTTTATTTAACAAAGATAAAATCGGCGCTCGGAATGGATCTCGGAGCCTTGATCGGACATTCCCGACATGACTGCCCCGAATTCGTTTCCGATTTTATACTACTTCCGGTCAGATTGGGTCGAGAAGTCTGACGATGCCGCGAGAACGACGCTAGGAACTTTGTTTATTTAACAAAGATAAAATCGGTTCTCGGATTGGTTCCCGAGGGCTCGATCGGACATTCTCGATATTACTGCCACGAATTCGTCTCTGATTTTATCTTACTTCCGGTCAGAATGGATAAGGAAGTGTGACGATGCCGCTAGAACGACGGTAGGAGCTTTGTTTATTTAACAAAGATAAAATCGGCGCTCGGAATGGATCTCGGAGCCTTGATCGGAAATTCCCGACATGACTGCCCCGAATTCGTTTCCGATTTTATCCTACTTCCGGGCAGATTGGGTCGAGAAGTCTGACGATGCCGCGAGAACGACGCTAGGAGCATTGTTTATTTAACAAAGATAAAATCGGTGCTCGGAATGGTTCCCTGGGCCTCGATCGGACATTCCCGATATTACTGCCCCCAATTCGTCTCCGATTTTATCCTACTTCCGGTCAGATTGGGTCGAGAAGTCTGACGATGCCGCGAGAACGACTCTAGGAACTTTGTTTATTTAACAAAGATAAAATCGTTGTTCGGAATGGTTCCCGGGGGCTCGATCGCACATTCCCGACATTACTGCGCCGAATTCGTCTCCGATTTTATCCTACTTCCGGTCAGATTGGGTCGAGAAGTCTGACGATGCCGCGAGAACAACGCTAGGAACTTTGTTTATTTAACAAAGATAAAATCGGTGTTCGGAATCGTTCCCGGAGACTCGATCGGACATTCCCGATATTACTGCCCCGAATTCGTCTCCGATTTTATCTTACTTCCGGCCAGATTGGGTCGAGAAGTCTTACGATGCCGCGAGAACGACGCTAGGAACTTTGATTATTTAACAAAGATAAAATCGGTGCTCGGAATGGTGCCCGAGCGCTCGATCGGACATTCTCGATATTACTGCCCCGAATTCGTCTCCGAATTTATCCTACTTCCGGTCAGATTGGGTCGAGAAGTCTGACGATGCCGCGAGAACGACGCTAGGAGCTTTGTTTATTTAACAAAGATAAAATCGGTGCTCGGAATGGTTCCCTGGGACTCGATCGGACATTCCCGATATTACTGCCCCCAATTCGTCTCCGATTTTATCTTACTTCCGGTCAGAATGGATGAGGAAGTCTGACGATGCCGCGAGAACGAGGGTAGGAGCTTTGTTTATTTAACAAAGATAAAATCGGTGCTCGGAATGGTTCTCGGAGCCTCGATCGGACATTCCCGATATTACTGCCCCGAATTCGTCTAAATACAGCCTTGGCCAAAAGTATTAGGCACTCTGCAAATTTTCTATCTGGACAAAAAATCGAATATATCGGCGGACGAAAATCGTGCACCAACTTACGAAACGCGGTTTTAAAGAGGACAAAGCAAGCTTCATATTGTTTTTTATTTTGTATTTTGGAAAAACTGTTGTACCCGGCACGTTATTTTGAAAATGCCGATTTTTCACGACTTTTGTGCTTTTCATAATCGCGTGCAGTACTTTGAAGAAAAATGATCTTACCATCTAAGATTTTTTAAAAGACACTTTTAGCTTTAATTTCGTTGTTTAACACAATTTTTGCGATTTTGCGATGGACATTTTGTTATCATACGTATACATAAGCGCGCGGCTATTGATCAACGAATACAAAAAAAAACGAGGTTTGACATAACTGGACGCAGTTGCAACTTTCCGTGAACAATGATTGACACGAATTTTTCTGTTTTGACTGACTGTCATGACTGCCCCGAATTCGTTTCCGATTTTATCCTACTTCCGGTCAGATTGGGTCCAGAAGTCTGACGATACCGCGAGAATGACGGTGGGAGCGTTGTTTATTTAACAAAGATAAAATCGGTGCTCGGAATGGTTCCCTGGGCCTCGATCGGACATTCCCGATATGACTGCCCCCAATTCGTCTCCGATTTTATCTTACTTCCGGTTAGAATGGATAAGGAAGTCTGACGATGCCGCAAGAACGAGGGTAGGAGCTTTGTTTATTTAACAAAGATAAAATCGGTGCTCGGAATGGTTCTCGGAGTCTCGATCGGACATTCCCGATATTACTGCCCCGAATTCGTCTCCGATTTTATCCTACTTCCGTTCAGATTGGGTCGAGAAGTCTGACGATGCCGCGAGAACGACGCTAGGAACTTTGTTTATTTAACAAAGATAAAATCGGTGCTCGGAATGGTTCCCGAGGGCTCGATCGGACATTCTCGATATTACAGCCCCGAATTCGTCTCTGATTTTATCTTACTTCCGGTCAGAATGGATAAGGGAGTGTGACGATGTCGCGAGAACGACGGTAGGAGCTTTGTTTATTTAACAAAGATAAAATCGGCGCTCCGAATGGATCTCGGAGCCTTAATCGGACATTCCCGACATTACTGCCCCGAATTCGTTTCCGATTTTATCCGACTTCCGGTCAAATTGGGTCGAGAAGTCTGACGATGCCGCGAGAACGACGCTAGGAGCTTTGTTTATTTAACAAAGATAAAATCGGTGCTCGGAATGGTTCCCTGGGCCTCGATCGGACATTCCCGATATGACTGCCCCCAATTCGTCTCCGATTTTATCTTACTTCCGGTTAGAATGGATAAGGAAGTCTGACGATGCCAAGAGCACGACGGTGGGAGCTTTGTTTATTTAACAAAGATAAAACCGGCGCTCGGAATGGATCTCGGAGCCTTGATCGGACATTCCCGACATGACTCCCCAGAATTCGTTTCCGATTTTATCCTACTTCCGGTCAGATTGAGTCGAGAAGTCTGACGATGCCGCGAGAACGACACTAGGAGCTTTGTTTATTTAACAAAGGTAAAATCGGTGCTCGGAATGTTTCCCTGGGCCTCGATCGGACATTCCCGATATTACTGCCCCCAATTCGTCTCCTACTTTCTCCTACTCCCGGTCAGATTGGGTCGAGAAGTCTGACGATGCCGCGAGAACGACGCTAGGAACTTTGTTTATTTAACAAAGATAATAGCGGTGCTCGGAATAGGTCCCGAGGGCTCGATCGGACATTCTCGATATTACTGCCCCGTATTCGTCTCTGATTTTATCTTACTTCCGGTCAGAATGGATAAGGGAGTGTGACGATGCCGCGAGAACGACGGTAGGAGCTTTGTTTATTTAACAACGATAAAATCGGCGCTCGGAATGGATCTCGGAGCCTTGATCGGACATTCCCGACATTACTGCCCCGAATTCGTTTCCGATTTTATCCTACTTCCGGTCAAATTGGGTCGAGAAGTCTGACGATGCCGCGAGAACGACGCTAGGAGCTTTGTTTATTTAACAAAGATAAAATCGGTGCTCGGAATGGTTCCCTGGGCCTCGATCGGACATTCCCGATATTACTGCACCCAATTCGTCTCCGATTTTATCTTACTTCCGGTGAGAATGGATGAGGAAGTCTGACGATGCCGCGAGAACGAGGGTAGGAGCTTTGTTTCTTTAACAAAGATAAAATCGGTGCTCGGAATGGTTCTCGGAGCCTCGATCGGACATTCCCGATATTACTGCCCCGAATTCGTCTCCGATTTTATCCTACTTCCGGTCAGATTGGGTCGAGAAGTCTGACGATGCCGCGAGAACGACGCTAGGAACTTTGTTTATTTAACAAAGATAAAATCGGTGTTCGGAATGGTTCCCGGGGACTCGATCGGACATTCCCGATATTACTGCCCCGAATTCGTCTCCGATTTTATCCTACTTCCGGTCAGATTGGGTCGAGAAGTCTGACGATGCCGCGAGAACGACGCTAGGAACTTTGTTTATTTAACAAAGATAAAATCGGTGTTCGGAATGGTTCCCGGGGAATCGATTGGACATTCCCGATATTACTGCCCCGAATTCGTCTCCGATTTTATCTCACTTCCGGCCAGATTGGGTCGAGAAGTCTGACGATGCCGCGAGAACGACGCTAGGAACTTTGTTTACTTAACAAAGATAAAATCGGTGCTCGGAATGGTTCCCGAGGGCTCGATCGGACATTCTCGATATTACTGCCCCGAATTCGTCTCCGATTTTATCCTACTTCCGGTCAGATTGGGTCGAGAAGTCTGACGATCCCGCGAGAACGACGGTGGGAGCTTTGTTTATGTAAGAACGATAAAATCGGTGCTCGGAATGCTTCTCGGAGCCTCGATCGGACATTCCCGATAAGACTGCCCCCAATTCGTCTCCGATTTTATCTTACTTCCGGTTAGAATGGATAAGGAAGTCTGACGATGCCGAGAGCACGACGGTGGGAGCTTTGTTTATTTAACAAAGATAAAATCGGCGCTCGGAATGGATCTCGGAGCCTTGATCGGACATTCCCGACATTACTGCCCCGAATTCGTTTCCGATTTTATCCTACTTCCGGCCAGCTTGGGTCGAGAAGTCTGACGATGCCGCGAGAACGACGCTAGGAACTTTGCTTATTTAACAAAGATAAAATCGGTTCTCGGAATGGTTCCCGAGGGCTCGATCGGACATTCTCGATATTACTGCCCCGAATTCGTCTCTGATTTTATCTTACTTCCGGTCAGAATGCATAAGGAAGTGTGACGATGCCGAGAGAACGACGGTAGGAGCTTTGTTTATTTAACAAAGATAAAATCGGCACTCGGAATGGATCTCGGAGCCTTGATCGGACATTCCCGACATGACTGCCCCGAATTCATTTCCGATTTTATCCTACTTCCGGTCAGGTTGGGTCGAGAAGTCTGACGATGCCGCGAGAACGACGCTAGGAGCTTTGTTTATTTAACAAAGATAAAATCGGTGCTCGGAATGTTTCCCTGGGCCTCGATCGGACATTCCCGATATTACTGCCCCCAATTCGTCTCCTACTTTCTCCTACTTCCGGTCAGATTGGGTCGAGAAGTCTGACGATGCCGCGAGAACGACGCTAGGAGCTTTGTTTATTTAACAAAGATAAAATCGGTGCTCGGCACGGTTCTCGGAGCCTCGATCGGACATTCCCGATATTACTGCCCCGAATTCGTCTCCGATTTTATCCTACTTCCGGTCAGAATGGATAAGGAAGTCTGACGATGCCACGAGAACGACGCTAGGAGCTTTGTTTATTTAACAAAGATAAAATTGGTGCTCGGAAAGGTTCCCGATGGCTCGATCGGACATTCTCGATATTACTGCCCCCAATTCGTCTCCGATTTGATCTTACTTCCGGTCAGAATGGATGAGGAAGTCGGACGGTGCCGCGAGAACGACGGTAGGAGCTTTGTTTATTTAACAAAGATAAAATCGGTGCTCGGAATGGTTCTCGGAGCCTCAATTGGACATTCCCGATATTACTGCCCCGAATTCGTCTCCGGTTTTATCCTACTTCCGGTCAGATTGGGTCGAGAAGTCTGACGATGCCGCGAGAACGCCGATACGAAATTTGTTTATTTAACAAAGATAAAATCGGTTCTCGGAATGGTTCCCGAGGGCTCGATCGGACATTCTCGATATTACTGCCCCGAATTCGTCTCTGATTTTATCTTCCCTTCCGGTCAGAATGGATAAGGAAGTGTGACGATGCCGCGAGAACGACGGTAGGGGAATTGTTTATTTAACAAAGATGAAATCGGCGCTCGGAATGGATCTCGGAGCCTTGATCGGACATTCCCGACATTACTGCCCCGAATTCGTTTCCGATTTTATCCTACTTCCGGTCCGATTGGGTCGAGAAGTCTGACGATGCCGCGAGAACGACGCTAGGAGCTTTGTTTATTTATCAAAGATAAAATCTGTGCTCGGAATGGTTCCCTGGGCCTCGATCGGACATTCCCGATATTACTGCCCCCAATTCGTCTCCGACTGTATCTTACTTCCGGTCCGAATGGATGAGGAAGTCTGACGATGCCGCGAGAACGAGGGTAGGAGCTTTGTTTATTTATCAAAGATAAAATCGGTGCTCGGAATGGTTCTCGGAGCCTCGATCGGACATTCCCGATATTACTGCCCCGAATTCGTCTCCGATTTTATCCTACTTCCGGTCAGAATGGATGAGGAAGTCTGACGGTGCCGCGAGAACGAGGGTAGGAGCTTTGTTTACTTAACAAAGATAAAATCGGTGCTCGCAATGGTTCTCGGAGTCTCGATCGGACATTCCCGATATTACTGCCCCGAATTCGTCTCCGATTTTATCCTACTTCCGGTCAGATTGGGTCGAGAAGTCTGACGATGCCGCGAGAACGACGCTAGGAACTTTGTTTATTTAACAAAGATAAAATCGGTGCTCGGAATGGTTCCCGAGGGCTCGATCGGACATTCTCGATATTACTGCCCCCAATTCGTCTCCGATTTTATCTTGCTTCCGGTCAGAATGGATGAGGAAGTCTGACGATGCCGCGAGAACGAGGGTAGGAGCTTTGTTTATTTAACAAAGATAAAATCGGTGCTCGGAATGGTTCTCGGAGCCTCGATCGGACATTCCCGATATTACTGCCCCGAATTCGTCTCCGATTTTATCCTACTTCCGGTCAGATTGGGTCGAGAAGTCTGACGATGCCGCGAGAACGACTCTAGGATCTTTGTTTATATAACAAAGATAAAATCGTTGTTCGGAATGGTTCCCGGGGGCTCGATCGCACATTCCCGATATTACTGCGCCGAATTCGGCTCCGATTTTATCCTACTTCCAGTCAGATTGGGTCGAGAAGCCTGACGATGCCGCGAGAACGACGCTAGGAATTTTGTTGATTTAACAAAGATAAAATCGGTGTTCGGAATGGTTCCCGGGGGCTCGATCGTACATTCCCGATATTCCTGCGCCGAATTCGTCTCCGATTTCATCCTACTTCCGGTCAGATTGGGTCGAGAAGTCGATAATACCGATATTACTGCCCCCAATTCGTCTCCGATTTTATCTTACTTTCGGTCAGAATGGATGAGGAAGTCTGACGATGCCGCGAGAACGAGGGTAGGAGCTTTGTTTATTTAACAAAGATAAAATCGGTGCTCGGAATGGTTCTCGGAGTCTCGATCGGACATTCCCGATATTACTGCCCCGAATTCGTCTCCGATTTTATCCTACTTCTGGTCAGATTGGCTCGAGAAGTCTGACGATGCCGCGAGAACGACGCTAGGAACTTTGTTTATTTAACAAAGATAAAATCGGTGCTCGGAATGGTTCCCGAGGGCTCGATCGGACATTCTCGATATTACTGCCCCCAATTCGTCTCCGATTTTATCTTACTTCCGGTCAGAATGGATGAGGAAGTCTGACGATGCCGCGAGAACGAGGGTAGGAGCTTTGATTATTTAACAAAGATAAAATCGGTGCTCGGAATGGTTCTTGGAGTCTCGATCGGACATTCCCGATATTACTGCCCCGAATTCGTCTCCGATTTTATCCTACTTCCGGTCAGATTGCGTCGAGAAGTCTGACGATGCCGCGAGAACGAGGCTATGAACTTTGTTTATTTAACAAAGATAAAATCGGTGCTCGGAATAGTTCCCGAGGGCTCGATCGGACATTCTCGATATTACTGCCCCGAATTCGTCTCTGATTTTATCTTACTTCCGGTCAGAATGAATACGGGAGTGTGACGATGCCGCGAGAACGACGGTAGGATCTTTGTTTAGTTAACAATGATAAAATCGGCGCTCGGAATGGATCTCGGAGCCTTGATCGGACATTCCCGACATTACTGCCCCGAATTCGTTTCCGATTTTATCCTTCTTCCGGTCAAATTGGGTCAAGAAGTCTGACGATGCCGCGAGAACGACGCTAGGAGCTTTGTTTATTTAACAAAGATAAAATCGGTGCTCGGAATGGTTCCCTGGGCCTCGATCGGACATTCCCGATATTACTGCACCCAATTCGTCTCCGATTTTATCTTACTTCCGGTGAGAATGCATGAGGAAGTCCGACGATGCCGCGAGAACGAGGGTAGGAGCGTTATTTATTTAACAAAGATAACATCGGTGCTCGGAATGGTTCTCGGAGCCTCGATCGGACATTCCCGATATTACTGCCCCGAATTCGTCTCCGATTTTATCCTACTTCCGGTCAGATTGGGTCGAGAATTCTGACGATGCCGCGAGAACGACTCTAGGATCTTTGTTTATTTAACAAAGATAAAATCGTTGTTCGTAATGGTTCCCGGGGGCTCGATCGCACATTCCCGATATTACTGCGCCGAATTCGTCTCCGATTTTATCCTACTTCCGGTCAGATTGGGTCGAGAAGTCTGACGATGCCGCGAGAACGACGCTAGGAACTTTGTTTATTTAACAAAGATAAAATCGGTGTTCGGAATGGTTCCCGGGGACTCGATCGGACATTCCTGATATTACTGCCCCGAATTCGTCTCCGATTTTATCTTACTTCCGGCCAGATTGGGTCGAGAAGTCTGACGATGGCGCGAGAACGACGCTAGGAACTTTGCTTATTTAACAAAGATAAAATCGGTCCTCGGAATGGTTCCAGAGGGCTCGATCGGACATTCTCGATAATACTGCCCCGAATTCGTCTCCGATTTTATCCGACTTCCGGTCAGATTGGGTCGAGAAGTCTGACGATGCCGCGAGAACGACTCTAGGATCTTTGTTTATTTAACAAAGATAAAATCGTTGTTCGGAATGGTTCCCGGGGGCTCGATCGCACATTCCCGATATTACTGCGCCGAATTCGTCTCCGATTTTATCCTACTTCCGGTCAGATTGGGTCGAGAAGTCTGACGATGCCGCGAGAACGACGGTGGGAGCTTTGTTTATTTAACAAAGATAAAATCGGTGCTCGGAATGCTTCTCGGAGCCTCGATCGGACATTCCCGATATTACTGCCCCGATTTCGTCTCCCATTTTATCCTACTTCCGGTCAGCTTGGGTCGAGAAGTCTGACGATGCCGCGAGAACGACGCTAGGAACTTTGTTTATTTAACAAAGATAAAATCGGTTCTCGGAATGGTTGCCGAGGGCTCGATCGGACATTCTCGATATTACTGCCCCGAATTCGTCTCTGATTTTATCATACTTCCGGTCAGAATGGATAAGGAAGTGTGACGATGCCGCGAGAACGACGGTAGGAGCTGTGTTTATTTAACAAAGATAAAATCGGCGCTCGGAATGGATCTCGGAGCCTTGATCGGACATTCTCGACATTACTGCCCCGAATTCGTTTCCGATTTTATCCTACTTCCGGTCAGATTGGGTCGAGAAGTCTGACGATGCCGCGAGAACGACGCTAGGAACTTTGTTTATTTAACAAAGATGAAATCGGTGCTCGGAATGGTTCCCGAGGGCTCGATCGGACATTCTCGACAATACTGCCCCGAATTCGTCTCCGATTTTATCCTACTTCAGGTCAGATTGGGTCCAGAAGTCTGACGATACCGCGAGAATGACGGTGGGAGCTTTGTTTATTTAACAAAGATAAAATCGGTGCTCGGAATGGTTCCCTGGGCCTCGATCGGACATTCCCGATATGACTGCCCCCAATTCGTCTCCGATTTTATCTTACTTCCGGTTAGAATGGATAAGGAAGTCTGACGATGCCGAGAGCACGACGGTGGGAGCTTTGTTTATTTAACAAAGATAAAATCGGCGCTCGGAATGGTTCCCGGGGGCACGATCGGACAATCTCGATATTACTGCCCCGAATTCGTCACCGATTTTATCCTAATTTCGGTCAGATTGGGTCGAGAAGTCTGACGGTGCGGCGAGACCGACGCTAGGAGCTTTGTTTATTTAACAAAGATAAAATCGGTGCTCGGCACGGTTCTCGGAGCCTCGATCGGACATTCCCGATATTACTGCGCCGAATTCGTCTCCGATTTTATCCTACTTCCGGTCAGATTGGGTCGAGAAGTCTGACGATGCCGCGAGAACGACGCTAGGAACTTTGTTAATTTAACAAAGATAAAATCGGTGTTCGGAATGGTTCCCGGGGACTCGATCGGACATTCCCGATATTACTGCCCCGAATTCGTCTCCGATTTTATCCTACTTCCGGTCAGATTGCGTCCATAAGTCTGACGATACCGCGAGAATGACGGTGGGAGCTTTGTTTATTTAACAAAGATAAAATCGGTGCTCGGAATGGTTGCCTGGGCCTCGATCGGACATTCCCGATATGACTGCCCGCAATTCGTCTCCGATTTTATCTTACTTCCGGTTAGAATGGATAAGGAAGTCTGACGATGCCGAGAGCACGACGGTGGGAGCTTTGTTTATTTAACAAAGATAAAATCGGCGCTCGGAATGGATCTCGGAGCCTTGATCGGACATTCCCGACATTACTGCCCCGAATTCGTTTCCGATTTTATCCTACTTCCGGTCAGCTTGGGTCGAGAAGTCTGACGATGCCGCGAGAACGACGCTAGGAACTTTGCTTATTTAACAAAGATCAAATCGGTTCTCGGAATGGTTCCCGAGGGCTCGATCGGACATTCTCGATATTACTGCCCCGAATTCGTCTCTGATTTTATGTTACTTCCGGTCAGAATGGATAAGGAAGTGTGACGATGCCGCGAGAACGACGGTAGGAGCTTTGTTTATTTAACAAAGATAAAATCGGCTCTCGGAATGGATCTCGGAGCCTTGATCGGACATTCCCGACATGACTGCCCCGAATTCGTTTCCGATTTTATCCTACTTCCGGTCAGATTGGATCCAGAAGTCTGACGATGCCGCGAGAACGACGCTAGGAGCTTTGTTTATTTAACAAAGATAGAATCGGTGCTCGGAATGTTTCCCTGGGCCTCGATCGGACATTCTCGATATTACTGCCCCCAATTCGTCTCCTACTTTCTCCTACTTCCGGTCAGATTGGGTCGAGAAATCTGACGATGCCGCGAGAACGACGCTAGGAGCTTTGTTTATTTAACAAAGATAAAATCGGTGTTCGGAATGGTTCCCGGGGGCTCGATCGGACAATCTCGATATTACTGCCCCGAATTCGTCACCGATGTTATCCTAATTCCGGTCAGATTGGGTCTAGAAGTCTGACGATGCGGCGAGAACGACGCTAGGAGCTTTGTTTATTTAACAAAGATAAAATCGGTGCTCGGCACGGTTCTCGGAGCCTCGATCGGACAGTCCCGTTAGTACTGCCCCGAATTCATCTCCGATTTTATCCTACTTCCGGTCAGATTGGGTCGAGAAGTGTGACGATGCCGCGAGAACGACGCTAGGAACGTTGTTTATTTAACAAAGATAAAATCGGTGCTCGGAATGGTTCCCGAGGGCTCGATCGGACATTCTCGACATTACTGCCCTGAATTCGTCTCCGATTTTATCCTACTTCCGGTCAGATTGGGTCCAGAAGTCTGACGATACCGCGAGAATGACGGTGGGAGCTTTGTTTATTTAACAAAGATAAAATCGGTGCTCGGAATGGTTCCCTGGGCCTCGATCGGACATTCCCGATATGACTGCCCCCAATTCGTCTCCGATTTTATCTTACTTCTGGTTAGAATGGATAAGGAAGTCTGACGATGCCGAGAGCACGACGATGGGAGCTTTGTTTATTAAACAAAGATAAAATCGGCGCTCGGAATGGATCTCGGAGCCTTGATCGGACATTCTCGACATTACTGCCCCGAATTCGTTTTCGATTTTATCCTACTTCCGGTCAGCTTGGGTCGAGAAGTCTGACGATGCCGCGAGAACGACGCTAGGAACTTTGCTTATTTAACAAAGATAAAATCGGTTCTCGGAATGGTTCCCGAGGGCTCGATCGGACATTCTCGACATTACTGCCCTGAATTCGTCTCCGATTTTATCCTACTTCCGGTCAGATTGGGTCCAGAAGTCTGACGATACCGCGAGAATGACGGTGGGAGCTTTGTTTATTTAACAAAGATAAAATCGGTGCTCGGAATGGTTCCCTGGGCCTCGATCGGACATTCTCGATATTACTGCCCCGAATTCGTCTCTGATTTTATCTTACTTCCGGTCAGAATGGATAAGGAAGTGTGAGGATGCCGCGAGAACGACGGTAGGAGCTGTGTTTATTTAACAAAGATAAAATCGGCGCTCGGAATGGATCTCGGAGCCTTGATCGGACATTCCCGACATGACTGCCCCGAATTCGTTTCCGATTTTATCCTACTTCCGGTCAGATTGGATCGAGAAGTCTAACGATGCCGCGAGAACGACGCTAGGAGCTTTGTTTATTTAACAAAGATAAAATCGGTGCTCGGATTGTTTCCCTGGGCCTCGATCGGACATTCCCGATATCACTGCCCCGAATTCGTCTCCGATTTTATCCTACTTTCGGTCAGAATGGATAAGGAAGTCTGACGATGCCACGAGAACGACGCTAGGAGCTTTGTTTATTTAACAAAGATAATATCGGTGCTCGGAATGGTTCCCGAGGGCTCGATCGGACATTCTCGATATTACTGCCCCCAATTCGTCTCCGATTTTATCTTACTTCCGGTCAGAATGGATGAGGAAGTCTGACGATGCCGCGAGAACGACGGTAGGAGCTTTGTTTATTTAACAAAGATAAAATCGGTGCTCGGAATGGTTCTCGGAGCCTCGATTGGACATTCCCGATATTCCTGCCCCGAATTCGTCTCCGATTTTATCTTACTTCCGGTCAGATTGGGTCGAGAAGTCTGACGATGCCGCGAGAAAGACGCTAGGAGCTTTGTATATTTAACAAAGATAAAATCGGTGCTCGGAATGGTTCCCTGGGCCTCGATCAGACATTTTCGATATTACTGCCCCCAATTCGTCTCCGATTTTATCTTACTTCCAGTCAGAATGGATGAGGAAGTCTGACGATGCCGCGAGAACGAGGGTAGGAGCTTTGTTTATTTAACAAAGATAAAATTGGTGCTCAGAATGGTTCTCGGAGCCTCGATCGGCCATTCCCGATATTACTACCCCGAATTCGTCTAAATACAGCCTTGGCCAAAAGTATTAGGCACTCTGCAAATTTTCTATCTGGACAAAAAATCGAATATATCGGCGGAAGAAAATCGTACACCAACTTACGAAACGCGGTTTTAAAGAGGACAAAGCAACCTTCATTTTGTTTTTTATTTTGTATTTTGGAAAAAATGTTGTACCCGGCACGTTATTTTGAAAATGCCGATTTTTCACGACTTTTGTGCTTTTCAAAATCGCCTGCAGTACTTTGAAGAAAAATGATCTTACCATCTAAGATTTTTTAAAAGACACTTTTAGCTTTAATTTCGTTGTTTAACACTATTTTTGCGATTTTGCGATGGACATTTTGTTATCATACGTATACATAAGCGCGCGGCTATTGATCAACGAATACAAAAAAAAACGAGGTTCGACATAACTGGACGCAGTTGCAACTTTCCGTGAACAATGATTGACACGAATTTTTCTGTTTTGACTGACTGTCATGACTGCCCCGAATTCGTTTCCGATTTTATCCTACTTCCGGTCAGATTGGGTCGAGAAGTCTGAAGATGCCGCGAGAACGACGCTAGGAGCTTTGTTTATTTAACAAAGATACAATCGGTGCTCGAAATGTTTCCCTGGGCCTCGATCGGACATTCCCGATATTACTGCCCCCAATTCGTCTCCTACTTTCTCCTACTTCCGGTCAGATTGGGTCGAGCAGTCTGACGATGCCGCGAGAACGACGCTAGGAGCTTTGTTTATTTAACAAAGAGAAAATCAGTGCTCGGTATGGTTCCCGAGGGCTCGATCGGACATTCCCGATATTACTGCCCCCAATTCTTCTCCGATTTAATCTTACTTCCGGTCAGAATGGATGAGGAAGTCTGACGATGCCGCGAGAACGACGGTAGAAGCTTTGTTTATTTAACAAAGATAAAATCGGTGCTCGGAATGGTTCTCGGAGCCTCGATCGGACATTCCCGATATTAATGCCCCGAATTCGTCTCCGATTTTATCCTACTTCCGGTCAGATTGGGTCGAGAAGTCTGACGATGCCGCGAGAACGACGCTAGGAACTTTGTTTATTTAACAGAGATAAAATCGGTGCTCGGAATAGTTCCCGAGGGCTCGATCGGACATTCTCGATATTACTGCCCCGAATTCGTCTCTGATTTTATCTTACTTCCGGTCAGAATGGATAAGGGAGTGTGACGATGCCGCGAGAACGACGGTAGGAGCTTTGTTTATTTAACAAAGATAAAATCGGCGCTCGGAATGGATCTCGGAGCCTTGATCGGACATTCCCGACATTACTGCCCCGAATTCGTTTTCGATTTTATCCTACTTCCGGTCAGCTTGGGTCGAGAAGTCTGACGATGCCGCGAGAACGACGCTAGGAACTTTGCTTATTTAACAAAGATAAAATCGGTTCTCGGAATGGTTCCCGAGGGCTCGATCGGACATTCTCGATATTACTGCCCCGAATTCGTCTCAGATTTTATCTTACTTCCGGTCAGAATGGATAAGGAAGTGTGAGGATGCCGCGAGAACGACGGTAGGAGCTGTGTTTATTTAACAAAGATAAAATCGGCGCTCGGAATGGATCTCGGAGCCTTGATCGGACATTCCCGACATGACTGCCCCGAATTCGTTTCCGATTTTATCCTACTTCCGGTCAGATTGGATCGAGAAGTCTAACGATGCCGCGAGAACGACGCTAGGAGCTTTGTTTATTTAACAAAGATAACATCGGTGCTCGGAATGTTTCCCTGTGCCTCGATCGGTCATTCCCGATATCACTGCCCCGAATTCGTCTCCGATTTTATCCTACTTTCGGTGAGAATGGATAAGGAAGTCTGACGATGCCACGAGAACGACGCTAGGAGCTTTGTTTATTTAACAAAGATAATATCAGTGCTCGGAATGGTTCCCGAGGGCTCGATCGGACATTCTCGATATTACTGCCCCCAATTCGTCTCCGATTTTATCTTACTTCCGGTCAGAATGGATGAGGAAGTCTGACGATGCCGCGAGAACGACGGTAGGAGCTTTGTTTATTTAACAAAGATAAAATCGGTGCTCGGAATGGTTCTCGGAGCCTCGATTGGACATTCCCGATATTACTGCCCCGAATTCGTCTCCGATTTTATCCTACTTCCGGTCAGATTGGGTCGAGAAGTCTGACGATGCCGCGAGAAAGACGCTAGGAGCTTTGTATATTTAACAAAGATAAAATCGGTGCTCGGAATGGTTCCCTGGGCCTCGATCAGACATTTTCGATATTACTGCCCCCAATTCGTCTCCGATTTTATCTTACTTCCAGTCAGAATGGATGAGGAAGTCTGACGATGCCGCGAGAACGAGGGTAGGAGCTTTGTTTATTTTACAAAGATAAAATTGGTGCTCAGAATGGTTCTCGGAGCCTCGAACGGACATTGCCGATATTACTGCCCCGAATTCGTCTAAATACAGCCTTGGCCAAAAGTATTAGGCACTCTGCAAATTTTCTATCTGGACAAAAAATCGAATATATCGGCGGAAGAAAATCGTACACCAACTTACGAAACGCGGTTTTAAAGAGGACAAAGCAAGCTTCATTTTGTTTTTTATTTTGTATTTTGGAAAAAATGTTGTACCCGGCACGTTATTTTGAAAATGCCGATTTTTCACGACTTTTGTGCTTTTCAAAATCGCCTGCAGTACTTTGCAGAAAAATGATCTTAACATCTAAGATTTTTTAAAAGACTCTTTTAGCTTTAATTTCGTTGTTTAACACTAGTTTTGCGATTTTGCGATGGACATTTTGTTATCATACGTATACATAAGCGCGCGGCTATTGATCATCGAATACAAAAAAAAACGAGGTTCGACATAACTGGACGCAGTTGCAACTTTCCGTGAACAATGATTGACACGAATTTTTCTGTTTTGACTGACTGTCATGACTGCCCCGAATTCGTTTCCGATTTTATCCTACTTCCGGTCAGATTGGGTCGAGAAGTCTGAAGATGCCGCGAGAACGACGCTAGGAGCTTTGTTTATTTAACAAAGATACAATCGGTGCTCGAAATGTTTCCCTGGGCCTCGATCGGACATTCCCGATATTACTGCCCCCAATTCGTCTCCTACTTTCTCCTACTTCCGGTCAGATTGGGTCGAGCAGTCTGACGATGCCGCGAGAACGACGCTAGGAGCTTTGTTTATTTAACAAAGAGAAAATCAGTGCTCGGTATGGTTCCCGAGGGCTCGATCGGACATTCCCGATATTACTGCCCCCAATTCTTCTCCGATTTTATCTTACTTCCGGTCAGAATGGATGAGGAAGTCTGACGATGCCGCGAGAACGACGGTAGAAGCTTTGTTTATTTAACAAAGATAAAATCGGTGCTCGGAATGGTTCTCGGAGCCTCGATCGGACATTCCCGATATTAATGCCCCGAATTCGTCTCCGATTTTATCCTACTTCCGGTCAGATTGGGTCGAGAAGTCTGACGATGCCGCGAGAACGACGCTAGGAACTTTGTTTATTTAACAAAGATAAAATCGGTGCTCGGAATAGTTCCCGAGGGCTCGATCGGACATTCTCGATATTACTGCCCCGAATTCGTCTCTGATTTTATCTTACTTCCGGTCAGAATGGATAAGGGAGTGTGACGATGCCGCGAGAACGACGGTAGGAGCTTTGTTTATTTAACAAAGATAAAATCGGCGCTCGGAATGGATCTCGGAGCCTTGATCGGACATTCCCGACATTACTGCCCCGAATTCGTTTCCGATTTTATCCTACTACCGGTCAAATTGGGTCGAGAAGTCTGACGATGCCGCGAGAACGACGCTAGGAGCTTTGTTTATTTAACAAAGATAAAATCGGTGCTCGGAATGGTTCCCTGGGCCTCGATCGGACATTCCCGATATTACTGCACCCAATTCGTCTCCGATTTTATCTTACTTCCGGTGAGTATGGATGAGGAAGTCTGACGATGCCGCGAGAACGACGCTAGGAATTTTGTTTATTTAACAAAGATAAAATCGGTGCTCGGAATGGTTCCCGAGGGCTCGATCGGACATTCTCGACATTTCTGCCCCGAATTCGTCTCCGATTTTATCCTACTTCCGGTCAGATTGGGTCGAGAAGTCTGACGATACCGCGAGAATGACGGTGGGAGCTTTGTTTATTTAACAAAGATAAAATCGGTGCTCCGAATGGTTCCCTGGGCCTCGATCGGACATTCCCGATATGACTGCCCCCAATTCGTCTCCGATTTTATCTTACTTCCGGTTAGAATGGATAAGGAAGTCTGACGATGCCGAGAGCACGACGGTGGGAGCTTTGTTTATTTAACAAAGATAAAATCGGCGCTCGGAATGGATCTCGGAGCCTTGATCGGACATTCCCGACATTACTGCCCCGAATTCGTTTCCGATTTTATCCTACTTCCGGTCAGCTTGGGTCGAGAAGTCTGACGATGCCGCGAGAACGACGCTAGGAACTTTGCTTATTTAACAAAGATAAAATCGGTTCTCGGAATGGTTCCCGAGGGCTCGATCGGACATTCTCGATATTACTGCCCCGAATTCGTCTCTGATTTTATCTTACTTCCGGTCAGAATGCATAAGGAAGTGTGACGATGCCGCGAGAACGACGGTAGGAGCTTTGTTTATTTACCAAAGATAAAATCGGCGCTCGGAATGGATCTCGGAGCCTTGATCGGACATTCCCGACATGACTGCCCCGAATTCGTTTCCGATTTTATCCTACTTCCGGTCAGATTGGGTCGAGAAGTCTGACGATGCGGCGAGAACGACGCTAGGAGCTTTGTTTATTTAACAAAGATAAAATCGGTGCTCGGCACGGTTCTCGGAGCCTCGATCGGACATTCCCGATATTACTGCCCCGAATTCGTCTCCGATTTTATCCTATTTCCGGTCAGAATGGATAAGGAAGTCTGACGATGCCACGAGAACGACGCTAGGAGCTTTGTTTATTTAACAAAGATAATATCGGTGCTCGGAATGGTTCCCGAGGGCTCGATCGGACATTCTCGATATTACTGCCCCCAATTCGTCTCCGATTTTATCTTACTTCCGGTCAGAATGGATGAGGAAGTCTGACGATGCCGCGAGAACGACGGTAGGAGCTTTGTTTATGTAACAAAGATAAAATCGGTGCTCGGAATGGTTCTCGGAGCCTCGATTGGACATTCCCGATATTACTGCCCCGAATTCGTCTCCGATTTTATCCTACTTCCGGTCAGATTGGGTCGAGAAGTCTGACGATGCCGCGAGAACGACGATAGGAACTTTGTTTATTTAACAAAGATAAAATCGGTTCTCGGAATGGTTCCCGAGGGCTCGATCGGACATTCTCGATATTACTGCCCCGAATTCGTCTCTGATTTTATCTTACTTCCGGTCAGAATGGCTAAGGAAGTGTGACGATGACGCGAGAACGACGGTAGGAGCTTTGTTTATTTAACAAAGATAAAATCGGCGCTCGGAATGGATCTCGGAGCCTTGGTCGGACATTCCCGACATTACTGCCCCGAATTCGTTTCCTATTTTATCCTACTTCCGGTCAGATTGGGTCGAGAAGTCTGACGATGCCGCGAGAAAGACGCTAGGAGCTTTGTTTATTTAACAAAGATAAAATCGGTGCTCGGAATGGTTCCCTGGGCCTCGACTGGACATTCCCGATATTACTGCCCCCATTTCGTCTCCGATTTTATCTTACTTCGAGTCAGAATGGATGAGGAAGTCTGACGATGCCGCGAGAACGAGGGTAGGAGCTTTGTTTATTTAACAAAGATAAAATCGGGGCTCGGAATGGTTCTCGGAGCCTCGATCGGACATTCCCGATATTACTACCCCGAATTCGTCTAAAAACAGCCTTGGCCAAAAGTATTAGGCACTCTGCAAATTTTCTATCTGGACAAAAAATAGAATATATCGGCGGAAGAAAATCGTTCACCAACTTACGAAACGCGGTTTTAAAGAGGACAAAGCAAGCTTCATTTTGTTTTTTATTTTGTATTTTGGAAAAAATGTTGTACCCGGCACGTTATTTTGAAAATGCCGATTTTTCACGACTTTTGTGCTTTTAAAAATCGCTTGCAGTACTTTGAAGAAAAATGATCTTACCATCTAAGATTTTTTAAAAGACACTTTTAGCTTTAATTTCGTTGTTTAACACAATTTTTGCGATTTTGGGATGCACATTTTGTTATCATACGTATACATAAGCGCGCGGCTATTGATCAACGAATTCAAAAAAAAACGAGGTTTGACATAACTGGACGCAGTTGCAACTTTCCGTGAACAATGATTGACACGAATTTTTCTTTTTTGACTGACTGTCATGACTGCCCCGAATTCGTTTCCGATTTTATCCTACTTCCGGTCAGATTGGGTCGAGGATTCTGACGATGCCGCGAGAACGACGCTAGGAGCTTTGTTTATTTAACAAAGATACAATCGGTGCTCGGAATCTTTCCTTGGGCCTCGATCGGACATTCCCGATATTACTGCCCCCAATTCGTCTCCTACTTTCTCCTACTTCCGGTCAGATTGGGTCGAGAAGTCTGACGATGCCGCGAGAACGACGCTAGGAGCTTTGTTTATTTAACATAGAGAAAATCAGTGCTCGGAATGGTTCCCGAGGGCTCGATCGGACATTCCCGATATTACTGCCCCTAATTCTTCTCCGATTTTATCTTACTTCCGGTCAGAATGGATGAGGAAGTCTGACGATGCCGCGAGAACGACGGTAGGAGTTTTGTTTATTTAACAAAGATAAAATCGGTGCTCGGAATGGTTCTCGGAGCCTCGATCGGACATTCCCGATATTACTACCCCGAATTCGTCTCCGATTTTATCCTACTTCCGGTCAGATTGGGTCGAGAAGTCTGACGATGCGGCGAGAACGACGCTAGGAACTTTATTTATTTAACAAAGATAAAATCGGTGCTCGGAATAGTTCCCGAGGGCTTGAGCGGACATTCTCGATATTACTGCCCCGAATTCGTCTCGGATTTTATCTTACTTCCGGTCAGAATGGATAAGGGAGTGTGACGATGCCGCGAGAACGACGGTAGGAGCATTCTTTATTTAACAAAGATAAAATCGGCGCTCGGAATGGATCTCGGAGCCTTGATCGGACATTCCCGACATTACTGCCCCGAATTCGTCTCCGATTTTATCCTACTTCCGGTCAGATTGGGTCGAGAAGTCTGACGATGCCGCGAGAACGACTCTAGGAACTTTGTTTATTTAACAAAGATTAAATCGTTGTTCGGAATGGTTCCCGGGGGCTCGAACGCACATTCCCATATTACTGCGCCGAATTCGTCTCCAATTTTATCCTACTTCCGGTCAGATTGCGTCCATAAGTCTGACGATACCGCGAGAATGACGGTGGGAGCTTTGTTTATTTAACAAAGATAAAATCGGTGCTCGGAATGGTTGCCTGGGCCTCGATCGGACATTCCCGATATGACTGCCCCCAATTCGTCTCCGATTTTATCTTACTTCCGGTTAGAATGGATAAGGAATTCTGACGATGCCGAGAGAACGACGGTGGGAGCTTTGTTTATTTCACAAAGATAAAATCGGCGCTCGGAATGGATCTCGGAGCCTCGATCGGACATTCCCGACATAACTGCCCCGAATTCGTTTCCGATTTTATCCTACTTCCGGTCAGCTTGGGTCGAGAAGTCTGACGATGCCACGAGAACGACGCTAGGAACTTTGCTTATTTAACAAAGATAAAATCGGTTCTCGGAATGGTTCCCGAGGGCTCGATCGGACATTCTCGATATTACTGCCCCGAATTCGTCTTTGATTTTAGGTTACTTCCGGTCAGAATGGATAAGGAAGTGTGACGATGCCGCGAGAACGACGGTAGGAGCTTTGTTTATTTAACAAAGATAAAATCGGCGCTCGGAATGGATGTCGGAGCCTTGATCGGACATTCCCGACATGACTGCCCCGAATTCGTTTCCGATTTTATCCTACTTCCGGTCAGATTGGATCGAGAAGTCTGACGATGCCGCGAGAACGACGCTAGGAGCTTTGTTTATTTAACAAAGATAAAATCGGTGCTCGGAATGTTTCCCTGGGCCTCGATCGGACATTCTCGATATTACTGCCCCCAATTCGTCTCCTACTTTCTCCTACTTCCGGTCAGATTGGGTCGAGAAATCTGACGATGCCGCGAGAACGACGCTAGGAGCTTTGTTTATTTAACAAAGATGAAATCGGTGTTGGGAATGGTTCCCGGGGGCTCGATCGGACAATCTCGATATTACTGCCCCGAATTCGTCACCGATGTTATCCTAATTCCGGTCAGATTGGGTCTCGAAGTCTGACGATGCGGCGAGAACGACGCTAGGAGCTTTGTTTATTTAACAAAGATAAAATCGGTGCTCGGCACGGTTCTCGGAGCCTCGATCGGACAGTCCCGTTATTACTGCCCCGAATTCATCTCCGATTTTATCCTACTTCCGGTCAGATTGGGTCGAGAAGTGTGACGATGCCGCGAGAACGACGCTAGGAACTTTGTTTATTTAACAAAGATAAAATCGGCGCTCGGAATGGTTCCCGAGGGCTCGATCGGACATTCTCGACATTACTGCCCTGAATTCGTCTCCGATTTTATCCTACTTCCGGTCAGATTGGGTCCAGAAGTCTGACGATACCGCGAGAATGACGGTGGGAGCTTTGTTTATTTAACAAAGATAAAATCGGTGCTCGGAATGGTTCCCTGGGCCTCGATCGGACATTCCCGATATGACTGCCCCCAATTCGTCTCCGATTTTATCTTCCTTCTGGTTAGAATGGATAAGGAAGTCTGACGATGCCGAGAGCACGACGGTGGGAGCTTTGTTTATTTAACAAAGATAAAATCGGCGCTCGGAATGGATCTCGGAGCCTTGATCGGACATTCCCGACATTACTGCCCCGAATTCGTTTCCGATTTTATCCTACTTCCGGTCAGCTTAGGTCGAAAAGTCTGACGATGCCGCGAGAACGACGCTAGGAACTTTGCTTATTTAACAAAGATAAAATCGGTTCTCGGAATGGTTCCCGAGGGCTCGATCGGACATTCTCGATATTACTGCCCCGAATTCGTCTCTGAATTTATCTTACTTCCGGTCAGAATGGATGAGGAGGTGTGAGGATGCCGCGAGAACGACGGTAGGAGCTGTGTTTATTTAACAAAGATAAAATCGGCGCTCGGAATGGATCTCGGAGCCTTGATCGGACATTCCCGACATGACTGCCCCGAATTCGTTTCCGATTTTATCCTACTTCCGGTCAGATTGGATCGAGAAGTCTAACGATGCCGCGAGAACGACGCTAGGAGCTTTGTTTATTTAACAAAGATAAAATCGGTGCTCGGAACGTTTCCCTGGGCCTCGATCGGACATTCCCGATATTATTGCCCCCAATTCTTCTCCGATTTTATCTTACTTCCGGTCAGAATGGATGAGGAAGTCTGACGATGCCGCGAGAACGACGGTAGGAGCTTTGTATATTTAACAAAGATAAAAGCGGTGCTCGGAATGGTTCTCGGAGCCTCGATCGGACATTCCCGATATTACTGCCCCGAATTCGTCTCCGATTTTATCCTACTTCCGGTCAGATTGGGTCGAGAAGTCTGACGATGCCGCGAGAACGACGCTAGGAACTTTGTTTATTTAACAAAGATAAAATCGGTGCTCGGAATGGTTCCCGAGGGCTCGATCGGACATTCTCGACATTACTGCCCCGAATTCGTTTCCGATTTTATCCTACTTCCGGTCAGATTGGGTCCAGAAGTCTGACGATACCGCGAGAATGACGGTGGGAGCTTTGTTTATTTAACAAAGATAAAATCGGTGCTTGGAATGGTTCCCCGGGCCTCGATCGGACATTCCCGATATGACTGGCCCCAATTCGTCTCCGATTTTATCTTACTTCCGGTTAGAATGGATAAGGAAGTCTGACGATGCCGAGAGCACGACGGTGGGAGCTTTGTTTATTTAACAAAGATAAAATCGGCGCTCGGAATGGATGCCGGAGCCTTGATCGGACATTCCCGACATGACTGCCCCGAATTCGTTTCCGATTTTATCCTACTTCCGGTCAGATTGGATCGAGAAGTCTGACGATGCCGCGAGAACGACGCTAGGAGCTTTGTTTATTTAACAAAGATAAAATCGGTGCTCGGAATGTTTCCCTGGGCCTCGATCGGACATTCTCGATATTACTGCCCCCAATTCGTCTCCTACTTTCTCCTACTTCCGGTCAGATTGGGTCGAGAAATCTGACGATGCCGCGAGAACGACGCTAGGAGCTTTGTTTATTTAACAAAGATGAAATCGGTGTTGGGAATGGTTCCCGAGGGCTCGATCGGACAATCTCGATATTACTGCCCCGAATTCGTCACCGATGTTATCCTAATTCCGGTCAGATTGGGTCTAGAAGTCTGACGATGCGGCGAGAACGACGCTAGGAGCTTTGTTTATTTAACAAAGATAAAATCGGTGCTCGGCACGGTTCTCGGAGCCTCGATCGGACAGTCCCGTTATTACTGCCCCGAATTCATCTCCGATTTTATCCTACTTCCGGTCAGATTGGGTCGAGAAGTGTGACGATGCCGCGAGAACGACGCTAGGAACTTTGTTTATTTAACAAAGATAAAATCGGTGCTCGGAATGGTTCCCGAGGGCTCGATCGGACATTCTCGACATTACTGCCCTGAATTCGTCTCCGATTTTATCCTACTTCCGGTCAGATTGGGTCCAGAAGTCTAACGATACCGCGAGAATGACGGTGGGAGCTTTGTTTATTTAACAAAGATAAAATCGGCGCTCGGAATGGATCTCGGAGCCTTGATCGGACATTCCCGACATTACTGCCCCGAATTCGTTTCCGATTTTATCCTACTTCCGGTCAGATTGGGTCGAGAAGTCTGACGATGCGGCGAGAACGACGCTAGGAGCTTTGTTTATTTAACAAAGATAAAATCGGTGCTCGGCACGGTTCTCGGAGCCTCGATCGGACATTCCCGATATTACTGCCCCGAATTCGTCTCCGATTTTATCCTATTTCCGGTCAGAATGGATAAGGAAGTCTGACGATGCCACGAGAACGACGCTAGGAGCTTTGTTTATTTAACAAAGATAATATCGGTGCTCGGAATGGTTCCCGAGGGCTCGATCGGACATTCTCGACATTACTGCCCTGAATTCGTCTCCGATTTTATCCTACTTCCGGTCAGATTGGGTCCAGAAGTCTGACGATGCCGCGAGAAAGACGCTAGGAGCTTTGTTTATTTAACAAAGATAAAATCGGTGCTCGGAATGGTTCCCTGGGCCTCGACTGGACATTCCCGATATTACTGCCCCCAATTCGTCTCCTACTTTCTCCTACTTCCGGTCAGATTGGGTCGAGAAGTCTGACGATGCCGCGAGAACGACGCTAGGAGCTTTGTTTATTTAACATAGAGAAAATCAGTGCTCGGAATGGTTCCCGAGGGCTCGATCGGACATTCCCGATATTACTGCCCCTAATTCTTCTCCGATTTTATCTTACTTCCGGTCAGAATGGATGAGGAAGTCTGACGATGCCGCGAGAACGACGGTAGGAGTTTTGTTTATTTAACAAAGATAAAATCGGTGCTCGGAATGGTTCTCGGAGCCTCGATCGGACATTCCCGATATTACTGCCCCGAATTCGTCTCCGATTTTATCCTACTTCCGGTCAGATTGGGTCGAGAAGTCTGACGATGCGGCGAGAACGACGCGAGGAACTTTGTTTATTTAACAAAGATAAAATCGGTGCTCGGAATAGTTCCCGAGGGCTTGATCGGACATTCTCGATATTACTGCCCCGAATTCGTCTCGGATTTTATCTTACTTCCGGTCAGAATGGATAAGGGAGTGTGACGATGCCGCGAGAACGACGGTAGGAGCATTGTTTATTTAACAAAGATAAAATCGGCGCTCGGAATGGATCTCGGAGCCTTGATCGGACATTCCCGACATTACTGCCCCGAATTCGTCTCCGATTTTATCCTACTTCCGGTCAGATTGGTTCGAGAAGTCTGACGATGCCGCGAGAACGACGCTAGGAACTTTGTTTATTTAACAAAGATAAAATCGGTGCTCGGAATGGTTCCCGAGGGCTCGATCGGACATTCTCGACATTACTGCCCCGAATTCGTTTCCGATTTTATCCTACTTCCGGTCAGATTGGGTCCAGAAGTCTGACGATACCGCGAGAATGACGGTGGGAGCTTTGTTTATTTAACAAAGATAAAATCGGTGCTTGGAATGGTTCCCCGGGCCTCGATCGGACATTCCCGATATGACTGGCCCCAATTCGTCTCCGATTTTATCTTACTTCCGGTTAGAATGGATAAGGAAGTCTGACGATGCCGAGAGCACGACGGTGGGAGCTTTGTTTATTTAACAAAGATAAAATCGGCGCTCGGAATGGATCTCGGAGCCTTGATCGGACATTCCCGACATTACTGCCCCGAATTCGTTTCCGATTTTATCCTACTTCCGGTCAGCTTGGGTCGAGAAGTCTGACGATGCCGCGAGAACGACGCTAGGAACTTTGCTTATTTAACAAAGATAAAATCGGTTCTCGGAATGGTTCCCGAGGGCTCGATCGGACATTCTCGATATTACTGCCCCGAATTCGTCTCTGATTTTAGGTTACTTCCGGTCAGACTGGATAAGGAAGTGTGACGATGCCGCGAGAACGACGGTAGGAGCTTTGTTTATTTAACAAAGATAAAATCGGCGCTCGGAATGGATGTCGGAGCCTTGATCGGACATTCCCGACATGACTGCCCCGAATTCGTTTCCGATTTTATCCTACTTCCGGTCAGATTGGATCGAGAAGTCTGACGATGCCGCGAGAACGACGCTAGGAGCTTTGTTTATTTAACAAAGATAAAATCGGTGCTCGGAATGTTTCCCTGGGCCTCGATCGGACATTCTCGATATTACTGCCCCCAATTCGTCTCCTACTTTCTCCTACTTCCGGTCAGATTGGGTCGAGAAATCTGACGATGCCGCGAGAACGACGCTAGGAGCTTTGTTTATTTAACAAAGATGAAATCGGTGTTGGGAATGGTTCCCGGGGGCTCGATCGGACAATCTCGATATTACTGCCCCGAATTCGTCACCGATGTTATCCTAATTCCGGTCAGATTGGGTCTAGAAGTCTGACGATGCGGCGAGACCGACGCTAGGAGCTTTGTTTATTTAACAAAGATAAAATCGGTGCTCGGCACGGTTCTCGGAGCCACGATCGGACAGTCCCGTTATTACTGCCCCGAATTCATCTCCGATTTTATCCTACTTCCGGTCAGATTGGGTCGAGAAGTGTGACGATGCCGCGAGAACGACGCTAGGAACTTTGTTTATTTAACAAAGATAAAATCGGTGCTCGGAATGGTTCCCGAGGGCTCGATCGGACATTCTCGACATTACTGCCCTGAATTCGTCTCCGATTTTATCCTACTTCCGGTCAGATTGGGTCCAGAAGTCTGACGATACCGCGAGAATGACGGTGGGAGC
Source organism: Ophion obscuratus (assembly GCA_964007375.1). Classification (NCBI taxonomy): domain Eukaryota; kingdom Metazoa; phylum Arthropoda; class Insecta; order Hymenoptera; family Ichneumonidae; genus Ophion; species Ophion obscuratus. The sequence continues at coordinate 4,358,912 of OZ023322.1, forward strand.
TTTGTTTATTTAACAAAGATAGAATCGGTGCTCGGAATGGTTCCCTGGGCCTCGATCGGACATTCCCGATATGACTGCCCCCAATTCGTCTCCGATTTTATCTTACTTCTGGTTAGAATGGATAAGGAAGTCTGACGATGCCGAGAGCACGACGGTGGGAGCTTTGTTTATTTAACAAAGATAAAATCGGCGCTCGGAATGGATCTCGGAGCCTTGATCGGACATTCCCGACATTACTGCCCCGAATTCGTTTCCGATTTTATCCTACTTCCGGTCAGCTTGGGTCGAGAAGTCCGACGATGCCGCGAGAACGACGCTAGGAACTTTGCTTATTTAACAAAGATAAAATCGGTTCTCGGAATGGTTCCCAAGGGCTCGATCGGACATTCTCGATATTACTGCCCCGAATTCGTCTCTGATTTTATCTTACTTCCGGTCAGAATGGATAAGGAAGTGTGAGGATGCCGCGAGAACGACGGTAGGAGCTGTGTTTATTTAACAAAGATAAAATCGGCGCTCGGAATGGATCTCGGAGCCTTGATCGGACATTCCCGACATGACTGCCCCGAATTCGTTTCCGATTTTATCCTACTTCCGGTCAGATTGGATCGAGAAGTCTAACGATGCCGCGAGAACGACGCTAGGAGCTTTGTTTATTTAACAAAGATAAAATCGGTGCTCGGAACGTTTCCCTGGGCCTCGATCGGACATTCCCGATATTACTGCCCCGAATTCGTCTCCGATTTTATCCTACTTTCGGTCAGAATGGATAAGGAAGTCTGACGATGCCACGAGAACGACGCTAGGAGCTTTGTTTATTTAACAAAGATAATATCGGTGCTCGGAATGGTTCCCGAGGGCTCGATCGGACATTCTCGATATTACTGCCCCCAATTCGTCTCCGATTTTATCTTACTTCCGGTCAGAATGGATGAGGAAGTCTGACGATGCCGCGAGAACGACGGTAGGAGCTTTGTTTATTTAACAAAGATAAAATCGGTGCTCGGAATGGTTCTCGGAGCCTCGATTGGACATTCCCGATATTACTGCCCCGAATTCGTCTTCGATTTTATCCTACTTCCGGTCAGATTGGGTCGAGAAGTCTGACGATGCCGCGAGAAAGACGCTAGGAGCTTTGTTTATTTAACAAAGATAAAATCGGTGCTCGGAATGGTTCCCTGGGCCTCGATCGGACATTTTCGATATTACTGCCCCCAATTCGTCTCCGATTTTATCTTACTTCCGGTCAGAATGGATGAGGAAGTCTGACGATGCCGCGAGAACGAGGGTAGGAGCTTTGTTTATTTAACAAAGATAAAATTGGTGCTCGGAATGGTTCTCGGAGCCTCGATCGGACATTCCCGATATTACTGCCCCGAATTCGTCTAAATACAGCCTTGGCCAAAAGTATTAGGCACTCTGCAAATTTTCTATCTGGACAAAAAATCGAATATATCGGCGGAAGAAAATCGTACACCAACTTACGAAACGCGGTTTTAAAGAGGACAATGCAAGCTTCATTTTGTTTTTTATTTTGTATTTTGGAAAAAATGTTGTACCCGGCACGTTATTTTGAAAATGCCGATTTTTCACGACTTTTGTGCTTTTCAAAATCGCGTGCAGTACTTTGAAGAAAAATGATCTTACCATCTAAGATTTTTTAAAAGACACTTTTAGCTTTAATTTCGTTGTTTAACACCATTTTTGCGATTTTGCGATGGACATTTTGTTATCATACGTATACATAAGCGCGCGGCTATTGATCAACGAATACAAAAAAAAACGAGGTTCGACATAACTGGACGCAGTTGCAACTTTCCGTGAACAATGATTGACACGAATTTTTCTGTTTTGACTGACTGTCATGACTGCCCCGAATTCGTTTCCGATTTTATCCTACTTCCGGTCAGATTGGGTCGAGAAGTCTGAAGATGCCGCGAGAACGACGCTAGGAGCTTTGTTTATTTAACAAAGATACAATCGGTGCTCGAAATGTTTCCCTGGGCCTCGATCGGACATTCCCGATATTACTGCCCCAAATTCGTCTCCTACTTTCTCCTACTTCCGGTCAGATTGGGTCGAGCATTCTGACGATGCCGGGAGAACGACGCTAGGAGCTTTGTTTATTTAACAAAGAGAAAATCAGTGCTCGGTATGGTTCCCGAGGGCTCGATCGGACATTCCCGATATTACTGCCCCCAATTCTTCTCCGATTTTATCTTACTTCCGGTCAGAATGGATGAGGAAGTCTGACGATGCCGCGAGAACGACGGTAGAAGCTTTGTTTATTTAACAAAGATAAAATCGGTGCTCGGAATGGTTCTCGGAGCCTCGATCGGACATTCCCGATATTACTGCCCCGAATTCGTCTCCGATTTTATCCTACTTCCGGTCAGATTGGGTCGAGAAGTCTGACGATGCCGCGAGAACGACGCTAGGAACTTTGTTTATTTAACAAAGATAAAATCGGTGCTCGGAATAGTTCCCGAGGGCTCGATCGGACATTCTCGATATTACTGCCCCGAATTCGTCTCTGATTTTATCTTACTTCCGGTCATAATGGATAAGGGAGTGTGACGATGCCGCGAGAACGACGGTAGGAGCTTTGTTTATTTAACAAAGATAAAATCGGCGCTCGGAATGGATCTCGGAGCCTTGATCGGACATTCCCGACATTACTGCCCCGAATTCGTTTCCGATTTTATCCTCCTTCCGGTCAAATTGGGTCGAGAAGTCTGACGATGCCGCGAGAACGACGCTAGGAGCTTTGTTTATTTAACAAAGATAAAATCGGTGCTCGGAATGGTTCCCTGGGCCTCGATCGGACATTCCCGATATTACTGCACCCAATTCGTCTCCGATTTTTTCTTACTTCCGGTCAGAATGGATGAGGAAGTCTGACGATGCCGCGAGAACGAGGGTAGGAGCTTTGTTTATTTAACAAAGATAAAATCGGTGCTCGGAATGGTTTTCGGCGCCTCGATCGGACATTTCCGATATTACTGCCCCGAATTCGTCTCCGATTTTATCCTACTTCCGGTCAGCTTGGGTCGAGAAGTCTGACGATGCCGCGAGAACGACGCTAGATACTTTGTTTATTTAACAAAGATAAAATCGGTTCTCGGAATGGTTGCCGAGGGCTCGATCGGACATTCTCGATATTACTGCCCCGCATTCGTCTCTGATTTTATCTTACTTCCGGTCAGAATGGATAAGGAAGTGTGACGATGCCGCGAGAACGACGGTAGGAGCTGTGTTTATTTAACAAAGATAAAATCGGCGCTCGGAATGTATCTCGGAGCCTTGATCGGACATTCTCGACATTACTGCCCCGAATTCGTTTCCGATTTTATCCTACTTCCGGTCAGATTGGGTCGAGAAGTCTGACGATGCCGCGAGAACGACGCTAGGAGCTTTGTTTATTTAACCAAGATAAAATCAGTGCTCGGAATGGTTACCGAGGGCTCGATCGGACATTCCCGATATTATTGCCCCCAATTCTTCTCCGATTTTATCTTACTTCCGGTCAGAATGGATGAGGAAGTCTGACGATGCCGCGAGAACGACGGTAGGAGCTTTGTTTATTTAACAAAGATAAAAGCGGTGCTCGGAATGGTTCTCGGAGCCTCGATCGGACATTCCCGATATTACTGCCCCGAATTCGTCTCCGATTTTATCCTACTTCCGGTCAGATTGGGTCGAGAAGTCTGACGATGCCGCGAGAACGACGCTAGGAACTTTGTTTATTTAACAAAGATAAAATCGGTGCTCGGAATGGTTCCCGAGGGCTCGATCGGACATTCTCGACATTACTGCCCCGAATTCGTTTCCGATTTTATCCTACTTCCGGTCAGATTGGGTCCAGAAGTCTGACGATACCGCGAGAATGACGGTGGGAGCTTTGTTTATTTAACAAAGATAAAATCGGTGCTCGGAATGGTTCCCCGGGCCTCGATCGGACATTCCCGATATGACTGGCCCCAATTCGTCTCCGATTTTATCTTACTTCCGGTCAGAATGCATAAGGAAGTCTGACGATGCCGCGAGAACGACGGTAGGAGCTTTGTTTATTTAACAAAGATAAAATCGGCGCTCGGAATGGATCTCGGAGCCTTGATCGGACATTCCCGACATGACTGCCCCGAATTCGTATCCGATTTTATCCTACTTCCGGTCAGATTGGGTCGAGAAGTCTGACGATGCCGCGAGAACGACGCTAGGAGCTTTGTTTATTTAACAAAGATAAAATCGGTGCTCGGAATGGTTCCCGGTGGCTCGATCGGACAATCTCGATATTACTGCCCCGAATTCGTCACCGATTTTATCCTAATTCCGGTCAGATTGGGTCGAGACGTCTGTCGATGCGGCGAGAACGACGCTAGGAGCTTTGTTTATTTAACAAAGATAAAATCGGTCCTCGGCACGGTTCTCGGAGCCTCGATCGGACATTCCCGATATTACTGCCCTGAATTCGTCTCCGATTTTATCCTACTTCCGGTCAGATTGGATAAGGAAGTCTGACGATGCCACGAGAACGACGCTAGGAGCTTTGTTTATTTAACAAAGATAATATCGGTGCTCGGAATGGTTCCCGAGGGCTCGATCGGACATTCTCGATATTACTGCCCCCAATTCGTCTCCGATTTTATCTTACTTCCGGTCAGAATGGATGAGGAAGTCTGACGATGCCGCGAGAACGACGGTAGGAGCTTTGTTTATTTAACAAAGATAAAATCGGTGCTCGGAATGGTTCTCGGAGCCTCGATTGGACATTCCCGATATTACTGCCCCGAATTCGTCTCCGATTTTATCCTACTTCCGGTCAGATTGGGTCGAGAAGTCTGACGATGCCGCGAGCACGACGCTAGGAACTTTGTTTATTTAACAAAGATAAAATCGGTTCTCGGAATGGTTCCCGAGGGCTCGATCGGACATTCTCGATATTACTGCCCCGAATTCGTCTCTGATTTTATCTTACTTCCGGTCAGAATGGATAAGGAAGTGTGACGTTGCCGCGAGAACGACGGTAGGAGCTTTGTTTATTTAACAAAGATAAAATCGGTGCTCGGAATGGATCTCGGCGCCTTGATCGGACATTCCCGACATTACTGCCCCTAATTCGTTTCCGATTTTATCCTACTTCCGGTCAGATTGGGTCGAGAAGTCTGACGATGCCGCGAGAAAGACGCTAGGAGCTTTGTTTATTTAACACGGATAAAATCGGTGCTCGGAATGGTTCCCTGGGCCTCGATCGGACATTCCCGATATTACTGCCCCCAATTCGTCTCCGATTTTATCTTACTTCCAGTCAGAATGGATGAGGAAGTCTGACGATGCGGCGAGAACGAGGGTAGGAGCTTTGTTTATTTAACAAAGATAAAATCGGTGCTCGGAATGGTTCTCGGAGCCTCGATCGGACAATCTCGATATTACTGCCCCAATTCGTCACCGATTTTATCCTAATTCCGGTCAGATTGGGTCGAGAAGTCTGACGATGCGGCGAGAACGACGCTAGGAGCTTTGTTTATTTAACAAAGATAAACTCGGTGCTCGGCACGGTTCTCGGAGCCTCGATCGGACATTCCCGATATTACTGCCCCGAATTCGTCTCCGATTTTATCCTACTTCCGGTCAGAATGGATAAGAAAGTCTGACGATGCCACGAGAACGACGCTAGGAGCTTTGTTTATTTAACAAAGATAATATCGGTGCTCGGAATGCTTCCCGAGGGCTCGATCGGACATTCTCAATATTACTGCCCCCAATTCGGCTCCGATTTTATCTTACTTCCGGTCAGAATGGATGAGGAAGTCTGACGATGGCGCGAGAACGACGGTAGGAGCTTTGTTTATTTAACAAAGATAAAATCGGTGTTCGGAATGGTTCTCGGAGCCTCGATTGGACATTCCCGATATTACTGCCCCGAATTCGTCTCCGATTTTATCCTACTTCCGGTCAGATTGGGTCGAGAAGTCTGACGATGCCGCGAGAACGACGATATGAACTTTGTTTATTTAACAAAGATAAAATCGGTTCTCGGAATGGTTCCCGAGGGCTCGATCGGACATTCTCGATATTACTGCCCCGAATTCGTCTCTGATTTTATCTTACTTCCGGTCAGAATGGATAAGGAAGTGTGACGATGCCGCGAGAACGACGGTAGGAGCTTTGTTTATTTAACAAAGATAAAATCGGCGCTCGGAATAGATCTCGGAGCCTTGATCGGACATTCCCGACATTACTGCCCCGAATTCGTTTCCGATTTTATCCTACTTCCGGTCAGATTGCGTCGAGAAGTCTGACGATGCCGCGAGAAAGACGCTAGGAGCTTTGTTTATTTAACAAAGATAAAATCGGTGCTCGGAATGGTTCCCTGGGCCTCGATCGGACATTCCCGATATTACTGCCCCCAATTCGTCTCCGATTTTATCTTACTTCGAGTCAGAATGGATGAGGAAGTCTGACGATGCCGCGAGAACGAGGGTAGGAGCTTTGTTTATTTAACAAAGATAATATCGGTGCTCGGAATGGCTCCCGAGGGCTCGATCGGACATTCTCAATATTAGTGCCCCCAATTCGGCTCCGATTTTATCTTACTTCCGGTCAGAATGGATGAGGAAGTCTGACGATGCCGCGAGAACGACGGTAGGAGCTTTGTTTATTTAACAAAGATAAAATCGGTGTTCGGAATGGTTCTCGGAGCCTCGATTGGACATTCCCGATATTACTGCCCCGAATTCGTCTCCGATTTTATCCTACTTCCGGTCAGATTGGGTCGAGAAGTCTGACGATGCCGCGAGAACGACGATATGAACTTTGTTTATTTAACAAAGATAAAATCGGTTCTCGGAATGGTTCCCGAGGGCTCGATCGGACATTCTCGATATTACTGCCCCGAATTCGTCTCTGATTTTATCTTACTTCCGGTCAGAATGGATAAGGAAGTGTGACGATGCCGCGAGAACGACGGTAGGAGCTTTGTTTATTTAACAAAGATAAAATCGGCGCTCGGAATAGATCTCGGAGCCTTGATCGGACATTCCCGACATTACTGCCCCGAATTCGTTTCCGATTTTATCCTACTTCCGGTCAGATTGCGTCGAGAAGTCTGACGATGCCGCGAGAAAGACGCTAGGAGCTTTGTTTATTTAACAAAGATAAAATCGGTGCTCGGAATGGTTCCCTGGGCCTCGATCGGACATTCCCGATATTACTGCCCCCAATTCGTCTCCGATTTTATCTTACTTCGAGTCAGAATGGATGAGGAAGTCTGACGATGCCGCGAGAACGAGGGTAGGAGCTTTGTTTATTTAACAAAGATAAAATCGGTGCTCGGAATGGTTCTCGGAGCCTCGATCGGACATTCCCGATATTACTGCCCCGAATTCGTCTAAATACAGCCTTGGCCAAAAGTATTAGGCACTCTGCAAATTGTCTATCTGGACAAAAAATCGAATATATCGGCGGAAGAAAATCGTACACCAACTTACGAAACGCGGTTTTAAAGAGGACAAAGCAAGCTTCATTTTTTTTTTATTTTGTATTTTGGAAAAAATGTTGTACCCGGCACGTTATTTTGCAAATGCCGATTTTTCACGACTTTTGTGCTTTTCAAAATCGCGTGCAGTACTTTGAAGAAAAATGATCTTACCATCTAAGATTTTTTAAAAGACACTTTTAGCTTTAATTTCGTTGTTTAACACAATTTTTGCGATTTTGCGATGGACATTTTGTTATCATACGTATACATAAGCGCGCGGCTATTGATCAACGAATACAAAAAAAAAACGAGGTTTGACATAACTGGACGCACCCGTGCAGAAATTTTAAGGTGGATCCAGTTCGATTCGGATCAGGATCCCTTTTTCGCAATCGGAATCCAGTCCGACATCGGATCAGATCCCGAAGTGGAATGTAACGCTCGCAAATCGGATTCAGATCAGGATCCTGATCCGGATCTATTACGGACTCTAGGTGGAATCCTAATAGGAATTTCGGCTCGGATCCCGACTAGAATCCCGAATTCACGAACAAGATACAGTTCGATATCGAGACAGATTCCAGGCATAAATGTAAAAATCATCTCTCAATGATTTTTCCATTTATTAATGTGAACGTCATCTCTCGATGATTTTTCCATTTATTAATGTAAAAGTCATCTCTCGATGATTTTTCCATTTATTGCTGGAATCTGACTCGCCATGGAACTAAATCTTATTTGTCGAATGCAAGGATTTGTACAATTTTAACAGCTGATTTACCCACTTATCTCCGAAACATGTTCACTTACATTTTATATCCGGATACAACGATCCGAATTTAAAATGTAAGTGAACATGTTTCGGGGATAAATAAATGAGCTAATACCGATTAATAATGTTTATTACTGATTATTTTATTTAATAAAGGATTTATCAAAGGACGGGTAAAAACCGGTGTTACATGAAACTATGAAACCTTATTTTATTGAGATCATGACAAAATTATAATTGTAATATTTAATAAAAATACGAAAGATATTCTTGAATGCATAAAAATATATGTTTTTAAACTATTTTTTTCTTTTTTTAATTTTTGGCTTAGTTTCTTTTTGTAGCAGTTGGGAACGTTTTACTCGTTCCGCTTTCTTCGTCCGTCCCAATCTTTCGCATTGCAAATGGCACTTCCGGCACATTTCCACACTAAACTTTCATTGACCGGTGTGCCATCTGCCAAGGTGTGATAATTGACGAGCGCCACTGAAAGTTAATCACTCAATTACAGCGATAATACAATTGAATACAATATTACAATCGAATTGGCAATTATTAAAAGCAAAATTACACATTTTAAAAGAGTCATTACCTCTCACACAAGTCCCGAAATTTGTTGCTTTCAATAAAATTTTGTTCATGATTTTTTTTTGCGCCGTGAATCCCGTAGCCATCGTTCGTGAGAAAAACTTTCTCAATATTGTCGACAAACTTTTTGTCATATTGTTATTTCTATCCAGGAGCGTCTTTAGTGAAATAATCTGTAAAATATTCCAAGCGATGAAAATAAATACTGAGACGTCCCATTTTTTAAAATTCTACTATTCTACTATTCTATATATTTCATTAATAGCTTTATTGAAATATATTATATACTTCTTTAATAGCTAAAAATATACCATATACTTCTTCAATAGCTTTGTTGTTTTTTTTGACATCTCATAACTATTTTCAATATTAAAGCCGAGAAACTTACTAGGACTTCGTTCATTTCTGGATCCTCTTGGAGCTTCTGATCGAAGATTTGGAATTGCTGCAACGTCTCAAATGGCAAGTCGATTTTATATTTCTCCTGCAGTTGCTCCAGGGTATTTCTATGTGTAAAAACCGAGGAAGGTAGCTTCAGGGTTATGGCGTCATGCAGTGCATTAATTGCTGCTGTATTTGCTGCTAAATCTACGCTCAAGCGCTTTAATACTTTCAGTAGAAAGAGTGTGTCTGAAAAATTCAAATACCCATATTTTAGAAAAAAAAATTTTTAAGACGAAACAATCAATATCTTCGTATTCTGGAAGTTCGAATATACGCCACGTTAAATTTGAAAAATGACGGTGAACATATAATTGACTAATTAACGCTAAATTAGCTTTAAAAACGAACCTGGCGACAAATCGTTCGCTGCACTTTCAACTTCTTCATGATTGTCTCTAGTATCTCGTATATGCGAGGAAGTCCCTTTTTGCCCGTTGTTGTTATTTTTTTCACCTATCGTAAAAAAGTATGATTTTAGGGAATTAAAAACTGTTACACATGTCTTGCAAAATCGACAACCTATCGTTGACGACATTTGATTATAATCTCAATTTTGCGTACCCATTAACTATGTGGAATTTTGATTTTTTATACCGTGAATATATATATATATATATATAAGGGGCATTCAACGCTATTTCGCTCAGCCTTGACCCTGACAATTTTTGATTTTTTATAAAATAGTATGAGTAATAGCAAGGAGTATTTTCACAAATTTTGACATTTTTATCGCATGTATTTCAGAACTTACAATTTTTCGAAAAATCTGGATTTTAGAAAGTTCGGAAATGTTCCAGCGCCGATATCTCTTAAATTAATCAATATATCGAAAAATGTCTATAAATCGATTTTTTGTCATATTAGTTCAGACTTTCATAAAAAAAAAGGAAAAAATGTTGACATCATCGTTGTCAACATTTTTTCAGCGTGTAAGTTGAAAACTATTTTTTATAAGATGATTGCCATTTTTTTTTCATAAAATTCTCTAAAATAATATAATGAATTATATGAATTTTAACGCTAGTCCCATTGTAGGCCTATTTTTCTTTGTACTTAGAAGAAATCAATTTTTTTTACGAAAATTTCGAGTGTTTCGTATGAATTACTATTAATTTTTATTACTAATAATACTCGTAAGTAATAATGATTGTACTTATTTACAATTAGTAATTGTAAATGTGTGAAAAAAATTGAATTTATTGAAAGAAAAAAAAAATACGAGGAAAAATGGGCCCACAATGGGACTAGCGTTAAAATTCATATAATTTACCATATTATTTTAGAGAATTTTTTGAAAAAAAAAAAAAAAATGGCAATCATCTTTGAAAAAAATAGTTTCCAATTTACACGCTGAAAAAATGTTGACAACGATGATTAAATTTTTTTTTACTTTTTGTAATGAAAGTGTGAACTATTATTTAAAAAATCGATCTATGGACATTTTTCGATATATCGATTCATTTAAGAGATATCGGCGTTAGAACGTTTCCGAACTTTCTGAAATCCAGATTTTGCGAAAAATTGTAACTTCTGAAATACACGCGATAAACATTTAAAAATTTGTGAAAATACTCTTTCCATAGCATACTATTTTATTAAAAAAAATCAAAAAAATTAAAAATGGTTAGGATCACGGCCGAGCGAAATGGCGTGGAATGCCTCATACACACACACACACACACACACACACACACACAAACACACACACACACACACGCACGCACGCACGCACGCACGCACGCACGCACGCACGCACGCACGCACGCACGCACGCACGCACGCACGCACGCACGCACGCACGCACGCACGCACGCACGCACGCACGCACGCACGCACGCACGCACACACACACACACACACACACACACACACACACACACATGTACAGAAAAATAAATTACATAGTTAATGTTACTCAAAACTGAGATTATAATTAAATTGTATTTGTGTGTCGTCAACAATAAGTTCTTGATTTTGCAAAATATTTGTAATAGTTCTTAATTTCTAAATATATATTCAATTAATTCACCTACTACAATTTTTATCTACCACTATACCAGAATCATGCAATCAAATCACTTACCAATAGCTCCTGAAAGAGTTATGGATGTGTCACTTTCCCGAGGTTTACCCGACTGTTTCCTTCTTGATACTCGTACAGCTTCAGAGTCATCAGAAGTGTCATTAAAATCTGCTAGATTTTCTTGATTAGCTATGAGAATAGAAGTAAAAATGAAAATGAGCAAAATTATATTACTGTTTTTGTTTTTTACTTTTATAAATAAGTAAAGACAAAAAGTGATTTTTTTCGCTTTTTAACAAATACACTGAAAATCATGTAGAAAATTTGAAAGTCATGTAGTGCGATACGCGGAAAATATTCAAGTGTACATATGTATGTACCTTTTTTGTTTTTTCCATTGCCAGTCATTTTTTGTGCGGTTAGTTCCACATCATTATTGTTGCTGTCGGCTAGATCAGTACTGGCTGAAATAGATCATTAGAAAGTGAAAGACACAAAACTATGACTATATTTTGATAAGAATCTAGGAATAAAAAAACAGTGTGAATACAACATACTGTAATTCAAAACTGTTCATAATACAAAAAAAATTGTGTGTGTGTGTGTGTGTGCGCGCGCGTGTGTGTGTGTATGTGTGTGTGTGGGTGTGATGTGCGCGCGTGTGTGTGTGTGTGTACGTGCGTGTGTGCGTGTCCCGTGTACGCATGTGTGCGTGTGTGTGTGTGCGTATACCTAACTACACCTACACTATTTTTTAGTTTGATAAAATTAGGATAAAAAATAGCGATACGACTTATCACTATACTAAAACCATTCAATCAAATCACGTACCAATGGCTTCTGAAAAAGTTTCCCACGGGTCCTTTTCCAGAATTTGGCCCGTAATCGATTTTTTTTTCTTTGTTGCGGTTCGTTTCTTCCTTGATTCCTGTACAGGCTCCGACTCATTAGAAGAGTCGTCGTTGAAATTCAGATTCTCTTCAGAAGCTGTGAAAATAAACGAAAAAATTAAAATTAGCGACATTACATTTATGTTTTTTACTTCTATAAGGAAGCAAAAACAAAACCTTCAGTTTTTATTATAGCTTCTTAACGAACAGTTAAAGTCAAGTTTAAAAAAACTGAACCAAATTGAAATATTTTAAATCAATATTAAAAATCGTACATGAATAAAAGAAATCGTATCCTTACCTTTGTCTGTCCAACCGTCATCGAATTTTTCCGCGATTTCGAGTCGTTCTCGAAGAATCTTTTTCATTATACTGTGTGTAATTTTCTCTGCCTTCAACGCCCCGGCTATATCACAATCTGTCGTGTATCCATAGGAAGCGGTTTTTAATTTATTTAGCCTCGAGACAGCTTCCTTGTATGTATCTATAATAGAAATAACAAGTACAGAAAAAAATGACACACGAAAACAATTCTAGGATCTATAACAAATATAAATCTCTCACAATTCTTCTTGTCGAGCTTAGAGGGCATGCACTGGACTTGGCAAGTCTCCGCAGGATTGTTGAAAAGCATCTCTGCAGTGCTTCCAATAAGTAAACCTTTCTGTGAAGGAACTTTGTACTTTCGTAGTGAGGTTTACTTCAACAAAGTCCTTCGGAGACTCTTTCTCTGTTTCCTTGATTTTATGCAGATGAAAAACTCTTGTCGGTTAGGTTGTAAGGTACATAACATTTTAATATGCCGTATAACCTAACCTACAACAGTGCTTTATCTGCATAAAACTAAAGAAACAGAGAAAGAGTCTCCGCAGGACTTTCTTTGAGTAAGCCTCACTCATTCCGAACGTACAAAGTTCCTTCGCAGAATCGTTTGCTTATACAAAGCACTGCGGAAATGTTTTTTGACACCCCTGCGGAGACTTGCAAAGTCCAGTGCGACAACAAGAGTTCTCAGATATTCATGTGCGTGTAAAGTCTAGAATTTTTCTTAATACGTATTCGAAAAAAAACCTTTTCGAGAGATTCTCCATAATACCTTTTCTTAAAAGAGAGAGAGAGAGAGAGAGAGAGAGAGAGAGAGAGAGCGAAGGAGAATCTCCGAAGTACTTCGTTAAAGTAAACCGCACTATGAACATACAAAGTTCATTCGCAGTAAAATTATTCATAGAAAGTGTGGCAAACAAGCTTTTTGACAGACCTGCGAAGATGCGAAGCCCAGCGCATGGCGCAGTCTTCGCAGATTTGTCAAAAAGCATGTCCGCAGCACTTCATATAAGTAAAGCTTATTGTGAAGGAACTTTGTATGCTTGTAGCGAAGTTTTCTCAAAGTACTGCGGAAATTTTCTTTTTTACAAAAAATACTGCGAAAACACTTTCTCTCTCTCTCTCTCTCTCTCTCTCTTTCGCTCTTATAAAAAGTACTAAAGAGAATTCCTTGAAAAGGTTATTTTCACATATCGTCTAAGAAAAATGCCAGGTGGAAAAAATGTTTGAAAATGTATTCTTACCTGCACCACCTTTTATTTTTACATCCCACCACGGCCAATCATCGGGAGGAGAAGAATTTTTCGCCACCAAATCGTGAAGTCTTTTGCAAGATTTGACGTTGTACGGCGGCGGCGGATACTTCACGATACACTTCTTTTCATGCTTGTTGACAGAAAGCCATGACGTTGGGACGATATCGACGTCGGCGAGTCCTCCGGCTTCGGATTCGCAAAATTCGACCAGTTGACCCAAACAAACAACCCAAACAAACAAACCCAAACAAACTTTGTTCATGAATACGCCGGCAAATTTGTTCGAGAGGTCGGTTTGGGGACCGTATCAGCTTTTTTAATTTCCCGAGAAAGCTTTCGAAAGGAAAAGCACTGATTCGCATTAATGACGATCTCATATTTTTGGCATCATCCGCGAGATGGATGAGGTTATGCATATTCAAAACGCTTGCTTGAGATCCGTACAGTCGTGGTAGAAATGCAACGAATTTTCTAAGGTATACAGGGTGATTCAGTTCAGGTCGTGCATCCGGCAACTACCGATTCTGGACGATGTTTGGAACGAAGCTACTTAGCCGAATTTTTTAATTCGCAATAGCTTTTAAATGGGAAGCAATAGAATTCTGGAATTCTAGGCCAATCAGAATCGCCGTTACGTACACGTTGGGAGACGCCTCAGGGCCGGGTTATCAAGGCACCGATTCTAAACATTTGAAAAAGTGGCAGAGTTCAGACGCAATTTCGTATCGCGAACGCGAAAGTTCTTTTGTTCGAACCGAAGTTTGCTGTCCTTCTCTATCAAACGATGGAGCAACGAGTGATCGGCGTTTGTCACATGTGCAATGAATTATGCTGCGACGTCCAGTTCTTTCATTAAAACAATATTTTTATCCAAACATGCGTAGATTTTAGGTTCTCGGATAATTCGAATGGGATAAACAAGATAAACAAGATAAACAAGATAAACAAGATAAACAAGATAAACAAGATAAACAAGATAAACAAGATAAACAAGATTAACAAAGATAAAATCGGTGCTCGGAATGGTTCTCGAGGCCTCGAGCGAACATTCCCGATAATACTGCCCCAAATTCGTCTCCGATTTTATCTTGTTTCCGGTCAGAATGGGGCGAGAAGTCTAAAGATGCAGCGAGAACGACGATTGGAGCATTGTTTATTTAACAAAGATAAAAGCGGTGCTCGGAATAGTTTTTGGGGCCTCGATCGGAAATTCCCGATATTACTGCCCCGAAATAGTCTCTGATTTTATCTTACTTCCGGTCAGAATGGCTCGAGCATTCTGACCATGGTGCGAGAACGACGGTAGGGGCATTGTTTATTTAACAAAGATAAAATCGGTGCTCGGAATGGTTCTCGGGGCATCGAGCGAACATTCCCGATATTACTGCCCCGAATTCGTCTCCGATTTTATCTTACTTCCGGTCAGAATGGGGCGAGAAGTCTAAAGATGCAGCGAAAATGACGATTGGAGCATTGGTTATTTAACAAAGATAAAATCGGTGCTCGGAATGGTTCTCGGGGCCTCGAGCGAAGATTCCCGATATTACGGCCCCGAAATCGTCACCGATTTTATCTTACTTCCGGTCAGAATGGGTCGAGAAGTCTGACGATGCAGCGAGAACGACGGTCGGAGCATTGTTTATTTAACAAAGATAAAATCGGTGCTCGGAATGGTTCTCGGTGCCTCGAGCGAACATTCCCGATATTACTGCCCCGAAATCGTCTCCGATTTTATCTTACTTCCGGTCAGAATGGGTCGACAAGTCTGACGATGCTGCGAGAACGGCGGTAGGAGCATTGTTTATTTAACAAAGATAAAATCGGTGCTCGGAATGGTTCTCGGGGCCTCGAGCGAACATTCCCGATAATACTGCCCTAAATTCGTCTCCGATTTTATCTTACTTCCGGTGTGAATGGGTCGAGAAGTCTGACGATGCTGCGAGAACGACAGTAGGAAAATTGTTTATTTAACAAAGATAAAATCGGTGCTCGAAATGGTTCTCGGGGCCTCGAGCGAACATTCCCGATAAAACTGCCCCGAATTCGTCTCCGATTTTATCTTACTTCCGGTCAGAATGGGTCGAGAAGTCTGACGATGCAGCGAGAACGACGGTCGGAGCATTGTTTATTTGGCAAAGATAAAATCGGTGCTCGGAATGGTTCTCGGTGCCTCGAGCGAACATTCCCGATATTACTGCCCCGAAATCGTCTCCGATTTTATCTTACTTCCGGTCCGAATGGGTCGACAAGTCTGACGATGCTGCGAGAACGGCGGTAGGAGCATTGATTATTTAACAAAGATAAAATCGGTGCTCGGAATGGTTCTCGGGGCCTCGAGCGAACATTCCCGATAATACTGCCCCGAATTCGTCTCCGATTTTATCTTACTTACGGTCAGAATGGGTCGACAAGTCTGACGATGCTGCGAGAACGGCGGTAGGAGCATTGTCTATTTAACAAAGATAAAATCGGTGCTCGGAATAGTTCTCGGGGCCTCGAGCGAACGTTGCCGATAATACTGCCCCGAATTCGTCTCCGATTTTATCTTACTTCCGGTCAGAATGGGGCGAGAAGTCTAGAGATGTAGCGAAAACGACGGTAGGAAAATTGTTTATTTAACAAAGATAAAATTGGTGCTCGGAATGGTTCTCGGGGCCTCGAGCGAACATTCCCGATAATACTGCCCCGAATTCGTCTCCGATTTTATCTTACTTCCGGTCAGAATGGGGCGAGAAGTCTAAAGATGCAGCAAGAACGACGATTGGAGCATTGTTTATTTAACAAAGATAAAATCGGTGCTCCGAATGGTTCTCGGGGCCTCGAGCGAACATTCCCGATATTACGGCCCCGAAATCGTCACCGATTTTATCTTACTTCCGGTCAGAATGGGTCGAGAAGTCTGACGATGCAGCGAGAACGACGGTCGGAGCATTGTTTATTTAACAAAGATAAAATCGGTGCTCGGAATGGTTCTCGTTGCCTCGAGCGAACATTCCCGATAGTACTGCCCCGAAATCGTCTCCGATTTTATCTTACTTCCGGTCAGAATGGGTCGACAAGTCTGACGATGCTGCGAGAACGGCGGTAGGAGCAGTGTTTATTTAACAAAGATAAAATCGGTGCTCGGAATGGTTCTCGGGGCCTCGAGCGAACATTCCCGATAATACTGCCCTGAATTCGTCTCCGATTTTATCTTACTTCCGGTGTGAATGGGTCGAGAAGTCTGACGATGCTGCGAGAACGACAGTAGGAAAATTGTTTATTTAACAAAGATAAAATCGGTGCTCGGAATGGTTCTCGGGGCCTCGAGCGAACATTCCCGATAAAACTGCCCCGAATTCGTCTCCGATTTTATCTTACTTCCGGTCAGAATGGGTCGAGAAGTCTGACGATGCAGCGAGAACGACGGTTGGAGCATTGTTTATTTAGCAAAGATAAAATCGGTGCTCGGTGCCTCGAGCGAACATTCCCGATATTACTGCCCCGAAATCGTCTCCGATTTTATCTTACTTCCGGTCAGAATGGGTCGACAAGTCTGACGATGCTGCGAGAACGGCGATAGGAGCATTGTTTATTTAACAAAGATAAAATCGGTGCTCGGAATGGTTCTCGGGGCCTCGAGCGAACATTCCCGATATTACGGCCCCGAAATCGTCACCGATTTTATCTTACTTCCGGTCAGAATGGGTCGAGAAGTCTGACGATGCAGCGAGAACGACGGTCGGAGCATTGTTTATTTAACAAAGATAAAATCGGTGCTCGGAATGGTTCTCGTTGCCTCGAGCGAACATTCCCGATATTACGGCCCCGAAATCGTCACCGATTTTATCTTACTTCCGGTCAGAATGGGTCGAGAAGTCTGACGATGCAGCGAGAACGACGGTCGGAGCATTGTTTATTTAACAAAGATAAAATCGGTGCTCCGAATGGTTCTCGGGGCCTCGAGCGAACATTCCCGATATTACGGCCCCGAAATCGTCACCGATTTTATCTTACTTCCGGTCAGAATGGGTCGAGAAGTCTGACGATGCAGCGAGAACGACGGTTGGAGCATTGTTTATTTAACAAAGATAAAATCGGTGCTCGGAATGGTTCTCGGTGCCTCGAGCGAACATTCCCGAAATTACTGCCCCGAAATCGTCTCCGATTTTATCTTACTTCCGGTCAGAATGGGTCGACAAGTCTGACGATGCTGCGAGAACGGCGGTAGGAGCATTGTTTATTTATCAAAGATAAAATCGGTGCTCGGAATGGTTCTCGGGGCCTCGAGCGAACATTCCCGATAATACTGCCCTGAATTCGTCTCCGATTTTATCTTACTTCCGGTGTGAATGGGTCGAGAAGTCTGACGATGCTGCGAGAACGACAGTAGGAAAATTGTTTATTTAACAAAGATAAAATCGGTGCTCAGAATGGTTCTCGGGGCCTCGAGCGAACATTCCCGATAAAACTGCCCCGAATTCGTCTCCGATTTTATCTTACTTCCGGTCAGAATGGGTCGAGAAGTCTGACGATGCAGCGAGAACGACGGTTGGAGCATTGTTTATTTAGCAAAGATAAAATCGGTGCTCGGAATGGTTCTCGGTGCCTCGAGCGAACATTCCCGATATTACTGCCCCGAAATCGTCTCCGATTTTATCTTACTTCCGGTCAGAATGGGTCGACAAGTCTGACGATGCTGCGAGAACGGCGGTAGGAGCATTGTTTATTTAACAAAGATAAAATCGGTGCTCGGAATGGTTCTCGGGGCCTCGAGCGAACATTCCCGATAATACTGCCCCGAATTCGTCTCCGATTTTATCTTACTTCCGGTCAGAATGGGGCGAGAAGTCTAAAGATGCAGCAAGAACGACTATTGCAGCATTGTTTGTTCAACAATGATAAAATCGGTGCTCGGAATAGTTTTTGGAGCTTCGATCGGAAATTTCCGATATTACTGCTTGGTTCGCTTGGTTCGCTCGAGGCCCCGAGAACCATTCCGAGCACCGATTTTATCTTTGTTAAATAAACAATGCTCCAATCGTCGTTCTCGCTGCATCTTTAGACTTCTCGCCCCATTCTGACCGGAAGTAAGATAAAATCGGAGACGAATTCGGGGCAGTATTGTCGGGAATGTTCGCTCGAGGCCCCGAGACCCATTCCGACCACCGATTTTATATTTGTTAAATAAACAATGCTCCTACCGCCGTTCTCGCAGCATCGTCAGACTTGTCGACCCATTCTGACCGGAAGTAGGATAAAATCGGAGACGATTTCGGGGCAGTAATATCGGGAATGTTCGCTCGAGGCACCGAGAACCATTCCGAGCACCGACTTTATCTTTGTTAAATAAACAATGCTCCGACCGTCGTTCTCGCTGTATCGTCAGACTTCTCGACCCATTCTGACCGGAAGTAGGGTAAAATCGGTGACGATTTCGGGGCCGTAATATCGGGAATGTTCGCTCGAGGCCCCGAGAACCATTCCGAGCACCGATTTTATCTTTGTTAAATAAACAATGCTGCAATCGTCGTTCTTGCTGCATCTTTAGACTTCTCGCCCCATTCTGACCGGAAGTAAGATAAAATCGGAGACGAATTCGGGGCAGTATTATCGGGAATGTTCGCTGGAGGCCCCGAGAACCATTCCGAGCACCGATTTTATCTTTGTTAAATAAACAATTTTCCTACCGTCGTTCTCGCAGCATCGTCAGACTTCTCGCCCCATTCTGACCAGAAGTAAGATAAAATCGGAGACGAATTCGGGGCAGTATTATCGGGAACGTTCGCTCGAGGCCCCGAGAACCATTCCGAGCACCAATTTTATCTTTGTTAAATAAACAATGCTCCTACCGCCGTTCTCGCAGCATCGTCAGACTTGTCGACCCATTCTGACCGGAAGTAAGATAAAATCGGAGACGATTTCGGGGCAGTAATATCGGCAATGTTCGCTCGAGCCACCGAGAACCATTCCGAGCACCGATTTTATCTTTGTTAAATAAACTATGCTCCAATCGTCGTTCTCCCTGCATCTTTAGACTTCTCGCCCCATTCTGACGGGAAGTAAGATAAAATCGGAGACGAATTCGGGGCAGTTTTATCGGGAATGTTCGCTCGAGGCCCCGAGAACCATTCCGAGCACCGATTTTATCTTTGTTAAATAAACAATTTTCCTACTGTCGTTCTCGCAGCATCGTCAGACTTCTCGACCCATTCACACCGGAAGTAAGATAAAATCGGAGACGAATTCGGGGCAGTATTATCGGGAATGTTCGCTCGCGGCCCCGAGAACCATTCCGAGCACCGATTTTATCTTTGTTGAATAAACAATGCTCCTACCGCCGTTCTCGCAGCATCGTCAGACTTCTCGACCCATTCACACCGGAAGTAAGATAAAATCGGAGACGAATTCGGGGCAGTATTATCGGGAATGTTCGCTCGAGGCCCCGAGAACCATTCTGAGCACCGATTTTATCTTTGTTAAATAAACAATGCTCCTACCGCCGTTCTCGCAGCATCGTCAGACTTGTCGACCCATTCTGACCGGAAGTAAGATAAAATCGGAGACGATTTCGGGGCAGTAATATCGGGAATGTTCGCTCGAGGCACCGAGGACCATTCCGAGCACCGATTTTATCTTTGTTAAATAAACAATGCTCCGACCGTCGTTCTCGCTGCATCATCAGACTTCTCGACCCATTCTGACCGGAAGTAAGATAAAATCGGTGACGATTTCGGGGCCGAAATATCGGGAATGTTCGCTCGAGGCCCCGAGAACCATTCCGAGCACCGATTTTATCTTTGTTAAATAACCAATGCTCCAATCGTCGTTCTCGCTGCATCTTTTGACTTCTCGCCCCATTCTGACCGGAAGTAAGATAAAATCGGAGACCAATTCGGGGCAGTAATATCGGGAATGTTCGCTCGATGCCCCGAGAACCATTCCGAGCACCGATTTTATCTTTGTTAAATAAACAATGCCCCTACCGTCGTTCTCGCACCATGGTCAGAATGCTCGAGCCATTCTGACCGGAAGTAAGATAAAATCAGAGACTATTTCGGGGCAGTAATATCGGGAATTTCCGATCGAGGCCCCAAAAACTATTCCGAGCACCGCTTTTATCTTTGTTAAATAAACAATGCTCCAATCGTCGTTCTCGCTGCATCTTTAGACTTCTCGCCCCATTCTGACCGAAAGTAAGATAAAATCGGAGACGAATTCGGGGCAGTATTATCGGGAATGTTCGCTCGAGGCCCTGAGAACCATTCCGAGCACCGATTTTATCTTTTTTAATCTTGTTTATCTTGTTTATCTTGTTTATCTTGTTTATCCCATTCGAATTATCCGAGAACCTAAAATCTACGCATGTTTGGATAAAAATATTGTTTTAATGAAAGAACTGGACGTCGCAGCATAATTCATTGCACATGTGACAAACGCCGATCACTCGTTGCTCCATCGTTTGATAGAGAAGGACAGCAAACTTCGGTTCGAACAAAAGAACTTTCGCGTTCGCGATACGAAATTGCGTCTGAACTCTGCCACTTTTTCAAATGTTTAGAATCGGTGCCTTGATATCCCGGCACTGAGGCGTCTCCCAACGTGTACGTAACGGCGATTCTGATTGGCCTAGAATTCCAGAATTCTATTGCATCCCATTTAAAAGCTATTGCGAATTAAAAAATTCGGCTAAGTAGCTTCGTTCCAAACATCGTCCAGAATCGGTAGTTGTCGGATGCACGACCTGAACTGAATCACCCTGTATTCTAGCACGTGCGTTACATTTCTGGGCAAATTCTTCCGTGCATAATATTCGACAAGCTACATGGAGCAACAAAAAATGACGATACATGTTCGGTGGTAGCAAACCTTTAAATAAAATTGGGCCACTGTAGAGAAGGATGAAACGATATTCCGTTGCTTTATACTGTGCTGCATGTGAAATGTTTCTTATTTTTCTTTGAAATTCAGTGGGGATGTGCTGCCGTAGAACCTCTATCCGCCTTGATAACTCTCTTCTGCTCCTTGGACTCAGTCGGACTTTCAAGTTTCCGGTCAACCATTTTTCCACAAGGAGTCTCTTCATGACGCCACCGCAGCACAAATGCATGAAGTCAAGAACGAAAGATGTGACCATATTAATGGGGGGATCAATTGTGATCAACAATGTTCGTTCCACGTGATGCTCTTCATCTTCCATACGACGGAAACTTTCATCCGTTCTCTCTGAACAGAATATACCCAAATACACTGTCCGGCGATGCCTTCGAATCCCGTGGACAGTGCATCGTTCGCACGCACCGTATCCACCGTGTCCTTTAGTCATTTTCATAAACGATCGAGCTGGTGTATCACACACAAAACACTGTAAGTGTATTGTGTAGTTTATTTCATTGATGGTGATACCGTTCCTTGTTAGGCTATTTATTTCTGCCACGAAATCTCGCAAATACCAATTTGCGCAATATGGTTTTGTTTCACCACAGTATATTGCTACGACAAAAGGGTGATACAGGTCTGGATCAGTAAATACTCTGCAGAGGATTGGCCACATTTGCATTTTGCTGGATGAAAATATCGGTAACCCGTCGACATTGAATTGCAGGTAGATTCTTCCCTCTTTATGTAATTCTGGATTGACGCAGGTCTGCAGTCCATTTCCGATGCCAAAATATACATATTTACCAGCAAGTGCACCATTATTCCCTTCAACATCCAAAATGACATGTGGCGTTGATTCTGTTTTTAAAAATGTTTTAGAACTTTTTGGAAGACCTGGTATCAGCCGCACTCGCAAGATTTGGAGCAATTTATCAAGATGGGCGTGTCGAATATCACATGTTATAGCCCATTCACGTAGCTGCTCAATTTCTCTTGGACCATCCATCGATTCGTCGCTTTCTCGATTAGTGATATTAATATCCACATCTCGCTCACTTATATCAACAGCAGCTTCTGTGTTGTTAGGTTCTTCATCCCCATCGAAAACAGTTTCCAGGTTCTGAGGAGAAGCGTCCATTAATTCTCGAACATTTTCACAGACGTATCCATGTACATTAGGCGAACAAAGAGTAGTGGATTCTTCAGTTTCTTCAGTATTACCTGAATTATACATACATTTGTCAACAACCTGTATGAGCTTTAATTATAATTAATACAAATATTTACGACGACAATAAATTGCAGAACTTCATTTTACATGGATTTTTTTAAAACGATTAACACTTTAGAGTTTTTCCTCTTTCGATAATCGTTATATTCTATAAATCTTTACCTACCTCGTACAATTGAAACGGTTGCTTCAGTTTGACGTTGCAGTTCAAGCTGTATTTCCTTGCGTATTTGACGATGGCGACGTACACGTATTTTGCCTTGTTTGGCTATATTTTTTTTGTCCATGATAAATGGAACAGAGAGAAACACAAAAAAATGTTGCTAGAAAACTTTTAATCAAATACATCCGTTGCACAAAGTAAAAGCACGTATAAACACGGATCAAACTGGGTAAACAGATCCGCATCGCGCAGGTACCCCCGCAAGTCGCGACATCTACACATCACGCGAACTACATAGATGATTCAGATCCGAATCGAGTCGGACAACACAACCACAAGTGGCGCCAGTATTTCGAATTCTTGCCACCGCATCGCCGCCATGTGTACAGACTTGAAAGCGGCTGGATTCCAAAGCGGATACCCATTTTAGGGAATCCATATCATATTCTGGCCCGAATCGGATCAGAAATTAGGTGTCGCATCGTCGCAATGTATGCACAGTCGGAACGCGTCCGGATTCTCATGTGGATACCCCTTTTAGGGAATCCATATTACATCCTGACCGGAATCTGACATGAAACTGGGTATCCCTAAGAAATTTCTGCCCGGGCAGTTGCAACTTTCCGTGAACAATGATTGACACGAATTTTTCTGTTTTGACTGACTGTCATGACTGCCCCGAATTCGTTTCCGATTTTATCCTACTTCCGGTCAGATTGGGTCGAGAAGTCTGACGATGCCGCGAGAACGACGCTAGGAGCTTTGTTTATTTAACAAAGATACAATCGGTGCTCGGAATGTTTCCCTGGGCCTCGATCGGACATTCCCGATATTACTGCCCCCAATTCGTCTCCTACTTTCTCCGACTTCCGGTCAGATTGGGTCGAGAAGTCTGACGATGCCGCGAGAACGACGCTAGGAGCTTTGTTTATTTAACAAAGAGACAATCAGTGCTCGGAATGGTTCCCGAGGGCTCGATCGGACATTCCCGATATTACTGCCCCTAATTCTTCTCCGATTTTATCTTACTTCCGGTCAGAATGGATGAGGAAGTCTGACGATGCCGCGAGAACGACGGTAGGAGCTTTGTTTATTTAACAAAGATAAAATCGGTGCTCGGAATGGTTCTCGGAGCTTCGATCGGACATTCCCGATATTACTGCCCCGAATTCGTCTCCGATTTTATCCTACTTCCGGTCAGATTGGGTCGAGAAGTCTGACGATGCCGCGAGAACGACGCTAGGAACTTTGTTTATTTAACAAAGATAAAATCGGTGCTCGGAATAGTTCCCGAGGGCTCGATCGGACATTCTCGATCTTACTGCCCCGAATTCGTCTCTGATTTTATCTTACTTCCGGTCAGAATGGATAAGGGAGTGTGACGATGCCGCGAGAACGACGGTAGGAGCTTTGTTTATTTAACAAAGATAAAATCGGCGCTCGGAATGGATCTCGGAGCCTTGATCGGACATTCCCGACATTACTGCCCCGAATTCGTTTCCGATTTTATCCTACTTCCTGTCAAATTGGGTCGAGAAGTCTGACGATGCCGCGAGAACGACGCTAGGAGCTTTGTTTATTTAACAAAGATAAAATCGGTGCTCGGAATGGTTCCCTGGGCCTCGATCGGACATTCCCGATATTACTGCACCCAATTCGTCTCCGATTTTATCTTACTTCCGGTGAGAATGGATGAGGAAGTATGACGATGCCGCGAGAACGAGGGTAGGAGCTTTGTTTATTTAACAAAGATAAAATCGGTGCTCGGAATGGTTCTCGGAGCCTCGATCGGACATTCCCGATATTACTGCCCCGAATTCGTCTCCGATTTTATCCTACTTCCGGTCAGATTGTGTCGAGAAGTCTGACGATGCCGCGAGAACGACTCTAGGAACTTTGTTTATTTAACAAAGATAAAATCGTTGTTCGGAATGGTTCCCGGGGGCTCGATCGCACATTCCCATATTACTGCGCCGAATTCGTCTCCGATTTTATCCTACTTCCGGTCAGATTGGGTCGAGAAGTCTGACGATGCCGCGAGAACGACGCTAGGAACTTTGTTTATTTAACAAAGATAAAATCGGGGTTCGGAATGGTTCCCGAGGGCTCGATCGGACATTCTCGATATTACTGCTCCGAATTCGTCTCCGATTTTATCCTACTTCCGGTCAGATTGGGTCGAGAATTCTGACGATACCGCGAGAACGACGGTGGGAGCTTTGTTTATTTAACAAAGATAAAATCGGTGCTCGGAATGCTTCTCGGAGCCTCGATCGGACATTCCCGATATTACTGCCCCGAATTCGTCTCCGATTTTATCCTACTTCCGGTCAGATTGGGTCGAGAAGTCTGACGATGCCGCGAGAACGACTCTAGGAACTTTGTTTATTTAACAAAGATAAAATCGTTATTCGGAATGGTTCCCGGGGGCTCGATCGCACATTCCCATATTACTGCGCCGAATTCGTCTCCGATTTTATCCTACTTCCGGTCAGATTGGGTCGAGAAGTCTGACGATGCCGCGAGAACGACGCTAGGAACTTTGTTTATTTAACAAAGATAAAATCGGTGTTCGGAATGGTTCCCGAGGGCTCGAACGCACTTTCCCATATTACTGCGCCGAATTCGTCTCCGATTTTATCCTACTTCCGGTCAGATTGGGTCGAGAAGTCTGACGATGCCGCGATAACGACGCTAGGAGCTTTGTTTATTTAACAAAGATAAAATCGTTGTTCGGAATGGTTCCCGGGGGCTCAAACGCACTTTCCCATATTACTGCGCCGAATTCGTCTCCGATTTTATCCTACTTCCGGTCAGATTGGGTCGAGAAGTCTGACGATGCCGCGATAACGACGCTAGGAGCTTTGTTTATTTAACAAAGATAAAATCGGTGCTCGGAATGGTTCCCTGGGACTCGATCGGACATCCCGATATTACTGCCCCCAATTCGTCTCCGATTTTATCTTACTTCCGGTCAGAATGGATGAGGAAGTCTGACGATGCCGCGAGAACGAGGGTAGGAGCTTTGTTTATTTAACAAAGATAAAATCGGTGCTCGGAATGGTTCTCGGAGCCTCGATCGGACATTCCCGATATTACTGCCCCGAATTCGTCTCCGATTTTATCCTACTTCCGGTCAGATTGGGTCGAGAAGTCTGACGATGCCGCGAGAACGACGCTAGGAACTTTGCTTATTTAACAAAGATAAAATCGGTTCTCGGAATGGTTCCCGAGGGCTCGATCGGACATTCTCGATATTTCGCCCCGAATTCGTCTCTGATTTTATCTTAGTTCCGGTCAGAATGGATGAGGAAGTGTGACGATGCCGCGAGAACGACGGTAGGAGCTTTGTTTATTTAACAAAGATAAAATCGGCGCTCGGAATGGATCTCGGAGCCTTGATCGGACATTCCCGACTTGACTGCCCCGAATTCGTTTCCGATTTTATCCTACTTCCGGTTAGATTGGGTCGAGAAGTCTGACGATGCCGCGAGAACGACGCTAGGAGCTTTGTTTATTTTACAAAGATAAAATCGGTGCTCGGAATGTTTCCCTGGGCCTCGATCGGACATTCCCGATATTACTGCCCCCAATTCGTCTCCTACTTTCTCCTACTTCCGGTCAGATTGGGTCGAGAAGTCTGACGATGCCGCAAGAACGACGCTAGGAACTTTGTTTATTTAACAAAGATAAAATCGGTGCTCGGAATAGTTCCCGAGGGCTCGATCAGACATTCTCGATATTACTGCCCCGAATTCGTCTCTGATTTTATCTTACTTCCGGTCAGAATGGATAAGGGAGTGTGACGATGCCGCGAGAACGACGGTAGGAGCTTTGTTTATTTAACACAGATAAAATCGGCGCTCGGAATGGATCTCGGAGCCTTGATCGGACATTCCCGACATTACTGCCCCGAATTCGTTTCCGATTTTATCCTACTTCCGGTCAAATTGGGTCGAGAAGTCTGACTATGCCGCGAGAACGACGCTAGGAGCTTTGTTTATTTAACAAAGATAAAATCGGTGCTCGGAATGGTTCCCTGGGCCTCGATCGGATATTCCCGATATTACTGTACCCAATTCGTCTCCGATTTTATCTTACTTCCGGTGAGAATGCATGAGGAAGTCTGACGATGCCGCGAGAACGAGGGTAGGAGCTTTGTTTATTTAACAAAGATAAAATCGGTGCTCGGAATGGTTCTCGGAGCCTCGATCGGACATTCCCGATATTACTGCCCCGAATTCGTCTCCGATTTTATCCTGCTTCCGGTCAGATTGGGTCGAGAAGTCTGACGATGCCGCGAGAACGACTCTAGGAACTGTGTTTAATTAACAAAGATAAAATCGTTGTTCGGAATGTTTCCCGGGGGCTCGATCGCACATTCCCGATATTACTGTGCCGAATTCGTCTCCGATTTTATCCTACTTCCGGTCAGATTGGGTCGAGAAGTCTGACGATGCCGCGAGAACGACGCTAGGAACTTTGTTTATTTAACAAAGATAAAATCGGTGTTCGGAATGGTTCCCGGGGACTCGATCGGACATTCCCGATATTACTGCCCCAAATTCGTCTCCGATTTTATCTTACTTCCGGCCAGATTGGGTCGAGAAGTCTGACGATGCCGCGAGAACGACGCTAGGAAGTTTGGTTATTTAACAAAGATAAAATCGGTGCTCGGAATGGTTCCCGGAGCTCGATCGGACATTCTCGATATTACTGCCCCGAATTCGTCTCCGATTTTATCCTACTTCCGGTCAGATTGTGTCGAGAACTCTGACGATACCGCGAGAACGACGGTGGGAGCTTTGTTTATTTAACAAAGATAAAATCGGTGCTCGGAATGCTTCTCGGAGCCTCGATCGGACATTCCCGATATTACTGCCCCGAATTCATCTCCGATTTTATCCTACTTCCGGTCAGATTGGGTCGAGAAGTCTGACGATGCCGCGAGAACGACGCTACGAGCTTTGTTTATTTAACAAAGATAAAATCGGTGCACGGAATGGTTCCCTGGGACTCGATCGGACATTCCCGATATTACTGCCCCCAATTCGTCTCCGATTTTTTCTTACTTCCGGTCAGAGTGGATGAGGAAGTCTGACGATGCCGCGAGAACGAGGGTAGGAGCTTTGTTTATTTAACAAAGATAAAATCGGTGCTCGGAATGGTTCTCGGCGCCTCGATCGGACATTCCCGATATTACTGCCGCGAATTCGTCTCCGATTTTATCCTACTTCCGGTCAGCTTGGGTCGAGAAGTCTGACGATGCCGCGAGAACGACGCTAGGAACTTTGTTTATTTAACAAAGATAAAATCCGTTCTCGGAATGGTTGCCGAGGGCTCGATCGGACATTCTCGATATTACTGCCCCGAATTCGTCTCTGATTTTATCTTACTTCCGGTCAGAATGGATAAGGAAGTGTGACGATGCCGCGAGAACGACGGTAGGAGCTGTGTTTATTTAACAAAGATAAAATCGGCGCTCGGAATGGATCTCGGAGCCTTGGTCGGACATTCTCGACATTACTGCCCCGAATTCGTTTCCGATTTTATCCTACTTCCGGTCAGATTGGGTCGAGAAGTCTGTCGATGCCGCGAGAACGACGCTAGGAGCTTTGTTTATTTAACAAAGATAAAATCAGTGCTCGGAATGGTTCCCGAGGGCTCGATCGGACATTCCCGATATTACTGCCCCCAATTCTTCTCCGATTTTATCTTACTTCCGGTCAGAATGGACGAGGAAGTCTGACGATGCCGCGAGATCGACGGTAGGAGCTTTGTTTATTTAACAAAGATAAAATCGGTGCTCGGAATGGTTCTCGGAGCCTCGATCGGACATTCCCGATATTACTGCCCAGAATTCCTCTCCGATTTTATCCTACTTCCGGTCAGATTGGGTCGAGAAGTCTGACGATGCCGCGACAACGACGCTAGGAACTTTGTTTACTTAACAAAGATAAAATCGGTGCTCGGAATGGTTCCCGAGGGCTCGATCGGACATTCTCGACATTACTGCCCTGAATTCGTCTCCGATTTTATCCTACTTCCGGTCAGATTGGGTCCAGAAGTCTGACGATACCGCGAGAATGACGGTGGGAGCTTTGTTTATTTAATAAAGATAAAATCGGTGCTCGGAATGGTTCCCTGGGCCTCGATCGGACATTCCCGATATGACTGCCCCCAATTCGTCTCCGATTTTATCTTACTTCTGGTTAGAATGGATAAGGAAGTCTGACGATGCCGAGAGCACGACGGTGGGAGCTTTGTTTATTTAACAAAGATAAAATCGGCGCTCGGAATGGATCTCGGAGCCTTGATCGGACATTCCCGACATTACTGCCCCGAATTCGTTTCCGATTTTATCCTACTTCCGGTCAGCTTGGGTTGAGAAGTCTGACGATGCCGCGAGAACGACGCTAGGAACTTTGTTTATTTAACAAAGATAAAATCGGTTCTAGGAATGGTTCCCGAGGGCTCGATCGGACATTCTCGATATTACTGCCCCGAATTCGTCTCTGATTTTATCTTACTTCCGGTCAGAATGGATAAGGAAGTGTGAGGATGCCGCGAGAACGACGGTAGGAGCTGTGTTTATTTAACAAAGATAAAATCGGCGCTCGGAATGGATCTCGGAGCCTTGATCGGACATTCCCGACATGACTGCTCCGAATTCGTTTCCGATTTTATCCTACTTCCGCTCAGATTGGATCGAGAAGTCTAACGATGCCGCGAGAACGACGCTAGGAGCTTTGTTTATTTAACAAAGATAAAATCGGTGCTCGGAATGTTTCCCTGGGCCTCGATCGGACATTCCCGATATTACTGCCCCGAATTCGTCTCCGATTTTATCCTACTTTCGGTCAGAATGGATAAGGAAGTCTGACGATGCCACGAGAACGACGCTAGGAGCTTTGTTTATTTAACAAAGATAATATCGGTGCTCGGAATGGTTCCCGAGGGCTCGATCGGACATTCTCGATATTACTGCCCCCAATTCGTCTCCGATTTTATCTTACTTCCGGTCAGAATGGATGAGGAAGTCTGACGATGCCGCGAGAACGACGGTAGGAGCTTTGTTTATTTAACAAAGCTAAAATCGGTGCTCGGAATGGTTCTCGGAGCCTCGATTGGACATTCCCGATATTACTGCCCCGAATTCGTCTCCGATTTTATCCTACTTCCGGTCAGATTGGGTCGAGAAGTCTGACGATGCCGCGAGAAAGACGCTAGGAGCTTTGTTTATTTAACAAAGATAAAATCGGTGCTCGGAATGGTTCCCTGGGCCTCGATCGGACATTCCCGATATTACTGCCCCCAATTCGTCTCCGATTTTATCTTACTTCCAGTCAGAATGGATGAGGAAGTCTGACGATGCCGCGAGAACGAGGGTAGGAGCTTTGTTTATTTAATAAAGATAAAATCGGTGCTCGGAATGGTTCCCTGGGCCTCGATCGGACATTCCCGATATGACTGCCCCCAATTCGTCTCCGATTTTATCTTACTTCCGGTTAGAATGGATAAGGAAGTCTGACGATGCCGAGAGCACGACGGTGGGAGCTTTGTTTATTTAACAAAGATAAAATCGGCGCTCGGAATGGATCTCGGAGCCTTGATCGGACATTCCCGACATTACTGCCCCGAATTCGTTTCCGATTTTATCCTACTTCCGGTCAGCTTGGGTCGAGAAGTCTGACGATGCCGCGAGAACGACGCTAGGAACTTTGCTTATTTAACAAAGATGAAATCGGTTCTCAGAATGGTTCCCGAGGGCTCGATCGGACATTCTCGATATTACTGCCCCGAATTCGTCTCTGATTTTATCTTACTTCCGGTCAGAATGCATAAGGAAGTGTGACGATGCCGCGAGAACGGCGGTAGGAGCTTTGTTTATTTACCAAAGATAAAATCGGCGCTCGGAATGGATCTCGGAGCCTTGATCGGACATTCCCGACATGACTGCCCCGAATTCGTTTCCGATTTTATCCTACTTCCGGTCAGATTGGGTCGAGAAGTCTGACGATGCGGCGAGAACGACGCTAGGAGCTTTGTTTATTTAACAAAGATAAAATCGCTGCTCGGCACGGTTCTCGGAGCCTCGATCGGACATTCCCGATATTACTGCCCCGAATTCGTCTCCGATTTTATCCTATTTCCGGTCAGAATGGATAAGGAAGTCTGACGATGCCACGAGAACGACGCTAGGAGCTTTGTTTATTTAACAAAGATAATATCGGTGCTCGGAATGGTTCCCGAGGGCTCGATCGGACATTCTCGATATTACTGCCCCCAATTCGTCTCCGATTTTATCTTACTTCCGGTCAGAATGGATGAGGAAGTCTGACGATGCCGCGAGAACGACGGTAGGAGCTTTGTTTATGTAACAAAGATAAAATCGGTGCTCGGAATGGTTCTCGGAGCCTCGATTGGACATTCCCGATATTACTGCCCCGAATTCGTCTCCGATTTTATCCTACTTCCGGTCAGATTGGGTCGAGAAGTCTGACGATGCCGCGAGAACGACGATAGGAACTTTGTTTATTTAACAAAGATAAAATCGGTTCTCGGAATGGTTCCCTGGGCCTCGATCGGACATTCCCGATATTACTGCCCCCAATTCGTCTCCGATTTTATCTTACTTCCAGTCAGAATGGATGAGGAAGTCTGACGATGCCGCGAGAACGAGGGTAGGAGCTTTGTTTATTTAACAAAAATAAAATCGGTGCTCGGAATTGTTCTCGGAGCCTCGATCGGACATTCCCGATATTACTGCCCCGAATTCGTCTAAATACAGCCTTGGCCAAAAGTATTAGGCATTCTGCAAATTTTCTATCTGGACAAAAAGTCGAATATATCGGCGGAAGAAAATCGTACACCAACTTACGAAACGCGGTTTTAAAGAGGACAAAGCAAGCTTCATTTTGTTTTTTATTTTGTATTTTGGAAAAAATGTTGTACCCGGCACGTTATTTTGAAAATGCCGATTTTTCACGACTTTTGTGCTTTTCAAAATCGCGTGCAGTACTTTGAAGAAAAATGATCTTACCATCTAAGATTTCTTAAAAGACACTTTTAGCGTTAATTTCGGTGTTTAACACTATTTTTGCGATTTTGCGATGGACATTTTGTTATCATACGTATACATAAGCGCGCGGCTATTGATCAACGAATACAAAAAAAAACGAGGTTCGACATAACTGGACGCAGTTGCAACTTTCCGTGAACAATGATTGACACGAATTTTTCTGTTTTGACTGACTGTCATGACTGCCCCGAATTCGTTTCCGATTTTATACTACTTCCGGTCAGATTGGGTCGAGAAGTCTGAAGATGCCGCGAGAACGACGCTAGGAGCTTTGTTTATTTAACAAAGATACAAACGGTGCTCGGAATGTTTCCCTGGGCCTCGATCGGACATTCCCGATATTACTGCCCCCAATTCGTCTCCTACTTTCTCCTACTTCCGGTCAGATTGGGTCGAGCAGTCGGACGATGCCGCGAGAACGACGCTAGGAGCTTTGTTTATTTAACAAAGAGAAAATCAGTGCTCGGTATGGTTCCCGAGGGCTCGATCGGACATTCCCGATATTACTACCCCCAATTCTTCTCCGATTTTATCTTACTTCCGGTCAGAATGGATGAGGAAGTCTGACGATGCCGCGAGAACGACGGTAGGAGCTTTGTTTATTTAACAAAGATAAAATCGGTGCTCGGAATGGTTCTCGGAGCCTCGATCGGACATCCCCGATATTACTGCCCCGAATTCGTCTCCGATTTTATCCTACTTCCGGTCAGATTGGGTCGAAAAGTCTGACGATGCCGCGAGAACGACGCTAGGAACTTTGTTTATTTAACAAAGATAAAATCGGTGCTCGGAATAGTTCCCGAGGGCTTGATCGGACATTCTCGATATTACTGCCCCGAATTCGTCTCTGATTTTATCTTACTTCCGGTCAGAATGGATAAGGGAGTGTGACGATGCCGCGAGAACGACGGTAGGAGCATTGTTTATTTAACAAAGATAAAATCGGCGCTCGGAATGGATCTCGGAGCCTTGATCGGACATTCCCGACATTACTGCCCCGAATTCGTCTCCGATTCTATCCTACTTCCGGTCAGATTGGGTCGAGAAGTCTGACGATGCCGCGAGAACGACTCTAGGAACTTTGTTTATTTAACAAAGATTAAATCGTTGTTCGGAATGGTTCCCGGGGGCTCGAACGCACATTCCCATATTACTGCGCCGAATTCGTCTCCAATTTTATCCTACTTCCGGTCAGTTTGGGTCGAGAAGTCTGACGATGCCGCGAGAACGACGCTAGGAGCTTTGTTTATTTAACAAAGATAAAATCGGTGCTCGGAATGGTTCCATGGGACTCGATCGGACATTCCCGATATTACTGCCCCCAATTCGTCTCCGATTTTATCTTACTTCCGGTCAGAATGGATGAGGAAGTCTGACGATGCCGCGAGAACGAGGGTAGGAGCTTTGTTTATTTAACAAAGATAAAATCGGTGCTCGGAATGGTTCTCGGCGCCTCGATCGGACATTCCCGATATTACTGCCCCGAATTCGTCTCCGATTTTATCCTACTCCCGGTCAGCTTGGGTCGAGAAGTCTGACGATGCCGCGAGAACGACGCTAGGAACTTTGTTTATTTAACAAAGATAAAATCGGTTCTCGGAATGGTTGCCGAGGGCTCGATCGGACATTCTCGATATTACTGCCCCGAATTCGTCTCTGATTTTATCTTACTTCCGGTCAGAATGGATAAGGAAGTTTGACGATGCCGCGAGAACGACGGTAGGAGCTGTGTTTATTTAACAAAGATAAAATCGGCGCTCGGAATGGATCTCGGAGCCTTGATCGGACATTCTCGACATTACTGCCCCGAATTCGTTTCCGATTTTATCCTACTTCCGGTCAGATTGGGTCGAGAAGTCTGACGATGCCGCGAGAACGACGCTAGGAGCTTTGTTGATTTAACAAAGATAAAATCAGTGCTCGGAATGGTTCCCGAGGGCTCGATCGGACATTCCCGATATTACTGCCCCCAATTCTTCTCCGATTTTATCTTACTTCCGGTCAGAATGGATGAAGAAGTGTGACGATGCCGCGAGAACGACGGTAGGAGCTTTCTTTATTTAACAAAGATAAAATCGGTTCTCGGAATGGTTCTCGGAGCCTCGATCGGACATTCCCGATATTACTGCCCCGAATTCGTCTCCGATTTTATCCTACTTCCGGTCAGATTGGGTCGAGAAGTCTGACGATGCCGCGAGAACGACGCTAGGAACTTTGTTTACTTAACAAAGATAAAATCGGTGCTCGGAATGGTTCCCGAGGGCTCGATCGGACATTCTCGACATTACTGCCCCGAATTCGTCTCCGATTTTATCCTACTTCCGGTCAGATTGGGTCCAGAAGTCTGACGATACCGCGAGAATGATGGTGGGAGCTTTGTTTATTTAACAAAGATAAAATCGGTGCTCGGAATGGTTCCCTGGGCCTCGATCGGACATTCCCGATATGACTGCCCCCAATTCGTCTCCGATTTTATCTTACTTCCGGTTAGAATGGATAAGGAAGTCTGACGATGCCGAGAGCACGACGGTGGGAGCTTTGTTTATTTAACAAAGATAAAATCGGCGCTCGGAATGGATCTCGGAGCCTTGATCGGACATTCCCGACATGACTGCTCCGAATTCGTTTCCGATTTTATCCTACTTCCGGTCAGATTGGGTCGAGAAGTCTGACGATGCCGCGAGAACGACGCTAGGAACTTTGTTTATTTAACAAAGATAAAATCGGTGCTCGGAATAGTTCCCGAGGGCTCGATCGGACTTTCTCGATATTACTGCCCCGAATTCGTCTCTGATTTTATCTTACTTCCGGTCAGAATGGATAAGGGAGTGTGACGATGCCGCGAGAACGACCGTAGGAGCTTTGTTTATTTAACAAAGATAAAATCGGCGCTCGGAATGGATCTCGGAGCCTTGATCGGACATTCCCGACATTACTGCCCCGAATTCGTTTCCGATTTTATCCTACTTCCGGTCAAATTGGGTCGAGAAGTCTGACGATGCCGCGAGAACGACGCTAGGAGCTTTGTTTATTTAACAAAGATAAAATCGGTGCTCGGAATGGTTCCCTGGGCCTCGATCGGACATTCCCGATATTACTGCACCCAATTCGTCTCCGATTTTATCTTACTTCCGGTGAGAGTGCATGAGGAAGTCTGACGATGCCGCGAGAACGAGGGTAGGAGCTTTGTTTATTTAATAAAGATAAAATCGGTGCTCGGAATGGTTCTCGGAGCCTCGATCGGACCTTCCCGATATTACTGCCCCGAATTCGTCTCCGATCTTATCCTACTTCCGGTCAGATTGGGTCGAGAAGTCTGACGATGCCGCGAGAACGACGCTAGGAACTTTGTTTATTTACCAAAGATAAAATCGGTGTTCGGAATGGTTCCCGGGGACTCGATCGTACATTCCCGATATTATTGCCCCGAATTCGTCTCCGATTTTATCTTACTTCCGGCCAGATTGGGTCGAGAAGTCTGACGATGCCGCGAGAACGACGCTAGGAACTTTGTTTATTTAACAAAGATAAAATCCGTACTCGGAATGGTTCCCGAGGGCTCGATCGGACATTCTCGATATTACTGCCCCGAATTCGTCTCCGATTTTATCCTACTTCCGGTCAGATTAGGTCGAGAAGTCTGACGATACCACGAGAACGACGGTGGGAGCTTTGTTTATTTAACAAAGATAAAATCGGTGCTCGGAATGCTTCTCGGAGCCTCGATCGGACATTCCCGATATTACTGCCCCGAATTCGTCTCCGATTTTATCCTACTTCCGGTCAGATTGGGTCGAGAAGTCTGACGATGCCGCGAGAACGACGCTAGGAGCTTTGTTTATTTAACAAAGATAAAATCGGTGCTCGGAATGGTTCCCTGGGACTCGATCGGACATTCCCGATATTACTGCCCCCAATTCGTCTCCGATTTTTTCTTACTTCCGGTCAGAATGGATGAGGAAGTCTGACGATGCCGCGAGAACGAGGGTAGGAGCTTTGTTTATTTAACAAAGATAAAATCGGTGCTCGGAATGGTTCTCGGCGCCTCGATCGGACATTTCCGATATTACTGCCCCGAATTCGTCTCCGATTTTATCCTACTTCCGGTCAGCTTGGGTCGAGAAGTCTGACGATGCCGCGAGAACGACGCTAGAAACTTTGTTTATTTAACAAAGATAAAATCGGTTCTCGGAATGGTTGCCGAGGGCTCGATCGGACATTCTCGATATTACTGCCCCGCATTCGTCTCTGATTTTATCTTACTTCCGGTCAGAATGGATAAGGAAGTGTGACGATGCCACGAGAACGACGGTAGGAGCTGTGTTTATTTAACAAAGATAAAATCGGCGCTCGGAATGTATCTCGGAGCCTTGATCGGACATTCTCGACATTACTGCCCCGAATTCGTTTCCGATTTTATCCTACTTCCGGTCAGATTGGGTCGAGAAGTCTGAC
Organism: Ophion obscuratus; assembly: GCA_964007375.1. Lineage (NCBI taxonomy): Eukaryota > Metazoa > Arthropoda > Insecta > Hymenoptera > Ichneumonidae > Ophion > Ophion obscuratus. The sequence continues at coordinate 4,395,480 of OZ023322.1, forward strand.
GATGCTGCGAGAACGACGCTAGGAGCTTTGTTTATTTAACCAAGATAAAATCAGTGCTCGGAATGGTTACCGAGGGCTCGATCGGACATTCCCGATATTATTGCCCCCAATTCTTCTCCGATTTTATCTTACTTCCGGTCAGAATGGATGAGGAAGTCTGACGATGCCGCGAGAACGACGGTAGGAGCTTTGTTTATTTAACAAAGATAAAAGCGGTGCTCGGAATGGTTCTCGGTGCCTCGATCGGAGCTTCCCGATATTACTGCCCCGAATTCGTCTCCGATTTTATCCTACTTCCGGTCAGATTGGGTCGAGAAGTCTGACGATGCCGCGAGAACGACGCTAGGAACTTTGTTTATTTAACAAAGATAAAATCGGTGCTCGGAATGGTTCCCGAGGGCTCGATCGGACATTCTCGACATTACTGCCCCGAATTCGTCTCCGATTTTATCCTACTTCCGGTCAGATTGGGTCCAGAAGTCTGACGATACCGCGAGAATGACGGTGGGAGCTTTGTTTATTTAACAAAGATAAAATCGGTGCTCGGAATGGTTCCCCGGGCCTCGATCGGACATTCCCGATATGACTGGCCCCAATTCGTCTCCGATTTTATCTTACTTCCGGCTAGAATGGATAAGGAAGTCTGACGATGCCGAGAGCACGACGGTGGGAGCTTTGTTTATTTAACAAAGATAAAATCGGCGCTCGGAATGGATCTCGGAGCCTTGATCGGACATTCCCGACATTACTGCCCCGAATTCGTTTCCGATTTTATCCTACTTCCGGTCAGCTTGGGTCGAGAAGTCTGACGATGCCGCGAGAACGACGCTAGGAACTTTGCTTATTTAACAAAGATAAAATCGGTTCTCGGAATGGTTCCCGAGGGCTCGATCGGACATTCTCGATATTACTGCCCCGAATTCGTCTCTGATTTTATCGTACTTCCGGTCAGAATGCATAAGGAAGTGTGACGATGCCGCGAGAACGACGGTAGGAGCTTTGTTTATTTAACAAAGATAAAATCGGCGCTCGGAATGGATCTCGGAGCCTTGATCGGACATTCCCGACATGACTGCCCCGAATTCGTTTCCGATTTTATCCTACTTCCGGTCAGATTGGGTCGAGAAGTCTGACGATGCCGCGAGAACGACGCTAGGAGCTTTGTTTATTTAACAAAGATAAAATCGGTGCTCGGAATGTTTCCCTGGGCCTCGATCGGACATTCCCGATATTACTGCCCCCAATTCGTCTCCTACTTTCTCCTCCTTCCGGTCAGATTGGGTCGAGAAGTCTGACGATGCCGCGAGAACGACGCTAGGAGCTTTGTTTATTTAACAACGATAAAATCGGTGTTCGGAATGGTTCCCGGTGGCTCGATCGGACAATCTCGATATTACTGCCCCGAATTCGTCACCGATTTTATCCTAATTCCGGTCAGATTGGGTCGAGAAGTCTGACGATGCCGCGAGAACGACGCTAGGAGCTTTGTTTATTTAACAAAGATAAAATCGGTCCTCGGCACGGTTCTCGGAGCCTCGATCGGACATTCCCGATATTACTGCCCCGAATTCGTCTCCGATTTTATCCTACTTCCGGTCAGAATGGATAAGGAAGTCTGACGATGCCACGAGAACGACGCTAGGAGCTTTGTTTATTTAACAAAGATAATATCGGTGCTCGGAATGGTTCCCGAGGGCTCGATCGGACATTCTCGATATTACTGCCCCCAATTCGTCTCCGATTTTATCTTACTTCCGGTCAGAATGGATGAGGAAGTCTGACGATGCCGCGAGAACGACGGTAGGAGCTTTGTTTATTTAACAAAGATAAAATCGGTGCTCGGAATGGTTCTCGGAGCCTCAATTGGACATTCCCGATATTACTGCCCCGAATTCGTCTCCGATTTTATCCTACTTCCGGTCAGATTGGGTCGAGAAGTCTGACGATGCCGCGAGCACGACGCTAGGAACTTTGTTTATTTAACAAAGATAAAATCGGTTCTCGGAATGGTTCCCGAGGGCTCGATCGGACATTCTCGATATTACTGCCCCGAATTCGTCTCTGATTTTATCTTACTTCCGGTCAGAATGGATAAGGAAGTGTGACGATGCCGCGAGAACCACGGTAGGAGCTTTGTTTATTTAACAAAGATAAAATCGGCGCTCGGAATGGATCTCGGCGCCTTGATCGGACATTCCCGACATTACTGCCCCGAATTCGTTTCCGATTTTATCCTACTTCCGGTCAGATTGGGTCGAGAAGTCTGACGATGCCGCGAGAAAGACCCTAGGAGCTTTGTTTATTTAACACAGATAAAGTCGGTGCTCGGAATGGTTCCCTGGGCCTCGATCGGACATTCCCGATATTACTGCCCCCAATTCGTCTCCGATTTTATCTTACTTCCAGTCAGAATCGATGAGGAAGTCTGACGATGCGGCGAGAACGAGGGTAGGAGCTTTGTTTATTTAACAAAGATAAAATCGGTGCTCGGAATAGTTCTCGGAGCCTCGATCGGACAATCTCGATATTACTGCCCCGAATTCGTCACCGATTTTATCCTAATTCCGGTCAGATTGGGTCGAGAAGTCTGACGATGCGGCGAGAACGACGCTAGGAGCTTTGTTTATTTAACAAAGATAAAATCGGTGCTCGGCACGGTTCTCGGAGCCTCGATCGGACATTCCCGATATTACTGCCCCGAATTCGTCTCCGATTTTATCCTACTTCCGGTCAGAATGGATAAGAAAGTCTGACGATGCCACGAGAACGACGCTAGGAGCTTTGTTTATTTAACAAAGATAATATCGGTGCTCGGAATGGTTCCCGAGGGCTCGATCGGACATTCTCGATATTACTGCCCCCAATTCGGCTCCGATTTTATCTTACTTCCGGTCAGAATGGATGAGGAAGTCTGACGATGCCGCGAGAACGACGGTAGGAGCTTTGTTTATTTAACAAAGATAAAATCGGTGCTCGGAATGGTTCTCGGAGCCTCGATTGGACATTCCCGATATGACTGCCCCGAATTCGTCTCCGATTTTATCCTACTTCCGGTCAGATTGGGTCGAGAAGTCTGACGATGCCGCGAGAACGACGATATGAACTTTGTTTATTTAACAAAGATAAAATCGGTTCTCGGAATGGTTCCCGAGGGCTCGATCGGACATTCTCGATATTACTGCCCCGAATTCGTCTCTGATTTTATCTTACTTCCGGTCAGAATGGATAAGGAAGTGTGACGATGCCGCGAGAACGACGGTAGGAGCTTTGTTTATTTAACAAAGATAAAATCGGCGCTCGGAATAGATCTCGGAGCCTTGATCGGACATTCCCGACATTACTGCCCCGAATTCGTTTCTGATTTTATCCTACTTCCGGTCAGATTGGGTCGAGAAGTCTGACGATGCCGCGAGAAAGACGCTAGGAGCTTTGTTTATTTAACAAAGATAAAATCGGTGCTCGGAATGGTTCCCTGGGCCTCGATCGGATATTCCCGATATTACTGCCCCCAATTCGTCTCCGATTTTATCTTACTTCGAGTCAGAATGGATGAGGAAGTCTGACGATGCCGCGAGAACGAGGGTAGGAGCTTTGTTTATTTAACAAAGATAAAATCGGTGCTCGGAATGGTTCTCGGAGCCTCGATCGGACATTCCCGATATTACTGCCCCGAATTCGTCTAAATACAGCCTTAGCCAAAAGTATTAGGCACTCTGCAAATTTTCTATCTGGACAAAAAATCGAATATATCGGCGGAAGAAAATCGTACACCAACTTACGAAACGCGGTTTTAAAGAGGACAAAGCAAGCTTCATTTTTTTTTTATTTTGTATTTTGGAAAAAATGTTGTACCCGGCACGTTATTTTGAAAATGCCGATTTTTCACGACTTTTGTGCTTTTCAAAATCGCGTGCAGTACTTTGAAGAAAAATGATCTTACCATCTAAGATTTTTTAAAAGACACTTTTAGCTTTAATTTCGTTGTTTAACACAATTTTTGCGATTTTGCGATGGACATTTTGTTATCATACGTATACATAAGCGCGCGGCTATTGATCAACGAATACAAAAAAAAAACGAGGTTTGACATAACTGGACGCACCCGTGCAGAAATTTTAATGTGGATCCAGTTCGATTCGGATCAGGATCCCTTTTTCGCAATCGGAATCCAGTCCGACATCGGATCAGATCCCGAAGTGGAATGTAACGCTCGCAAATCGGATTCAGATCAGGATCCTGATCCGGATCTATTACTCTAGGTGGAATCCTAATAGGAATTTCGGCTCGGATCCCGACTAGAATCCCGAATTCACGAACAAGATACAGTTCGATATCGAGACAGATTCCAGGCATAAATGTAAAAATCATCTCTCAATGATTTTTCCATTTATTAATGTGAACGTCATCTCTCGATGATTTTTCCATTTATTAATGTAAAAGTCATCTCTCGATGATTTTTCCATTTATTGCTGGAATCTGACTCGCCATGGAACTAAATCTTATTTGTCGAATGCAAGGATTTGTACAATTTTAACAGCTGATTTACCCACTTATCTCCGAAACATGTTCACTTACATTTTATATCCGGATACAACGATCCGAATTTAAAATGTAAGTGAACATGTTTCGGGGATAAATAAATGAGCTAATACCGATTAATAATGTTTATTACTGATTATTTTATTTAATAAAGGCTTTATCAAAGGACGGGTAAAAACCGGTGTTACATGAAACTATGAAACCTTATTTTATTGAGATCATGACAAAATTATAATAGTAATATTTAATAAAAATACGAAAGATATTCTAGTAGTATAACAGGACTGGTTCTAACTCCGGGATCTCAGGGGGGAGCGGGGCGGGGGGCTCCAGCGCGGGGGACCGAGGGCAGACGTCACGCGGCAGGGAGGGGGAAGGCGCTGTAGAGGGGGAAAGCAGTACAGAGGGGTCTAGCACGAGGTAGCCGGGAGGGGGGGGGTGACGTCACGCGGCGAGGGGGAGGACGGCGATGCCAACCGTGCGGGAGGGGGGGGGTGAATAGAACGAGACAACAATCATAATTAGCATGTACTTATTCTTTTTTTTTTTTCCTATAAATTACATACAGAAGTGTTGCAATAGAACATTTTCATCAACAATGGAAGAATTTGAAATACAAATTATCAGAGTGTTTAATACATAATACCGTGTGTGTGTGTGTGTGTGTGTGTGTGTGTGTGTGTGTGTGTGTGTGTGTGTGTGTATGCGCGTGTGTGTGTTAAATAATGAAAAAATAAAATAAAAAATCGATGTCGATGCAATCGTTCTGAAACAAACAAAACATGCATTTTTGTCTAATTAATCTATATGACGCATTTACATTATTTACAATGATACCAAAGTTGACTGGGGATACTTACAATTGGCACGGTATACATTTATGCAGGTGGTACACATGTCGGGTGGAATTATTTGATGCAGTGGATCTCGACAGTCGCTGCAGAAAATTCCCCTCATCTCAGCATAGCGTTCGCGGTAGTGACCACACACTCTTATGGCTTGTACAAACGCGTCCCGTTCGTGGAAATAGCACGAAGTGCAATACTTCGCTCGACCATTTGTTGTGAAGTAAAAATAATTCACACAATATTTGGCGTTCTGGTCGAGAAGATAAATTTGAAGCATGTCCATTCTATTTTCCCGCACATCGTGGTTTTCACCATCAGGTCCACTTTCATACGCGGAATCTACCGATTCGATATCACTTTCCAGATCGTCTACATCCATAACGTCTATTTCGTTGTCGTCGTCGTCGGCGATATCAATCACATTAACTTCGCGGATTTGATCAGCCATTATTGCACTTTTCTTTTTTTATACGGTTCTTTCGTTTTAAAACGCGCCTCGGAGGTTGGAGACTGGAATGGGGAAAAATCCTGTCCCGATTCTTTCTGAGGTTTCGATTTTTTGGATCTCTATTGGGATGCAGAATGGTGGGGATGGTCTCGCTCGAATTTTTCCATACTTCAACGCCAGGATATGCAAACGGTTTTTCTCCTCGGCCTGTAGGAAATAGGGGGATGGGTAGGGAAAAAAATGGCCTTCTACGATGTCGAAAGATTTTTTCTCAATGTTTTTTTTTCTCTTGACTGTAGGCAAGGGTGTTGATGCACTGTAAAAATGCGACCCTACATCGTGGAGGCGAAGGCTGACCTGCTAGGACTCATCTCAAGTATTGAATTTTACGATCTCCACAAAACCACGTTTGAAAACAACGTATGGAGACCCATAAAATTGGTTTCTCATAGCGAAGATCCCAGTATTTTGGGATTTCGGATTCCTATACATGCACAACGTGAGCACAGACGCCCTATCGGTTTGCATATATAATATATATATATATATATATATATATATATATATATATATATATATAGTATGTCTCTCCCACTCACGTCTCTGACACCATGTTGAATATTTGGTCTAGATATCGAATGGCGTTTAATGTCAGTCAGCAACACGGCCGGTCCTTAAAAACTCGTAAAATCCCTCACAGACCCTACATTGATCGCTCTATTTTGTTCTGCTCTATCCCCGACTCTATACGAATGATGATATAAAAAAGCCTGAAAGGGGAGGCTGTTAGACTTCTAATATAATGATAAAGAGGGAAAATAATTGTTTTCTTTAAAATGTGGAACGTTGTGATTGCTGCTGCTCGGAATTTTTAACACTTTGAATGGAGCAGTCAACAAACCAACATCGTTTCTTACTTCAACAGTTTTTTAAAACTTATAAATATGTGTAGCATCGTGTTAGAACAAAGACTACGAGAACAAGCTATACTCATAAATTCGGTGGAAGAGTACAATGTGTGGGAGCAACAATGCAGTGAATTAATTGAATCGTCGGAGAACCAAAGTCGAAATAAACGTCCGCGATTGACAATTGGTAATCGCCAATCATTAATCGCTCAGATAGCGCGACTTGAAAGTTTGAAAAATTCGATACGTCAACGTTTTGTTCATGAGGGGGCTGGATGTAGTGCGCGAGGAAATGGTTTGATTTGGCGGAACATTGAGACGGCATTCGAAAGTCGCATACTGACTGGTTCAGTAATTAACCGCAACCATATTGAACCACGTCAATTTCTCGAAGATGCCCGAGACATAGTGCTTTTACATGTGAAAAACGTTGTTGAACAACATTTTAGTGTAAAGGTTAATACCACGTTCAATGGTGAGTTTGTGGCAGGTGATAAGCACGCAAACAAAAGTGTCAATACAAAAAACTTTGAACTTTTTCAAACATCCGATTTAGACGAGTGGTATGAACAACGCGTTGTCGAACCCACTCTAGCATCCCTTGACGAATTTCAAGAACGCGATAGTGGCTGGAGCTTATTAAAAATTCTAAATTTAACCATAAATGTGAATAAATATAATCCAATGCGTGCCGGTTGCCACCTTAAATTGCCACAGGAAGTAATGACAAAGCGTGCAGTAGTAAATATAAAGTCCAATGACAATGCGTGCTTTGCGTGGTCCGTGGTCGCGGCTCTATACCCCGCCGAACGTAACAGTGATCGTGAATCGTCATATCCGCATTTTTCGACGGTTTTAAATCTGCCTTCCCCATGACTCTAGAAAAAATTAAAAAATTCGAACGACAGAATAATTTATCAATCAATGTGTATACCGTCGAGAAGAAGAAAACCCTTCCAATACGCATTAGTGAGTACAAAAGGGATAAGCATATAAATTTGCTGTACCTTCAAGATCCATCAGACACCAATGTTGGACATTTTGCGTGGATTAAAAATTTATCCAGGCTAGTGAGCTCGCAACTTAGCATGCTGGACCATCGAAAATATATCTGCGATCGGTATGTAAACCTACAATACAATCAAATATGCGACATACTTATATATTTGAAAAAAATCGATCGAATAAAAACAATTAAATCATTTTGCACAGGTGCTTGCATTACTTCAGTTCGAATGTGAAACTAGAGTCACACACAACGGATTGTGGAAAGCTGAACGAATATGCCATTCAGTTGCCACGCGAAGAGGACAAGTGGCTCACTTTCAACAACTTTGATCGGAAGCAGCGTCTCCCCTTCGTTGTATACGCAGACCTTGAGTGTGTCTTGTCGAAAACCGACGATCCAAATAGGTATCAGCATCACAAAGTATTCAGTGCTGCGTATTACGTGCATTGTTCATATGACAATTCCCTATCCACATATCAGTCGGCTCGCAGTGATAATTGCATTTCCTGGTTCGTTCAAGAACTGAAAAGTTTAGCTATTCGCGTGAAAACCATTTTATGTACGAATGTCCCCATGATACATTTGACACGCGAGGAATGGACAGAATTCCGCCGCGCTACGCACTGCCACATATGTGAGAAAATATTTACGCAAGGCGATACACGCGTTAGAGATCATTGTCATTTGACTGGGCGTTATCGAGGCCCCGCGCATTCGAACTGCAATTTGAACTTTCAGCAATCCTTTTTCATCCCCATCGTATTTCACAATTTATCCGGATATGATGCGCATTTCATTATTAAGGAAGTAGCTACAGCTTTCGAAGGGAGTGTCGAAGTACTTCCCATAACAAAAGAATTTAGTCGATTAGAAAGATTTATCGATTCGTACAGATTTCTCAATACTTCTCTCGATAAATTAGCATCGTTTCTTACCAAGGATAAACTAAAAATTTTGAAATCTGCAATTCCTAACAATCAACAATTCGATTTATTGACGCGCAAAGGTGTTTTCCCATATGAATATGTGGATGACGTCAGTAGGCTGCAAGAAACGTGTCTACCGCCAATTGACTCATTTTACAGTTCATTGAGTGGTGGTACTGTAAGCGAGAGCGACTACACACACGCGGAAAATGTCTGGAAGGAATTTTCTATTCAAACGTTAGACGAATATAGCGATCTATATTTGAAAACGGATGTCCTGTTATTAGCTGACATATTTGAAAATTTCCGTGATAGCTGTATTGAGAGCTATGGACTTGACCCGGCATATTACTATTCACTCCCCGGGTATACATGGGACGCAATGTTGAAGCATACGAGTATTACATTCGAATTGCTCACTGACATTGACATGGTCATGTTTATCGAACGTGGCATACGTGGCGGACTAAGTCAATGTTCGAACAGATATGCTAACGCGAATAACAAATATATAGAGTCACACGATCCGTCTAAAGCTTCATCGTATCTCATGTATTTCGATGTAAACAATTTGTACGGCTGGGCAATGTGTCAATTTTTGCCTTATGCAAATTTCAAATGGGTCAACGACCTGTCAAATTTTGATGTATCATCAATCTCAAACGATTCACCTACGGGCTACATTCTCGAGGTAGACTTAGATTATCCACAAAATTTACACGATGCACATAGCGATCTTCCGTTTTGTCCAACGCGTGGAAAACCACCCGGTAAGCGGCAGGACAAGTTGCTCGCAACTTTGTACAATAAAGAGCGCTATATTGTACATTACCGGAATGTTCAGCAGTGTCTACGCCATGGGCTCCGTATAACAAAAATCCATCGAATATTGCAATTCCAACAATATCCATGGTTACGGTCTTACATCGAGCTAAACACACAATTCAGAACCATGGCGAAAAATGATTTTGAAAAAAATTTATATAAGCTGATGAATAATGCGGTATTTGGCAAAACAATGGAAAACGTTCGAAATCACGTTGACGTGAAACTGTTGACAAAATGGGAGGGGAGATATGGTGCCGAGGCCATGATCGCGAAGCCCAACTTTCACAGTAGGAGCATCTTTTCCGAAAACTTGATTGCCGTTGAATTGCGTAAACTTGAAGTGAAATTCTTCAAACCAATATATGTCGGTATGTGCATACTCGATATATCGAAAACGTGTTTGTACGAGTTCCACTATGATCATATGGCTCCATTGTATCGTGAAAAATGTAAGATAATGTACACCGATACCGATAGCCTTATCTACCACATTGAGTGCGAAGATGTATATGAAGGTATGAAGCAAACTATTGTCCGGTTCGACACGAGTGATTATCCCATCGATAATGTTTTCGATATTCCATTAGTAAATAAGAAAGTACCAGGTCTCATGAAGGATGAAAACAACGGTGCTATAATGACGGAATTTGTCGGACTTCGGTCAAAAATGTATGCGTTAAGAGTAGATGGTAAAAAGGATACCAAAAAAGTTAAAGGTGTAAAGAGTGGCGTTGTCGCAAGAACAATAACTTTTGATGATTATATGCAGTGTTTAAATGAGGAGATTGAAGTGTGTCGGAGCCAAACGTGTATAAGATCCACACTGCACGATGTATATACTATTCGCGAAAGAAAAATTGCTCTTAGTCCATACGATGATAAGCGATATATCATACCCAATAGCACAAACACATTACCATGGGGACATTACAGAATACCATTTTAACACCGCTATATTCTATAACATCGCAATATCTTTGTGTATATTCTTCAATTGGTAGAAAATAAAGAAGAAAAAAAAACATTACCCTTTGTAATCCATATATTCATTCAAACTATTTTCCTCCATATCGTCGTGACGCATTTTTCCAGGGGGAAAAAAGATTCAAATGCGAGGGGCAAAAAAAAAGAAGAAAAAAAAGAGCTACCCAAGGAACACATGATGCGGTGTCGGGGAAGACGGGCTCTTCATCCTTTGCAGCACGTGCGGAGATGGAGACGGCACTTGACCGCCACTTGTTAGGGCTTTCGGCAGAGAGGAAGGAGTCATAAATTCAAAAAAGATTTTTTATTGTCCACTACAAATCAGATGTATTTATCCAACTATTATGGGTATTGTCGAACCCCAACCATTTTACAAACATTTGATTGCCACGTTTCTTCAGTACTTTTTCCACGAGATAGATATCGGGATATTTAACTTTTAGAAGCTCTTGCTCGTAGAAACCACCTGCAATAGGTTTATCCGTATGGTCTTTCAGGCTATACATTACAGGGCTTGTGTTTTTCACGCTATATATTGTAAATATTTCCGTTGTCCAGTTTGGTGTGTAACCCTTTTCAAATACACTCTTAAATTTACTGATTCTCACGTTATCGCCAATTTTGAATTTTGGTGGCTTCTTCATTGGAGGTTGAGTCTTGTTAAAAACTTGTCGCAATATTTTCTTCTCGTTATCGACATTGACATTCCTTGGCTTCATTCTAATTGTACGGTGTACAGAGTCGTTATACTCGACAATTAAATTATCAAGAATATCGATCCACTTAAAATTACCACAAAGGCTAAATTGCTTCCACATTTTGTTTTTCAGTGTACGATTAAAACGCTCGCAAATGGATGCTTTTAAATTACTATATGTTGAATACATGTTAATATTGTGCTTTTCCATTAGAGACTTGAAAGTGGAATTATAAAATTCTTTTCCATGATCGACATGCAAGTTCTGCGGTGTCCGTCCTCCCTTATCGATTATCGACTTCATTGCGGCTGCTGTATCTCTGCCATTCTTACTCAACATTGGTGCGGCCCAGGCGAATTTTGAGAAAGTATCGATGACAGTGAGGAGAAATTTATGTTTGCAGTTTTCACGCGCGTATGATGACATATCGACGAGATCAGCTTGCCAGGTTTCGTCCAAACCACGGATGTCCACATGTCGACGAGGATAATTTCGTCGAGCAGGCCTATGTAGCTCCAGCACGAGAGCGCTCTTTTTCTCGTTCATTTTCTAGTCCACTTAGTCGCGCATCCAGTGCAGCAATGGTGCGGGAATTACGAATCACCAAATCTTGTAGAGTTTTGACATCGGTCTCGAGTGTTTTTGCAATGTCTCTCACCGTAGCTTCAAGTCCATTAACCAATAACTGATTACTCTCATTCATTTCTTTGCGTATGTTCTTAATGATATTTCGAGATTTTTTATGTAAAGCACTTAGAGTGATGGCGTCGTCTTGTCCTTCCGGATTAGCGACGTTACACAATCGTTTCTGCCCCAAGTCATAATGGCCATCTGCGGTCGTTCTAAACCCAATCCCAGGTCGGCCCGGAGGACCTTGCCTACTGAGGAGCACACTCTTATTTAATTGGCGTCCAAACACATCGACACTCATGTTGAGAATGCGTGAATTCTCCGATGCTGAGTTAATAAATGATTTCAGCTTCGCGCAATTCCTCGATAATCGATATGATTTCATTTGAATGCGCAGAATTTCCGGCTGCTTGCGATGCCAAAAGTAAGCGAAGACGATCTACTAGCTCATTTGGATTATCCCAATAAATATAGTCCAATTTGGTGTTATTTCTGGCTAGCTTATACTTTGGCATACCCTTTCCCACATGATGATTGACTATATTTGCGATATAAGTATTGAATTTATGACAGGTATTACGTCGTATAGCCTCATTAGGCTTGTAAAATTTTTTGTGCGCATTTGTCGAGATGACAATCTTTTCATAGTTTTTCAAATCGTCTGGTGTGAGAGTTTCGACATTGGGCACTTTTTTAAACAACAGCTCCGTTAATCCAATAGTTTTCGGATAATTCACATCACCCACACGAATATGTTGAGACTCGAAAATTATCGGAGAATTGCCAATCATTAATTTATTTTTTGCGAGATTCCGTACACCATATAATACATCCAAGCTTGCCTTTCTATTTGTTCGTAATAATAGGAGATATTCACCGATTAATTCATCAACATTCTGCGGGTCATCATCATCCTCATATATCAATTTGAAAGAATCTTGTGTTTCACTCTTGAAGGAATCTTGTGTCTCACTCTTCAATTGATTTTTCACACTATTTATCGCATCTCCTTCTTCAGCATTATCACTCACTTTTTCATCCTTAATTTCCTCTTTCGCTACCTCGCCGTTTTTATACGATACCAATTTCTCCAGTGGTCTCACTATAGGCTTAAAGACATCTTGCATTCTCTGCTCATCGCTATCTTTTCCCATTTTCATCATTCGATGCTTTCGTCTGATTGCATTGCTCGCCTTGGCAATTTCACACAATACATCTTTTTCACGCAAAAGTTGTTCGGTCTTCATGTTGTCACTGTCAAGGTATGCACAATACTGTCTCTTCAACCACCAGCGATGAATCATTTATCAATGGTCAGAAAATAATCAAAACCTTGTCTATATCGACCCTCATTAATGCCACTATCCTTGTCAATCGTGATGAATGCATACTTGCCAGAATTCCAGCATTTCATGCACATGTTTTTAAAGCATGTATAAGTCATATCCGTATTAACATGATCGTTGTAGACGTGTTTGAGGTTCATATCATCCTGCTTGAAAAGCACCACGAAATTTGCATTATCTCTCACGAGATGTTTGGGGATACGGGTATACGTCTGACAAAGATAAAAACTGTCAACAATCTCGTGTCTTCCCATGGAAAAGAAGGCTCTAACATTATCCTGTTTTTCACACGCTATATCATCAAAGATGAATATAGAGTTGGATTGTGCCTCACTTGGTGCTATCACTTGTTCATGCGCGTTGAACGGATGAAACGCAACTCCACTCACAGGTTCGAGCAACCGTTCAAGCAACTTATACTTTGGCTGCTTCAGCGATTTGGAATACAAGTAAATGTTCTCAAATCTCAAACCATTGGGATGGATGATAAGAGTGAGCAGAGCGTTGGTTTTCCCACAATTCGATGGACCACAAAACAGTGCACGTATGCTATCCGGCAATAAATTTCCATGACGTTTTTGCCGTTTTTTCGCTCCAGCATCTTCGACCAGTTCATCGAAATTTATCACGGGAAGTCCGCCTCCGATAGTTTGCTTGTTGGGCGTCATCTCACACACGACTAACGGCGAAATCATATAAATAGCATTCTTATAGGGATTATCCATCAGTCGCGTATTGTCTTTAGACATTTTAGTTTTAATTGTCTTTAGACATGATTGTGCATGGCAAGAGTTGTAAAGGTTTCGTTAACCGCCTAATCAACAAACTCCCAGTTGAACTACATCTGCCCGGGTATCAGTATTGCGGACCAGGCACAAAGTTGACCAAGCGGCTTGCTCGTGGTGATCCGGGTATTAATCCATTGGATACGGCATGCAAACAACACGATATTGCATATTCGAAAAATCCGGATAATCTTGAAGCGAGACATTTGGCGGATAAAGTGTTGTCTGAACAGGCTTGGCAACGTGTTACTGCTAAAGACGCTAGCATCGGTGAAAAAGCGAGTGCTTGGGGTGTGGCAAATATTATGAGGACAAAGAGAAAATTCGGTATGGGGATGAAGGCCCGTAAGGGTGGCGTTTGTTTGAAAAAAATAATTGGCGCCGCAAAGAAGACAATGATTGAAAGTAATGATCCACAAAAGATTATTAAATCAGCTCTAAAGGGTGCTCGTGCAGCTGTAAAGACACAAGGTGGCAAAGTGTGCACACCTCGGGTTCTACCTGTACCTCATAAAATTGGCGGTTTATTGCCGTTCCTCGTGCCCATTTTTGCGGGTCTTAGCGCTGCTGGTGCTTTGTCAGGTGGTGTGGCTAGTATAGCTAAAGCTGTAAATGTTGCTCAAGCAGCTAAACGTGAATTGGATGAAAGTAAGCGCCATAATCGAACAATTGAAGCAATTGCATTGGGCAAGGGCTTACATCTGAAACCATATAAGCAGGGATTGGGTCTTCATATCAAGCCAAAAAACTAGAAGTAACGCTACCTCACCGACCCCTCACCGACATCGACCTTCTTAAATATGCGAAAATCCTCAAGATTCCATATTTCCGTGGGGTTTACATGCGCGATACATTACCAGCAAGCGGACCCCTGAAATATGAGGCAGCAATTGTAAATTTGGATGAAAATGTCGGTCCTGGAACACACTGGGTCGCTTACAAAAAGACTGGATGGAAAGTCGTGTACTTTGATAGTTTCGGCAATCTTCCACCACCATCTGAACTCATGAGATATTTTCGTGTTGGTAGCGTTAATTATAATTATAAGGGATATCAGGAATATGATACGATTGAATGTGGACATTTGTGTCTGAAGTTTCTTTCTCGACAATTGCAGCACAAAGACAAATATACACTATATATAGGTAGGAAATGACGTCAAGAATTCAGTTGTCAATTTACCAGCACCATGGATGATAGCTTAACTTTGACCATATCTGGCTCATCGTCCATACTCGAGGCGCAGTACTTTCCCCCCATCGAACTCTCGCCACACAAAAGTTATACCCTCGGTCTCGTTGAATTGTTAACCTTCAACTCTATTCCAAATATCGACGTTGACCATGATAAACTTTACGTGGGAGATGAGGTGCTGACGATACCTACGGGTAGCTATGAAATAGAGGATATTGAGGCGTTTGTACAAGCTGAGCTCACGCGTAAAAACATCAAAATTAGCATTAAACCGAATAATAATACGCTACGCAGTGAGATCGAGTGTGATCATGATGTCAATTTTGAGCCGAAAGATTCTATTGGCCATCTTCTAGGCTTCACCGCACGCAAATTGGAAGCCAATAAAAGACACGAATCTGACCTTCCTGTAGCCATTCTCAAAGTGAACGCCCTACGCGTTGAGTGCAATATTACCGCTGGAGCCTATATTAACGGACAAAAAGTACACACAATTCACGAATTTTTTCCATCCGTGCCACCAGGCTATAAGATCATTGAAGTTCCGTCACACGTTATTTATCTACCAATCACGAGCCGAACGATTGATGCCATACAGCTTCGCATAGTGGACCAGGACGGTGATTTGGTAAATTTCCGAGGTGAAGTAATCACCATACGCCTGCATATAAAGTCGTGATGGGTATAGTTTTCAATAGATCCTCCAATAACAATAAACGGTCATGGATAAAAACAATCAGTCGTCGGACAGCGCCCAAAGTGCTAGCACCGCAAAACGTGCTACTCTTGAAGAATTTGGGTCTCAAAGTGCGTGGCGAAAGCGTGTAAAAAATTATTTAGTCTGTGCTTTGTGCATCTGTTGCGTGAAATGGAAGAAGAAATTGTGAACATTCAAACGCCCGTGGTCTTTGATGAATCCATCATCCATTGTGAGATTCACGCTCATCAGCCATATGCATCTTCAACCTTCAATAACAGCGATGAAATCCGTATTGCCATCCAACATCAAGACCTCTCTATCCTGCCAAGCAAGAGTTCCCTACACATATGTGGGAAATTATCCAAGCGTGATGGGGCGCCAACCACTGCTACATGTCTCGTCAACAATGCCATTTGTCATTTGTTTGAGGAATTGCGATATGAACTGAATGCGATAGAAATTGATCGTAATAAGAATGTCGGTATTACGAGTGTAATTAAGGGATATTCATCTCTCTCACCGGCCAAAAGTTCTATGCTCGAGAACACTGGATGGCTCGATGTCGAAGAGACCAAGCAGATTGTTGATGTATCGGGAAACTTTGATGTGTGTATACCGCTCAGCATGCTCCTCGGATTTGCTGAAGATTATCGGAAAATTGTTGTAAATGCCAAGCACGAGTTGATTCTCACAAGATCAAAGACCGACGACAATGCCATTGTACAAACAGCGCCTGAAGACTACAAACTCGCATTGCATAAAATAGAATGGCTCGTACCGTATGTCACAGTCTCAGATCAGCGAAAAATTCAACTGTTAAAGTTTCTCGCCAAAGACGCACCAATTTCCATGAGTTTTCGTACATGGGAACTGTATGAATATCCATTGCTGCCTGCCACCTCCAAGCACGTGTGGTCTGTGAAAACCTCGAATCAGCTGGAGAAGCCACGATATGTCATACTCGCGCTGCAGACGGAACGAAAAAATAAGAAACAACACAATGCGAGCCACTTTGATCATTGTAATCTGAGCAATGTCAAACTATACCTCAACTCGCAATGTTATCCATATGGAAATTTGAATTTGAACATTGATCAAAATCAATATGCTCTACTCTACGAGATGTATGCAAACTTTCAGCCGACCTATTACAACAAAGAGGCTGAACCATGGCTGAGTAGGATGGAATTTTTAGAAAAAGCCCCCCTCGTTGTCATTGACTGCTCAAAGCAAAACGATTCTCTCAAGTCCGGTCCTGTGGACGTGCGTCTTGAGTTCGAATTAAAAAACAATATTCCACCGCAAACCTCAGCATACTGCATGATCCTCCATGATCGTATTGTCGAGTACAATCCAATTAGTGGTGGGGTGAAAAAATTGGTATAAAATCATGCCAATGATTCGCGTCCACGTCAGTCAACATGGAGCTTATCATCGATGTGCAGGGCTTTAAGAGACCCATCAACAAATTTGTCCTAAAGGAGATGTCCATCGTCAAACTCCACGACAAGAATGCTGAACCGCTGACGCTCGCCTTCGACGCACCATTTGCATGGAACTCTTTACCGGCCAAGTACAAGATGACAAACAAGTGGCTGGAACGCAATTTCCATGGAATACGATGGGATCACAGCGGCATACCATACGAGGCAGCTAGAAAGACAATTCGAGAAATCTTGCAAGGAGCTCCAACCATCTATGCGAAGGGTTTCGAGAAATGTTCATGGCTATCAAGATTCACGGATCCCGCAACAAAGGTCATCGATTTGGAGACTCTGGACTGTCCATCCCTGCAGAAGTTGCCGAAAATCACAAACTCCAAATGCCCGCACCATTCCTTCAACACGAAATACAACTGCGCCCATGTGAATGTAAAATCGCTGAAAAGCTGGTTAATTGTATACGAAGCGTTGTGTGAGCGAGGGATTTTTTTTAAATGAATAAAAAACATTTCGATGAAAATATATATCATTTGTGTTCATTTATTCTACGACGAACATAGTTTGAATTTCTCTTTCTCATACATTTCTCATACATTTCAATAATACAGTTTTTTTTTTTTTTTCTTTAAATACATTTTTTTTTATTTTTTTTTACATATTCAACACTAAAAACGTCGAAAGCGATGGCAAAGCGACTGTGATGCGGACGGCTGTTGCACTCAACGATGCTGCCCCAACGAATTTTGTCTTTTCCACCATGCTCAGAGACGATGGAACTTGACGCTGTTGTATTTTCCGCAACTGCATGTAGAGTTGACCATGGCGCGCGAGTTACAGCATACTCTCAATGATGCGGGCAGCCGTTCGACGATGGTATTCCAACGAATTTTGTCGTTTCCACCATGATGTTCTCACAGTCGATAGAACTCGACGCTGTTGTATTTTCCACCCATGTACCTCATGAAGAGATGATGATCGCGTGCCTCTTGCCGCATACGCTCGAACCTTTCCAAATCTTCGTCGAAAGCCTTCACAAGTCGCGCTGGTAGGAAGACAGTGAACGCATTCGCGATGTCAGCGATGTAGCGTTTCCCAAACTTGGTTTGTACGGCCCTCATGTCGGAGATTGGATGCTCCGCGTGAACGATGAGTTCTGACAGCTTCGTCGTTGGAAGGAATTCCGCCATTCGGCTGACTTTGTTGATACTCGTGAAATCCATTTTCCACACTTGTCGCTTTTCAAAAAAATTTGAAAGTTATTTTTGAAGATGTTGATGTGGCGGTGGAATAGTGCAGTCTGAGCTTGGTCCATGAAATTATAAGCTCCCTCGTTTTGTAACCCCACCACTCACATTTTCAAACTTCTCCTCACTTTCCCAATAATGAAAAACGGGTTCAAACACGTTCGTGGAACCCGGTCCTCCTCCCACGTGGAAAGTTTCCCACCTCATGACATTTTCCACAGTCTCGACGTTGAGGTGGGGGGCCATCAATGTGATCTTTCATTTGTGGCGTATTATAATGCTCCATGCATGGAAGATATGATATCACTTCACTGTCGTTGCGATGGTGTTCTGGCAAACGATCCCACAGTAAACCAATATAATGACCCCAATATTTTAAGAGCAAGACCTTTGGAACTTGTTCGAGCTCGTTTTTGGTCAAGTCCAGGGGGTGTTTGGCCGGATGCACTGCATACATACTCGCACATGTGAACATCTTGACGTTATATTTCGGAATGAAGTCAAAATCTCGATGGGATTAAAATTTGTTTTTTTTGGAACAATGACTTCTCTCATAGCTGCAGCTGCATATAATAAATAAGGCATTTTATGGCACTTTGAAAGGCCGCCCTTCATATGGCAACTGCAGTTTTTTTATATTATCGAAAAAAAAAAATTCTAGCCACTCATAGTTGTTTCTCTCTCTCTCTCTCTCTCTCTCTCTCTCTCTCTCACACACACACACACACACACACACACACACACACACACACACACACACACACGTGCACACGCATGTCTAAATTGTTCTTTGTACGGACTTCCAGAGACGTAATCAAAACGCTCCGCCTGCATCGATAATATGTAAATAATTTTAATGATTGTAATAAATCACACGATTTTATGAGTTTTCAACATTTACCCGCCGCCCTATGGTGTCAACGACCCCGCGCCAAACCCCCTTATCGCTCAGCGTTGTGTATCATCACGCCCCCACTCTCGACTATCTTGTGCTAGACCCCCTCTCTGCGTCACCTTCCCCCTCCCTGCCGCGTGACGTCTGCCCTCGGTCCCCCGCGCTGGAGCCCCCCGCCCCGCTCCCCCCTGAGATCCCTGAGTTAGAACCGGTCTTGTTATACTACTTATTCTTGAATGCATAAAAATATATGTTTTTAAACTATTTTTTTCTTTTTTTAATTTTTGGCTTAGTTTCTTTTTGTAGCAGTTGGGAACGTTTTACTCGTTCCGCTTTCTTCGTCCGTCCCAATCTTTCGCATTGCAAATGGCACTTCCGGCACATTTCCACACTAAACTTTCATTGACCGGTGTGCCATCTGCCAAGGTGTGATAATTGACGAGCGCCACTGAAAGTTAATCACTCAATTACAGCGATAATACAATTGAATACAATATTACAATCGAATTGGCAATTATTAAAAGCAAAATTACACATTTTAAAAGAGTCATTACCTCTCACACAAGTCCCGAAATTTGTTGCTTTCAATAAAATTTTGTTCATGATTTTTTTTTGCGCCGTGAATCCCGTAGCCATCGTTCGTGAGAAAAACTTTCTCAATATTGTCGACAAACTTTTTGTCATATTGTTATTTCTATCCAGGAGCGTCTTTAGTGAAATAATCTGTAAAATATTCCAAGCGATGAAAATAAATACTGAGACGTCCCATTTTTTAAAATTCTACTATTCTACTATTCTATATATTTCATTAATAGCTTTATTAAAATATATTATATACTTCTTTAATAGCTAAAAATATACCATATACTTCTTCAATAGCTTTGTTGTTTTTTTTGACATCTCATAACTATTTTCAATATTAAAGCCGAGAAACTTACTAGGACTTCGTTCATTTCTGGATCCTCTTGGAGCTTCTGATCGAAGATTTGGAATTGCTGCAACGTCTCAAATGGCAAGTCGATTTTATATTTCTCCTGCAGTTGCTCCAGGGTATTTCTATGTGTAAAAACCGAGGAAGGTAGCTTCAGGGTTATGGCGTCATGCAGTGCATTAATTGCTGCTGTATTTGCTGCTAAATCTACGCTCAAGCGCTTTAATACTTTCAGTAGAAAGAGTGTGTCTGAAAAATTCAAATACCCATATTTTAGAAAAAAAAATTTTTAAGACGAAACAATCAATATCTTCCTATTCTGGAAGTTCGAATATACGCCACGTTAAATTTGAAAAATGACGGTGAACATATAATTGACTAATTAACGCTAAATTAGCTTTAAAAACGAACCTGGCGACAAATCGTTCGCTGCACTTTCAACTTCTTCATGTTTGTCTCTAGTATCTCGTATATGCGAGGAAGTCCCTTTTTGCCCGTTGTTGTTATTTTTTTCACCTATCGTAAAAAAGTATGATTTTAGGGAATTAATAACTGTTACACATGTCTTGCAAAATCGACAACCTATCGTTATCGACATTTGATTATAATCTCAATTTTGCGTACCCATTAACTATGTGGAATTTTGATTTTTTATACCGTGAATATATATATATATATAAGGGGCATTCAACGCTATTTCGCTCAGCCTTGACCCTGACAATTTTTAATTTTTTATAAAATAGTATGAGTAATAGCAAGGAGTATTTTCACAAATTTTGACATTTTTATCGCATGTATTTCAGAACTTACAATTTTTCGAAAAATCTGGATTTTAGAAAGTTCGGAAATGTTCCAGCGCCGATATCTCTTAAATTAATCAATATATCGAAAAATGTCTATAAATCGATTTTTTGTCATATTAGTTCAGACTTTCATAAAAAAAAGGAAAAAATGTTCACATCATCGTTGTCAACATTTTTTCAGCGTGTAAGTTGAAAACTATTTTTTATAAGATGATTGCCATTTTTTTTCATAAAATTCTCTAAAATAATATAATGAATTATATGAATTTTAACGCTAGTCCCATTGTAGGCCTATTTTTCTTTGTACTTAGAAGAAATCAATTTTTTTTACGAAAATTTCGAGTGTTTCGTATGAATTACTAATAATTTTTATTACTAATAATACTCGTAAGTAATAATGATTGTACTTATTTACAATTAGTAATTGTAAATGTGTGAAAAAAATTGAATTTATTGAAAGAAAAAAAAATACGAGGAAAAATGGGCCCACAATGGGACTAGCGTTAAAATTCATATAATTTACCATATTATTTTAGAGAATTTTTTGAAAAAAAAAAAAAAAATGGCAATCATCTTTGAAAAAAATAGTTTCCAATTTACACGCTGAAAAAATGTTGACAACGATGATTAAATTTTTTTTTACTTTTTGTAATGAAAGTGTGAACTAATATTTAAAAAATCGATCTATGGACAATTTTCGATATATCGATTCATTTAAGAGATATCGGCGTTAGAACGTTTCCGAACTTTCTGAAATCCAGATTTTGCGAAAAATTGTAACTTCTCAAATACACGCGATAAACATTTAAAAATTTGTGAAAATACTCTTTCCATAGCATACTATTTTATTAAAAAAAATCAAAAAAATTAAAAATGGTTAGGATCACGGCCGAGCGAAATGGCGTGGAATGCCTCACACACACACACACACACACACACACACACACACACACACACACACACACACACACACACGCACGCACGCACGCACGCACGCACGCACGCACGCACGCACGCACGCACGCACGCACGCACGCACGCACGCACGCACGCACGCACGCACACACACACACACACACACACACACACACACACACACACACACACACATGTACAGAAAAATAAATTACATAGTTAATGTTACTCAAAACTGAGATTATAATTAAATTGTATTTGTGTGTCGTCAACAATAAGTTCTTGATTTTGCAAAATATTTGTAATAGTTCTTAATTTCTAAATATATATTCAATTAATTCACCTACTACAATTTTTATCTACCACTATACCAGAATCATGCAATCAAATCACTTACCAATAGCTCCTGAAAGAGTTATGGATGTGTCACTTTCCCGAGGCTTACCCGACTGTTTCTTTCTTGATACTCGTACAGCTTCAGAGTCATCAGAAGTGTCATTAAAATCTGCTAGATTTTCTTGATTAGCTATGAGAATAGAAGTAAAAATGAAAATGAGCAAAATTATATTACTGTTTTTGTTTTTTACTTTTATAAATAAGTAAAGACAAAAAGTGATTTTTTTTCGCTTTTTAACAAATACACTGAAAATCATGTAGAAAATTTGAAAGTCATGTAGTGCGATACGCGGAAAATATTCAAGTGTACATATGTATGTACCTTTTTTGTTTTTTCCATTGCCAGTCATTTTTTGTGCGGTTAGTTCCACATCATTATTGTTGCTGTCGGCTAGATCAGTACTGGCTGAAATAGATCATTAGAAAGTGAAAGACACAAAACTATGACTATATTTTGATAAGAATCTAGGAATAAAAAAACAGTGTGAATACAACATACTGTAATTCAAAACTGTTCATAATACAAAAAAAATTGTGTGTGTGTGTGTGTGCGCGCGCGCGCGCGTGTGTGTGTCTGTGTGTGTGTGTGTGTGTGTGTGGGTGTGATGTGCGCGCGTGTGTGTGTGTGTACGTGCGTGTGTGCGTGTCCCGTGTACGCATGTGTGCGTGTGTGTGTGCGTATACCTAACTACACCTACACTATTTTTTAGTTTGATAAAATTAGGATAAAAAATAGCGATATGACTTATCACTATACTAAAACCATTCAATCAAATCACGTACCAATGGCTTCTGAAAAAGTTTCCCACGGGTCCTTTTCCAGAATTTGGCCCGTAATCGATTTTTTTTTCTTTGTTGCGGTTCGTTTCTTCCTTGATTCCTGTACAGGCTCCGACTCATTAGAAGAGTCGTCGTTGAAATTCAGATTCTCTTCAGAAGCTGTGAAAATAAACGAAAAAATTAAAATTAGCGACATTACATTTATGTTTTTTACTTCTATAAGGAAGCAAAAACAAAACCTTCAGTTTTTATTATAGCTTCTTAACGAACAGATAAAGTCAAGTTTAAAAAAAACTGAACCAAATTGAAATATTTTAAATCAATATTAAAAATCGTACATAAATAAAAGAAATCGTATCCTTACCTTTGTCTGTCCAACCGTCATCGAATTTTTCCGCGATTTCGAGTCGTTCTCGAAGAATCTTTTTCATTATACTGTGTGTAATTTTCTCTGCCTTCAACGCCCCGGCTATATCACAATCTGTCGTGTATCCATAGGAAGCGGTTTTTAATTTATTTAGCCTCGAGACAGCTTCCTTGTATGTATCTATAATAGAAATAACAAGTACAGAAAAAAATGACACATGAAAAAAATTCTAGGATCTATAACAAATATAAATCTCTCACAATTCTTCTTGTCGAGCTTAGAGGGCATGCACTGGACTTGGCAAGTCTCCGCAGGCTTGTTGAAAAGCATCTCTGCAGTGCTTCCAATAAGTAAACCTTTCTGTGAAGGAACTTTGTACTTTCGTAGTGAGGTTTACTTCAACAAAGTCCTTCGGAGACTCTTTCTCTGTTTCCTTGATTTTATGCAGATGAAAAACTCTTGTCGGTTAGGTTGTAAGGTACATAACATTTTAATATGCCGTATAACCTAACCTACAACAGTGCTTTATCTGCATAAAACTAAAGAAACAGAGAAAGAGTCTCCGCAGGACTTTCTTTGAGTAAGCCTCACTCATTCCGAACGTACAAAGTTCCTTCGCAGAATCGTTTGCTTATACAAAGCACTGCGGAAATGTTTTTTGACACCCCTGCGGAGACTTGCAAAGTCCAGTGCGACAACAAGAGTTCTCAGATATTCATGTGCGTGTAAAGTCTAGAATTTTTCTTAATACGTATTCGAAAAAAAACCTTTTCGAGAGATTCTCCATAATACCTTTTCTTAAAAGAGAGAGAGAGAGAGAGAGAGAGAGAGAGAGAGAGAGAGAGAGAGAGAGAGAGAGAGAGAGAGAGAGAGAGAGAGAGAGAGAGCGAAGGAGAATCTCCGAAGTACTTCGTTAAAGTAAACCGCACTATGAACATACAAAGTTCATTCGCAGTAAAATTATTCATAGAAAGTGTGGCAAACAAGCTTTTTGACAAACCTGCGAAGATGCGAAGCCCAGCGCATGGCGCAGTCTTCGCAGATTTGTCAAAAAGCATGTCCGCAGCACTTCATATAAGTAAAGCTTATTGTGAAGGAACTTTGTATGCTTGTAGCGAAGTTTTCTCAAAGTACTGCGGAAATTTTCTTTTTTACAAAAAATACTGCGAAAACACTTTCTCTCTCTCTCTCTCTCTCTCTCTCTCTTTCGCTCTTATAAAAAGTACTAAAGAGAATTCCTTGAAAATGTTATTTTCACATATCGTCTAAGAAAAATGCCAGGTGGAAAAAATGTTTGAAAATGTATTCTTACCTGCACCACCTTTTATTTTTACATCCCACTACGGCCAATCATCGGGAGGAGAAGAATTTTTCGTCACCAAATCGTGAAGTCTTTTGCAAGATTTGACGTTGTACGGCGGCGGCGGATACTTCACGATACACTTCTTTTCATGCTTGTTGACAGAAAGCCATGACGTTGGGACGATATCGACGTCGGCGAGTCCTCCGGCTTCGGATTCGCAAAATTCGACCAGTTGAAAATTGTACGAAGTTTTCCAGCCTGAGAACATAAAATACCATTGATCAGATTTGATCACATCAATACGGCAAACTAAGATTCTTTGATTGTGGATTTATTGTACTTACCCGTGGGATCCAGTTTTTCTGGTCTCCCCCGGTTTCGTTTCACCGCGCCCGCCAACATCTTGCGTTGAAATAACCTAAAAACGTGAAAATATTTCTAATTGACGTTTGGTATTTTTCTTCGTTGTCATAATGTGATTGCATTATGCATTGTGATTGCATCATGCAAAATGCATTGATGATCTTAAACATACTTACCCTTTCAGCTTTGTTTGAGATCGTGTATGATTTGCACGTGCTACCTCGCACCGGTTTTACGTTCTAAAAAACAAGCACTCTCGGCAATTTGGCGGCAACTCAGAACGGCGCTATAACGTCAACCACGTGGTCGCTGGGCCCCACGCAGTAAGCACGCGCACGCTCTCTAACCCTTTTCTGGCGCGAGAATTTGAATTTCTTTTATAACGAAAAAGTGTGTACAGACAACAAATTCATTTTTAAATGTACTTTTGTTTGAAATAATATTGTTGTCTAAACGTAATTTTTCGATTGTCGCATTTGAATTTGTATGGATTATATTATTCCATATAAATTAATTTTATACTCATTATTAACAAAAATACATGTTATGAATACCCATTTTATTAAAGTTATGTTAATACAGATTTATTATTAATAAATATGTATTCAATACTTTTTGTACATGAACACATGAATACTATTACATGGTTATTGAGTGTATAGTGGCATTCACACATGAAGCAGTGGTATCGCGAACGTGTGTACATCTCCTGTTCCGGGTCGCATATGTAATGCTAGCTTCACCATTTTGCGTTCGATACAGTGTATGGGTAGAGTTAAAATTTGATTACAACGTTGTGGGTGTAATTTGTACATATCTAAATTACTGGACGCGGTAGGGTAATCAAAAATTTCTTGTCTACCGTCCCATACAGCGCCCTCGAATTTTATTTCATTTGATCCTTCCCTCAAAAACATTTTCGTGATCTCAACAATTTTTTTATCTTTCAGGAAAACCAAGTTATTCGGTAGCTTAGTTGTAATAGTGTATCCTGCATATTTCACGCTCAGAACATTGACCTCCGTGCTGTCCACTGCGCGTTCTTTTTTAATTATTTTCACTTGGTCTGTTAAAATGGGTCTTTTTGCTTTTAGAAAATTTTGTTCATGAATACGCCGGCAAATTTGTTCGAGAGGTCGGTTTGGGGACCGTATCAGCTTTTTTAATTTCCCGAGAAAGCTTTCGAAAGGAAAAGCACTGATTCGCATTAATGACGATCTCATATTTTTGGCATCATCCGCGAGATGGATGAGGTTATGCATATTCAAAACGCTTGCTTGAGATCCGTACAGTCGTGGTAGAAATGCAACGAATTTTCTAAGGTATACAGGGTGATTCAGTTCAGGTCGTGCATCCGGCAACTACCGATTCTGGACGATGTTTGGAACGAAGCTACTTAGCCGAATTTTTTAATTCGCAATAGCTTTTAAATGGGAAGCAATAGAATTCTGGAATTCTAGGCCAATCAGAATCGCCGTTACGTACACGTTGGGAGACGCCTCAGGGCCGGGTTATCAAGGCACCGATTCTAAACATTTGAAAAAGTGGCAGAGTTCAGACGCAATTTCGTATCGCGAACGCGAAAGTTCTTTTGTTCGAACCGAAGTTTGCTGTCCTTCTCTATCAAACGATGGAGCAACGAGTGATCGGCGTTTGTCACATGTGCAATGAATTATGCTGCGACGTCCAGTTCTTTCATTAAAACAATATTTTTATCCAAACATGCGTAGATTTTAGGTTCTCGGATAATTCGAATGGGATAAACAAGATAAACAAGATAAACAAGATAAACAAGATTAACAAAGATAAAATCGGTGCTCGGAATGGTTCTCGGGGCCTCGAGCGAACATTCCCGATAATACTGCCCCGAATTCGTCTCCGATTTTATCTTACTTCCGGTCAGAATGGGGCGAAAAGTCTAAAGATGCAGCGAGAACGACGATTGGAGCATTGTTTATTTAACAAAGATAAAAGCGGTGCTCGGAATAGTTTTTGGGGCCTCGATCGGAAATTCCCGATATTACTGCCCCGAAATAGTCTCTGATTTTATCTTACTTCCGGTCAGAATGGCTCGAGCATTCTGACCATGGTGGGAGAACGACGGTAGGGGCATTGTTTATTTAACAAAGATAAAATCGGTGCTCGGAATGGTTCTCGGGGCATCGAGCGAACATTCCCGATATTACTGCCCCGAATTCGTCTCCGATTTTATCTTACTTCCGGTCAGAATCGGGCGAGAAGTCTAAAGATGCAGGGAGAACGACGATTGGAGCATTGGTTATTTAACAAACATAAAATCGGTGCTCGGAATGGTTCTCGGGGCCTCGAGCGAACATTCCCGATATTACGGCCCCGAAATCGTCACCGATTTTATCTTACTTCCGGTCAGAATGGGTCGAGAAGTCTGACGATGCAGCGAGAACGACGGTCGGAGCATTGTTTATTTAACAAAGATAAAATCGGTGCTCGGAATGGTTCTCGGTGCCTCGAGCGAACATTCCCGATATTACTGCCCCGAAATCGTCTCCGATTTTATCTTACTTCCGGTCAGAATGGGTCGACAAGTCTGACGATGCTGCGAGAACGGCGGTAGGAGCATTGTTTATTTAACAAAGATAAAATCGGTGCTCGGAATGGTTCTCGGGGCCTCGAGCGAACATTCCCGATAATACTGCCCTGAATTCGTCTCCGATTTTATCTTACTTCCGGTCAGAATGGGTCGAGAAGTCTGACGATGCAGCGAGAACGACGGTCGGAGCATTGTTTATTTAGCAAAGATAAAATCGGTGCTCGGAATGGTTCTCGGTGCCTCGAGCGAACATTCCCGATATTACTGCCCCGAAATCGTCTCCGATTTTATCTTACTTCCGGTCCGAATGGGTCGACAAGTCTGACGATGCTGCGAGAACGGCGGTAGGAGCATTGTTTATTTAACAAAGATAAAATCGGTGCTCGGAATGGTTCTCGGGGCCTCGAGCGAACATTCCCGATAATACTGCCCCGAATTCGTCTCCGATTTTATCTTACTTCCGGTCAGAATGGGTCGACAAGTCTGACGATGCTGCGAGAACGGCGGTAGGAGCATTGTTTATTTAACAAAGATAAAATCGGTGCTCGGAATAGTTCTCGGGGCCTCGAGCGAACGTTGCCGATAATACTGCCACGAATTCGTCTCCGATTTTATCTTACTTCCGGTCAGAATGGGGCGAGAAGTCTAAAGATGTAGCGAAAACGACGGTAGGAAAATTGTTTATTTAACGAAGATAAAATTGGTGCTCGGAATGGTTCTCGGGGCCTCGAGCGAACATTCCCGATAATACTGCCCCGAATTCTTCTCCGATTTTATCTTACTTCCGGTCAGAATGGGGCGAGAAGTCTAAAGATGCAGCAAGAACGACGATTGGAGCATTGTTTATTTAACAAAGATAAAATCGGTGCTCCGAATGGTTCTCGGGGCCTCGAGCGAACATTCCCGATATTACGGCCCCGAAATCGTCACCGATTTTATCTTACTTCCGGTCAGAATGGGTCGAGAAGTCTGACGATGCAGCGAGAACGACGGTCGGAGCATTGTTTATTTAACAAAGATAAAATCGGTGCTCGGAATGGTTCTCGGTGCCTCGAGCGAACATTCCCGATAGTACTGCCCCGAAATCGTCTCCGATTTTATCTTACTTCCGGTGAGAATGGGTCGACAAGTCTGACGATGCAGCGAGAACGGCGGTAGGTGCAGTGTTTATTTAACAAAGATAAAATCGGTGCTCCGAATGGTTCTCGGGGCCTCGAGCGAACATTCCCGATATTACGGCCCCGAAATCGTCACCGATTTTATCTTACTTCCGGTCAGAATGGGTCGAGAAGTCTGACGATGCAGCGAGAACGACGGTCGGAGCATTGTTTATTTAACAAAGATAAAATCGGTGCTCGGAATGGTTCTCGGTGCCTCGAGCGAACATTCCCGATATTACTGCCCCGAAATCGTCTCCGATTTTATCTTACTTCCGGTCAGAATGGGTCGACAAGTCTGACGATGCTGCGAGAACGGCGGTAGGAGCATTGTTTATTTAACAAAGATAAAATCGGTGCTCGGAATGGTTCTCCGGGCCTCGAGCGAACATTCCCGATAATACTGCCCTGAATTCGTCTCCGATTTTATCTTACTTCCGGTGTGAATGGGTCGAGAAGTCTGACGATGCTGCGAGAACGACAGTAGGAACATTGTTTATTTAACAAAGATAAAATCGGTGCTCGGAATGGTTCTCGGGGCCTCGAGCGAACATTCCCGATAAAACTGCCTCGAATTCGTCTCCGATTTTATCTTACTTCCGGTCAGAATGGGTCGAGAAGTCTGACGATGCAGCGAGAACGACGGTTGGAGCATTGTTTATTTAGCAAAGATAAAATCGGTGCTCGGAATGGTTCTCGGTGCCTCGAGCGAACATTCCCGATATTACTGCCCCGAAATCGTCTCCGATTTTATCTTACTTCCGGTCAGAATGGGTCGACAAGTCTGACGATGCTGCGAGAACGGCGGTAGGAGCATTGTTTATTTAACAAAGATAAAATCGGTGCTCGGAATGGTTCTCGGGGCCTCGAGCGAACATTCCCGATAATACTGCCCCGAATTCGTCTCCGATTTTATCTTACTTCCGGTTAGAATGGGTCGACAAGTCTGACGATGCTGCGAGAACGGCGGTAGGAGCATTGTTTATTTAACAAAGATAAAATCGGTGCTCGGAATGGTTCTCGGGGCCTCGAGCGAACGTTTCCGATAATACTGCCCCGAATTCGTCTCCGATTTTATCTTACTTCCGGTCAGAATGGGGCGAGAAGTCTAAAGATGCAGCTAGAACGACGGTAGGAAAATTGTTTATTTAACAAAGATAAAATCGGTGCTCGGAATGGTTCTCGGGGCCTCGAGCGAACATTCCCGATAATACTGCCCCGAATTCGTCTCCGATTTTATCTTACTTCCGGTCAGAATGGGGCGAGAAGTCTAAAGATGCAGCAAGAACGACTATTGGAGCATTGTTTGTTCAACAATGATAAAATCGGTGCTCGGAATAGTTTTTGGAGCTTCGATCGGAAATTTCCGATATTACTGCTTGGTTCGCTTGGTTCGCTCGAGGCCCCGAGAACCATTCCGAGCACCGATTTTATCTTTGTTAAATAAACAATGCTCCAATCGTCGTTCTCGCTGCATCTTTAGACTTCTCGCCCCATTCTGACCGGAAGTAAGATAAAATCGGAGACGAATTCGGGGCAGTATTATCGGGAATGTTCGCTCGAGGCCCCGAGAACTATTCCGAGCACCGATTTTATCTTTGTTAAATAAACAATGCTCCTACCGCCGTTCTCGCAGCATCGTCAGACTTGTCGACCCATTCTGACCGGAAGTAAGATCAAATCGGAGACGATTTCGGGGCAGTAATAACGGGAATGTTCGCTCGAGGCACCGAGAACCATTCCGAGCACCGATTTTATCTTTGTTAAATAAACAATGCTCCGACCGTCGTTCTCGCTGCATCGTCAGACTTCTCGACCCATTCTGACCGGAAGTAAGATAAAATCGGTGACGATTTCGGGGCCGTAATATCGGGAATGATCGCTCGAGGCCCCGAGATCCATTCGGAGCACCGATTTTATCTTTGTTAAATAAACAATGCTCCAATCGTCGTTCTCGCACCATGGTCAGAATGCTCGAGCCATTCTGACCGGAAGTAAGATAAAATCAGAGACTATTTCGGGGCAGTAATATCGGGAATTTCCGATCGAGGCCCCAAAAACTATTCCGAGCACCGCTTTTATCTTTGTTAAATAAACAATGCTCCAATCGTCGTTCTCGCTGCATCTTTAGACTTCTCGCCCCATTCTGACCGGAAGTAAGATAAAATCGGAGACGAATTCGGGGCAGTATTATCGGGAATGTTCGCTTGAGGCCCCGAGAACCATTCCGAGCACCGATTTTATCTTTGTTAATCTTGTTTATCTTGTTTATCTTGTTTATCCCATTCGAATTATCCGAGAACCTAAAATCTACGCATGTTTGGATAAAAATATTGTTTTAATGAAAGAACTGGACGTCGCAGCATAATTCATTGCACATGTGACAAACGCCGATCACTCGTTGCTCCATCGTTTGATAGAGAAGGACAGCAAACTTCGGTTCGAACAAAAGAACTTTCGCGTTCGCGATACGAAATTGCGTCTGAACTCTGCCACTTTTTCAAATGTTTAGAATCGGTGCCTTGATAACCCGGCACTGAGGCGTCTCCCAACGTGTACGTAACGGCGATTCTGGTTGGCCTAGAATTCCAGAATTCTATTGCTTCCCATTTAAAAGCTATTGCGAATTAATAAATTCGGCTAAGTAGCTTCGTTCCAAACATCGTCCAGAATCGGTAGTTGTCGGATGCACGACCTGAACTGAATCACCCTGTATTCTAGCACGTGCGTTACATTTCTGGGCAAATTCTTCCGTGCATAATATTCGACAAGCTACATGGAGCAACAAAAAATGACGATACATGTTCGGTGGTAGCAAACCTTTAAATAAAATTGGGCCACTGTAGAGAAGGATGAAACGATATTCCGTTGCTTTATACTGTGCTGCATGTGAAATGTTTCTTATTTTTCTTTGAAATTCAGTGGGGATGTGCTACCGTAGAACCTCTATCCGCCTTGATAACTCTCTTCTGCTCCTTGGACTCAGTCGGACTTTCAAGTTTCCGGTCAACCAATTTTCCACAAGGAGTCTCTTCATGACGCCACCGCAGCACAAATGCATGAAGTCAAGAACGAAAGATGTGACCATATTAATGGGGGGATCAATTGTGATCAACAATGTTCGTTCCACGTGATGCTCTTCATCTTCCATACGACGGAAACTTTCATCCGTTCTCTCTGAACAGAATATACCCAAATACACTGTCCGGCGATGCCTTCGAATCCCGTGGACAGTGCATCGTTCGCACGCACCGTATCCACCGTGTCCTTTAGTCATTTTCATAAACGATCGAGCTGGTTTTTCACACACAAAACACTGTAAGTGTATTGTGTAGTTTATTTCATTGATGGTGATACCGTTCCTTGTTAGGCTATTTATTTCTGCCACGAAATCTCGCAAATACGAATTTGCGCAATATGGTTTTGTTTCACCACAGTATATTGCTACGACAAAAGGGTGATACAGGTCTGGATCAGTAAATACTCTGCAGAGGATTGGCCACATTTGCATTTTGCTGGATGAAAATATCGGTAACCCGTCGACATTGAATTGCAGGTAGATTCTTCCCTCTTTATGTAATTCTGGATTGACGCAGGTCTGCAGTCCATTTCCGATGCCAAAATATACATATTTACCAGCAAGTGCACCATTATTCCCTTCAACATCCAAAATGACATGTGGCGTTGATTCTGTTTTTAAAAATGTTTTAGAACTTTTTGGAAGACCTGGTATCAGCCGCACTCGCAAGATTTGGAGCAATTTATCAAGATGGGCGTGTCGAATATCACATGTTATAGCCCATTCACGTAGCTGCTCAATTTCTCTTGGACCATCCATCGATTCGTCGCTTTCTCGATTAGTGATATTAATATCCACATCTCGCTCACTTATATCAACAGCAGCTTCTGTGTTGTTAGGTTCTTCATCCCCATCGAAAACAGTTTCCAGGTTCTGAGGAGAAGCGTCCATTAATTCTCGAACATTTTCACAGACGTATCCATGTACATTAGGCGAACAAAGTGTAGTGGATTCTTCAGTTTCTTCAGTATTACCTGAATTATACATACATTTGTCAACAACCTGTATGAGCTTTAATTATAATTAATACAAATATTTACGACGACAATAAATTGCAGAACTTCATTTTACATGGATTTTTTTAAAACGATTAACACTTTAGAGTTTTTCCTCTTTCGATAATCGTTATATTCTATAAATCTTTACCTACCTCGTACAATTGAAACGGTTGCTTCAGTTTGACGTTGCAGTTCAAGCTGTATTTCCTTGCGTATTTGACGATGGCGACGTACACGTATTTTGCCTTGTTTGGATATATTTTTTTTGTCCATGATAAATGGAACAGAGAGAAACACAAAAAAATGTTGCTAGAAAACTTTTAATCAAATACATCCGTTGCACAAAGTAAAAGCACGTATAAACACGGATCAAACTGGGTAAACAGATCCGCATCGCGCAGGTACCCCCGCAAGTCGCGACATCTACACATCACGCGAACTACATAGACGATTCAGATCCGAATCGAGTCGGACAACAAAACCACAAGTGGCGCCAGTATTTCGAATTCTTGCCACCGCATCGCCGCCATGTGTACAGACTTGAAAGCGGCTGGATTCCAAAGCGGATACCCATTTTAGGGAATCCATATCATATTCTGGCCCGAATCGGATCAGAAATTAGGTGTCGCATCGTCGCAATGTATGCACAGTCGGAACGCGTCCGGATTCTCATGTGGATACCCCTTTTAGGGAATCCATATTACATCCCGACCGGAATCTGACATGAAACTGGGTATCCCTAAGAAATTTCTGCCCGGGCAGTTGCAACTTTCCGTGAACAATGATTGACACGAATTTTTCTGTTTTGACTGACTGTCATGACTGCCCCGAATTCGTTTCCGATTTTATCCTACTTCCGGTCAGATTGGGTCGAGAAGTCTGACGATGCCGCGAGAACGACGCTAGGAGCTTTGTTTATTTAACAAAGATACAATCGGTGCTCGGAATGTTTCCCTGGGCCTCGATCGGACATTCCCGATATTACTGCCCCCAATTCGTCTCCTACTTTCTCCTACTTCCGGTCAGATTGAGTCGAGAAGTCTGACGATGCCGCGAGAACGACGCTAGGAGCTTTGTTTATTTAACAAAGAGAAAATCAGTGCTCAGAATGGTTCCCGAGGGCTCGATCGGACATTCCCGATATTACTGCCCCCAATTCTTCTCCGATTTTATCTTACTTCCGGTCAGAATGGATGAGGAAGTCTAACGATGCCGCGAGAACGACGGTAGGAGCTTTGTTTATTTAACAAAGATAAAATCGGTGCTCGGAATGGTTCTCGGAGCCTCGATCGGACATTCCCGATATTACTGCCCCGAATTCGTCTCCGATTTTATCCTACTTCCGGTCAGATTGGGTCGAGAAGTCTGACGATGCCGCGAGAACGACGGTAGGAGCTTTGTTTATTTAACAAAGATAAAATCGGCGCTCGGAATGGATCTCGGAGCCTTGATCGGACATTCCCGACATGACTGCCCCGAATTCGTTTCCGATTTTATCCTACTTCCGGTCAGATTGGGTCGAGAAGTCTGACGATGCCGCGAGAACGATGCTAGGAGCTTTGTTTATTTAACAAAGATGAAATCGGTGCTCGGAATGTTTCCCTGGGCCTCGATCGGACATTCCCGACATTACTGCCCCGAATTCGTTTCCGACTTTATCCTACTTCCTGTCAAATTGGGTCGAGAAGTCTGACGATGCCGCGAGATCGACGCTAGGAGCTTTGTTTATTTAACAAAGATAAAATCGGTGCTCGGAATGGTTCCCTGGGCCTCGATCGGACATTCCCGATATTACTGCACCCAATTCGTCTCCGATTTTATCTTACTTCCGGTGAGAATGGATGAGGAAGTATGACGATGCCGCGAGAACGAGGGTAGGAGCTTTGTTTATTTAACAAAGATAAAATCGGTGCTCGGAATGGTTCTCGGAGCCTCGATCGGACATTCCCGATATTACTGCCCCGAATTCGTCTCCGATTTTATCCTACTTCCGGTCAGATTGGGTCGAGAAGTCTGACAATGCCGCGAGAACGACTCTAGGAACTTTGTTTATTTAACAAAGATAAAATCGTTGTTCGGAATGGTTCCCGGGGGCTCGATCGCACATTCCCATATTACTGCGCCGAATTCGTCTCCGATTTTATCCTACTTCCGGTCAGATTGGGTCGAGAAGTCTGACGATGCCGCGAGAACGACGCTAGGAACTGTGTTTATTTAACAAAGATAAAATCGGTGTTCGGAATGGTTCCCGAGGGCTCGATCGGACATTCTCGATATTACTGCCCCGAATTCGTCTCCGATTTTATCCTACTTCCGGTCAGATTGGGTCGAGAATTCTGACGATACCGCGAGAACGACGGTGGGAGCTTTGTTTATTTAACAAAGATAACATCGGTGCTCGGAATGCTTCTCGGAGCCTCGATCGGACATTCCCGATATTACTGCCCCGAATTCGTCTCCGATTTTATCCTACTTCCGGTCAGATTGGGTCGAGAAGTCTGACGATGCCGCAAGAACGACTCTAGGAACTTTGTTTATTTAACAAAGATAAAATCGTTGTTCGGAATGGTTCCCGGGGGCTCGATCGCACATTCCCATATTACTGCGCCGAATTCGTCTCCGATTTTATCCTACTTCCGGTCAGATTGGGTCGAGAAGTCTGACGATGCCGCGAGAACGACGCTAGGAACTATGTTTATTTAACAAAGATAAAATCGGTGTTCGGAATGGTTGCCGAGGGCTCGATCGGACATTCTCGATATTACTGCCCCGAATTCGTCTCCGATTTTATCCTACTTCCGGTCAGATTGGGTCGAGAAGTCTGACGATACCGCGAGAACGACTCTAGGAACTTTGTTTATTTAACAAAGATAAAATCGTTGTTCGGAATGGTTCCCGGGGGCTCGAACGCATATTCCCATATTACTGCGCCGAATTCGTCTCCGATTTTATCCTACTTCCGGTCAGATTGGGTCGAGAAGTCTGACGATGCCGCGAGAACGACGCTAGGAGCTTTGTTTATTTAACAAAGATAAAATCGGTGCTCGGAATGGTTCCCTGGGACTCGATCGGACATCCCGATATTACTGCCCCCAATTCGTCTCCGATTTTATCTTACTTCCGTTCAGAATGGATGAGGAAGTCTGACGATGCCGCGAGAACGAGGGTAGGAGCTTTGTTTATTTAACAAAGATAAAATCGGTGCTCGGAATGATTCTCGGAGCCTCGATCGGACATTCCCGATATTACTGCCCCGAATTCGTATCCGATTTTATCCTACTTCCGGTCAGATTGCGTCGAGAAGTCTGACGATGCCGCGAGAACGACGCTAGGAACTTTGTTTACTTAACAAAGATAAAATCGGTGCTCGGAATGGTTCCCGAGGGCTCGATCGGACATTCTCGACATTACTGCCCCGAATTCGTCTCCGATTTTATCCTACTTCCGGTCAGATTGGGTCCAGAAGTCTGACGATACCGCGAGAATGACGGTGGGAGCTCTGTTTATTTAACAAAGATAAAATCGGTGCTCGGAATGGTTCCCTGGGCCTCGATCGGACATTCCCGATATGACTGCCCCCAATTCGTCTCCGATTTTATCTTACTTCCGGTTAGAATGGATAGGGAAGTCTGACGATGCCGAGAGCACGACGGTGGGAGCTTTGTTTATTTAACAAAGATAAAATCGGCGCTCGGAATGGATCTCGGAGCCTTGATCGGACATTCCCGACATTACTGCCCCGAATTCGTTTCCGATTTTATCCTACATCCGGTCAGCTTGGGTCGAGAAGTCTGACGATGCCGCGAGAACGACGCTAGGAACTTTGCTTATTTAACAAAGATAAAATCGGTTCTCGGAATGGTTCCCGAGGGCTCGATCGGACATTCTCGATATTCCTGCCCCGAATTCGTCTCTGATTTTATCTTAGTTCCGGTCAGAATGGATAAGGAAGTGTGACGATGCCGCGAGAACGACGGTAGGAGCTTTGTTTATTTAACAAAGATAAAATCGGCGCTCGGAATGGATCTCGGAGCCTTGATCGGACATTCCCGACATGACTGCCCCGAATTCGTTTCCGATTTTATCCTACTTCCGGTTAGATTGGGTCGAGAAGTCTGACGATGCCGCGAGAACGACGCTAGGAGCTTTGTTTATTATACAAAGATAAAATCGGTGCTCGGAATGTTTCCCTGGGCCTCGATCGGACATTCCCGATATTACTGCCCCCAATTCGTCTCCTACTTTCTCCTACTTCCGGTCAGATTGGGTCGAGAAGTCTGACGATGCCGCGAGAACGACGCTAGGAACTTTGTTTATTTAACAAAGATAAAATCGGTGCTCGGAATAGTTCCCGAGGGCTCGATCGGACATTCTCGATATTACTGCCCCGAATTCGTCTCTGATTTTATCTTACTTCCGGTCAGAATGGATAAGGGAGTGTGACGATGCCGCGAGAACGACGGTAGGAGCTTTGTTTATTTAACAAAGATAAAATCGGCGCTCGGAATGGATCTCGGAGCCTTGATCGGACATTCCCGACATTACTGCCCCGAATTCGTTTCCGATTTTATCCTACTTCCGGTCAAATTGGGTCGAGAAGTCTGACTATGCCGCGAGAACGACGCTAGGAGCTTTGTTTATTTAACAAAGATAAAATCGGTGATCGGAATGGTTCCCTGGGCCTCGATCGGATATTCCCGATATTACTGTACCCAATTCGTCTCCGATTTTATCTTACTTCCGGTGAGAATGGATGAGGAAGTCTGACGATGCCGCGAGAACGAGGGTAGGAGCTTTGTTTATTTAACATAGATAAAATCGGTGCTCGGAATGGTTTTCGGAGCCTCGATCGGACATTCCCGATATTACTGCCCCGAATTCGTCTCCGATTTTATCCTACTTCCGGTCAGATTGGGTCGAGAAGTCTGACGATGCCGCGAGAACGACTCTAGGAACTTTGTTTATTTAACAAAGATAAAATCGTTGTTCGGAATGGTTCCCGGGGGCTCGATCGCACATTCCCGATATTACTGTGCCGCATTCGTCTCCGATTTTATCCTACTTCCGGTCAGATTGGGTCGAGAAGTCTGACGATGCCGCGAGAACGACGCTAGGAACTTTGTTTATTTAACAAAGATAAAATCGGTGTTCGGAATGGTTCCCGGGGACTCGATCGGACATTCCCGATATTACTGCCCCAAATTCGTCTCCGATTTTATCTTACTTCCGGCCAGATTGGGTCGAGAAGTCTGACGATGCCGCGAGAACGACGCTAGGAAGTTTGGTTATTTAACAAAGATAAAATCGGTGCTCGGAATGGTTCCCGAGGGCTCGATCGGACATTCTCGATACTACTGCCCCGATTTCGTCTCCGATTTTATCCTACTTCCGGTCAGATTGGGTCGAGAACTCTGACGATACCGCGAGAACGACGGTGGGAGCTTTGTTTATTTAACAAAGATAAAATCGGTGCTCGGAATGCTTCTCGGAGCCTCGATCGGACATTCCCGATATTACTGCCCCGAATTCATCTCCGATTTTATCCTACTTCCGGTCAGATTGGGTCGAGAAGTCTGACGATGCCGCGAGAACGACGCTAGGAGCTTTGTTTATTTAACAAAGATAAAATCGGTGCTCGGAATGGTTCCCTGGGACTCGATGGGACATTCCCGATATTACTGCCCCCAATTCTTCTCCGATTTTATCTTACTTCCGGTCAGAATGGACGAGGAAGTCTGACGATGCCGCGAGATCGACGGTAGGAGCTTTGTTTATTTAACAAAGATAAAATCGGTGCTCGGAATGGTTCTCGGAGGCTCGATCGGACATTCCCGATATTACTGCCCCGAATTCCTCTCCGATTTTATCCTACTTCCGGTCAGAGTGGGTCGAGAAGTCTGACGATGCCGCGACAACGACGCTAGGAACTTTGTTTATTTAACAAAGATAAAATCGGTGCTCGGAATGGTTCCCGAGGGCTCGATCGGACATTCTCGACATTACTGCCCCGAATTCGTCTCCGATTTTATCCTACTTCCGGTCAGATTGGGTCCAGAAGTCTGACGATACCGCGAGAATGACGGTGGGAGCTTTGTATATTTAACAAAGGTAAAATCGGTGCTCGGAATGGTTCCCTGGGCCTCGATCGGACATTCCCGATATGACTGCCCCCAATTCGTCTCCGATTTTATCTTACTTCCGGTTAGAATGGATAAGGAAGTCTGACGATGCCGAGAGCACGACGGTGGGAGCTTTGTTTATTTAACAAAGATCAAATCGGTTCTCGGAATGATTCCCGAGGCCTCGATCGGACATTCTCGATATTACTGCCCCGAATTCGTCTCTGATTTTATCTTACTTCCGGTCAGAATGGATAAGGAAGTGTGACGATGCCGCGAGAACGACGGTAGGAGCTTTGTTTATTTAACAAAGATAAAATCGGCGCTCGGAATGGATCTCGGAGCCTTGATCGGACATTCCCGACATGACTGCCCCGAATTCGTTTCCGATTTTATCCTACTTCCGGTCAGCTTGGGTCGAGAAGTCTGACGATGCCGCGAGAACGACGCTAGGAACTTTGCTTATTTAACAAAGATAAAATCGGTTCTCGGAATGATTCCCGAGGGCTCGATCGGACATTCTCGATATTACTGCCCCGAATTCGTCTCTGATTTTATCTTACTTCCGGTGAGAATGGATAAGGAAGTGTGACGATGCCGCGAGAACGACGGTAGGAGCTTTGTTTATTTACCAAAGATAAAATCGGCGCTCGGAATGGATCTCGGAGCCTTGATCGGACATTCGCGACATTACTGCCCCGAATTCGTTTCCGATTTTATCCTACTTCCGGTCAGATTGGGTCGAGAAGTCTGAGGATGCCGCGAGAAAGACGCTAGTAGCTTTGTTTATTTAACAAACATAAAATCGGTGCTCGTAATGGTTCCCTGGGCCTCGATCGGACATTCCCGATATTACTGCCCCCAATTCGTCTCCGATTTTATCTTACTTCCGGTCAGAATGGATGAGGAAGTCTGACGATGCCGCGAGAACGAGGGTAGGAGCTTTGTTTATTTGACAAAGATAAAATCGGTGCTCGGAATGGTTCTCGGAGCCTCGATCGGACATTCCCGATATTACTGCCCCGAATTCGTCTCCGATTTTATCCTACTTCCGGTCAGATTGGGTCGAGAAGTCTGACGATGCCGCAAGAACGACGCTAGGAGCTTTGTTTATTTAACAAAGATAAAATTGGTGCTCGGAATGGTTCCCTGGGACTCGATCGGACATTCCCGATAATACTGCCCCCAATTCGTCGCCGATTTTATCTTACTTCCGGTCAGAATGGATGAGGAAGTCTGACGGTGCCGCAAGAACGAGGGTAGGAGCTTTGTTTATTTAACAAAGATAAAATCGGTGCTCGCAATGGTTCTCGGAGCCTCGATCGGACATTCCCGATATTACTGCCCCGAATTCGTCTCCGATTTTATCCTACTTCCGGTCAGATTGGTTCGAGAAGTCTGACGATGCCGCGAGAACGACGCTAGGAACTTTGTTTATTTAACAAAGATAAAATCGGTGCTCGGAATGGTTCCCGAGGGCTCGATCGGACATTCTCGATATTACTGCCCCGAATTCGTCTCTGATTTTATCTTACGTTCGGTCAGAATGGATAAGGGAGTGTGATGATGCCGCGAGAACGACGGTAGGAGCTTTGTTTATTTAACAAAGCTAAAATCGGCGCTCGGAATGGATCTCGGAGCCTTGATCCGACATTCCCGACATTACTGCCCCGAATTCGTTTCCGATTTTATCCTACTTCCGGTCAAATTGGGTCGAGAAGTCTGACGATGCCGCGAGAACGACGCTAGGAGCTTTGTTTATTTAACAAAGATAAAATCGGTGCTCGGAATGGTTCCCTGGGCCTCGATCGGACATTCCCGATATTACTGCCCCGAATTCCTCTCCGATTTTATCCTACTTCCGGTCAGATTGGGTCGAGAAGTCTGACGATGCCGCGACAACGACGCTAGGAACTTTGTTTATTTAACAAAGATAAAATCGGTGCTCGGAATGGTTCCCGAGGGCTCGATCGGACATTCTCGACATTACTGCCCCGAATTCGTCTCCGATTTTATCCGACTTCCGGTCAGATTGGGTCCAGAAGTCTGACGATACCGCGAGAATGACGGTGGGAGCTTTGTATATTTAACAAAGATAAAATCGGTGCTCGGAATGGTTCCCTGGGCCTCGATCGGACATTCCCGATATGACTGCCCCCAATTCGTCTCCGATTTTATCATACTTCCGGTTAGAATGGATAAGGAAGTCTGACGATGCCGAGAGCACGACGGTGGGAGCTTTGTTTATTTAACAAAGATCAAATCGGTTCTCGGAATGATTCCCGAGGGCTCGATCGGACATTCTCGATATTACTGCCCCGAATTCGTCTCGGATTTTATCTTACTTCCGGTCAGAATGGATAAGGAAGTGTGACGATGCCGCGAGAACGACGGTAGGAGCTTTGTTTATTCAACAAAGATAAAATCGGCGCTCGGAATGGATCTCGGAGCCTTGATCGGACATTCCCGACATGACGGCCCCGAATTCGTTTCCGATTTTATCCTACTGCCGGTCAGCTTGGGTCGAGAAGTCTGACGATGCCGCGAGAACGACGCTAGGAACTTTGCTTATTTAACAAATATAAAATCGGTTCTCGGAATGATTCCCGAGGGCTCGATCGGACATTCTCGATATTACTGCCCCGAATTCGTCTCTGATTTTATCTTACTTCCGGTCAGAATGGATAAGGAAGTGTGACGATGCCGCGAGAACGACGGTAGGAGCTTTGTTTATTTAACAAAGATAAAATCGGCGCTCGGAATGGATCTCGGAGCCTTGATCGGACATTCCCGACATGACTGCCCCGAATTCGTTTCCGATTTTATCCTACTTCCGGTCAGATTGGGTCGAGAAGTCTGACGATGCCGCGAGAACGATGCTAGGAGCTTTGTTTATTTAACAAAGATGAAATCGGTGCTCGGAATGTTTCCCTGGGCCTCGATCGGACATTCCCGATATTACTGCCCCCAATTCGTCTCCTACTTTCTCCTACTTCCGGTCAGATTGGGTCGAGAAGTCTGACGATGCCGCGAGAACGACGCTAGGAGCTTTGTTTATTTAACAAAGATAAAATCGGTGTTCGGAATGGTTCCCGGGGGCTCGATCGGACAATCTCGATATTACTGCCCCGAATTCGTCACCGATTTTATCCTAATTCCGGTCAGATTGGATCGAGAAGTCTGACGATGCGGCGAGAACGACGCTAGCAGCTTTGTTTATTTAACAAAGATAAAATCGGTGCTCGGCACGGTTCTCGGAGCCTCGATCGGACATTCCCGATATTACTGCCCCGAATTCGTCTCCGATTTTATCCTACTTCCGGTCAGAATGGATAAGGAAGTCTGACGATGCCACGAGAACGACGCTAGGAGCTTTGTTTATTTAACAAAGATAATATCGGTGCTCGGAATGGTTCCCGAGGGCTCGATCGGACATTCTCGATATTACTGCCCCCAATTCGTCTCCGATTTTATCTTACTTCCGGTCAGAATGGATGAGGAAGTCTGACGATGCCGCGAGAACGACGGTAGGAGCTTTGTTTATTTAACAAAGATAAAATCGGTGCTCGGAATGGTTCTCGGAGCCTCGATTGGACATTCCCGATATTACTGCCCCGAATTCGTCTCCGATTTTATCCTACTTCCGGTCAGATTGGGTCGAGAAGTCTGACGATGCCGCGAGAACGACGCTAGGAACTTTGTTTATTTAACAAAGATAAAATCGGTTCTCGGAATGGTTTCCGAGGGCTCGATCGGACATTCTCGATATTACTGCCCCGAATTCGTCTCTGATTTTATCTTACTTCCGGTCAGAATGGATAAGGAAGTGTGACGATGCCGCGAGAACGACGGTAGGAGCTTTGTTTATTTACCAAAGATAAAATCGGCGCTCGGAATGGATCTCGGAGCCTTGATCGGACATTCGCGACATTACTGCCCCGAATTCGTTTCCGATTTTATCCTACTTCCGGTCAGATTGGGTCGAGAAGTCTGAGGATGCCGCGAGAAAGACGCTAGGAGCTTTGTTTATTTAACAAACATAAAATCGGTGCTCGTAATGGTTCCCTGGGCCTCGATCGGACATTCCCGATATTACTGCCCCCAATTCGTCTCCGATTTTATCTTACTTCCGGTCAGAATGGATGAGGAAGTCTGACGATGCCGCGAGAACGAGGGTAGGAGCATTGTTTATTTCAC
This sequence comes from Ophion obscuratus, assembly GCA_964007375.1. Lineage (NCBI taxonomy): Eukaryota > Metazoa > Arthropoda > Insecta > Hymenoptera > Ichneumonidae > Ophion > Ophion obscuratus. Next base: position 4,438,881 of record OZ023322.1, read on the forward strand.
AAAGATAAAATCGGTGCTCGGAATGGTTCTCGGAGCCTCGATCGGACATTCCCGATATTACTGCCCCGAATTCGTCTCCGATTTTATCCTACTTCCGGTCAGATTGGGTCGAGAAGTCTGACGATGCCGCAAGAACGACGCTAGGAGCTTTGTTTATTTAACAAAGATAAAATTGGTGCTCGGAATGGTTCCCTGGGACTCGATCGGACATTCCCGATATTACTGCCCCCAATTCGTCGCCGATTTTATCTTACTTTCGGTCAGAATGGATGAGGAAGTCTGACGGTGCCGCGAGAACGAGGGTAGGAGCTTTGTTTATTTAACAAAGATAAAATCGGTGCTCGCAATGGTTCTCGGAGCCTCGATCGGACATTCCCGATATTACTGCCCCGAATTCGTCTCCGATTTTATCCTACTTCCGGTCAGATTGGTTCGAGAAGTCTGACGATGCCGCGAGAACGACGCTAGGAACTTTGTTTATTTAACAAAGATAAAATCGGTGCTCGGAATGGTTCCCGAGGGCTCGATCGGACATTCTCGATATTACTGCCCCGAATTCGTCTCTGATTTTATCTTACGTTCGGTCAGAATGGATAAGGGAGTGTGATGATGCCGCGAGAACGACGGTAGGAGCTTTGTTTATTTAACAAAGATAAAATCGGCGCTCGGAATGGATCTCGGAGCCTTGATCCGACATTCCCGACATTACTGCCCCGAATTCGTTTCCGATTTTATCCTACTTCCGGTCAAATTGGGTCGAGAAGTCTGACGATGCCGCGAGAACGATGCTAGGAGCTTTGTTTATTTAACAAAGATAAAATCGGTGCTCGGAATGTTTCCCTGGGCCTCGATCGGACATTCCCGATATTACTGCCCCCAATTCGTCTCCTACTTTCTCCTACTTCCGGTCAGATTGGGTCGAGAAGTCTGACGATGCCGCGAGAACGACGCTAGGAGCTTTGTTTATTTAACAAAGATAAAATCGGTATTCGCAATGGTTCCCGGGGGCTCGATCGGACAATCTCGATATTACTGCCCCGAATTCGTCACCGATTTTATCCTAATTCCGGTCAGATTGGATCGAGAAGTCTGACGATGCGGCGAGAACGACGCTAGCAGCTTTGTTTATTTAACAAAGATAAAATCGGTGCTCGGCACGGTTCTCGGAGCCTCGATCGGACATTCCCGATATTACTGCCCCGAATTCATCTCCGATTTTATCCTACTTCCGGTCAGAATGGATAAGGAAGTCTGACGATGCCACGAGAACGACGCTAGGAGCTTTGTTTATTTAACAAAGATAATGATCGGTGCTCGGAATGGTTCCCGAGGGCTCGATCGGACATTCTCGATATTACTGCCCCCAATTCGTCTCCGATTTTATCTTACTTCCGGTCAGAATGGATGAGGAAGTCTGACGATGCCGCGAGAACGACGGTAGGAGCTTTGTTTATTTAACAAAGATAAAAACGGTGCTCGGAATGGTTCTCGGAGCCTCGATTGGATATTCCCGATATTACTGCCCCGAATTCGTCTCCGATTTTATCCTACTTCCGGTCAGATTGGGTCGAGAAGTCTGACGATGCCGCGAGAACGACGCTAGGAACTTTGTTTATTTAACAAAGATAAAATCGGTTCTCGGAATGGTTTCCGAGGGCTCGATCGGACATTCTCGATATTACTGCCCCGAATTCGTCTCTGATTTTATCTTACTTCCGGTCAGAATGGATAAGGAAGTGTGACGATGCCGCGAGAACGACGGTAGGAGCTTTGTTTATTTAACAAAGATAAAATCGGCGCTCGGAATGGATCTCGGAGCCTTGATCGGACATTCGCGACATTACTGCCCCGAATTCGTTTCCGATTTTATCCTACTTCCGGTCAGATTTGGTCGAGAAGTTTGAGGATGCCGCGAGAAAGACGCTAGGAGCTTTGTTTATTTAACAAACATAAAATCGGTGCTCGTAATGGTTCCCTGGGCCTCGATCGGACATTCCCGATATTACTGCCCCCAATTCGTCTCCGATTTTATCTTACTTCCGGTCAGAATGGATGAGGAAGTCTGACGATGCCGCGAGAACGAGGGTAGGAGCTTTGTTTATTTCACAAAGATAAAATCGGTGCTCGGAATGGTTCTCGGAGCCTCGATCGGACATTCCCGATATTACTGCCCCGAATTTTTCTCCGATTTTATCCTACTTCCGGTCAGATTGGGTCGAGAAGTCTGAAGATGCCGCAAGAACGACGCTAGGAGCTTTGTTTATTTAACAAAGATAAAATTGGTGCTCGGAATGGTTCCCTGGGACTCGATCGGACATTCCCGATATTACTGCCCCCAATTCGTCGCCGATTTTATCTTACTTCCGGTCAGAATGGATAAGGGAGTGTGATGATGCCGCGAGAACGACGGTAGGAGCTTTGTTTATTTAACAAAGATAAAATCGGCGCTCGGAATGGATCTCGGAGCCTTGATCGGACATTCCCGACATTACTGCCCCGAATTCGTCGCCGATTTTATCTTACTTCCGGTCAGAATGGATGAGGAAGTCTGACGGTGCCGCGAGAACGAGGGTAGGAGCTTTGTTTATTTAACAAAGATAAAATCGGTGCTCGCAATGGTTCTCGGAGCCTCGATCGGACATTCCCGATATTACTGCCCCGAATTCGTCTCCGATTTTATCCTACTTCCGGTCAGATTGGTTCGAGAAGTCTGACGATGCCGCGAGAACGACGCTAGGAACTTTGTTTATTTAACAAAGATAAAATCGGTGCTTGGAATGGTTCCCGAGGGCTCGATCGGACATTCTCGATATTACTGCCCCGAATTCGTCTCTGATTTTATCTTACGTTCGGTCAGAATGGATAAGGGAGTGTGATGATGCCGCGAGAACGACGGTAGGAGCTTTGTTTATTTAACAAAGATAAAATCGGCGCTCGGAATGGATCTCGGAGCCTTGATCCTACATTCCCGACATTACTGCCCCGAATTCGTTTCCGATTTTATCCTACTTCCGGTCAAATTGGGTCGAGAAGTCTGACGATGCCGCGAGAACGACGCTAGGAGCTTAGTTTATTTAACAAAGATAAAATCGGTGCTCGGAATGGTTCCCTGGGCCTCGATCGGACATTCCCGATATTACTACCCCCAATTCGTCTCCGATTTTATCTTACTTCCGGTGAGAATGGATGAGGACGTCTGACGATGCCGCGAGAACGAGGGTAGGAGCTTTGTTTATTTAACAAAGATAAAATCGGTGTTCGGAATGGTTCCCGGGGACTCGATCGGACATTCCCGATATTACTGCGCCGAATTCGTCTCCGATTTTATCCTACTTCCGGTCAGATTGGGTCGAGAAGTCTGACGATGCCGCGAGAACGACGCTAGGACCTTTGTTTATTTAACAAAGATAAAATCGTTTTTCGGAATGGTTCCCGGGGGCTCGATCGCACATTCCCGATATTACTGCGCCGAATTCGTCTCCGATTTTATCCTACTTCCGGTCAGATTGGGTCGAGAAGTCTGACGATGCCGCGACAACGACGCTAGGAACTTTGTTTATTTAACAAAGATAAAATCGGTGTTCGGAATGGTTCCCGGGGACTCGATCGGACATTCCCGATATTACTGCCCCGAATTCGTCTCCGATTTTATCTTACTTCCGGCCAGATTGGGTCGAGAAGTCTGACGATGCCGCGAGAACGACGCTAGCAGCTTTGTTTATTTAACAAAGATAAAATCGGTGCTCGGCACGGTTCTCGGAGCCTCGATCGGACATTCCCGATATTTCTGCCCCGAATTCGTCTCCGATTTTATCCTACTTCCGGTCAGAATGGATAAGGAAGTCTGACGATGCCACGAGAACGACGCTAGGAGCTTTGTTTATTTAACAAAGATAATATCGGTGCTCGGATTGGTTCCCGAGGGCTCGATCGGACATTCTCGATATTACTGCCCCCAATTCGTCTCCGATTTTATCTTACTTCCGGTCAGAATGGATGAGGAAGTCTGACGATGCCGCGAGAACGACGGTAGGAGCTTTGTTTATTTAACAAAGATAAAATCGGTGCTCGGAATGGTTCTCGGAGCCTCGATCGGACATTCCCGATATTACTGCCCCGAATTCGCTTCCGATTTTATCCTACTTCCGGTCAGATTGGGTCGAGAAGTCTGACGATGCCGCGAGAACGACTCTAGGAACTTTGTTTATTTAACAAAGATAAAATCGTTTTTCGGAATGGTTCCCGGGGGCTCGATCGCACATTCCCGGTATTACTGCGCCGAATTCGTCTCCGATTTTATCCTACTTCCGGTCAGATTGGGTCGAGAAGTCTGACGATGCCGCGAGAACGACGCTAGGAACTTTGTTTATTTAACAAAGATAAAATCGGTGTTCGGAATGGTTCCCGGGGACTCGATCGGACATTCCCGATATTACTGCCCCGAATTCGTCTCCGATTTTATCTTACTTCCGGCCAGATTGGGTCGAGAAGTCTGACGATGCCGCGAGAACGACGCTAAGAACTTTGTTTATTTAACAAAGATAAAATCGTTTTTCGGAATGGTTCCCGGGGGCTCGATCGCACATTCCCGATATTACTGCGCCGAATTCGTCTCCGATTTTATCCTACTTCCGGTCAGATTGGGTCGAGAAGTCTGACGATGCCGCGAGAACGACGCTAGGAACTTTGTTTATTTAACAAAGATAAAATCGGTGTTCGGAATGGTTCCCGGGGACTCGATCGGACTTTCCCGACATTACTGCCCCGAATTCGTCTCCGATTTTATCTTACATCCGGCCAGATTGGGTCGAGAAGTCTGACGATGCCGCGAGAACGACGCTAGCAGCTTTGTTTATTTAACAAAGATAATATCGGTGCTCGGCACGGTTCTCGGAGCCTCGATCGGACATTCCCGATATTTGTGCCCCGAATTCGTCTCCGATTTTATCCTACTTCCGGTCAGAATGGATAAGGAAGTCTGACGATGCCACGAGAACGACGCTAGGAGCTTTGTTTACTTAACAAAGATAATATCGGTGCTCGGAATGGTTCCCGAGGGCTCGATCGGACATTCTCGATATTACTGCCCCCAATTCGTCTCCGATTTTATCTTACTTCCGGTCAGAATGGATGAGGAAGTCTGACGATGCCGCGAGAACGACGGTAGGAGCTTTGTTTATTTAACAAAGATAAAATCGGTGCTCGGAATGGTTCTCGGAGCCTCGATCGGACATTCCCGATTTTACTGCCCCGAATTCGCTTCCGATTTTATCCTACTTCCGGTCACATTGGGTCGAGAAGTCTGACGATGCCGCGAGAACGGCTCTAGGAACTTTGTTTATTTAACAAAGATAAAATCGTTTTTCGGAATGGTTCCCGGGGGCTCGATCGCACATTCCCGGTATTACTGCGCCGAATTCGTCTCCGATTTTATCCTACTTCCGGTCAGATTGGGTCGAGAAGTCTGACGATGCCGCGAGAACGACGCTAGGAACTTTGTTCATTTAACAAAGATAAAATCGGAGTTCGGAATGGTTCCCGGGGACTCGATCGGACATTCCCGATATTACTGCCCCGAATTCGTCTCCGATTTTATCTTACTTCCGGCCAGATTGGGTCGAGAAGTCTGACGATGCCGCGAGAACGACGCTAAGAACTTTGTTTATTTAACAAAGATAAAATCGTTTTTCGGAATGGTTCCCGGGGGCTCGATCGCACATTCCCGATATTACTGCGCCGAATTCGTCTCCGATTTTATCCTACTTCCGGTCAGATTGGGTCGAGAAGTCTGACGATGCCGCGAGAACGACGCTAGGAACTTTGTTTATTTAACAAAGATAAAATCGGTGTTCGGAATGGTTCCCGGGGACTCGATCGGACATTCCCGATATTACTGCCCCGAATTCGTCTCCGATTTTATCTTACTTCCGGCCAGATTGGGTCGAGAAGTCTGACGATGCCGCGAGAACGACGCTAGGAACTTTGTTTATTTAACAAAGACAAAATCGGTTCTCGGAATGATTCCCGAGGGCTCGATCGGACATTCTCGATATTACTGCCCCGAATTCGTCTCTGATTTTATCTTACTTCCGGTCAGAATGGATAAGGAAGTGTGACGATGCCGCGAGAACGACGGTAGGAGCTTTGTTTATTTAACAAAGATAAAATCGGCGCTCGGAATGGATCTCGGAGCCTTGATCGGACATTCCCGACATGACTGCCCCGAATTCGTTTCCGATTTTATCCTACTTCCGGTCAGCTTGAGTCGAGAAGTCTGACGATGCCGCGAGAACGACGCTAGGAACTTTGCTTATTTAACAAAGATAAAATCGGTTCTCGGAATGATTCCCGAGGGCTCGATCGGACATTCTCGATATTACTGCCCCGAATTTGTCTCTGATTTTATCTTACTTCCGGTCAGAATGGATAAGGAAGTGTGACGATGCCGCGAGAACGACGGTAGGAGCTTTGTTTATTTAACAAAGATAAAATCGGCGCTCGGAATGGATCTCGGAGCCTTGATCGGACATTCCCGACATGACTGCCCCGAATTCGTTTCCGATTTTATCCTACTTCCGGTCAGATTGGGTCGAGAAGTCTGACGATGCCGCGAGAACGATGCTAGGAGCTTTGTTTATTTAACAAAGATAAAATCGGTGCTCGGAATGTTTCCCTGGGCCTCGATCGGACATTCCCGATATTACTGCCCCCAATTCGTCTCCTACTTTCTCCTACTTCCGGTCAGATTGGGTCGAGAAGTCTGACGATGCCGCGAGAACGACGCTAGGAGCTTTGTTTATTTAACAAAGATAAAATCGGTGTTCGGAATGATTCCCGGGGGCTCGATCGGACAATCTCGATATTACTGCCCCGAATTCGTCACCGATTTTATCCTAATTCCGGTCAGATTGGATCGAGAAGTCTGACGATGCGGCGAGAACGACGCTAGCAGCTTTGTTTATTTAACAAAGATAAAATCGGTGCTCGGCACGGTTCTCGGAGCCTCGATCGGACATTCCCGATATTACTGCCCCGAATTCGTCTCCGATTTTATCCTACTTCCGGTCAGAATGGATAAGGAAGTCTGACGTTGCCACGAGAACGACGCCAGGAGCTTTGTTTATTTAACAAAGATAATATCGGTGCTCGGAATGGTTCCCGAGGGCTCGATCGGACATTCTCGATATTACTGCCCCCAATTCGTCTCCGATTTTATCTTACTTCCGGTCAGAATGGATGAGGAAGTCTGACGATGCAGCGAGAACGACGGTAGGAGCTTTGTTTATTTAACAAAGATAAAATCGGTGCTCGGAATGGTTCTCGGAGCCTCGATTGGATATTCCCGATATTACTGCCCCGAATTCGTCTCCGATTTTATCCTACTTCCGGTCAGATTGGGTCGAGAAGTCTGACGATGCCGCGAGAACGACGCTAGGAACTTTGTTTATTTAACAAAGATAAAATCGGTTCTCGGAATGGTTTCCGAGGGCTCGATCGGACATTCTCGATACTACTGCCCCGAATTCGTCTCTGATTTTATCTTACTTCCGGTCAGAATGGATAAGGAAGTGTGACGATGCCGCGAGAACGACGGTAGGAGCTTTGTTTATTTAACAAAGATAAAATCGGCGCTCGGAATGGATCTCGGAGCCTTGATCGGACATTCGCGACATTACTGCCCCGAATTCGTTTCCGATTTTATCCTACTTCCGGTCAGATTTGGTCGAGAAGTTTGAGGATGCCGCGAGAAAGACGCTAGGAGCTTTGTTTATTTAACAAACATAAAATCAGTGCTCGTAATGGTTCCCTGGGCCTCGATCGGACATTCCCGATATTACTGCCCCCAATTCGTCTCCGATTTTATCTTACTTCCGGTCAGAATGGATGAGGAAGTCTGACGATGCCGCGAGAACGAGGGTAGGAGCTTTGTTTATTTCACAAAGATAAAATCGGTGCTCGGAATGGTTCTCGGAGCCTCGATCGGACATTCCCGATATTACTGCCCCGAATTTTTCTCCGATTTTATCCTACTTCCGGTCAGATTGGGTCGAGAAGTCTGACGATGCCGCAAGAACGACGCTAGGAGCTTTGTTTATTTAACAAAGATAAAATTGGTGCTCGGAATGGTTCCCTGGGACTCGATCGGACATTCCCGATATTACTGCCCCCAATTCGTCGCCGATTTTATCTTACTTCCGGTCAGAATGGATGAGGAAGTCTGACGGTGCCTCGAGAACGAGGGTAGGAGCTTTGTTTATTTAACAAAGATAAAATCGGTGCTCGCAATGGTTCTCGGAGCCTCGATCGGACATTCCCGATATTACTGCCCCGAATTCGTCTCCGATTTTATCCTACTTCCGGTCAGATTGGTTCGAGAAGTCTGACGATGCCGCGAGAACGACGCTAGGAACTTTGTTTATTTAACAAAGATAAAATCGGTGCTCGGAATGGTTCCCGAGGGCTCGATCGGACATTCTCGATATTACTGCCCCGAATTCGTCTCTGATTTTATCTTACGTTCGGTCAGAATGGATAAGGGAGTGTGATGATGCCGCGAGAACGACGGTAGGAGCTTTGTTTATTTAACAAAGATAAAATCGGCGCTCGGAATGGATCTCGGAGCCTTGATCCGACATTCCCGACATTACTGCCCCGAATTCGTTTCCGATTTTATCCTACTTCCGGTCAAATTGGGTCGAGAAGTCTGACGATGCCGCGAGAACGACGCTAGGAGCTTAGTTTATTTAACAAAGATAAAATCGGTGCTCGGAATGGTTCCCTGGGCCTCGATCGGACATTCCCGATATTACTACCCCCAATTCGTCTCCGATTTTATCTTACTTCCGGTGAGAATGGATGAGGACGTCTGACGATGCCGCGAGAACGAGGGTAGGAGCTTTGTTTATTTAACAAAGATAAAATCGGTGTTCGGAATGGTTCCCGGGGACTTGATCGGACATTCCCGATATTACTGCCCCGAATTCGTCTCCGATTTTATCTTACTTCCGGCCAGATTGGGTCGAGAAGTCTGACGATGCCGCGAGAACGACGCTCGGAACTTTGTATATTTAACAAAGATAAAATCGTTTTTCGGAATGGTTCCCGGGGGCTCGATCGCACATTCCCGATATTACTGCGCCGAATTCGTCTCCGATTTTATCCTACTTCCGGTCAGATTGGGTCGAGAAGTCTGACGATGCCGCGACAACGACGCTAGGAACTTTGTTTATTTAACAAAGATAAAATCGGTGTTCGGAATGGTTCCCGGGGACTCGATCGGACATTCCCGATATTACTGCCCCGAATTCGTCTCCGATTTTATCTTACTTCCGGCCAGATTGGGTCGAGAAGTCTGACGATGCCGCGAGAACGACGCTAGCAGCTTTGTTTATTTAACAAAGATAAAATCGGTGCTCGGCACGGTTCTCGGAGCCTCGATCGGACATTCCCGATATTTCTGCCCCGAATTCGTCTCCGATTTTATCCTACTTCCGGTCAGAATGGATAAGGAAGTCTGACGATGCCACGAGAACGACGCTAGGAGCTTTGTTTATTTAACAAAGATAATATCGGTACTCGGAATGGTTCCCGAGGGCTCGATCGGACATTCTCGATATTACTGCCCCCAATTCGTCTCCGATTTTATCTTACTTCCGGTCAGAATGGATGAGGAAGTCTGACGATGCCGCGAGAACGACGGTAGGAGCTTTGTTTATTTAACAAAGATAAAATCGGTGCTCGGAATGGTTCTCGGAGCCTCGATCGGACATTCCCGATATTACTGCCCCGAATTCGCTTCCGATTTTATCCTACTTCCGGTCAGATTGGGTCGAGAAGTCTGACGATGCCGCGAAAACGACTCTAGGAACTTTGTTTATTTAACAAAGATAAAATCGTTTTTCGGAATGGTTCCCGGGGGCTCGATCGCACATTCCCGGTATTACTGCGCCGAATTCGTCTCCGATTTTATCCTACTTCCGGTCAGATTGGGTCGAGAAGTCTGACGATGCCGCGAGAACGACGCTAGGAACTTTGTTTATTTAACAAAGATAAAATCGGTGTTCGGAATGGTTCCCGGGGACTCGATCGGACATTCCCGATATTACTGCCCCGAATTCGTCTCCGATTTTATCTTACTTCCGGCCAGATTGGGTCGAGAAGTCTGACGATGCCGCGAGAACGACGCTAAGAACTTTGTTTATTTAACAAAGATAAAATCGTTTTTCGGAATGGTTCCCGGGGGCTCGATCGCACATTCCCGATATTACTGCGCCGAATTCGACTCCGATTTTATCCTACTTCCGGTCAGATTGGGTCGAGAAGTCTGACGATGCCGCGAGAACGACGCTAGGAACTTTGTTTATTTAACAAAGATAAAATCGGTGTTCGGAATGGTTCCCGGGGACTCGATCGGACATTCCCGATATTACTGCCCCGAATTCGTCTCCGATTTTATCTTACTTCCGGCCAGATTGGGTCGAGAAGTCTGACGATGCCGCGAGAACGACGCTAGGAACTTTGTTTATTTAACAAAGACAAAATCGGTTCTCGGAATGATTCCCGAGGGCTCGATCGGACATTCTCGATATTACTGCCCCGAATTCGTCTCTGATTTTATCTTACTTCCGGTCAGAATGGATAAGGAAGTGTGACGATGCCGCGAGAACGACGGTAGGAGCTTTGTTTATTTAACAAAGATAAAATCGGCGCTCGGAATGGATCTCGGAGCCTTGATCGGACATTCCCGACATGACTGCCCCGAATTCGTTTCCGATTTTATCCTACTTCCGGTCAGCTTGGGTCGAGAAGTCTGACGATGCCGCGAGAACGACGCTCGGAACTTTGCTTATTTAACAAAGATATAATCGGTTCTCGGAATGATTCCCGAGGGCTCGATCGGACATTCTCGATATTACTGCCCCGAATTTGTCTCTGATTTTATCTTACTTCCGGTCAGAATGGATAAGGAAGTGTGACGATGCCGCGAGAACGACGGTAGGAGCTTTGTTTATTTAACAAAGATAAAATCGGCGCTCGGAATGGATCTCGGAGCCTTGATCGGACATTCCCGACATGACTGCCCCGAATTCGTTTCCGATTTTATCCTACTTCCGGTCAGATTGGGTCGAGAAGTCTGACGATGCCGCGAGAACGATGCTAGGAGCTTTGTTTATTTAACAAAGATAAAATCGGTGCTCGGAATGTTTCCCTGGGCCTCGATCGGACATTCCCGATATTACTGCCCCCAATTCGTCTCCTACTTTCTCCTACTTCCGGTCAGATTGGGTCGAGAAGTCTGACGATGCCGCGAGAACGACGCTAGGAGCTTTGTTTATTTAACAAAGATAAAATCGGTGTTCGGAATGGTTCCCGGGGGCTCGATCGGACAATCTCGATATTACTGCCCCGAATTCGTCACCGATTTTATCCTAATTCCGGTCAGATTGGATCGAGAAGTCTGACGATGCGGCGAGAACGACGCTAGCAGCTTTGTTTATTTAACAAAGATAATATCGGTGCTCGGCACGGTTCTCGGAGCCTCGATCGGACATTCCCGATATTACTGCCCCGAATTCGTCTCCGATTTTATCCTACTTCCGGTCAGAATGGATAAGGAAGTCTGACGATGCCACGAGAACGACGCTAGGAGCTTTGTTTATTTAACAAAGATAATATCGGTGCTCGGAATGGTTCCCGAGGGCTCGATCGGACATTCTCGATATTACTGCCCCCAATTCGTCTCCGATTTTATCTTACTTCCGGTCAGAATGGATGAGGAAGTCTGACGATGCCGCGAGAACGACGGTAGGAGCTTTGTTTATTTAACAAAGATAAAATCGGTGCTCGGAATGGTTCTCGGAGCCTCGATTGGATATTCCCGATATTACTGCCCCGAATTCGTCTCCGATTTTATCCTACTTCCGGTCAGATTGGGTCGAGAAGTCTGACGATGCCGCGAGAACGACGCTAGGAACTTTGTTTATTTAACAAAGATAAAATCGGTTCTCGGAATGGTTTCCGAGGGCTCGATCGGACATTCTCGATATTACTGCCCCGAATTCGTCTCTGATTTTATCTTACTTCCGGTCAGAATGGATAAGGAAGTGTGACGATGCCGCGAGAACGACGGTAGGAGCTTTGTTTATTTAACAAAGATAAAATCGGCGCTCGGAATGGATCTCGGAGCCTTGATCGGACATTCGCGACATTACTGCCCCGAATTCGTTTCCGATTTTATCCTACTTCCGGTCAGATTTGGTCGAGAAGTTTGAGGATGCCGCGAGAAAGACGCTAGGAGCTTTGTTTATTTAACAAACATAAAATCGGTGCTCGTAATGGTTCCCTGGGCCTCGATCGGACATTCCCGATATTACTGCCCCCAATTCGTCTCCGATTTTATCTTACTTCCGGTCAGAATGGATGAGGAAGTCTGACGATGCCGCGAGAACGAGGGTAGGAGCTTTGTTTATTTCACAAAGATAAAATCGGTGCTCGGAATGGTTCTCGGAGCCTCGATCGGACATTCCCGATATTACTGCCCCGAATTTTTCTCCGATTTTATCCTACTTCCGGTCAGATTGGGTCGAGAAGTCTGACGATGCCGCAAGAACGACGCTAGGAGCTTTGTTTATTTAACAAAGATAAAATTGGTGCTCGGAATGGTTCCCTGGGACGCGATCGGACATTCCCGATATTACTGCCCCCAATTCGTCGCCGATTTTATCTTACTTCCGGTCAGAATGGATGAGGAAGTCTGACGGTGCCGCGAGAACGAGGGTAGGAGCTTTGTTTATTTAACAAAGATAAAATCGGTGCTCGCAATGGTTCTCGGAGCCTCGATCGGACATTCCCGATATTACTGCCCCGAATTCGTCTCCGATTTTATCCTACTTCCGGTCAGATTGGTTCGAGAAGTCTGACGATGCCGCGAGAACGACGCTAGGAACTTTGTTTATTTAACAAAGATAAAATCGGTGCTCGGAATGGTTCCCGAGGGCTCGATCGGACATTCTCGATATTACTGCCCCGAATTCGTCTCTGATTTTATCTTACTTTCGGTCAGAATGGATACGGGAGTGTGATGATGCCGCGAGAACGACGGTAGGAGCTTTGTTTATTTAACAAAGATAAAATCGGCGCTCGGAATGGATCTCGGAGCCTTGATCGGACATTCCCGACATTACTGCCCCGAATTCGTTTCCGATTTTATCCTACTTCCGGTCAAATTGGGTCGACAAGTCTGACGATGCCGCGAGAACGACACTAGGAGCTTTGTTTATTTAACAAAGATAAAATCGGTGCTCGGAATGGTTCCCTGGGCCTCGATCGGACATTCCCGATATTACTACCCCCAATTCGTCTCCGATTTTATCTTACTTCCGGTGAGAATGGATGAGGACGTCTGACGATGCCGCGAGAACGAGGGTAGGAGCTTTGTTTATTTAACAAAGATAAAATCGGTGCTTGGAATGGTTCTCGGAGCCTCGATCGGACATTCCCGATATTACTGCCCCGAATTCGTTTCCGATTTTATCCTACTTCCGGTCAGATTGGGTCGAGAAGTCTGACGATGCCGCGAGAACGACTCTAGGAACTTTGTTTATTTAACAAAGATAAAATCGTTTTTCGGAATGGTTCCCGGGGGCTCGATCGCACATTCCCGATATTACTGCGCCGAATTCGTCTCCGATTTTATCCTACTTCCGGTCAGATTGGGTCGAGAAGTCTGACGATGCCGCGAGAACGACGCTAGGAACTTTGTTTATTTAACAAAGATAAAATCGGTGTTCGGAATGGTTCCCGGGGACTCGATCGGACATTCCCGATATTACTGCCCCGAATTCGTCTCCGATTTTATCTTACTTCCGGCCAGATTGGGTCGAGAAGTCTGACGATGCCGCGAGAACGACGCTAGGAACTTTGTTTATTTAACAAAGATAAAATCGGTGCTCGAAATGGTTCCCGAGGGCTCGATCGGACATTCTCGATATTACTGCCCCGAATTCGTCTCCGATTTTATCCTACTTCCGGTCAGATTGGGTCGAGAAGTCTGACGATACCGCGAGAACGACGGTGGGAGCTTTGTTTATTTAACAAAGATGAAATCGGTGCTCGGAATGCTTCTCGAAGCCTCGATCGGACATTCCCGATATTACTGCCCCGAATTCGTCTCCGATTTTATCCTACTTCCGGTCAGATCGGGTCGAGAAGTCTGACGATGCCGCGAGAACGACGCTAGGAGCTTTGTTTATTTAACATAGATAAAATCGGTGCTCGGAATGGTTCCCTGGGACTCGATCGAACATTCCCGATATTACTGCCCCCAATTCGTCTCCGATTTTATCTTACTTCCGGTCAGAATGGATGAGGATGTCTGACGATGCCGCGAGAACGAGGGTAGGAGCTTTGTTTATTTAACAAAGATAAAATCGGTGCTCGGAATGGTTCTCGGCGCCTCGATCGGACATTCCCGATATTACTGCCCCGAATTCATCTCCGATTTTATCCTACTTCCGGTCAGCTTGGGTCGAGAAGTCTGACGATGCCGCGAGAACGACGCTAGGAACTTTGTTTATTTAACAAAGATAAAATCGGTTCTCGGAATGGTTCCCGAGAGCTCGATCGGACATTCTCGATATGACAGATCGATTTTGAATCTTTTTGTTCGTCTCAGGTTTTGGGATGATAAGCCTGGTTGGCAAAAGTCATATCAATGCCTTTAGCAACTATACAATGCACCGCGTAGCGCTAGAGTCGTAACGCAACGGGACGTTCTGACCTGCTTCACTAAAATCGTCATAATCCGGTCAATTTTTTTAATTTTTGGCCAAATCTTTTAACCAAATTATAGTCAATTCTATACGCAACAAGGAAATAAAATAAACAAAAAATCTTTTTTTTAATTTCTATAGTATGCATATCCCTTAAGTATTACTTGCCACCATATTGGATAAAAAAATAAATAAGAAAAAAAATGTTTGCTAGTTTACAGGGTTCCATCCGCCTGGAATGTCGGCAGCATTGAAGATCTTGAAAAAATGTATCAGGATTGAAGAAAATAAAAAATAGACGACAAAATATTAAACACTTTATCTGTAAGTGGAAATAAATACAGCCTTGGCCAAAAGTATTAGGCACTCTGCAAATTTTCTATCTGGACAAAAAATCGAATATATCGGCGGAAGAAAATCGTACACCAACTTACGAAACGCGGTTTTAAAGAGGACAAAGCAAGCTTCATTTTGTTTTTTATTTTGTATTTTGGAAAAAATGTTGTACCCGGCACGTTATTTTGAAAATGCCGATTTTTCACGACTTTTGTGCTTTTCAAAATCGCGTGCAGTACTTTGAAGAAAAATGATCTTACCATCTAAGATTTTTTAAAAGACACTTTTAGCTTTAATTTCGTTGTTTAACACAATTTTTGCGATTTTGCGATGGACATTTTGTTATCATACGTATACATAAGCGCGCGGCTGATGATCAACGAATACAAAAAAAACGAGGTTTGACATAACTGGACGCAGTTGCAACTTTCCGTGAACAATGATTGACACGATTTTTTCTGTTTTGTTTGTTATACACGATCACATTATATTATACATAAATACGCACACATGCCCAGACACATGCTTTAGTTCACTTTTTCAAAGACTACAGTCACGCAGGAATTGTCTTCTGATTTCCTCTAATATACTTTCTATCTAGCATCTCATTATAAATTGCATCGTTTTGAAATCGCGCCTCGTCGCCGATGTCCTCAACGTGATATGTCCGTGGTGAGTGTGCGAGCTTTTTCTTTTTCTTCTTCTTCACACAGGACGAGAAACGCAAGGGAAGAAAATAAACATTGGAAACAAAAATAATTGCAGCGGAATCTGAATCGGGTTTCTTCTTTTTTCCATTTTTCGTAAGTGATAATGACGTACATCTCTATCTCGGTCTTTCTCCCTCGCGACGTCAACAATGATTCTCTATCTCACTCTCTCCCTCTTGCACAAACTGCACATGCGCATTTTTTAATAGTCGAGTTTGAAACCCAAAAAATAAAAAATGAATCAACCCTCCATGATGAACAATTAAAAGTATAATATTTATAATTCGAAAATTTCTGTGTCTTTTCATCTGGACCGCGTACTACCTTCACTTTCTTTCTATATCGCTCTCCTCCTCACACACACACACACACACACGCGCACACACACTTATGATCCCAATCCCAATCTCACGAATGGCCCACCAAAGCACGGAAGGTCTTAACTAATCGTAGTGGCACCATTCTGATTAGCGTCGATCATCCGTCCACTTGGACAGAATGCAAATATTCTCCCAACAATTTGGCCAAGTTGCGTCGCTTGAATCGCAATTATTCTTTCACGAAATTGCGAACGAAATGGCCTGACGTTGAGGGTATCATGGTTTCGCTGGAGATGCGAGTACAAGGTACCGTAATCTAGAAAACGTCAAGATCGAAATCAATGTAGGCTTGAACAGCGATTTTTTTGCTCTGCGTCTGCAGAGAGGCGAAGGAATATTTATTCCGCTGTACTTATTTTTATCTTGTCAATATTATTCGGCACGTTTTCCACGAGACGTCTCAAACTTTAAAGCCCTTAGAAAAGCAACAAACATGTTCGTCAATCCTCCGTATCGAACATTTTTATAAAAACCCCCCCATTTTTTAAAATGTCGTACAATTTTCTATGAAATTTTTAAAAACCCTCCCTATTTTCTCAAATTTATCGATTATCAATTTTCCCAAATTCCTATTATTTTCAATGTTCTCCTTTTTTAAAATTTGGCTTGCTCAAGACGATGGTAATTATGCAGTACGAGGACTTTCCCGAAAAACGACGGGAAATTGTTTTTTTTTCGCCATGATATTTATTCCATTATAGTAAGCGATATTCCGTCGGGGGAGGCTGATATTTGCCATTAATTCCATACGTTATGGGATTTGAAGTTTCCAGAAACAGGTAATATTTCGACGCCTCTCGTTTGTTGTCGCTAAACAGCTACGTGTTTCCTGAGGGCCAACCCGAACAAACAAACCCAAACAAACACAAGCAAACTCCCTAATATAGGCGTAGAATATTTAAAAATTCCCTACTTTATCACGTGTTTCCGCGAACTTCAAAACTCCATAACTTATGGAATTAATGGAAAATGTCAGCCTCCCCCGACCGAATATCACTCAATGTAATGAAATAAACAACCCGCGTAGAAATGTTGATGGGGCCCAAATCAGGGCACGATCAGGTTGCCTGACTGCCCTGGTAGGGCACTAATATGCCCTGACCTGACCTTGTTGCCTGATCAGGCCCATCATTTACGGTATGATGGATTTACTTTATTCCACTCAAAATACCGTATGTGGAATAATTTTCCTGATGGCCAAATCGCTCGAAAATTCGACCGCTCATTCTGAGATTTGGCGTTGAGTGGACGGATCGAGAAGTACCCTAGACCAAGAGATAAGGAAAGTCACATTATTCTTTTCAAATGTCATCAGATTTTCGATTCTCTGACGCGTTTTTGCGCATCAACGATTTCAAGTAAAAAAATGACGGATAGAATGCCAACTTCGTGTGTAAAGAGTACGCGGCGAGTTCTTCAGGGACATTGGGATGCCATCGAGAGTTTTCGACATTTCATTTTTTAGAGCAATTTAAGATTTGTGATAACAATTTTTTATGTACAATTTTCTATGTACCGTTTCCTATATACAATTTTGTATGTACAATTTCATATGTACAATTTTTGTCTACCATTTTCTATGTACAATTTTCTATGTGCAATTTTCTATATACAGTTTTTTATGTACAATTTTCTATGTACAATTATCTAGATACAATTTTGTATGTACAATTTTTCATGTATAACTTTGTATGTACAATTTTGTATGTCCAATTTCCCATCTATCATTGTCTATGTACAATCGAAATTAAAATATACAATCGACAAAAACTGTACAATAAGAGCAGTAAATTATCCATAGAAGTGACAAAAAATACAACGACCAGATTTTAAAGCATCATAAACGCAGAAAAGATTATTACGTTTGCCTATCAAACATTTCTCGATTGTTCCAATTTAGTTTGGGATGTACTATGTACGAACAAAGCCCTATTTACAATGCAGGGAATGATCAAGCACCAAAACGTATGGATCCCAGAAAATCCTCAGTAAACTTCAAAGTGCTGACATAACAAAAGAAGAATTAGAATGAATGTATGGGCCCGAATTCTGAATGATAAAACCAAGCATCCAAAGTTTTCTGATGGGATAATGGGTAGCAATACATACAAGGATTTTTAGATAATATTGTGCTGTAATAGTAAAATGGGTACCTACAGATAATCGGCGAAGGATGCAGACTTCAGGATAGTTACCTCTTACGGCTAGAAAACTGAAAGAACTTCACAAACGATGGCTGAATCGAACCATCAGAATAAGGATAGCACATACATTCGCGTACAAAAGTTTTATCTCATCGGTATATCCATACTTTATCATTCAACAAACATTGTATAAATTTCCATATATTCGAGACGTTATGAACATTAACCCCTTGACTGGGAGTGACACGCATAGGGGCAAAAAAAGTCGTGCTATTTTTGTGTCATGACACGTAGAGGGGCATTTGAAAAAAAATCTATTTCTACTGCATCGATTCAATGCAGTAGAAATAGGTTTTTTTGTTGAAAAAAAACCAAAAAAAAACTATTTCTACTGCATCGAATCGATGCAGTAGAAATACATTTTTTTTTTCAAATGCCCCTCTACGTGTCATGACACAAAAATAGCACGACTTTTTTTTGCCTCTATGCGTGTCACTCACAGTCAAGGGGTTAACCTTCGTAACGTCTTGAATGTATGACAATTTTCTAGACTTTTGTCGAATCATAAAGTACAGACCTACTGATGGAACCAAACTTTTGTACACGAATGTATGTGTTGGAGGGTTCGGCATCGAAGGAACCGACGACAAAAGACATCTCGCAAGAACCACGAGGAACTTGTACAAATGCTGCAGCGTGCCAGAACCAACATATTCTGTAACATAGAAAATAATAAAGTATTCAAAGAGAAAACTGGTATATTGTACGGCGGTAGAAGAGTCGATTTTTAAAATAATAATACATGTGGAGCATAGACCATTTATTTCATACAATTGCAACGTACCGTATAACGCCAAGGCTAGCTTTTCAGACGGGGTTCCACCTTTTTAATAGATGCTCGACGTGGCCGCCTTCCTGGTCGATGCAGAGCTCTAATCTTTTCGTAATGTTGGTCCTGGTACGCTGCAACATTCGCGGCGTTATTGACGCAAACGCCTCCCTGATGCGTTCCTGCATATCTTCCCGTGTCGTCGGCTCGGTCTTATAGACTATCTCCTTGATCTTTCCTCACACGAAAAAATCGAGTGGGGTCAGGTCTGGAGATCTCGCCGGCCACGGAACCGTTCCACGTATTCCAATGATACGATTCGGGAATCGTTCGCGGAGAATCGTTAACGGTATTCTCGCCGTATGAGCAGGGTGACCATCCTGCTGCCACCACATCCTCAATCGTGTATCCAAAGGTACATCTTCCAAAAGCACCGGCAGAATATTTTCTAAAAATTCTGCGTATACTTGGCTATTCATATTCCCGTCAAAACATGGGTCCCGTCCCATGGACCGATAATTCTGTCATTCAGGATGCCCGCCCATACATTCACTCTCCACTGTTCTTGTCTTGGCACTTGAATGGTCCATCCGGGATTTTCAGGTGCCCATTGTCGAACATTTTGCCGATTGATGATTCCCCGCTTAGTGAAGCCAGATTCGTCCGTAAACAACACGTCCCTAAAAAAATTGGGGACATCTCGAAGTTGTTCAAGACCCCAGACGCAAAATTCTAGACGTCGTTCATGGTCCAATACCGTTAGATGTTGGACTTTTTGTGGCTTGTATGGATAGTTGACACTCCTCACAATTTTTCGCACAGTTTCTCGATGCATGTCTATACAAGGGAAACGGAAGAAACAATAGTTAAGAGAGAGTTAGTCAAAATTCTTAAAACGCGATTTCTCAAGGATGATACATATTCTTTTTTTTAAATGTTTACTGGTTTATTCCTCAAAGTATACGCTGTCTTTGCGCTTCTTACCTTCGTGCCTACATGTTCCTTTTTCTACTTTACATTTGCCCATTGTATTTTCTGCTTTTCGCACTATAAACCCCATCCTGTACTCTCTCGCATTGCGCACCCCTTTCATCGCCCCACTCGGAGTTTACCAATCCGACTTAACCCCCGTTGCGTCCACAGTCACAGTCTTACGCGACACTATACCGCCTTTGCCGAGGGCACGGAGAAACTGTGGAAACCCGTGCCGCTATAGACGGCCCTATATACTTCTGAATACGTCATACACAAACTTTTTCATTAAAGTTTCTACACTATGATCTCAGAAGTATCGGCCTTTCGCTCACTGGTTGATGCGCCAATCGGTGCACGGCTAAGCGGCTAAGTCACATGAAAAACAAAGAAAAACCATTTCACCTAAATTTTTTTTCCAATTCAACTTTCGGAACGTTCTGTCTCTTGCTTTTGGGTAAAAAAGAGGACTGTAACATCTTAACTACCTTGAGGCCGTCGTCTAATGCCATGAGCCGAGAAAATTAATTGTTTTTTTCATTTTCTAAAAGTATAATTTTTTGAGAATAGTTTCGTTTTTTAGCAATTGAAAAATTCCGATATTCAGCCGGGTTATGGCCCTTTGTAGGGGTCGCGTCAACGGAAATAACCGACTACCTGACCCAAACCCAAACAAACCTAAATAAAAGAGGCCTGAAGTGCGCGAAGATCATAATCGTCAAATATCAATGAACTCTTTAAGCAAGGAGAAGGTATGGTTCCTTAGGAACGCAGACTGAGTGTAAATTTGAAGCTTTTAGCATGTACCATTCTTCAAACTTAAATTCGTTTTTTCAAAATTAGATTTATTAACTTTTTGGGCAAGATATTTTGAAACCTAATTGAATCTACCACCTGCGATCTACACTAGCAAGGAGACCTTACAAGCTGTCACTCACGGATTTTGATAACTCTGAGATATGTTGTTGTAGAGGGACCCTGAGTACCTGAGTAACGGGATTTTATACAACTTACTATTTATTATTATTTTATTAAGTAATTAATTTTTAAAATTTTTTACTTTCCATTTTTATAGGCACAAAAATTAAAGGATGTTAAAAAGATGCGATATTTTTCACTGATTTTGAAAAGGTTGTGACTCTGTGAAAAATGGTCTACAGCAAAAACAAAAAAAGCAAATCGAAGCTCCAAGTCTCTGATGTTGAGATCCTAAGATCAAATATTTTTATCGTTGGCAATTTACGAGTAATCTTTTAAAAACCAGCGGGAACGAATGTTCCCAAATCTTTGCTCTCCTTTCAAAAGGTGCACGAGCATCAATACATTTTTTTTCAACGAATTCAAGAAAAATATTTTTTAGCTTGATACTTCTGCTTTAATTAGAGCGGTGGGAGAGCTCTGTATGATGCTTTTTCGCCGAGTTATCGGTGTTTAAAGCAAAAATGACACTTTCGACTTTGATCATTAATAAGTCCCGAAGTAAAGGTCGTACAGAAAATAATGGGTGTTCTGAAAACTTGAGAGTATTTTTATAAGTTGGTTTTATTGTTTATGCATGAAAAAAATGGCAATTTAAAAACAATGATTTAAAAAAGTTGAAAAATGCTTCTTTATGATGTTTCGCTTAACATGGGATCAGTTTGCAAATAATGAACATAAGAAGGATCATTTTCATGTTTTTTTTCACCTTGACGTATTAAGAAGAAACCTCATTAATAATTAACAATTTTTTAATCTGTAAAAACACGTGTTATATATTTCTTGTTTAATAAACCACGAAATCCCAAAATGTCTGCTGTCTGATGCTTTTCGAAAAAAAAAAAAAAAAAAAAAAAATGACATCTATCACTAAACGACGGCTCTAAACGAAATCAAATATTGGGGAGATCCACCTTATCTATCCTGTAAATTGTGGATACTCACTCATATCGCGAGCAAGACCTCGTGCACTTTGCACCGGGTTTGTCTCCATTGCCCGTAAAACCTCCGCCGACCTCGGACCGGTAAGAGTTGCCGCTCGCGGCCTTCTTGGCGCTTTTAGTACACCGTATTGTTGGATTGTCTGGGCAAGGCTATAAATATTTCATAATTTTACAATTATTGTCTCTAGCGACACCTTATAGAAATATAGTAGACCAAAAAATTGAAGGAACGGAACATTTATTCCATCTTTTAGTATTTTCAAAAGCATTGTATATCCGTGAATAATGGCCGTATCGAGATAGGAAAATGGCATTTGCAAGTTTCAAGTTTCTAGTTATCAGATCTTGCGGAAAGAAATGTTTGTGACCGACCGTTATCCCGCAATCATAAGGAATTACGGGAAAGATTTTTTTTCCAAATTTTAGTGTTTTATTTTTCAAGGGTCCACGTGCTAGAAAAAACTTTTTCCAGCAACTTCAATGCCCCGTGAAAAAATTGCCGGCACTTAAGATGCGGCCGACGCTTGGTACGATATTCAGCACCAACCACTAATACCCAGTGTTGGTCCTTTATACGGGCCAATGATTTGGCCATGATTCTGCCAGTGCTCATTTGAAGCATGGCAAACCAACGAACACCCAACCTCGGGCCAAATATTGATTACCAACTGTCAGCCAACTATCGGGTCCCAGTGTTGACTCCGAACATGGGCCAAGCGGTTGATCATGGGTTTGCCAGTCTCGAATTGAAGCTCGGCACACCATCGAAGAGCCAACACTGAGCCAGTACTAATTAATGACCGTCGGCCAATTGTCGGGGCGAGCGCAAGCCCTGAGTCGGAGCCAATCGTTTGACCGTGGTTTTGCCAATGCTTATTTTTAGAATGGCATTTTTAGCATGGCTCATAATGACTGTTATCTGAAATTCACTTTATTGAAAATAAAATTGATTTATATTGAAGTTTTGTGGAATATTAAAAAAATGCCGAGTTATTATCATAGTATGAAGAAACGTCGAGTGTTAAAACGACGACAAAAATTAGCAGTCTCTTTACAGCAAGTTAGGATCAGAGGCAACGAAACAAAAAGACAAGTAGGTGGTGAAACAAATTTGGAAACATTCCACGAACAAGTGATTGTGCACAACGATGTTGGTGAATCTAATAATTCTTTCGATGAGCAATCATCGAGCACAGAAACTTGTGAATCTGATCGATTGTTGGCTAAGCGTTGGGTTGTTTTGAAAGCCCTACACTGGGCCAACACTAGTCTGAATATTGCGCCAACAGTATAAAGCCGACCTTAGCCCTACTATGGGCCGGTGATCACGCCAACCGTCAGCCAGTGATCGTGATCTCTTTAGCCCAATTTTGGGCCAATACCCGGCCAACTGTTAGGATTTCCGGTAAGCCTACTATTGGCCAATCGTACATCCCAGCGTTGGGCCGAAGAGATCACTCCTACCGTGGCGCAACACTGAACCGGTAGTGCTGCCGTTCATCGGCCAATGGTAGAATGTGATTGGCGTGACGCTGGCTCGAGGTTGGGTCGGATGCGTCGTTTTTCACGGGCCCAATGTTGGGCCAATACCCGACCAACTGTTAGGATTTCTGGTAAGCCTACTATTGGCCAACCATACATGCCAGCGTTGGGCCGAAGAGATCACTCCTACCGTGGCGCAACACTAAGCCGGTAGTGCTGCCGTTCATCGGCCAATGGTAGAATGTGATTGGCGTGACGCTGGCTTGAGGTTGGGCTGGTTCTGTTGTTTTCCTCGGGGCATAGTTCTGTTAGCTTGTTTATTTAACTCCATTTTGGCTTTTTTTGAATCTCTCTACGGCAATTTTTCGTTGAGATATCTGAATGAATGAAAAAAGTTCCTTTCGTCTTTGATCATCGATATCTCAGCAATCAATGATCGTACAAGAATTTTTAATTGATTTTTGGGAATTTTTTTCTTCACCCTCACCATTAATTTTGGAAAAGTGCAAAAAATCATTTTTTACGGTGTAAAATCATACGATAAAATTACGGTGAAAAATCATTTTTTTTTACCGTAACCGTTTACCGTTTACCGTTTTTTTACAGTAAAAAATCATTTTTTTACCGTAAAAAATTACGGTAAAAAATCATTTTTTACCACTTTGCAAATATTGACTAATTTTCCCAAGTTTATTAGCTGAGGGAGATTACGGTTCGTGACGAAGAAAAAATCGATTTTTTTAACATACATAATTTGCAGCTCGAAAGTGTTCAGAACACGCGAGTAAAAGGATATATTCGTACGCAAAGTATTCTAGCATTTACATTTTCCTGGAAACAGCATTTTGCAGCGCGCGGGGCGCTTTGCAGCTTCAACGGATGAACCGATACAGACAGATCTCCGTGCAATTAACCCATTAACGCCCAAGAATCGCGATTTCTTCCTTCATTTTCAAGCCAGATTTTTATTATATAAAAAAAATCATAAAAGATGAAGAGATACGTTCCCTAGTATTTTTGGGGGTGCTCTTTCAGAATCTGGCGTTAAAATCGGGTTTTGTCCATTAGGAAAAAAAATATGGCGGCTTTTAAACAAAAAAAAAACAGGAAAAATCGATGACACTTTTTTTTCAAAATTTATTTTCACCTCGAAGCCGTTGAAAACTCCGGTTTTTTTTCAACCATGGGTGTATAGAATAGTAACGATTGAACAATCCATTTTTTTAATTCGTCGTTGTCAACATTTTCACCCCCAAAATGGCGCTTTTCACGCCCTGAGTGATACGAAAAATTTCACGCTCGGTGTCCCAAATGAAAAGTAGTTGGATTTGGACGAAAATTGGTACTCGGAGGTTTTTGAGGTTGCTGATTACGATTCTGTTCTCAAAATTCCGAAATTCAAAATGGCCGATCCAATATGGCGGACACAAATGCAAAAGTTTATTTGAATTGGATAAAACGTGGCACTCGCGGGTTTTTGAGGTCGCTGATTATGATTCTGCTCTCAAAATTCCGAAATTCATAATGGCGGATCCAATATGGCGGACACAAAGGCAAAAGCTCATTTGGATTGGATAAAACATGGCACTCGGGGGTTTTCGAGGTCGCTGATTATGATTCTGCTCTCAAAATTCCGAAATTCAAAATGGCGGATCCAATATGGCGGACACAAATGCAAAAGTTCATTTGAATTGTATAAAACGTGACACTCGGGGGTTTTCGAGGTCGCTGATTATGATTCTGCTCTCAAAATTCCGAAATTAAAAATGGCGGATCCAATATGGCGGACACAAATGCAAAAGTTCATTTGAATTGGATAAAACGTGGCACTCGAGGGTTTTCTAGGTCGCTTATTATATTTCTGCTCTCAAAATTCGAAAGCCCTTGGGTATTTAAATACCTAGTATTTTCAGGTATTTGAATACCCAAAGGCTTTCAAATTTTGGGAGCAGAATCATAATCAGCGACCTCGAAAAGCCCCGAGTGCCACGTTTTATCCAATTCAAATTAACTTTTGCATATGTGTCCGCCATATTGAATCCGCCATTTTTAATTTCGGAATTTTGAGAGCAGCATCATAATCAGCGACCTCGCAAATTCCCGAGTGCCACATTCCATCCGATACAAATGAACTTTTGCATTTGTGTCCGCCATATTGGATCCGCCATTTTTAATTTCGGAATTTTGAGAGCAGAATCATAATCAGCGACCTCGAAAACCCCCGAGTGCCACGTTTTATCCAATTCAAATGAACTTTTGCATTTGTGTCCGCTATATTGGATCGGCCATTTTGAATTTCGGAATTTTGAGAACAGAATCGTAAACAGCGACCTCAAAAACCTCTGAGTACCAATTTTCGTCCAAATCCAACTACTTTTCATTTGGGACACCGAGCGTGAAATTTTTCGTGTCACTCAGGGGGTGAAAAGCGCCATTTTGGGAGTGAAAATGTTGACAACGACGAATTAAAAAAATTGATTGTTCAATCGTTACTATTCTATGCACCCATGGTTGAAAGAAAAAACCGGACTTTTCAACGGCTTCGAGGTGAAAAAAAAATTTGAAAAAAAGTGTCATCGATTTTTCCTGTTTTTTTTTGTTTAAAAGCCGCCATATTTTTTTTCCTAATGGGCAAAACCCGATTTTCACCCCAGATTCTGAAAGAGCACCCCCGAAAATACTAGGAAACGTATTTCTTCACT
The DNA here is from genome assembly GCA_964007375.1 of Ophion obscuratus. Lineage (NCBI taxonomy): Eukaryota > Metazoa > Arthropoda > Insecta > Hymenoptera > Ichneumonidae > Ophion > Ophion obscuratus. The sequence continues at coordinate 4,465,129 of OZ023322.1, forward strand.
TTTTATGATTTTTTTTACATAATAAAAATCTGGCTTGAAATTGAAGGAAAAAATCGCGATTCTTGGGCGTTAATGGGTCAAAAGAAAGTCCAATTTGCGGGGCCATGAGGAAGCGATTTTGATCAAAAAATGATTTAAAAGGGTTTTCGTCCGTCGAAGCAAAAAAAATGGGGTTTTTTTCAGGAACTTGGTGCTCAGGTTTGCCGCTAAAAAAATTGAAGGAAAGGTGTTGTGAAAACAACAAATTTCGGAAGTTGCATAAAAGGTATGTTTTTCAAGGTGTTCAAAATATTTTTTGCTGTCTTTCTGTGATATAATATAAATATAGATATATATATATATGATTTTGAATGGTTTTTCGAGCCTTTTTCGAAAAAAAATACGGCAGATTTTTGTCTTGAAAAATGTACGCCAGAAGAAATAAGGCATTGCGAAAAAAAACGCAAAATACATTCCGAGCACATGAGATTGAAGTTTTTAAAATTCCGAATACAATGCACCGCGGAAAACTTGATTTGCGCCGGCCATCATGGTGGAAAAAATTGTTAAAAAATCGCCGTAAAGTGGCAATTTACGTGAAACAAGCGATTTAAGTCAGACGCGATCGTGCTATGGGATGTCCTAGCTTGGTACGTTACAGCTGCAACTTCCGAATGTTCGGCTGTCACGAGAAGGTGGTTGAGAATCCCTTGACCCGCGAATGAGCTAAGGGATCTGAATTTGTACCCATCCGAGTCGATTGCAGAGAATATGGTCAATTTCGAAAAAGTTCGAAAATTCCATGTACTGCAAATAATACTTTGAATAATTTGGAATTCGTTTCCAGCTCTTGGACACATCATTTTGAAAAAAAAAACTTTAACACAGATTAGGGAAAATTTACAGACTTTTTCCTATTACGCGTATTATTTTTCCCACATTCATTACTGCGAGCATTGTGTGAGCGTGTGCGTGCATGAGGACGCACGAGTGCACACGCGCGTGTGCGTAATGTGGACATTTGCCACGTTTCGAGCGCGCTCTGAACTCGGGTTCGGAGAGCACGCTACGCGGTTCGGTCCGAACGCATCGTCAAACGTCAAAGCGCGTTATTTGACGTTTCGGATTAGTCAGCTGATATTGTCAGCTGATACCATCTTGGATATGCAGATTTAGCGCACACACGTCGAACTGTCGTCGAAACGCCAAATTTGATGCGTGATTTGACGTTTCATCAATCGTCTGCTATTAATTTCTGACATCTTGGGCAAATGGGGAGCACGCGGGTTGAAGGTTTGCCGAAATGCACGGTTTGGCGCGTGATTTGATATTACGTGATATCGCCGGCCATGATTGTTTGCCATTTTGGATGTGCAAAATCATGATTCGAGACGGCGAGCGATTATCTCTAGAGTTATTTAACATTTCGATTCGAATAAAAATCTACAGTACGTGTCTTTGTCTTTTTTTGCGTTCACTAGACGTAAATGAAAACAACACACCGTACTGGAAAAAGGTGTTTTTAATGATTAATTGAAAAGTACCGAACATCGGAACAATAACAAGTTTGGTGTTTTTTTCAGACAAGTTGACCGTGCCTCTGCCTGGAGCGCCGATTCGATTTCTATCTACGCAATAAATAATTAATACACGTCTGCGATGGTTCTGAAGGCGTAAACCAGTTATTCCATAATGATGATAATGGTTCTGGGGGATGGGTTCGGAAATTCCCGATATGACTGTCCCGAGCTTATGTTCGCTTTTACCTTATTTTCGGTTATTTTGCGTCAAAGGGTATCGAGACGCTCGGTGGACGGTTTCAAGCGCATTTGTTGATTGACAAAGGTAAAAGCAATGGTGATGGTGATTGTGGGGAATTCGATACGCCACATGGACGACGATTATAAGCGCATTTATTAATAAAAAAAAGCAATGATTGTGATGATTCTGGGGTACCCGATTGGGCATGCCTGATATGACGGCATCGAGTTCTTCTCTGCTTTTACCTTTCTTTCAGTCATATCGCATCGAATAAAATGACGAAGATTTGGGGATGATTACAGGCGCATTTGTTAATAAAAAGGGGTAAAAACAATGATTGTGCTTATTCTGGGGGACCCGAATGGACATGCCTGATATGACGGCATCGAGTTCTTCTCTGCTTTTACCTTTCCTTCTCTCATATCGCATCGAATACACTGACGACGATTTGAAGACGATTACAGGCGCATTTGTTAATAAAAAAAGATAAAAGCAATAATTGTGCTCATTCTGGGGGACCCGAATGGACATTACTAACATGACGGCATCGAGTTCTTCTCTGCTTTTACCTTTATTTCTGTCATATTGCTTCAAATACAATGACGACGATTTGAGGATGATTTCAGGCGCATTTCACAACAAACAAAGATAAAAGCAATGATTGAGCAAATTCTGGAAGACCCGAATGGACATTGCTAATATGACGGCATCGAGTTCTTCTCTGCTTTTACCTTTGTTTCTGTCGTATCGCATCAAATACAATGACGACAATTTGAGGATGATTTCAGGCGCCTTTGTTAATAAAAATCGGTTGCCTGTAAAGTCGGTTTACTGACGATAGTTGAACGTGACAACGTCATAAGAAAATACTGATGGAAAGGTTTCATTTTTCAAAAGAAAATTTTAATTTTGTTTGTTTGATAGATATTTTGTATGGATATAGAGAAGGAGGTAAATGGAAATCACATTTGAATTGATCAAGTTACATTTATTTGTACGCATAAATAGAATTATGTCAATTTTTATTTATTTTTTTTACAATGTACTGAAACGTTTCGCGATATTACGCGAAGGTTTCTCAAGCCCCACGTTGGGCGCCAATGAAACGTTTCGCGTTTTACCGCGAATGCTTTTATTCGTGTTTCCTCGTCTACTGAGGAAAACTACGTAGCACGGCGAATATTCTGCCGTAGGATTTTAATGTGGGTTTCCCGTAGCCTCCTGAAGGGTGATGTACGTGATGTAAGCCGGAAATGATGATAGGATTATGAAGGTATTTTTGGAGATGCCTCAGTGATTTTGAGAGTCTCAGGGACACCTGTCAGAATCCTTCATCATCGGTATTTGATGTTTAGGATTTTTATTTACGTGGATGGTAAATACATGGACGTTAGTCTGGTTATTTGGGTGATTTTGAATGTTGTTAATTGGGTTGTATCGACGATTACCGGGATGTGGAGTAGGTCGCGAGAGGCGCGACCTTTACTTGGAGCGACTACGATGGAAATGATATGGTGCGGTCGCACACGATGGATAGAGGCGCTGACTCAATCACTCACTCTTTCTCTCTCGTTCGCTCGCGCTCGCACAAGCCGTGAGCGTCGTCGTATACGCGTTATGCCGGGTTCGGGGTCGCTTCTGTAACAGAATGCGATAGCCCTTGAATTTCGGATGTCGGTTATACAGTGGCGTTACAATCGGTTGGCACTAGTTGCAAAGTGCAACGAAGCTCACGGTTGCCAACCCGCGAAGCTCACGCGCTAGTTATCTAGCGTAAAATAATGTGCTTGCTCGAGGCGGATTTAATCCCCCCGAGTGCACATAGCGGGGCCGTCCGGAAGGGACGGCTGACCTCCTTGGTGCCAAGCAAGGAGGACGAAAAACCGGAGAAGCCGGTTGAGAATGGGCCTCGGCGTACAGCAAGGTGCGTCCGGCACCTTCCGGGCTGTACACTTCAAGTAGATAGTGTGGGTGGAGTGGAAATAATGATCCGATTGTCGTAAGGACAACGGATCGATGTTAACTAAACGTTCCCTATCTCGCAATCACCACGAAGACTCTATTCTCGAGGTCGGATAACCAGCGCAATGATGGGACCCTCACAAGAGAATAGAGTATCTAACCCGAAGCTGAGGTCGTTCTAGGATGAGGGCCAAGGCAACGGCAGCAAGGCCTCCATCCTGCGATCCGCGATGACGGATGCTGTTGACTCCACGTAGTATGATGAGAGAATTTGCGAAGAGTGCCGCTCCGGCTCGTGCTCGCCCTTAAATAGCCTGAGGCCCGTCAGGAGAAATTCCATTTCTCCCGTGATTCTGGAGACCTAGGTGGGAAATCACGCCGCCGAGGAATCCTCCGTTGGTGGGATCGACTGCGTTGGTTATTTTGAGGACGGCAGCATGTGGTACTCCTCTCGAGGGATAAAATATGCTAGCGAGTTGCTCTCTAAGATATTAGGCGAGCATGTAGTACGAAGAGGCGTCACGATGAATTGGTCACGTTCTTAATGTGATAGGAGTGGTCGAGCACGGGAAGCGAGAAATCTGACTAAAGGCGGTGATTTCCGCGAGTCCGCGGTAGTCTTGCTCCTCGCGGTGGGCGGAGCTCCTTGCGAGGTGTCGCGGGCTCGCCCCAATCTCTTAACTCAGGAGACCCTCCCGGCCGGTGGCATGGCCGGTTGCTCTGAACGCTGGCCAGAATACGCAGGTGTCTCGTGAACGGTTAGACGCTATCGTATTCGGTGTGACGGTGGCTTACCCATATAGCCGAAACGTTACATGGCCCCTCCAAGGTCGGAATTCCTTTCTGTGAGGGGAGACGACCTTAATCCCTTTTCCTTGTGGCGGGACGTCGCCGTGCACTCTTGCGGGTGCCTGTCTCCTGTTAGAGTTGTTTTGTCCATGATGTATCGTTGTCTTAGATGGCCAGTGTCCAATGGGTCAGGTCTTATGCCATCCCGTGACAGGATGTGCCCTTGGTGCCGTCTCTGTTGTAAGGACAGGGACGGGAGGAGTGATGCCGTCTCTGTTGTAAGGACAGGGACGGGTAGAGTGGTCCCGTCTCTGTTGTAAGGACAGGGACAGGAAGGTTGATGCCGTCTCTGTTGTGAGCACAGGGACGGGTAGAGTGGTCCCGTCTCTGTTGTAAGGACAGGGACGAGACGAGTGATGCCGTCTCTGCTGCAAGGGCAGGGATGGGTAGAGTGGTCCCGTCTCTGTTGTAAGGACAGGGACAGGAAGGTTGATGCCGTCTCTGTTGTGAACACAGGGACGGGTTTTATCCCGTCTCGGGCGGGCCTCTGGGGTCCCTGAATCGTCGTGGCTGGTTGTTGTTCCCCGGAAGGGATTCTTGTCGTGGTGGTTCCCTTGAGAACCCCTCGAAGGTTGGTCTAGGCGGACGGCATGGCCCGTCGCGCTCCTTGTTGCCCGGTCCCTCTTCGTCGAGGGAGGACAATAGGTCCAGGAGGCTCGAGATGGTCTCGATGCATTTTGCTCGGACGATCATTCGGACCTCCTCCGGGAAGTGCCTACGTATTTTGCTAATTATCTCTTTGTCGGAGAGGGGTGGCCGAATATCTTTGGCCAGGCCAATCAACGAGAGAGCGTACCCAAAACGGGACTCCTTTTTTAGGGGATCGAACCATCCGTGTTCGATCTTGTTCTTGGCTCGATATTGCCGATCCTCGCTCCAGAATCGCTCGAGGAACGTTAGTTCGAGCGATTCCCAGGAGTGGACGTCACTTCTCACTATTTTCCACCATTGGAGGGCCAGATCCGAGAGGCATTGAGAGACAATTATTTTAAAATCGTAGCGGGTACCAAATACGCGATGGTACTCTCTCAGGTCTGTAAGGAATTGCCACGGGAGTTCGTGATCATGCCCTCCGAAGGTGGGGGCACTGAGTTTCATTACTCCCGCGCTGGTGCATGCAGGGATGTCTTCCCGCGATGCTGGAAGAGTAGAAGGTGAGTTGATGGCGGGATTTTCCCTGATGGGATTCCCGTGACGCAGATGGATTTCTTCCGCGTACCTTTCAGGTAAACCCAGGTTCCCGAGATTGAGGAGTCGTTCCTCCGGGATAGGATGTGCTTCCCCTTGAGGGGCGCGTGGTTCCCGTGATGTAGGTACGCAGTGGCGCGTGGAGGAGAGGGGATCGTTTCCCCAATGCTCGATGGTAGAGTTCCCGTCGGGTGGTCGCTGAAGCAAGCTCCGGACTTGGGTGTGGATTGCGTCCTCTAGGGACTCGAGCTTTTTAGCAAAGGTTTCATTAATTGATAGGAGAGTGGCCGTCAGCGCCTTTGCGTCGTCATCGACTCGGCGTTGGATGTTTGCCATCATCTCCTTGATAGTGGATAAGGACAGTTGGGATTCTTCCGGTGTGAGACGAGCGTTATCGTCATAAATGTTCGGTTCGGAAGTACTGGGGTTCCACGCGGGCAGCCCCCTCATACCTATCCCAGTACCGTCGTCCCTGCGACGCGCCCCTCTCTCACCTCCCCGCGGCTCGCTCCTCACATTTGTGAGGGCGTCGGGTTCGGTGGGTGGTCCGGTCGCGGGGGCCGAGTCTGTAGCGGCACGGGGCGGCAGGTTTAGAGCCTGCCCCTCCTGAGGAGGATTCCCCTTCCGGGTCTCGCTCATTTCGGCGCGCGAAGCCTCGGTACGCGAAGAGGGGAAGTACCTCTCGATCACCGAGCAATGCGTCCGAGTTATTTAATTTGAAGCCACGATATTCCTCGCTCGTGGGAAGAAGGTGTTTATGTAATGCCGTCTCTCTCACGGCCGCGCGGTTGTCGCGAGACTCGAGGCCTGTGTATAATTTTTTTTCTTTTCCGCGGCGTCGAGTCGTTCGCGATGCCTGCTAATCCCTTGGCACGCGGGCGACAAGAAAAAAAAGTTTTCTTTTTTTTTTTTCTGCTCTCGCACGTTGGTCGGGATCAGCGTGGCCTTTCCAATGTTTGCGTATTGTACTCGACCAGCGTAATACCTTTGTTCTCTCGGCGAGAGCGAGACGGACGAAATATATGAGATTCCTTACGCGAGCTTATTTCGTCTGCCGAGAGAGAGAGAGATAGAGAGAGAGAGAACGGGCAATCGCGAGTGCGTGAGTACTCGTTCCTCTCTGCTTCTTACCGCGTAGCCTTGACCCGATTTATGTTTGTGATTTTGCTCGAGAGTTTTCTCGGCTTCCTGAGAGAGAACAAGCCCGCGCTCTGTGCGAGTGCTCGTTTCTCGTTGTATTTATTTTATCGGATTATAAATGACCTGAAATAGGTTTTTTTTTCTCAGCTCTTCGCTGGCTATCCGATCTAGTGGTGATTGCACGCCTAACTATCTTATTTTATAAATTAGTTCGCGCGTTTCTTAATACGTCCGTTCGTATGTACATTTTCAGGATATTTAATATGGCTTTCGGGCCCCACGTTGGGCGCCAATGAAACGTTTCGCGATATTACGCGAAGGTTTCTCAAGCCCCACGTTGGGTGCCGTTGTAACGATTCGTGAAAATGTGACATTATGACATTTCGTTAGAACGAAGATGGAAATAAAATTGGAAGTGAAACGTTTCGTGATTTCCACGAGAGTTTCATTTCGTACATTATCAAGATTTTATTTCGTACATTGTCAGGATATTTCCTAAGGCTTTCGAGCCCCACGTTGGGCGCCAATGAAACGTTTCGCGATATTACGCGAAGGTTTCTCAAGCCCCACGTTGGGCGCCAATGAAACGTTTCGCGTTTTACCGCGAATGCTTTTATTCGTGTTTCCTCGTCTACTGAGGAAAACGACGTAGCACGGCGAATATTCTGCCGTAGGATTTTAATGTGGGTTTCCCGTAGCCTCCTGAAGGGTGATGTACGTGATGTAAGCCGGAAATGATGATAGGATTATGAAGGTATTTTTGGAGATGCCTCAGTGATTTTGAGAGTCTCAGGGACACCTGTCAGAATCCTTCATCATCGGCATTTGATGTTTAGGATTTTTATTTACGTGGATGGTAAATACATGGACGTTAGTCTGGTTATTTGGGTGATTTTGAATGTTGTTAATTGGGTTGTATCGACGATTACCGGGATGTGGAGTAGGTCGCGAGAGGCGCGACCTTTACTTGGAGCGACTACGATGGAAATGATATGGTGCGGTCGCACACGATGGATAGAGGCGCTGACTCAATCACTCACTCTTTCTCTCTCGTTCGCTCGCGCTCGCACAAGCCGTGAGCGTCGTCGTATACGCGTTATGCCGGGTTCGGGGTCGCTTCTGTAACAGAATGCGATAGCCCTTGAATTTCGGATGTCGGTTATACAGTGGCGTTACAATCGGTTGGCACTAGTTGCAAAGTGCAACGAAGCTCACGGTTGCCAACCCGCGAAGCTCACGCGCTAGTTATCTAGCGTAAAATAATGTGCTTGCTCGAGGCGGATTTAATCCCCCCGAGTGCACATAGCGGGGCCGTCCGGAAGGGACGGCTGACCTCCTTGGTGCCAAGCAAGGAGGACGAAAAACCGGAGAAGCCGGTTGAGAATGGGCCTCGGCGTACAGCAAGGTGCGTCCGGCACCTTCCGGGCTGTACACTTCAAGTAGATAGTGTGGGTGGAGTGGAAATAATGATCCGATTGTCGTAAGGACAACGGATCGATGTTAACTAAACGTTCCCTATCTCGCAATCACCACGAAGACTCTATTCTCGAGGTCGGATAACCAGCGCAATGATGGGACCCTCACAAGAGAATAGAGTATCTAACCCGAAGCTGAGGTCGTTCTAGGATGAGGGCCAAGGCAACGGCAGCAAGGCCTCCATCCTGCGATCCGCGATGACGGATGCTGTTGACTCCACGTAGTATGATGAGAGAATTTGCGAAGAGTGCCGCTCCGGCTCGTGCTCGCCCTTAAATAGCCTGAGGCCCGTCAGGAGAAATTCCATTTCTCCCGTGATTCTGGAGACCTAGGTGGGAAATCACGCCGCCGAGGAATCCTCCGTTGGTGGGATCGACTGCGTTGGTTATTTTGAGGACGGCAGCATGTGGTACTCCTCTCGAGGGATAAAATATGCTAGCGAGTTGCTCTCTAAGATATTAGGCGAGCATGTAGTACGAAGAGGCGTCACGATGAATTGGTCACGTTCTTAATGTGATAGGAGTGGTCGAGCACGGGAAGCGAGAAATCTGACTAAAGGCGGTGATTTCCGCGAGTCCGCGGTAGTCTTGCTCCTCGCGGTGGGCGGAGCTCCTTGCGAGGTGTCGCGGGCTCGCCCCAATCTCTTAACTCAGGAGACCCTCCCGGCCGGTGGCATGGCCGGTTGCTCTGAACGCTGGCCAGAATACGCAGGTGTCTCGTGAACGGTTAGACGCTATCGTATTCGGTGTGACGGTGGCTTACCCATATAGCCGAAACGTTACAGTACATATTTTTTACAAGTATGAATGTGTTTGAGCAATTGTTTTACAACTTTTATTTTTTCATAAAATTCTTCGTTCAGAAAATCATTTTAAATTTACAAAATACTTGAATAAAATTTATTGTTTAAATTTCTACTCGACTGTTAAAATTTAATTTTTGATTTTATTATTTTATAATAATAAATTTTGTATTGACATTATTTCTTTCAGCAAGTGAACTGAATAAAAGTTGTTGTTCAATTAGTTACTTAATTATTTTTGCAAATTTAATTGTAATTTGTTGTAAAAAAGTAATAATTTTGAATAATTTATTATAAGAATAAACTGTGATTAAATTATTGTTCATAAATCTAAAATTTAAAATTAAAAAATTGGAAACATCATTAAAATTTTTGTAACTCTAGCTTTTAAAAAGCCCGCCGCAATGTGTTTGATATAGGAGAAAATTGTTCCCTTTGACGGCTGGCTGGTCCAACCTGTCATATCAGACACGTTGTTATGATATGTGGAAGATTTAACATTTATGTTTTAATTTTTTGAAATCATAGCTACGCTCGATAATTATTTCGATCGAATAGTAAAGCAATTGATTTTTACTCATCGTGAAATAGTTCTGTTAACTTATTGTTATAGTTTTGTCAATTATAGCATAACCTACAATCGCTGCACTAGCGGACCGATGCTATTTATTTTAATGATGAAAGCACGAATATTCGACAATATATCACTGAACATATATTTAATATCGAAAGAATCATTACCTTTATCGCCGCAATTATCGTTGCTATAAACAATTCACACCACATTCACTTTTCACTGCACTTCATACTTGACGAAAACATGTACATGTATTGTTGTATAGCAGCTGTCCACGCGGACGCATCGCTCATGGCTTCTGCACACTGCTCGCGATGGGCGACAAGCGATGAGCGATATCCAATGAGAGCTCGAGTATGATGGAAATGCTCTATGAGAGTGACGTTGCCATTGGATATCGCTGATCGCTCGTCGCTCGTCGCTCGCAGTGTACAGAGGCCATCCCTCAAGTAGGAGAGAGACAAATGTCGAACGCTGCCGAACGCTGCCGAACGCGGAGGCCGATTGTACCTCTTTGTCGCTCGTTCCGCGCTCTCGCTTACACTTCAAGCCTTAAATGGAACGCCTCAGAGCGAGGTAACGGCGATGAGTCATGCTTTTTCGTGCGTGCAGCCGGCTCCATCGAATTATAAGACGTTATCGCGTCAAAAAAAAGGTAAAAGCAATAATTGTGATGAATCTAGGGGACCCGACTGGGCATTGCTAATATGACGGCATAGAGTTCTTCTCTGCTTTTACCTTTATTTCTGTCATATTGGATCAAATAAAATGACGACGATTTAAGGATGATTACAGGCGCATTTCTTAACAAACAAAGATAAAAGCAATGATTGTGCAAATTCTGGAAGACCCGAATGGACATTCCTAATATGACGGCATCGACTTCTTCTCTGCTTTTACCTTTATTTCTGCCGTATCGCATCAAATACAACGACGAGGATTTGAGGATGATTACAGGCGCATTTGTTAATAAAAAAAAAGCAATAATTGTGCTCATTCTGGGGGACCCGAATGGACATTGCTAATATGACGGCATCGAGTTCTTCTCTGCTTTTACCTTTGTTTCTGAGATATTGCTTCAAATACATTGACGACAATTTGAGGATGATTTCAGGCGCCTTTGTTAATAAAAAAAAAAGGTAAAAGCAATGATTGTGCTCATTCTGGGGGACCCGAATAAACATTACTAACATGACGGCATCGAGTTCTTCTCTGCTTTTACCTTTCTTTCTCTCATATCGCATCAAAAACACTGACGACGATTTGAAGACGATTACAGGCGCATTTGTTAATAAACAAAGATAAAAGCAATAATTGTGCTCATTCTGGGGGACCCGAATGGACATTACTAACATGACGGCATCGAGTTCTTCTCTGCTTTTACCTTTATTTCTGTCATATTACTTCAAATACAATGACGACGATTTGAGGATGATTTCAGGCGCAATTGTTAAGAAAAAAAAGGTAAAAGCAATAATTGTGATAAATCTAGGGGACCCGACTGGGCATTGCTAATATGACGGCATCAAGTTCTTCTCTGCTTTTCCCTTTATTTCTGTCATATTGGAACAAATAAAATGACGACGATTTAAGGATGATTACAGGCGCATTTCTTAACAAACAAAGATAAAAGCAATGATTGTGCTCATTCTGGGGGACCCGAATGGACATTGCTAATATGACGGCATCGAGTTCTTCTCTGCTTTTACCTTTATTTCTGTCATATTGCTTCAAATACAATGACGACGATTTGAGGATGATTTCAGGCGCATTTGTTAATAAAAAAAGGTAAAAGCAATGATTGTGCTCATTCTGGGGGACCTGAATGAACATTACTAACATGACGGCATCGAGTTCTTCTCTGCTTTTACCTTTCTTTCTGTCATATCGCATCAAAAACACTGACGACGATTTGAAGACGATTACAGGCGCATTTGTTAATAAGCAAAGATAAAGCAATAATTGTGCTCATTCTGGGGGACCCGAATGGACATTACTAACACGACGGCATCGAGTTCTTCTTTGCTTTTACCTTTCTTTCAGTCATATGATATCGAATAAAACGACGAAGATTTGGGGATGATAACAAGCGCATTTGTTAATAAACAAAGGTAAAAGCAATGGTTGTGCTCATTCTGGGGGACCCGAATGGACATGCCTGATATGACGGCATCGAGTTCTTCTCTGCTTTTACCTTTCTTTCTCTCATATCGCATCAAATACACTTACGACGATTTGAAGACGATTACAGGCGCATTTGTTAATAAAAAAAGATAAAAGCAATAATTGTGCTCATTCTGGGGGACCCGAATGGACATTACTAACATGACGGCATCGAGTTCTTCTCTGCTTTCACCTTTATTTCTGTCATATTGCTTCAAATACAATGACGACGATTTGAGGATGATTACAGGCGCATTTGTTAAGAAAAAAAAGGTAAAAGCAATGATTGTGCTCATTCTGGGGGACCCGAATGAACATTACTAACATGACGGCATCGAGTTCTTCTCTGCTTTTACCTTTGTTTCAGTCATATCATATCGAATAAAACAACGAAGATTTGGGGATGATAACAGGCGCATTTGTTAATAAAGAAAGATAAAAGCAATGATTGTGACGATTCTGGGAGACCCAAATCGACATTACTAATATGACGGCGTCGAGTTCTTCTCTGCTTTTACCTTTCTTTCTGTCATATCGCATCAAATACACTGACGACGATTTGAAGACGATTACAGGCGCATTTGTTAATGAAAAAAGATAAAAGCACTAATTGTGCTCATGCTGGGGGACCCGAATGGACATTACGAACATGACGGCATCGAGTTCTTCTCTGCTTTTACCTTTCTTTCAGTCATATCATATCGAATAAAACGACGATGATTTGGGGATGATAACAGGCGCATTTGTTAATAAACAAAGGTAAAAGCAATGGTTGTGTCGATTCTGGGAGACCCAAATGGACATTACTAATATGACGGCCTCGAGTTCTTCTCTGCTTTTACCTTTCTATCTGTCATATTGCATCAAATACACTGACGACGATTTGAAGACGATTACAGGCGCATTTGTTAATAAAAAAAGATAAAAGCAATAATTGTGCTCATGCTGGGAGACCCGAATGGACATTACTAACATGACGGCATCGAGTTCTTCTCTGCTTTTACCTTTATTTCTGTCATATTGCTTCATATACAACGACGACGATTTGAGGATAATTTTAGGCGCATTTGTTAATAAAAAAAGGTAAAAGCAATGAATCTGATGAATCTGGGGAACCCGAATGAATATTACTAATATGACGGCATTGAGTTCTTCTCTGCTTTTACCTTTGTTTTTGTCATATTGCTTCAAATACATTGACGGCAATTTGACGATGATTTCAGGCGCCTTTGTTAATAAAAAAAAGGTAAAAGCAATAATTGTGATGAATCTAGGGGACCAGACTGGGCATTGCTAATATGACGGCATCGAGTTCTTCTCTGCATTTACCTTTATTTCTGTCATATTGGATCAAATAAAATGACAACGATTTAAGGATGATTACAGGCGCATTTCTTAACAAACAAAGATAAAAGCAATGATTGTGCAAATTCTGGAAGACCCGAATGGACATTGCTAGTATGACGGCATCGAGTTCTTCTCTGCTTTTACCTTTATTTCTGTCGTATCGCATCAAATACAATGACGACGATTTGAGAATGATTACAGGCGCATTTGTTAATAAAAAAAGAAAGGTAAAAGCAATAATTGTGATGAATCTAGGGGACCCGACTGGGCATTGCTAATATGACGGCATCGACTTCTTCTCTGCTTTTACCTTTATTTCCTTCGTATCGCATCAAATACAACGACGAGGATTTGAGGATGATTACAGGCGCATTTGTTATTAACAAAAAAACGCAATAATTGTGCTCGTTCTGGGAGACCCGAATGGACATTGCTAATATGACGGCATCGAGTTCTTCTCTGCGTTTGCCTTTGTTTCTGTCATATTGCTTCAAATACATTGACGACAATTTGAAGATGATTTCAGGCGCCTTTGTTAATAAAAAAAGGTATAAGCAATGATTGTGCTCATTCTGGGGGACCCGAATGGACATTGCTAATATGACGGCATCGAGTTCTTCTCTGCTTTTACCTGTATTTCTGTCATATCGCATCAAATACAATAACGATGATTGAAGAATCATTACGGGCGCATTTGTTAATAAACAAAGATAAAAGCAATAATTGTGCTCATTCTGGGGGACCCGAATGGACATTACTAACACGACGGCATCGAGTTCTTCTCTGCTTTTACCTTTCTTTCAGTCATATCATATCGAATAAAACGACGAAGATTTGGGGATGATAACAGGCGCATTTGTTAATAAATAAAGGTAAAAGCAATGGTTGTGCTCATTCTGGGGGACCCGAATGGACATGCCTGATATGACGGCATCGAGTTCTTCTCTGCTTTTACCTTTCTTTCTCTCATATCGCATCAAATACACTGACGACGATTTGAAGACGATTACAGGCGCATTTGTTAATAAAAAAAGATAAAAGCAATAATTGTGCTCATTCTGGGGGACCCGAATGGACATTACTAACATGACGGCATCGAGTTCTTCTCTGCTTTTACCTTTATTTCTGTCATATTGCTTCAAATACAATGACGACGATTTGAGGATGATTTCAGGCGCATTTGTTAATAAAAAAAGGTAAAAGCAATGATTGTGCTCATTCTGGGGGACCCGAATGAACATTACGAACATGACGGCATCGAGTTCTTCTCTGCTTTTACCTTTCTTTCAGTCATATCATATCGAATAAAACGACGATGATTTGGGGATGATAACAGGCGCATTTGTTAATAAACAAAGGTAAAAGCAATGGTTGTGTCGATTCTGGGAGACCCAAATGGACATTGCTAGTATGACGGCATCGAGTTCTTCTCTGCTTTTACCTTTATTTCTGTCGTATCGCATCAAATACAATGACGACGATTTGAGAATGATTACAGGCGCATTTGTTAATAAAAAAAGAAAGGTAAAAGCAATAATTGTGATGAATCTAGGGGACCCGACTGGGCATTGCTAATATGACGGCATCGACTTCTTCTCTGCTTTTACCTTTATTTCCTTCGTATCGCATCAAATACAACGACGAGGATTTGAGGATGATTACAGGCGCATTTGTTATTAACAAAAAAACGCAATAATTGTGCTCGTTCTGGGAGACCCGAATGGACATTGCTAATATGACGGCATCGAGTTCTTCTCTGCGTTTGCCTTTGTTTCTGTCATATTGCTTCAAATACATTGACGACAATTTGAAGATGATTTCAGGCGCCTTTGTTAATAAAAAAAGGTATAAGCAATGATTGTGCTCATTCTGGGGGACCCGAATGGACATTGCTAATATGACGGCATCGAGTTCTTCTCTGCTTTTACCTGTATTTCTGTCATATCGCATCAAATACAATAACGATGATTGAAGAATCATTACGGGCGCATTTGTTAATAAACAAAGATAAAAGCAATAATTGTGCTCATTCTGGGGGACCCGAATGGACATTACTAACACGACGGCATCGAGTTCTTCTCTGCTTTTACCTTTCTTTCAGTCATATCATATCGAATAAAACGACGAAGATTTGGGGATGATAACAGGCGCATTTGTTAATAAATAAAGGTAAAAGCAATGGTTGTGCTCATTCTGGGGGACCCGAATGGACATGCCTGATATGACGGCATCGAGTTCTTCTCTGCTTTTACCTTTCTTTCTCTCATATCGCATCAAATACACTGACGACGATTTGAAGACGATTACAGGCGCATTTGTTAATAAAAAAAGATAAAAGCAATAATTGTGCTCATTCTGGGGGACCCGAATGGACATTACTAACATGACGGCATCGAGTTCTTCTCTGCTTTTACCTTTATTTCTGTCATATTGCTTCAAATACAATGACGACGATTTGAGGATGATTTCAGGCGCATTTGTTAATAAAAAAAGGTAAAAGCAATGATTGTGCTCATTCTGGGGGACCCGAATGAACATTACTAACACGACGGCATCGAGTTCTTCTCTGCTTTTACCTTTCTTTCAGTCATATCATATCGAATACAACGACGAAGATTTGGGGATGATAACAGGCGCATTTGTTAATAAACAAAGGTAAAAGCAATGATTGTGCTTATTCTGGGGGACCCGAATGGACATGCCTGATATGACGGCATCGATTTCTTCTCTGCTTTTACCTTTCTTTCTCTCATATCGCATCAAATACACTGACGACGATTTGAAGACGATAACAGGCGCATTTGTTAATAAAAGAAGATAAAAGCAATAATTGTGCTCATTCTGGGGGACCCGAATGGACATTACTAACATGACGGCATCGAGTTCTTCTCTGCTTTCACCTTTATTTCTGTCATACTGCTTCAAATACAATGACGACGATTTGAGGATGATTTCATAACAAACAAAGATAAAAGCAATGATTGAGCAAATTCTGGAAGACCCGAATGGACATTGCTAATATGACGGCATCGAGTTCTTCTCTGCTTTTACCTTTATTTCTGTCGTATCGCATCAAATACAACGACGACGATTTGAGGATGATTACAGGCGCATTTGTTAAGAAAAAAAGGTAAAAGCAATATTTGTGAT
The DNA here is from genome assembly GCA_964007375.1 of Ophion obscuratus. Lineage (NCBI taxonomy): Eukaryota > Metazoa > Arthropoda > Insecta > Hymenoptera > Ichneumonidae > Ophion > Ophion obscuratus. The sequence continues at coordinate 4,481,523 of OZ023322.1, forward strand.
AAATCTGGGGGACCCGACTGGGCATTGCTAATATGACGGCATCGAGTTCTTCTCTGCTTTTACCTTTGTTTCAGTCATATCATTTCGAATAAAACAACGAAGATTTGGGGATGATAACAGGCGCATTTGTTAATAAACAAAGGTAAAAGCAATGGTTGTGACGATTCTGGGAGACCCAAATGGACATTACTAATATGACGGCGTCGAGTTCTTCTCTGCTTTTACCTTTCTTTCTGTCATATCGCATCAAATACACTGACGACGATTTGAAGACGATTACAGGCGCATTTGTTAATAAAAAAAGATAAAAGCAATAATTGTGCTCATTCTGGGGGACCCGAATGGACATTACTAACATGACGGCATCGAGTTCTTCTCTGCTTTTACCTTTATTTCTGTCATATTGCTTCAAATACAATGACGACGATTTGAGGATGATTTCAGGCGCATTTGTTAATAAAAAAAGGTAAAAGCAATGATTGTGCTCATTCTGGGGGACCCGAATGAACATTACTAACACGACGGCATCGAGTTCTTCTCTGCTTTTACCTTTCTTTCAGTCATATCATATCGAATACAACGACGAAGATTTGGGGATGATAACAGGCGCATTTGTTAATAAACAAAGGTAAAAGCAATGATTGTGCTTATTCTGGGGGACCCGAATGGACATGCCTGATATGACGGCATCGATTTCTTCTCTGCTTTTACCTTTCTTTCTCTCATATCGCATCAAATACACTGACGACGATTTGAAGACGATAACAGGCGCATTTGTTAATAAAAGAAGATAAAAGCAATAATTGTGCTCATTCTGGGGGACCCGAATGGACATTACTAACATGACGGCATCGAGTTCTTCTCTGCTTTCACCTTTATTTCTGTCATACTGCTTCAAATACAATGACGACGATTTGAGGATGATTTCATAACAAACAAAGATAAAAGCAATGATTGAGCAAATTCTGGAAGACCCGAATGGACATTGCTAATATGACGGCATCGAGTTCTTCTCTGCTTTTACCTTTATTTCTGTCGTATCGCATCAAATACAACGACGACGATTTGAGGATGATTACAGGCGCATTTGTTAAGAAAAAAAGGTAAAAGCAATATTTGTGATGAATCTAGGGGACCCGACTGGGCATTGCTAATATGACGGCATCGACTTCTTCTCTGCTTTTACCTTTATTTCTGTCATATTCGATCAAATAAAGTGACGACGATTTAAGGATGATTACAGGCGCATTTCTTAACAAACAAAGATAAAAGCAATGATTGCGCAAATTCTGGAAGACCCGAATGGACATTGCTAATATGACGGCATCGAGTTCTTCTCTGCTTTTACCTTTATTTCTGTCGTATCGCATCAAATACAACGACGAGGATTTGAGGATGATTACAGGCGCATTTGTTAATAAAAAAAAGCAATAATTGTGCTCATTCTGGGGGACCCGAATGGACATTGCTAATATGACGGCTCCGAGTTCTTCTCTGCTTTTACCTTTATTTCTGTCATATCGTATAGCGACAATATAACGACAATAACGACGATTTAAGGATGATTACGGGCACATTTCTTAATAAATAAAGATAAAAGCAATGATTGTGATGACTCTGGGGGATCCGAATGGACATGGCTAATACGACGGCATCGAGTTCTTCTCTGCTTTTACCTTTGTTTCTGTCGTATCGCATCAAATACAATGACGACGATTTGAGGATGATTACAGGCGCATTTGTTAATAAAAAAACATAAAAGCAATAATTGTGCTCATTCTGGGGGACCCGAATGGACATTGCTAATATGACGGCATCGAGTTCTTCTCTGCTTTTACCTTTATTTCTATCATATTGGATCAAATAAAATGACGATTTAAGGATGATTACAGGCGCATTTCTTAACAAACAAAGATATAAGCAATGATTGTGCAAATTCTGGAAGACCCGAATGGACATTGCTAGTATGACGGCATCGAGTTCTTCTCTGCTTTTACCTTTATTTCTGTCATGTTGCTTCAAATACAATGACGACAATTGAGGATGATTTCAGGCGCCTTTGTTAATAAAAAAAGGTAAAAGCAATGATTGTGATGAATCCAGGGGACCCGAATGGGCATTGCTAATATGACGACATCGAGTTCTTCTCTGCTTTTCCCTTTATTTCTGTCGTATCGCATCAAATACAACGACGACGATTTGAGGATGATTACAGGCGCATTTGTTAATAAAAAAAGGTAAAAGCAATGATTGTGCTGATTGTAGGGGACCCGAATTAACATTGCTAATATGACGGCATCGAATTCTTTTCTGCTTTTACCTTTATTTCTGTCATATCGCATCAAATACAATGACGACGACTTGTCGAAATTCATGACTCAATACGACCGATCGTTTGGTAAATGCGAAGAACCATCGCCATCATTGCTTTCATCTTTGTTTATTAACATATTCACCTGTAATCATCATTACAGCATTGTTAGAGTTATTGACGTAATAAATTTGTGGCACGCTACGGTGAACGCGAAGGAACACTTCGGGTAGTAAAGTCGGCATGCTTGAATGATGATGAAGCATTTCAGGGACTCGATGGGACATTCCTGACACGAGGGTGGCGAGATTCTCTTTGCTTTCACCGTATTCTCTCTCATTTTGCGTTAAAAGTCATTACGACGCTTAAAAGCAGTTTAAAGGTGCAAAAGTTAATGAAAAAAGAAGGGTAATTATGGTCAGGGTTCTCTACGATTCGATGGGAAATTTCGGATGTGACAACCTCAAATATAAGTTCGCTTTTAATTTGTTCTCTTCCATATTGTATCGAAAACTCCCACAGTGGCACTAACTTGAGGCTTTCTTGAAAATATAAATTCTCTGCTGAAATTCTGACAGAATTCTTCCCAGAACGCTTTAAATCGCGGACACCCTGTATTCCCTTTTACGATCAGCCAACTCGTAATTGCTTTGCCGATGGTTTCTGTTTTTCTGCGAATATCGATCTATCGATGTCGATCGCTTTTTATTTGTGTCGCTACCCGGACTCAATTTATCTGTCAAACAAATCACAAACATGGCCGAAGAAAGACGAACAAAAATGCACGCGTGCCTGGTGCGATCAGTTAATAATTACAGTGCCGCCGTCCGGATATATCGGGAAGAGTACGGCGACCCCGTACCCTCGCGCCAATCTTTTCGCCGGTAAGTAAAACAAATAAAGATTTAAAAATAATTTGATCAAATATATTGATCATAATAATATCATAATTATTATTTTCCAGCCTCGCAGAAACAATCCAAGACACAGGCGTCTTGAAAAGACCGACGAGACCGCGAGCAGCCCCTGTCACTGCGGCACGATCGGCAGAGGTCCTGGAGGAGATCGCAAGAAATCCGATCCAGAGCGCTCGAGGTCTGGCTCGTACCCTCGGTGAGTAATGTGACAGCCACAAAAAACATGTAAAATCGAATAATGATAATCGAGCTCAAAATCAAGAGAATTTTGAACATTTTTTAAAATCTTATTAAAAAAAAGTTAAAATTAAAAAAAAATTTAAAAATTAAATATTTTTTTTTAATTAAAAAGAAGTGGTAAAATCAAGGGAATTTTAAAATACGATTTACTATTTCGTCATTTAAAAAGAAGAGGCCGAGAAAACGAGCAAGAGAAATGATCATTTTTCCAGTCCCGAAACCTACTTTAAGGGTGACTTGAATACTCAAAAACATTATATCACACTGCTTGAAAGGATCACTCATTTAATTTTCCGAAATCTTAAAAGAGGAGGCCGAGAAAAAATGCGAAAAAATGATAATATTATGGGCTTGAACGACCAAAAAAAAAAATCTCCTAGACTGAGGGGATCAAACATCTACTTTCGCGATATATCAGGAGAAGTAAGAAAGCGAATGTCTAAAAAAATGGTTCATTTTTGAGTCCCGGATTCTACCTTAAGGGTAACTTGAAAACCCAAAAAAAATGTTAACACCCAGATTGAGCGGGTCACACATGTACTTTTTCAACATTTTAAAAGAAGAGGCCGAGAAAACAAGCGAAAAAAATGATCATTTTTCTACTCCCGAAATCCATCTTAATGGGGGCTTGAAAGGAGTCCCGGAGTCCCCCCCTTAAGGTAGAATCCGGGACTTGAAAATGAACCAAATTTTTTTTTGGGTGATTTGCTTTTTTCCTGCTTCTGATATATCGAGATAGTAAATGTGTGATCCCCTTAGTCTATGAGGTATATTCTTTTTGGCCTTTCAAGCCCCCCTTAAGTTGGGTTCCGGGACTCGAAAAATAATAATTTTCGGTGCTTATTCTCTCGGCCTCTTCTTTTGAAATGTCGAAAAAGTAAAAGTTCGATCCTTTCAATCTAGCTGATAAGAATTTTTTCAGTTATAAAGTCACCCTTAAGGTACTCGAAAATAGACCATATTTTCTTGGCTCATTTTTTCCATTAACCTTTCTTGGAATGTTGAAATAGTTAATTTGTGATCCTCTCAATCTGGGTGATATATTTTTTTTTGGTTTTCAAGTCACCCTTAAGGTAGGATCCGGAACTCGAAAATGGCACGATTTTTTTTTGAGACATTTCTTTCAGTCCTTCTTCTGATATATCGCGAATGTAAATGTTTGATCCCCTCAGTCTAGGAGATATATTTTTTTGGTTTATCTATCCCCCCTTAAGATGAATTCCCGGACTCGAAAGATGATAATTCATTTTTGCTTGTTTTCTCGGCCTTTCCTTTGGAATTGTCGAGAAAGTAAATGTGTGATCCTCTCATTCTGGGTGATATAAATTTTTTGGGTTCTCACGTCACCCTTAAGGTACTCGAAAATAGATCAAATTTCTTTAGCTTATTTTCACATCTCGTTTGTGGGAATCTCCTAATTTTTGTGTGTTTTCAAGTCACCCTTAAGTTAGGGTCAGGGACTCTAAAATGGTCCACACATGGTAAAACACATTTTTTTTGAGAAATTTCCTTCTTTCCTTTTTCTGATATATCCAGAATTTAAATGTGTGACCCCCTTACTTTAGGAGATATATTTCTTTGGTCTATCAAGTCCCCTTAAGATGGATTCCGAGTCTCGAGAAATGATAATTTTTTTTCTCTTGTTTTTTCGGCCTCTCCTTTTGAAATGTCGGAATAGTAAATGTTTGAGCGCCTCAGTCTGGGGGATATACTTTTTTTGATTTTTCGCGTCACCCTTAATTTGGGGTCCGGGAGTCGAAAATGGATCAAATTTTGTTTTAGAAATTTCTTTTCTCCGATATATCGGGGAATTAAATGTGTGATCACCTAGTGTAGGAGATACATTTTTTTGTTAATACCTAATCTTAAGGGGGACTTGATTGACTAAGAAAAGATATCTTGTGGACCTAGGGGATCGCACATCTACTGTTGCGATATATGAGAAGGACAGAAAGAAATATCTAAAAAAAAATTTGTGCCATTTTCGAGTCCCGGATCCTACCTTAAGGGTGATTTGAAAACCCAACAAACTTACATCACTCGGATTGAGAGGATCACAAATTTACTATTTCGAAATTCCAATAACGGATATGGAAAAAATGAGCCAAGAAACGATGGTCTATTTTCGTGTACCTTAAGGGTGACTTGATTACCCAAAAAATTCATATCAGCTAGATTGAGAGGATCACATATTTACTTTTTCGACATTTTGAAAGAAGAGGCCGAGAAAACAAGCAAAATAATGATCACTTTTCGAGTCCCGGAACCTAACTTAAGGGGAGCTTAAAATACCAAAAAACTATCTACTCGAATAAAGGGGAATATTATTTCGTTTGTACATACTCTTATGAACGTCGCAATCGGTCGTACGTCTAAATCGTTCGGGAAACGTTTGCACCTCTTGTATAACCCTCTATTCTTTTGTAGCCACTCGTACCGGCGTGTAATTCGTTTGTACATGTTGGAATTAACCTTCATTTATTTTCACCGACTTGTACGAACTTCTCAATTATTTGTATCTCCCGGAAAACGTTTGCACCGCTTGAAGTTATAGGTCATTCAATTGCACCCATTCCTACGAACGCGTTAATCGTTTGTACCCTTCGAAATCTTCTGTACATCTTCGAATAAATCTCCGTTCATTTTCACCCACTCATACGAACTTCTAAATCGCTTGTATCTTCCGGGAAACGTTTGTACCTCTACGAATAAACCATTATTCAATTGCACCCATTTCTGCGAATGCGTTGTTCCCTTTTGTACCTCTTTGAATAAATCTCCATTCATTTGTACCTACTCGTACAACCGGCTAAATCGTTTGTACCTCTTAGAATGAATCTTTATTCTATTGTACCCTGCCGTACGAAAGTGTAAAACCTTTGCACCTCTTGGAACAAATCTTCCTTCCTTTGTACCCACTCCTACGAATGTGTAAATTATTCTTACCTTCCAGCATCGATTTTCACCTCTTTGAGTTAACTTTCATTCGTTTCCACTCACTCGTAAGCGTATACTTCGTAAGCTTACACTTTTTCTTAACGATCCTTCCTTTCATTCTTGTTCTACAGATATGAATAGAGAAACGGTGCGAAAAATCGTTAAGAGCGTCAATTACCCGTACAAGCCGCAGACTGTACAACAGCTTACGATTCTGGACCATGAACGACGTCTGGAATTTTGCGTCTGGGGTCTCGGACAACTTCAAGATGACCCCAATTTTTTTCGAAACGTCCTATTTACTGATGAGTCTGGCTTTACGAAGCGGGGAATCATCAACCGGCAAAATTTTCGACAATGGAGTCCAGAGAATCCTGGATGGACCATTCAAATCCCGAGACAAGAACAGTGGAGAGTAAATGTATGGGCGGGCATCCTGAACGACCGGATTATCGGCCCATGGTTTTTCGACGGGAATATGGATAGCGAAGTGTACGCTGATTTGTTGGAAAATGTTTTGCCCGTTCTTTTGGAAGATGTTCCTCTGGATCTGCGGCTTAGGATGTGGTGGCAGCAAGATGGTCACCCTGCTCATACGGCGAGAACCTCGTTAAGGATTCTTCGCGAACGTTTCCCGAATCGAATCATCGGAATACGTCGATCGGTATCGTGGCCGGCGAGATCTCCTGATCTGACCCCGCTCGATTTTTTCTTGTGGGGGAAGATCAAGGACTTCGTCTATAAGACAGAGCCCACGACAGAGGACGATATACGGGAACGCATTAGGGCTGCGTTTGCCACGATAACGCCGCGAATGTTGCAGCGCACCAGGGCCAACATAACGAAACGCCTGGAGCTGTGCGTCCATCAGGAAGGGGGCCACATAGAGCACTTATTGAAAAGGTGGAACCCCCTCTAAACAGGATGCACCAGCGTTGAGCGGTACGTTCCATTTTCGTTTAAAATAAGTGGCTTATTCATAGAATGTATTGTCATAAAAAATGTATCTTTCTTCTGCCGCTTTTCTTCACTTCCGACCAGTTTTCTCTTTCGTTTAATAGCTTCATATTTTCCATATGTTACAGATTATGTTGGTTCTGGTACACTGCAATATTTGTGTAAGCTCTTCACGTCTCCTCGCCAGGTATCTTAGCCATGTCGTCTGCTCCTTAAAAACGATGATAGTCTTGCCGTAGCCGTCCTACTTCGGATGCTTCGATTTAGCATTCGATCGTGAAGTTCTTTCAGGTTCTCAACGTGGAAGCGGTACTAATCTTGAAGTCCCTGCATTATTCGCCGATTATCTGTGGGTACAATTTCTTAACCTACTGCATTACATTATTTAAAAATCTTTGTACTTACCGTTATCTGTTAACTCGTTAAAAAACTTCAGTTGCTCATTTTTGTCATTGAGAATTCCGGCTTACACATTTCTCTCATTCTTATCCTGTCATGTCCGTATTTTGAGGTACTCTAAGAATTTTCTGAGTTTCATGTTTTGGCGCTTGGTCATTAACTGCTAAGTGAATGGGGATTCGTTTTTAATTAGTTCATTTAAAGTTAAATTGGAATAATCTTAAACTGTCTGATAGCCCAACGTGATAATCCTTTCTGCTTTCAGGAAGCCTTAAAATCCAGTTGTTGTACTTTTTGTTGCTTGTGCGGTTAATATTTTGTACATAGAAAATTGTATATAAAAAATTGTAAATAGTAGTAAATAGAAATTTTATATAAAAATGTTTAAATAGTAGTAAATAGACAATTGTATATAAAACATTGTAAATTGAAAATTGTATATAAAAAAACTTTAGTTCAAATTAAAATTATATTATGGATGTTATATCACTGAAGTTATATTATTGAAATCAAGTCTTAAAAGTTGCAAACAATTCTATTTGATGTTCGTTTTTAAGATACCACTTCGAAATATCAAACTGTGCGTAAGAACGTATCGATAATGCAAGTCATCTTAGATATTCCTGCGGACAATACACTCGTCTCCTACATTTTCCGGTCTTTTACCTAAATTGTTGGTCCAGTTTGATTCCGGAGTGACAAGGAAATTGTTATTTTATTTATGGTTACACGAGTTGCGATAAAGAGGGAAAAAATGGTACGTTAGACCCGAAAAATCTATTGATTCGTTTACTAAAAAGTCTGCACGGAGAGAGACGAAGATCTGAAAGTGATAACGTTTGAGCATTCTTTTCTTAGCGCGATTGTAGATAGGTTCACATTGGCCGAGCCGGCATACAAATGCGCAATTCCTGCTGGGAATTGTATTGCGTCGAACTTGCAACACTGCTGGACGGTATTAAGTAATCGACCTCAGCATCCGGGACGAATATTGCTTCAATACATTTATTAACGAGATGAGCTCCGGTAAAAAAGGAACCTCGGGTTGTCATGATAGACGTCGAGCCAACCGTCGTGGGTAAGACTTGAAGTAATCTTTTTTTGCATTTCAAATATAAAAAATCCATTCAATATTTGGGTATGGTGATGACTAACCTCTAAAGGCATCGTAAGGGAAGAGAGTCGCTCCTGAAAAGTGATATTGGGTTGGTTTAGCTGTATCAGTTTGGTTGGGTTTGTGTATCTGCAAGTGTTTTTGCGAATCGGTCTAATCATTTTTCACTTGTCTCTTCCGAATTCCAATCATCGGAAAATGTTCTTTGCGTGATTGCGTGACTTTTGAATTCAATCGCTCATATGTATCTTTTGAAAAAGGTCAGGTGCACCGCGTCGATGCTGTGGAACACAACCGCCATGAAAGTATCCTGGGTTAAATTGAATTACTAAGTTCACTTGACGTCCTACAAGAGAGCGTTTGTCCCATTAGTACATTGGTGAATTGATGGAAGAGATCGACTCCATCAAGGCTTGCGAGGATTTGACGGCGCTCGAGCATGATCATGAGCAGATCCCCCTCGAATCACCGTCGTCACCTGACGCCTTATCACAATATTGAAGCGGTTGATGACAAATTCTGAGATTCATACCCAATCGTGTGCCTTTCAATCTGTTTCATTTGCCCTTTTTATATTTTCACGAACTCCATTTGTATTCTGCGTGTATTGTTTAAATTCAGAACATCGCATGAATTTGGTGTGTACTGGACTTTTAAGAATTTTGTGGATACTGTTCAAATTCAACTACTTAAATTCAAGTGAGGAAAATATTGTATACATCTTTCAACGTTCGGTATACAATTTCAGATATAAAAATGATTTGGCATTAGCGATTACAAAGGTTGTGCCTTTTGCGCTTTCTTTCCTCGTCTTTCAATAATTTCGTAACTTCAATCATAAATGGCAAATGTGTTGTACAAGAGTAAGAGTACAACAGTACCTCGGTTTTCCCGACGTGACTGACTTAGACCATGGACATGAGACCCTGTAGTCGTTTTATCAGCGCGATCATATTTTTATTACGCCGAATGACCAAAGGAACGGTCAAAGTAGAGAGAATTTCGGTTTCGTGATATATGAAATGACCCATCAAAGCCCAAAAACGCTTCAGCTTCATCGCTCTCACCTTTGTTGGATAACAAATGCGCCTGAAGTCAAGTTACCACCGCGTTGATATTTTTTTAAGCAAATGACGGAAGGTGGGTTACAAGCAGATAGAAATTCGGAACCGTGATTGCAAGAATGTCCCATCGAACCTCCATAGAGCTTCGTCATCGTTGCTTTTATATTGGTTAAAAACTAAATGTGCATGTAAACGTCCTGCGAGCGTCGTTGTGCCTGTTGCCAGAAAATGGCGAAAAGTGCGGTGAAAGCAAAGAGAATCTGGGTGCCTTCTTATCGGGAATGTCCTATTCGAATCCCCGAAACACGTCATCAGCATTGCTGTAGTACTGCAGTTAATAAACAAATACGCCTGTACTCATTTTACCACCGCATTTATATTTTTTTACGCAAAATGACCGAACGTAAGGTGAAAACAGAGACATCTCGAAAACGTGATTTCGAGAATGTTCCATCGAACGCGCGAACCGCTTAATCATCTTTGCTTTTACCTTAGGTACGAAACAAATTCGTCTGTTTTCATTTTACCATGACGTTTATATTTTTTTATGCGAAATGACCAAAGGCAAGGTGATAAGGGAGAGAATCTTGGTGCCATAATTTCGGGAATGTCCCATCGAACGCCCGAACCGATTCATCATAGTTGATTTTACTTTGGCTGATAAACAAACGGTAAGTAAACGTACTCCGAGTGTCGTGATGGTTTTTGACCCAAAATGACAGAAAGGATGGTGAAAGCAGAGAGAATTTCGGTGCCTTCTTATCGGAAATGTCTCATCGAATCCCCGAATCATTTTACGACCGCATTCATATTTTTTTACGGCAAATGACAGACGGTTAGGTAAAAGCAGAAAGAATCTTGGTGCCGTATTATCGGGAATGTCCCATCGAATCCCCGAGGACCATCACGATTATTTCTTGTAACTTTTATCATTAACAAATGCACATTTAAACGTCCTCGGAGAGCAGAGCAATCTCGAAGACGCGATTTCGAGAATCTTCCATCGAATCCCCAAACCGCTTCATAATCTTTGCCTTTACCTTGGGTAATAAACAAATTCTCCTGTAGTCATTTTACCGTCGCGTTCATATTTTTTTACGTGAAATGAGCGAAGGTAAGGTGACAGGGGAGAAAATCTCGGTGCCATGATTTCGGGAATGTCCCGTCAAACCTCCGAAACGCTTCATCTTCATTGCTTTTACATTTGTTAATTAACAAATGTGGCTGTAAACGTTCTCCGAGCGTCATAATCAATGTAGACGCAAAATAACCTAACATAAGGTGAAAGCAGAGAGAATCGCGGTGCCGTCTTATCGGGAATATACCATCGAATCTCCGAGAACCATCGCTATTATTTCAGCTGTCTTTTATAATTAACAAAGGCGCCTTTACACGTTCTCAGAGCGTCGTTATTAACTTTGATCGAAAATGACCGAAGATAAGGTGAAAGCAGAGAGAATTTCGAAGCCATGATTTTGGAAATATCTCATCGAACCTCCGAATCGCTTCATCATCATTGCTTTTACCATGGTTAATAAATGATTGCGCGTGCATTCATTTTACCACCGCCTTCATATTTTTGTATGCAAAATGTCCGAAGGTTAGGTGAAGACAGAAAGAATCTCGGTGTCGCGATGTCGAGAATGTCGCATCGAACCCCGAAACTGTTCATCATCATTGCTTTTAAATAAACAACCTTGGTTATAAATAAAACCTTGGTTAATAAAAAAATGCGCCTGTAGTCATTGTACCACCGCTTTCATATTTTATTACCGAAAATGACCGAAGGTAAGGTAAAAACAGAGGTAATCTACGTCACGTGATTTCGGGAATATCCCGTCAAACCTCAGAAACGCTTCATCATCACTGCTTTTACATTTGTTAATTAAGGACATGATGAAGACGTACCACGTGACACACGAGTGTGAGAGAGATAGTCGAAATTTAAAAATCGCAATTTCTCAAGGACGAAACATTTTTATCGTAAAATTCAAGCATCTATTTCTGTCTCTATGAATTCTACAAAGACTGATGCTCGATTTTTCGCCGTAAACTTCATCGACGCCGAGAAAACGGATTTCAAAAATTTGTGAGGTTATGTCGATGTTCGTCATCAAATGCGTCTGTAAAGGTCCTCCGAGCGTCGTGATCAATTTTCACGCAAAAGGACCGAAAGTAAGGTGAAGGAGGGAGAATCTTACTGCGTCTTATCGGGAATGTCCAATGGAATCCTCGAGAACCATCACGATTATTTTTTCTGTCTTTTATAATTGACAAATGCGCATTTAAACATCCTCAGAGCGTTGTTATTGGTTTTGACCGAATATGACCGAAGATAACGTGAAAGCAGAGAGAATTTCGAAGCTGCGATTTTTGAGAATATCCTATCGTACCGCTTCATCATCATTGCTTTTACCTTGGTTATTAAATAATTGCGCCTGTAGCCATTTTACCACCGCGTTCATATTTTTTTATGCAAAATGACCGAAGGTTGTTCGAAAGCAGAGAGAATCTCGGTGCCGTTATATCGGGAATATCCCATCGAATCTCCGAAAACGATCACAATTATTTCATCTGTCTATTATAATTAACAACGGCGCCTTTCCACGTCCTCAGCGCGTCGTTATTGATTTTGTTCGAAAATGACCGAAGATGAGGTGAAAGCAGAGAGAATTTCGAAGCCGTGATTTTGGGAATATCCGATCGAACCCCCGGAACGCTTCATCATCATTGCTTTTACCATGGTGAATAAATAATTGCGCCTGTATTCGTTTTACCACCACCTTCATATTTGTTGACGCAAAATGACCGAAGGTTAGGTGAAAGGATAAAGAATCTCGATGCCGCGATTTCCCGAATGTCCCATCGAACCACCGAAACGCTTCATCCGAGCGTCGTGACCAATTTTGACGCAAAATGACCGAAGTAAGGTGAAAGCAGGGAGAATCTCGTTGTCGTCTTATCGAGAATGTCCAATCGAATCCTCGAGAACCATCACGATTATTTCTTTTGTCTTTTATAATTAACAAATGCGCCTTTAAACATCCTCAGAGCGTTGTTATTGATTTTGACCGCAAATGACCGAAGGTAACGTGCAAACAGAGAGAATATTAGTGCCTTATTATTAGGAATGTTCCAACGAATACTCGAATCGCGTCTTCATCATTGCTTTTACCATGGTTAATAAACAAATGAGCCAGTCGTCATTTTACCACAGCGTTCACATTTTATAACGGAAAATGACCGGAAGTAAGGTAAAAGCAGAGAGAATCTCCGTCCCTTGATTTCGGTAATGTCCCGTCAAACCTCCAATACGCTAGATCATCATTGCTGTTACATTTGTTAATTAACAAATGCGGCTGTAAAAATTCTGCGAGCGTCATAATGAATTTAGATCCGAAATAACCGAAGGTAAGGTGAAAGCAGTCGTTATTGGTTTAGATCGAAAATGACCGACGATAAGGTGAAAGCAGAGAAAATTTCGAAGCCGTGATTTTGGGAATATCCTATCGAACCTCCGAACCCCTTCATCATCATTGATTTTAACTTGGTTCATAAACAAGGGCGCCTGTCGTCATTTTACCAGCGCATTCATATTTTTTTCCGTGAAATGACCGAAGGTAAGGTGAAAGGAGAGAGAATCTCGGTGCCGCGGTTTCAGCAGTGGCCCGTCAATCCGCCGAACCGTTTCATCATCATTGCTTTTACATTTGTTTCTCAACAAATGCGGCTGTAAACGTTTTCCGATCGTCATAATCAATTTGGACGCAAAATGACCGAAGGCTAGGTGAAAGCAGAGAGCATCTCGGTTATATCATTTAGGAAATGTCCCATCGAATCCCAAAAACGCTTCATCATTGCTTTTATTTTGGTCGATAAACAAATGCGCTTGTATTCATTTTCTGATCGCGTTTATATTTTTTTATTCAAAATTACCGAAGGTAAGGTTTATTCAGAGAGAATCTCGGTGCCTTTTTATTCGGAATGGCCTAGCGCATCCCCGAATCTCTTCATCATTGCTTTTACCTTGGTTAATGAAAAAATGCCCCTGTAGTCATTTTACGACCGTTTTTATATTTTTTTGCAAAATGACCGAAGGTAAGGTGAATGCAGAGAGAATCGCCGACCCGTTATTTCGAGAATGTCCCGTCAAACCTCCGAAACGCTCCATCATTATTGCTTTTACATTTGTTAATTAACAAATGCGGCTGTAATCATCCTCCGAGCGTTGTAAGCAATTCCGACGCAAAATGACCGAAGGTAACGTGAAAGCAGAGAAAATCTCGGTGCCGTCTCATCCGGAAACTCACACCGAATCCGCCTAAAGCTTCACCATCCATGCTTTTACCTTGGTCAATTAACAAATGTGCCTGTACTTGTTTTACGATCGTAAATATAGTTTTTAATGCCAAATGACCGAAAGTGAGGTAAAAGCAGAAAAAATCTTGATGCGATAATATCGGTAATGTCCTATCGAATCCCCGAATCACTTTAACATAATCACTTCTACGTTCGCTAATTAACGAATGCGCCTATAAACAACCTCCGAGCGTCGTGATCAATGTGGTCGCCAAATCTCCGAATGTAAGATGGATGCAGATACAAGCATGGTGACGTGAACTCAAAAATGTCCCATCGAATCCGCTTACGAGGGAGCCGCACACACTCCTCCTTCCCCCCCCCCCCCGCGTCGGCCAATCATGTTTATAGTTTTCCATGGAATTCTTAAACGGCTCTTCAGAATTTCATGAAATTTGACCAAACAATGTCAAATTGATAGACGACCAGCTGTCTCCTCCCCAAATTTCTCAAATCGAAAATAATTACAGATTGTATTACCAAGCGACCATCGTGATGGAAATGCTGTCAAGTAAAAATTTTGGCTGATATCACGACTTGCAAGGGAGAAGAGCTATGTAGCTATATGCAAAACATGTATTTTGGGACCTCAACCATTTGATTCTGTCACATATTTTAGAAGGTCCATAGGAAACCATAATTTGTAGGTATTTGTTTACGATTTCGAGAAAATATCGGCCGACATTTGCGACATTTAGTTCCGGCGAATCCCAGCGCGGAGCACATCTCGATCTTTCTGCGGCGTACGTATGTACGTAGTAAATACTCACACCGGAGTCCGTCGGGGCTTGCCGAACACTAGCGACAATTTAGCCTGGCGCTACGTAGCTGTAGCTTGGGCTAAGTTTGTTTTACCGACGTGACCCGAGGCTGCGTTGAAGTTCCGTCGCGGGTGCGGCAAAAGGGAACGGTACCCCTCCCCCAAAAAGAAGTACACTGTTTAAGTACACTGACTATTTTTTATTAGTATTTATTATATATTTTATATGTATATAATATATAAATATAAAATATATTGATATATAATATATAAATATAAAATATATTTATATGTAATATATAAATATAAAATATATTTATATATAATATATAAATATAAAATATATTTATATATAATATATACATATAAAATATATTTATATATTATTTTTATTTTTTATTTGCGTAGACGTTCGATGAGTCGTACGATTTTCTTTAATGCTGGCGAGGGGCCGGGTGGAGGAAAACCTGTGAACTAAAGAAAAATCTGGTTCTAATCTATTTCTAGAGATTGAGAGAATGTAGAGAGGGAGCTGTACAGAATAATTCCTTAACAAATTTTCTAAATGATTCGAAATTGCAGATACATTTAACAGCTATAAAAGATGTTTGTATTTACCTCTTCTGCATCGACCCTTATCCTATCTTTTGGACACGTTTTTCTGGCTATTTTTTTTTCCCCGTTGGCTGACTCTGTGTGGCTAAAAGTGTAAAGAATAATAACGTTTAAAAATGTTTAATTATGTTAGAATAGAAAATGGCAGCTCAAAAATATTCATAAATGAGTACCGTGGCAGGATGACGGCAGTTTCGCTGCGGTCTAAAATAAATCTTCGCGTTGCTCGGCCAACTTCTTCGAAACTGTGACTGAAAAAAAGTTACCAATCACTACTTTTTATTTATATACTTGAGTAAAATTGTAAAACATGTTTTGTATTAAAATAAGTCGATACATTGGTTTGTTACACATCAGTTTCATGGACTCAAAGTGGGTTTGAAGGAATATTTAGATGTCAATAGGCTGAGAATCGGTTTGGGACAGAAGTGTCACACGACGCTACAGAGGATTAATCATGTTATCGTAAATTTACTTACAATTTAGATGATTCCGAAACTTCTCTATGAATCGCGTGCATTTTGACGAATTCGGCAATCGCTAAACGATGTCGGTCGATGAAATTTCGAATATAATTGCGACGGTTCGGGCTGGGTAACACGACGAATACCGCCGAACAAATTTTCCTCAATGTTGCGGCCGAAATTCCTGTCCCATCAGCTCCTTCCTCTTCACTAATATTCACGATAATCCTCCCCAACATTTCATCGTTCCAAAGAATGCTTTTATGGAATTTATTCGGTTTGGTCGCGATATACGTCGTAGCGTCCGAAGCCATAATTGACAGTGACACATGTGTATCGGTAAAACGTTTTACGCTTGTTAACGTCTCCAACATGAAATGAGCTTAAGACGCAGCTTCAGCTCGCATCGGTAAAACAAAATTAGTGCAACCTACAGCTACCTACCGCGAGGCAACATTATCGCTAGCGTCCGGCAATCCTCGACGGGCTTCGTGTGTGCGTAGGTATACGTACATACGTACACACCGAAAATTTCGAGATGTGCGCCGTTCCCGACCTTCCCCGGAACTAAATGTCACAAATGTTGGACGATATTTTCTGGAAATGGTAAACAAATACTTGAAAATTGTAGATTCCCACGGATTTCCTGAAATATGAGATGAAATCAAGTGATTGAGGTCACCCAGAATGAGCACAATTCTTGCTTATATCTTTTTTATTAACAAATGCGCCTGTAATCATCCTCAAATCGTCGTCATTGTACTAGATGCGATACGACAGAAATAAAGGTAAAAGCAGAGAAGAACTCGATGCCGTCATATTAGCAATGTCCATTCGGGTCCCCCAGATTCATCACAATCATTACTTTTATCTTTGTTTATTAAGAAATGTGCCCGTAATCATCCTTAAATCGTCGTTATTGTATTTGATACGATATGACAGAAATAAAGGTAAAAGCAGAGAAGAACTCGGGGCCGTCATATTAGCAATGTCCATTCGGGTCCCGCAGAATGAGCACAATTATTGCTTTTACTTTTTTTTTATTAATAAATGCGCCTGAAATCATCCTCAAATCGTCGTCATAGTATTTGAAGCAATATGACAGAAACAAAGGTAAAAGCAAAGAAGAACTCGATGCCGTCATATTAGCAATGTCCATTCGGGTCCCCCAGAATGAGCACAATTATTGCTTTTATCTTTTTTTATTAACAAATGCGCCTGTAATCATCCTCACATCCTCGTCGTTGTATTTGATGCGATACGACAAAAATAAAGGTAAAAGCAGAGAAGAACTCGATGCCGTCATGTTAGTAATGTCCATTCGGGTCCCCCAGAATGAGCACAATTATTGCTTTTATCTTTGTTTATTAACAAATGCGCCTGTAATCGTCTTCAAATCGTCGTCAGTGTTTTTGATGCGATATGAGAGAAAGAAAGGTAAAATCAGAGAAGAACTCGATGCCGTCATGTTAGTAATGTTCATTCGGGTCCCCAGAATGAGCACAATCATTGCTTTTACCTTTTTTTTATTAACAAAGGCGCCTGAAATCATCCTCAAATTGTCGTCAATGTATTTGAAGCAATATGACAGAAACAAAGGCAAACGCAGAGAAGAACTCGATGCCGTCATATTAGCAATGTCCATTCGGGTCCCCCAGAATGAGCACAATTATTGCGTTTTTTTTTATTAACAAATGCGCCTGTAATCATCCTCAAATCCTCGTCGTTGTATTTGATGCGATACGACAGAAATAAAGGTAAAAGCAGAGAAGAACTCGATGCCGTCATATTAGCAATGTCCATTCGGGTCTTCCAGAATTTGCGCAATCATTGCTTTTATCTTTGTTTGTTAAGAAATGCGCCTGTAATCATCCTTAAATCGTCGTCACTTTATTTGATCCAATATGACAGAAATAAAGGTAAAAGCAGAGAAGAAGTCGATGCCGTCATATTAGCAATGCCCAGTCGGGTCCCCTAGATTCATCACAATTATTGCTTTTACCTTTTTATTATTAACAAATGCGCCTGCAATCATTCTCAAATCGTCGTCATTGTATTTGATGCGATACGACTGAAACAAAGGTAAAAGCAGAGAAGAACTCGATGCCGTCATGTTTGCAATGTTCATTCGGGTCCCCCAGAATGAGCACAATTATTGCTTTTATCTTTTTTTATTAACAAATGCGCCTGTAATCATCCTCAAATCCTCGTCGTTGTATTTGATGCGATACGACAAAAATAAAGGTAAAAGCAGAGAAGAACTCGATGCCGTCATACTAGCAATGTCCATTCGGGTCTTCCAGAATTTGCACAATCATTGCTTTTATCTTTGTTTGTTAAGAAATGCACCTGTAATCATCCTTAAATCGTTGTCATTTTATTTGATCCAATATGACAGAAATAAAGGTAAAAGCAGAGAAGAACTCGATGCCGTCATATTAGCAATGCCCAGTCTGGTCCCCTAGATTCATCACAATTATTGCTTTTACCTTTTTTTTATTAACAAAGGCGCCTGAAATCATCCTCAAATTGCCGTCAATGTATTTGAAGCAATATGACAAAAACAAAGGTAAAGCAGAGAAGAACTCAATGCCGTCATATTAGTAATATTCATTCGGGTTCCCCAGATTCATCAGATTCATTGCTTTTACCTTTCTTTATTAACAAATGCGCCTGAAATCATCCTCAAATCGTCGTCGTTGTATATGAAGCAATATGACAGAAATAAAGGTAAAAGCAGAGAAGAACTCGATGCCGTCATGTTAGTAATGTCCATTCGGGTCTCCCAGCATGAGCACAATTATTGCTTTTATCTTTTTTTATTAACAAATGCGCCTGTAATCGTCTTCAAATCGTCGTCAGTGTATTTGATGCGATATGACAGAAAGAAAGGTAAAAGCAGAGAAGAACTCGACGCCGTCATATTAGTAATGTCCATTTGGGTCTCCCAGAATCGACACAACCATTGCTTTTACCTTTGTTTATTAACAAATGCGCCTGTTATCATCCCCAAATCTTCGTCGTTTTATTCGATATGATATGACTGAAAGAAAGGTAAAAGCAGAGAAGAACTCGATGCCGTCATGTTAGTAATGTCCATTCGGGTCACCCAGCATGAGCACAATTATTGCTTTTATCTTTTTTCATTAACAAATGCGCCTGTAATCGTCTTCAAATCGTCGTCAGTGTATTTGATGCGATATGACAGAAAGAAAGGTAAAAGCAGAGAAGAACTCGACGCCGTTATATTAGTAATGTCCATTTGGGTCTCCCAGAATCGTCACAACCATTGCTTTTACCTTTCTTTATTAACAAATGCGCCTGTTATCATCCCCAAATCTTCGTTGTTTTATTCGATATGATATGACTGAAACAAAGGTAAAAGCAGAGAAGAACTCGATGCCGTCATATTAGCAATGCCCAGTCGGGTCCCCTAGATTTATCACAATTATTGCTTTTACCTTTTTTTTCTTAACAAATGCGCCTGTAATCATCCTCAAATCGTCGTCATTGTATTTGAAGCAATATGACAGAAATGAAGGTGAAAGCAAAGAAGAACTCGATGCCGTCATGTTAGTAATGTCCATTCGGGTCCCCCAGAATGAGCACAATTATTGCTTTTATCTTTTTTTATTAACAAATGCGCCTGTAATCGTCTTCAAATCGTCGTCAGTGTATTTGATGCGATATGAGAGAAAGAAAGGTAAAAGCAGAGAAGAACTCGATGCCGTCATATCAGGCATGTCCATTCGGGTCCCCCAGAATAAGCACAATCATTGCTTTTACCTTTGTTTATTAACAAATGCGCCTGATATCATCCCCAAATCTTCGTCGTTTTATTCGATATGATATGACTGAAAGAAAGGTAAAAGCAGAGAAGAACTCGATGCCGTCGTGTTAGTAATGTCCATTCGGGTCCCCCAGAATGAGCACAATTATTGTTTTTATCTTTGTTTATTAACAAATGCGCCTGTAATCGTCTTCAAATCGTCGTCAGTGTTTTTGATGCGATATGAGAGAAAGAAAGGTAAAAGCAGAGAAGAACTCGATGCCGTCATGTTAGTAATGTTCATTCGGGTCCCCCAGAATGAGCACAATCATTGCTTTTACCTTTTTTATTAACAAATGCGCCTGAAATCATCCTCAAATCGTCGTCATTGTATTTGAAGCAATATGACAGAAATAAAGGTAAAAGTAGAGAAGAACTCGATGCCGTCATGTTAGTAATGTCCATTCGGGTCCCCCAGAATGAGCACAATTATTGCTTTTATCTTTTTTCATTAACAAATGCGCCTGTAATCGTCTTCAAATCGTCGTCAGTGTATTTGATGCGATATGAGAGAAAGAAAGGTAAAAGCAGAGAAGAACTCGATGCCGTCATGTTAGTAATGTTCATTCGGGTCCCCCATAATGAGCACAATCATTGCTTTTACCTTTTTTTTCTTAACAAATGCGCCTGTAATCATCCTCAAACCGTCGTCATTGTATTTGAAGCAATATGACAGAAATAAAGGTGAAAGCAGAGAAGAACTCGATGCCGTCATGTTAGTAATGTCCATTCGGGTCCCCCAGAATGAGCACAATTATTGCTTTTATCTTTTTCTATTAACAAATGCGCCTGTAATCGTCTTCAAATCGTCGTCAGTGTATTTGATGCGATATGAGAGAAAGAAAGGTAAAAGCAGAGAAGAACTCGATGCCGTCATATTAGGCATGTCCATTCGGGTCCCCCAGAATGAGCACAATCATTGCTTTTGCCTTTTTTTATTAACAAATGCGCCTGAAATCATCCTCAAATCGTCGTCACTGTATTTGAAGCAATATGACAGAAATAAAGGTAAAAGCAGAGAAGAACTCGATGCCGTCATATTAGCAATATCCATTCGGGTCCCCCAGAATGAGCACAATCATTGCTTTTATCTTTGTTCGTTAAGAAATGCGCCTGTAATCATCCTTAAATCGTCGTCGTTTTATTCGATATGATATGACTGAAAGAAAGGTAAAAGCAGAGAAGAACTCGATGCCGTCGTGTTAGTAATGTCCATTCGGGTCCCCCAGAATGAACACAATTATTGCTTTTATCTTTGCTTATTAACAAATGCGCCTGTAATCGTCTTCAAATCGTCGTCAGTGTTTTTGATGCGATATGAGAGAAAGAAAGGTAAAAGCAGAGAAGAACTCGATGCCGTCATGTTAGTAATGTTCATTCGGGTCCCGCAGAATGAGCACAATCATTGCTTTTACTTTTTTTTTATTAACAAATGCGCCTGAAATCATCCTCAAATCGTCGTCATTGTATTTGAAGCAATATGACAGAAATAAAGGTAAAAGCAGAGAAGAACTCGATGCCGTCATATTAGCAATATCCATTCGGGTCCCCCAGAATGAGCACAATCATTGCTTTTATCTTTGTTCGTTAAGAAATGCGCCTGTAATCATCCTTAAATCGTCGTCATTTTATTTGATCCAATATGACAGAAATAAAGGGAAAAGCAGAGAAGAACTCGATGCCGTCATATTAGCAATGCCCAGTCGGGTCCCCTAGATTCATCACAATTATTGCTTTTACCTTTTTTTTATTAACAAAGGCGTCTGAAATCATCCTCGAATTGTCGTCAATGTATTTGAAGCAATATGACAAAAACAAAGGTAAAAGCAGAGAAGAACTCGATGCCGTCATATTAGTAATATTCATTCGGGTTCCCCAGATTCATCACATTCATTGCTTTTACCTTTTTTTTATTAACAAATGCGCCTGAAATCATCCTCAAATCGTCGTCATTGTATTTGAAGCAATATGACAGAAATAAAGGTAAAAACAGAGAAGAACTCGATGCCGTCATGTTAGTAATGTCCATTCGGGTCCCCCAGAATGAGCACAATTATTGCTTTTATCTTTGTTTATTAACAAATGCTCCTGTAATCGTCTTCAAATCGTCGTCAGTGTTTTTGATGCGATATGAGAGAAAGAAAGGTAAAAGCAGAGAAGAACTCGATGCCGTCACGTTAGTAATGTTCATTCGGGTCCCCCAGAATGAGCACAATCATTGCTTTTACCTTTTTTTTATTAACAAAGGCGCCTGAAATCATCCTCAAATTGTCGTCAATGTATTTGAAGCAATATCTCAGAAACAAAGGTAAAAGCAGAGAAGAACTCGATGCCGTCATATTAGCAATGTCCATTCGGGTCCCCCAGAATGAGCACAATTATTGCTTTTTTTTTATTAACAAATGCGCCTGTAATCATCCTCAAATCCTCGTCGTTGTATTTGATGCGATACGACAGAAATAAAGGTAAAAGCAGAGAAGAAGTCGATGCCGTCATATTAGGAATGTCCATTCGGGTCTTCCAGAATTTGCACAATCATTGCTTTTATCTTTGTTTGTTAAGAAATGCGCCTGTAATCATCCTTAAATCGTCGTCATTTTATTTGATCCAATATGACAGAAATAAAGGTAAAAGCAGAGAAGAACTCGATGCCGTCATATTAGCAATGCCCAGTCGGGTCCCCTAGATTCATCACAATTATTGCTTTTACCTTTTTTTTATTAACAAAGGCGCCTGAAATCATCCTCAAATTGTCGTCATTGTATTTGATGCGATACGACAGAAACAAAGGTAAAAGCAGAGAAGAACTCGATGCCGTCATATTAGCAATGTCCATTCGGGTCTTCCAGAATTTGCTCAATCATTGCTTTTATCTTTGTTTGTTGTGAAATGCGCCTGAAATCATCCTCAAATCGTCGTCATTGTATTTGAAGCAATATGACAGAAATAAAGGTAAAAGCAGAGAAGAACTCGATGCCGTCATGTTAGTAATGTCCATTCGGGTCCCCCAGAATGAGCACAATTATTGCTTTTATCTTTTTTTATTAACAAATGCGCCTGTAATCGTCTTCAAATCGTCGTCAGTGTATTTGATGCGATATGAGAGAAGGAAAGGTAAAAGCAGAGAAGAACTCGATGCCGTCATATCAGGCATGTCCATTCGGGTCCCCCAGAATAAGCACAATCATTGCTTTTACCCCTTTTTATTAACAAATGCGCCTGTAATCATCCCCAAATCTTCGTCATTTTATTCGATGCGATATGACTGAAAGAAAGGTAAAAGCAGAGAAGAACTCGATGCCGTCATATCAGGCATGCCCAATCGGGTACCCCAGAATCATCACAATCATTGCTTTTTTTTTATTAATACATGCGCTTATAATCGTCGTTCATGTGGCGTATCGAATTCCCCACAACCACCATCACCATTGCTTTTACCTTTGTCAATCAACAAATGCGCTTGAAACCGTCCACCGAGCGTCTCGATACCCTTTGACGCAAAATAACCGAAAATAAGGTAAAAGCGAACATAAGCTCGGGACAGTCATATCGGGAATTTCCGAACCCATCCCCCAGAACCATAATCATCATTATGGAATAACTGGTTTACGCCTTCAGAACCATCGCAGACATGTATTAATTATTTATTGCGTAGATAGAAATCGAATCGGCGCTCCAGGCAGAGGCACGGTCAACTTGTCTGAAAAAAACACCAAACTTGTTTTTGTTCCGATGTTCGGTACTTTTCAATTAATCATTAAAAACACCTTTTTTCAGTACGGTGTTGTGTTTTCATTTACGTCTTGTGAACGCAAAAAAAGACAAAGACACGTACTGTAGATTTTTATTCGAATCGAAATGTTAAATAACTCTAGAGATAATCGCTCGCCGTCTCGAATCATGATTTTGCACATCCAAAATGGCAAACAATCATGGCCGGCGATATCACGTAATATCAAATCACGCGCCAAACCGTGCATTTCGGCAAACCTTCAACGCGCGTGCTCCCCATTTGCCCAAGATGTCAGAAATTAATAGCAGACGATTGATGAAACGTCAAATCACGCGTCAAATTTGGCGTTTCGACGACAGTTCGACGTGTGTGCGCTAAATCTGCATATCCAAGATGGTATCAGCTGACAATATCAGCTGACTAATCCGAAACGTCAAATAACGCGCTTTGACGTTTGACGATGCGTTCGGACCGAACCGCGTAGCGTGCTCTCCGAACCCGAATTCAGAGCGCGCTCGAAACGTGGCAAATGTCCACATTACGCACACGCGCGTGTGCACTCGTGCGTCCTCATGCACGCACACGCTCACACAATGCTCGCAGTAATGAATGTGGGAAAAATAATACGCGTAATAGGAAAAAGTCTGTAAATTTTCCCTAATCTGTGTTAAAGTTTTTTTTTTCAAAATGATGTGTCCAAGAGCAGGAAACGAATTCCAAATTATTCAAAGTATTATTTGCAGTACATGGAATTTTCGAACTTTTTCGAAATTGACCATATTCTCTGCAATCGACTCGGATGGGTACAAATTCAGATCCCTTAGCTCATTCGCGGGTCAACGGATTCTCAACCACCTTCTCGTGACAGCCGAACATTCGGAAGTTGCAGCTGTAACGTACTAAGCTAGGACATCCCATAGCACGATCGCGTCTGACTTAAATCGCTTGTTTCACGTAAATTGCCACTTTACGGCGTATTTTTAACAATTTTTTCCACAATGATGGCCGGCGCAAATCAAGTTTTCCGCGGTGCATTGTATTCGGAATTTTAAAAACTTCAATCTCATGTGCTCGGAATGTATTTTGCGTTTTTTTTCGCAATGCCTTATTTCTTCTGGCGTACATTTTTCAAGACAAAAATCTGCCGTATTTGTTTTCGAAAAAGGCTCGAAAAACCATTCAAAATCATATTTTTTTCAGACCCAAAATCTTCGCGCAAGGCCCTCAAAAAAAGCATGGACACAGTATAATTGTCACCCTGTATATATATATTACAATTTTTCGATTTATTTATAGCTGCGCTCACAAACTGCCAAACGCAGCAGGATGGAACTTAGGGAATGCCATATCCAACGCAAAAGACTGAGATGGACGCAAAGGACGCCAAGTAGTCGGAAAAACGATAACCCAGTCGTAGTTTTCCATTTTTTATGGCGTTCTTACCTTTCATTTTTTAATTGATATTTAAATTCACCAAAAATGTAAAAATGTTAATTATTTTTATAATAAATTTAACATGCAATAATTCCATTTTTGCCATTTTATTTCAGCCTGTATTTACCCGTGATCCTTCCAAGATTCCTCAATGATTCCATGGGGAATCTATTTAGAGTAATTAAAGGATCCGGTTCTGGATCCCTAATGGAATCCAGTTTACGGATCGTACATTTAGTTCTAGAATCTGATCCGATATCGGACTAGACCCCGACTGGGAGCCCGGGATACAAGTCAGAATTTAGCAGTATTCCCTGCCAAAATTTCTGCACGAGATACTTTCTATACCCTTAAATTCTTCAACTACATACCGTGTAAAACTTTGTCGCGAAGGAACGGGCTCGCCATGTTCGTCACGGTAGATCCGGACAGCCGCACTAGAATTATTTCCTGCACGGACAAGGCACGCGGGCATGTTAACGCGTCGTGCGTCAGCCATGGCTGTCAAATGTTTGATAGAAAAATGCCGTGCAAAGAGTGGCAAAAACAGATTAAGATCGATTTTTATATCATAATTGATAGTCATATACATACACGGGCTAGGCAACTTCATGTTGGCCGTTCATTGCGGAATATCGAATATGATAAGACCGTTCTCACACCATCGTCAGACGTCTCGCCCCAAACTTGCCGGAAAAAAGATAAAATCGGAGACGAATTGGGGGCAGTAATATCGGGAATGTCCGATCGAGGCCCCGGGAACCAATCTCAGCACCGATTTTATCTTTGTTAAATAAACAAAGCTCCTATCGTCGTTCTCGCGGCATCGTCATACTTCCTTATCCATTCTGACCGGAAGTAAGATAAAATCAGAGACGAATTGGGGGCAGTGATATCGGGAATGTGATATCGGGAATGTGAGGTTTTTGAGGTCGCTGATTACGATTCTGTTCTCAAAATTCCGAAATTCAAAACGGCCGATCCAATATGGCGGCAAAAGTTCATTTGAATTGGATAAAACGTGGCACTCGCGGGTTTTTGAGGTCGCTGATTATGATTCTGCTCTGAAAATTCCGAAATTCAAAATGGCGGATCCAATATGGCGGACACAAAGGCAAAAGCTCATTTGGATTGGATAAAACATGGCACTCGGGAGTTTTCGACGTCGCTGATTATGATTCTGCTCTCAAAATTCCGAAATTAAAAATGGCGTATCCAATATGGCGGACACAAATGCAAAAGTTCATTTGAATTGGATAAAATGTGAGCTGCTCTCAAAATTCCGAAATTAAAAATGGCGGATCCAATATGGCGGACACAAATGTAAAAGTTCATTTGAATTGGATAAAACGTGGCACTCGGGGGTTTTCGAGGTCGCTGATTATGATTCTGCTCTCAAAATTCCGAAATTCAAAATGGCGGATCCAATATGGCGGACACAAATGCAAAAGTTCATTTGAATTGGATAAAACTTGGCACTCGGGGGTTTTCGAGGTCACTGATGATGATTTTGCTCTCAAAATTCCGAAATTCAAAATGGCGGATCCAATATGGCGGACACAAATGCAAAAGTTCATTTGAATTGTATAAAACGTGACACTCGGGGGGTTTTCGAGGTCGCTGATTATGATTCTGCTCTCAAAATTCCGAAATTAGAAATGGCGGATTCAATATGGCGGACACAAATGCAAAAGTTTATTTGAATTGGATAAAACGTGGCACTCGAGGGTTTTCTAGGTCGCTTATTATATTTCTGCTTTCAAAATTCGAAAGCCCTTGGGTATTTAAATACCTAATATTTTCAGGTATTTGAATACCCAAAGGCTTTCAAATTTTGAGAGCAGAATCATAATCAGCGACCTCGAAAACCCCCGAGTGCCACGTTTTATCCAATTCAAATTAACTTTTGCATTTGTGTCCGCCATTTTTAATTTCGGAACTTTGAGAGCAGCATCATAATCAGCGACCTCGCAAATTCCCGAGTGCCACATTCCATCCGATACAAATTAACTTTTGCATTTGTGTCCGCCATATTGGATCCGCCATTTTTAATTTCGGAATTTTGAGAGCAGAATCCTAATCAGCGACCTCGAAAACCCCCGAGTGCCACGTTTTATCCAATTCAAATGAACTTTTGCATTTGTGTCCGCTATATTGGATCGACCATTTTGAATTTCGGAATTTTGAGAACAGAATCGTAATCAGCGACCTCAAAAACCTCTGAGTACCAATTTTCGTCCAAATCCAACTACTTTTCATTTGGGACACCGAGCGTGAAAATTTTCGTGTCACTCAGGGGGTGAAAAGCGCCATTTTGGGGGTGAAAATGTTGACAACGACGAATTAAAAAAATTGATTGTTCAATCGTTACTATTCTATGCACCCATGGTTGAAAAAAAACCGGACTTTTCAACGGCTTCGAGGTGAAAAAAATTTTTGAAAAAAAGTGTCATCGATTTTTCCTGTTTTTTTTGTTTAAAAGCCGCCATATTTTTTTTCCTAATGGACAAAACCCGATTTTCACCCCAGATTCTGAAAGAGCACCCCCGAAAATACTAGGAAACGTATCTCTTCACTTTTTATGATTTTTTTTATATAATAAAAATCTGGCTTGAAATTGAAGGAAAAAATCGCGATTCTTGGGCGTTAATGGGTTAAAAGAAAGTCCAATTTGCGGGGCCATGAGGAAGCGATTTTGATCAAAAAATGATTTAAAAGGGTTTTCGTCCGTCGAAGCAAAAAAAAATGGGGTTTTTTTCAGGAACTTGGTGCTCAGGTTTACCGCTAAAAAAATTGAAGGAAAGGTGTTGTGAAAACAACAAATTTCGGAAGTTGCATAAAAGGTATGTTTTTCAAGCTGTTCAAAATATTTTTTGCTGTGTTTCTGTGATATAATATAAATATAGATATATATATATATATATTACAATTTTTCGATTTATTTACAGCTGCGCTCACAAACTGCCAAACGCAGCAGGATGGAACTTAGGGAATGCCATATCCAACGCAAAAGACTGAGATGGACGCAAAGGACGCCAAGTGGTCGGAAAAACGATAACCCAGTCGTAGTTTTCCATTTTTTATGGCGTTCTTACCTTTCATTTTTTAATTGATATTTAAATTCACCAAAAATGTATAAATGTTAATTATTTTTATAATAAATTTAACATGCAATAATTCCATTTTTGCCATTTGATTTCAGCCTGTATTTACCCGTGATCCTTCCAAGATTCCTCAATGATTCCATGGGGAATCTATTTAGAGTAATTAAAGGATCCGGTTCTGGATCCCTAATGGAATCCAGTTTACGGATCGTACATTTAGTTCTAGAATCTGATCCGATATCGGACTAGACCCCGACTGGGAGCCCGGGATACAAGTCAGAATCCAGCAGTATTCCCTGCCAAAATTTCTGCACGAGATACTTTCTATACCCTTAAATTCTTCAACTACATACCGTGTAAAACTTTGTCGCGAAGGAACGGGCTCGCCATGTTCGTCACGGTAGATCCGGACAGCCGCACTAGAATTATTTCCTGCACGGACAAGGCACGCGTGCATGTTAACGCGTCGTGCGTCAGCCATGGCTGTCAAATGTTTGATAGAAAAATGCCGTGCAAAGAGTGGCAAAAACAGATTAAGATCGATTTTGACGTGATAACGTCTTATAATTCGATGGAGCCGGCTGCACGCACGAAAAAGCATGACTCATCGCCGTTACCTCGCTCTGAGGCGTTCCATTTAAGGCTTGAAGTGTAAGCGAGAGCGCGGAACGAGCGACAAAGAGGTACAATCGGCCTCCGCGTTCGGCAGCGTTCGACATTTGTCTCTCTCCTACTTGAGTGATGGCCTCTGTACACTGCGAGCGACGAGCGACGAGCGATCAGCGATATCCAATGGCAACGTCACTCTCATAGAGCATTTCCATCATACTCGAGCTCTCATTGGATATCGCTCATCGCTTGTCGCCCATCGCGCGCAGTGTGCAGAAGCCATGAGCGATGCGTCCGCGTGGACAGCTGCTATACAATAATACATGTACATGTTTTCGTCAAGTATGAAGTGCAGTGAAAAGTGAATGTGGTGTGAATTGTTTATAGCAACGATAATTGCGGCGATAAAGGTAATGATTCTTTCGATATTAAATATATGTTCAGTGATATATTGTCGAATATTCGTGCTTTCATCATTAAAATAAATAGCATCGGTCCGCTAGTGCAGCGATTGTAGGTTATGCTATAATTGACAAAACTATAACAATAAGTTAACAGAACTATTTCACGATGAGTAAAAATCAATTGCTTTACTATTCGATCGAAATAATTATCGAGCGTAGCTATGATTTCAAAAAATTAAAACATAAATGTTAAATCTTCCACATATCATAACAACGTGTCTGAAATGACAGGTTGGACCAGCCAGCCGTCAAAGGGAACAATTTTCTCCTATATCAAACACATTGCGGCGGGCTTTTTAAAAGCTAGAGTTACAAAAATTTTAATGATGTTTCCAATTTTTAAATTTTAAATTTAAGATTTATGAACAATAATTTAATCACAGTTTATTCTTATAATAAATTATTCAAAATTATTACTTTTTTACAACAAATTACAATTAAATTTGCAAAAATAATTAAGTAACTAATTGAACAACTTTTATTCAGTTCACTTGCTGAAAGAAATAATGTCAATACAAAATTTATTATTATAAAATAATAAAATCAAAAATTAAATTTTAACAGTCGAGTAGAAATTTAAATAATAAATTTTATTCAAGTATTTTGTAAATTTAAAATGATTTTCTGAACGAAGAATTTTATGAAAAAATAAAAGTTGTAAAACAATTGCTCAAACACATTCATACTTGTAAAAAATATGTACATTGGAAAAAAAATAAATAAAAATTGACATAATTGTATTTATGCGTACAAATAAATGTAACTTGATCAATTCAATTGTGATTTCCATTTACCTCTTTCTCTATATCCATACAAAATATCTATCAAACAAACAAAATAAAAATTTTCTTTTGAAAAATGAAACCTTTCCATCAGTATTTTCTTATGACGTTGTCACGTTCAACTATCGTCAGTAAACCGACTTTTTATATCATAATTGATAGTCATATACATACACGGGCTAGGCAACTTCATGTTGGCCGTTCATTGCGGAATATCGAATATGATAAGACCGTTCTCACACCATCGTCAGACGTCTCGCCCCAAACTTGCCGGAAAAAAGATAAAATCGGAGACGAATTGGGGGCAGTAATATCGGGAATGTCCGATCGAGGCCCCGGGAACCAATCCCAGCACCGATTTTATCTTTGTTAAATAAACAAAGCTCCTATCGTCGTTCTCGCGGCATCGTCAGACTTCCTTATCCATTCTGACCGGAAGTAAGATAAAATCAGAGACGAATTGGGGGCAGTGATATCGGGAATGTCCGATCGAGGCCCCGGGAACCATTCCGACCACTGATTTTGTCGTTGTTAAATAAATAATGCTCCTTCCGTCGTTCTCGTGGCATCGTCAGACTTCCTTATCCATTCTGACCGGAAGTAGGATAAAATCGGAGACGAATTCGGGGCAGTAATATCGGGAATGTCCGATCGAGGCTCCGAGAACCGTGCCGAGCACCGATTTTATCTTTGTTAAATAAACAATGCTCCTAGCGTCGTTCTCGCCGCATCGTCAGACTTCTCGACCCAATCTGACCGGAATTAGGATAAAATCGGAGACGAATTCGGGGCAGTAATATCGAGAATGTCCGATCGAGCCCCCGGGAACGATTCCGAACACCGATTTTATCTTTGTTAAATAAACAAAGCTCCTACCGTCGTTCTCGCGGCGTCGTCACACTTTCTTATCAGTAGTACAACTAGGCCGGTTCTAACTGTGATCCTCTGAGGGGCGGTGCGGGGCGGGGGGTCCACGCGGGGCGGGGTATGACGTCACGCGGGGAGGGGTATAACGTCACGCGGGGCGAGGTATGACGTCACGCGGGGAGGGGGACTCGGCGGAGTGGCTGACGTCACGCGGGAAGGGGGAAATCGTTGGAGCGGTGGAGGGGGGTATATATCGATTATCGATTAATTGATCATCGATTATTGATCTTTATTTAAAATTTATTGTTGATTTATTTTGTCTTATATTGTTTACTTTATCGATTTTATCATGTAGCGACTGTCGCCAGAGAGCCAAGTTAGTTGACCCGTGTCGCTGAGACAAGCGATCGGATTACACGTATGCATGAGAGAGAGCGAGAATGAGAGATGGAGCGACCGCATCGCATGCATGTGCGATAGAGCGAGATATACATTTATTTTCAGACCTTCGCCGACTAAAGCAGTTGGATTTGTTTGGGTGAAATCCCAAACAAACCCAAACAAACCCACGAACGTCTTCGAACATCTATTGAACGCTTTCGAACGTCTCCGAACGTCTCTTGAACGTCTCTCGAACGGCTCATGAACGTCTCACGAACGTCTCCGAACGTCTGACGAACGTCTCCGAACGTCTCATGAACGTCTCATGAACGTCTCCGAACGTCTCATGAACGTCTGTTGAACGTCTAACGAACGTCTCCGAACGTCTCACGAACGTTTCCTAACGTCTCCGAACGCCTCTTGAACGTCTCTCGAACGTCTCCGAACGTCTCACGAACGTCTCCGAACGTCTCACGAACGTCTCCGAACGTCTCACGAACGTCTCCGAACGTCTCATGAACGTCTCTCGAACTTCTCCGAACGTCTCATGAACGTCTGTTGAACGTCTCACGAACGTCTGGGAACGTCTCATGAACGTCTCTCGAACGTCTCCGAACGTCTCATGAACGTCTCATGAACGTCTGTTGAACGTCTAACGAACGTCTCCGAACGTCTCACGAACGTCTCCGAACGTCTCATGAACGTCTCTCGAACGTCTCCGAACGTCTCATGAACGTCTGTTGAACGTCTCACGAATGTCTCCGAACGTCTCATGAACGTCTCTCGAACGTCTCATGAACGTCTCATGAACCAGTGTTGGGCGTTTTTGTAATTGATGGTACTCTAATTACAAATTACAATTGTAATTTGTAATAAGTAAAAAAAAATTGCTAATTACAACGGTATTTTGTAATTAGTAAAAAAAAAAGGCTAATTACAATGGCATTTTGTAATTAGAAATAATTTAGTTACGAATTACTATTATAATTCATAATTGTAAAAACTGTGAAATACAAATTACAAATGTAATTGGGAATGGTTTTTTTTCTAATTACAAATTACAAATGTAATTGGGAACGGTTTTTTTTCTAATTACAAATTACAAATGTAATTGGGAACGGTTTTTCTTCTAATTACAAATTACAAATGTAATTAGAATTTTTTTCTTTCTAATTACAAATTACAAATGTAATTAGAATATGTTTTTTTTCTAATTACAAATTACAAATGTAATTAGAATATTTTTTTCTTTCTAATTACAAATTACAAATGTGATTAGAATTTTTTTCTTTCTAATTACAAATTACAAATGTAATTAGAATATGTTTTTTTTCTAATTACAAATTATAAATGTAATTAGAATATGTTTTTTTTTAATTACAAATTACAAATGTAATTAGGAACGGTTTTTTTCTAATTACAAATTACAAATGTAATTAGAATATTTTTTCTTTCTAATTACAAATAATAAATGTAATTAGAATATTTTTTCTTTCCAATTACAAATAATAAATGTAATTAAAATATTTTTTCTTTCTAATTACAAATAAAAAATGTATTTAGAATATATTTTTTTCTAATTACAAATCACAAGTGTAATTAGAGTCGATTTTTTTCCTAATCACAAATGACAAGCGTAATTATAATTAATTTTTTCTTCTAATTACAAGTCTAATCAGCATCGATTTTTCTTCTTATTACAAATGAAAAATGTAATTTGAATTAATTGTTTTTCATAATTAACAAAATTCACATTCCTCAAAATTCAGGAATTCAAAATGGCGAATCCAACTGGGTGGACGTTAAATTCTAAAAAACATATCAATTTTCCTAAAACTCTGTACCTAGGGGTTCTTGGGGTAGCTGAATGCGAATCTAGCCTTGGATTTTCCAAATTCAAAATGGCGGATCCAATATGGAGAACTGAATTAAAATAATTTAATAGATTCGCACGACGGTCGGTACTCGAGCGTTTTTGAGGTCGCTAATTACGAGTCCCAACTCAAACTATATACATTCAAAATAGTGGATCCAATATGATGGACCAAAGTACAATCATTTACTCTATTTGCATGATAGTTGCTATGAAGGGGTTTTCAAAGTTGCTAACTACAAATCTGCCCTTCAAATTCCGAAATTCGAAATGGTGGATTCAATATGGCGGACTAAAATACCGTAATTTACGCGATTCGCTCGATATTTGGTGTCAAGGTGTTTTCGAGTTCACTGGTTATGAATCTGCTCTCGAAATACAGAATTAAAAAATAGCAGATCTACCATCGCGTATAAAAATGCAAACATTGAGTGGAATCCGTAGAAACTTGGTACTCTGGATCCGCCATTTTGAATTTTCGAATTCTACAGGCAGATTCATAATTATCGACCTCAAAAATCCCTTACTATTAATTATCATTCGAACCAAGTAAATTCTGGTAATTCATGCGCAATGCTGGACCCACTATTTTATTTGAGTATTTTGAAGGCAGATTCGTATTCAGTGACCTCCAAAACCCTGTAATAACAATTCCCATGGGAATCGAATACATTATTATATCATGGTCTGCCATATTGGAGGCACTGTTTTGAATGTATGTATCGTGAGTTTGGACTAGTAATCAGCGGCCTCAAAAACCCCTTAGTACTGAGTTTTATCCGATTGTATTCAATTTTTGCATTTCGTGACGCCATATCGGATCCACCATTTTGAATTTCTTAATTTGTAGGGCAGATGCGTAATAAGCGACCTTGAAAACCCCTTAATACCAATTATTTTGCGAATCATGTAAATTGTTGTATTGAGGTCTGCCACATTAGATCCGCCGTTTTTTTATTCTGAATTTGAAAGACAGATTCGTAATCAATGACTTTGATAACCCCCGAGAGCCGATTTTTAATAAAATTAAATGAACTTTCATTTTCGATCCTCTGTATTTGCCCCACTATTTTGAATTTCTAAATGTTGACCTTGAATTCGTAATTAGCGACCAAAAAACCTCATAAGCGCCAGGTTTCATTTAAATTGAATTTTTTGTCGAGCATATGATACAAACACAAATAATGAAATCCTCTTGCCGCTGAAGGGGTCAAGAAGAAAAACGCGCCTGGAAAATAAAAATCCTCAAATTCAGCCAACACCAACAAAACTGATAAGACTATTCTAGACCGGGAAGCGACCGAGACCACAGATTGGGCTCGAATTTGTTTCAAGACTCACAATCAGTTGACTTGGTTTCGTCTCAAATTTTTGTTTAAGCCAAATCGAAGTTTCATTTTAATGACATCCGTAATTTGTAATCATAAAAAAAATCTATATTATTAATATTTGTAAATTGTAGTTAGCAGAAAAATCGATTCGAATTACACTTGGAATTTGTAATTTAAAAGAAAATCGATTCCAATTACGTTTGTAATTTGTAATTACAAAAAAAAACATTCTAATTACATTTGTAATTTGTAATTAGAAAAAAATATATTCTAATTACATTTATAATTTGTAATTAGAAAAAAAACATATTCTAATTACATTTGTAATTTGTAATTAGAAAGAAAAAAATTCTAATTACATTTGCAATTTGTAATTTAAAAGAAAAACGATGCTAATTACATTTGTAATTTGTAATTAGAAAAAAAACATATTCTAATTACATTTGCAATTTGTAATTTAAAAGAAAATCGATTCTAATTACATTTGTAATTTGTAATTAGAAAGAAAAAATATTTTAATTACATTTATTATTTGTAATTGGAAAGAAAAAATATTCTAATTACATTTATTATTTGTAATTAGAAAGAAAAAATATTCTAATTACATTTGTAATTTGTAATTAGAAAAAAAATCGTTCCTAATTACATTTGTAATTTGTAATTAGAAAAAAAAACGTTCCCAATTACATTTGTAATTTGTAATTAGAAAAAAACCGTTCCTAATTACATTTGTAATTTGTAATTAAAAAAAAACATATTCTAATTACATTTATAATTTATAATTAGAAAAAAAAACATATTCTAATTACATTTGTAATTTGTAATTAGAAAGAAAAAAATTCTAATTACATTTGTAATTTGTAATTAGAAAGAAAAAAAATTCTAATTACATTTGTAATTTGTAATTAGAAAGAAAAAAATATTCTAATTACATTTGTAATTTGTAATTAAAATTTGTATTATTTCAAGTTACAATGTAATTAGTAATGTTTTATCTTTTTAATTACAAATTATAGGTGTAATTAGTAATTTCAATGTAATTAATTACTCAAAGTAATTAGTGCTGCCCAACACTGTCATGAACGTCTCCGAACGTCTCACGAACGTCTCATGAACGTCTCACGAACGTCTCCAAACGTCTCTTGAACGTCTCCCGAACGTCTCCGAACGTCTCATGAACGTTTCCGAACGTCTCACGAACGTCTCCGAACGTCTCATGAACGTCTCACGAACGTCTCACCAACGTCTCCGAACGTCTCTTGAACGTCTCTCGAACGTCTCATGAACGGCTCACGAACGTCTCCGAACGTCTCATGAACGTCTCACGAACGTCTCACGAACGTCTCCGAACGTCTCTTGAATGTCTCTCGAACGTCTCCGAACGTCTCCGAACGTCTCTTGAACGTCTCTCGAACGTCTCCGAACGTCTCACGAACGTCTCCGAACGTCTCATGGACGTCTTACGAACGTCTCACGGACGTCTCCGACCGTCTCACAAACGTCTCACGAACGTCTCATGAACGTCTCACGAACGTCTCACGTACGTCTCTCGAATGTTTGAGAGCAATATTTTATACAACTGTGTAATCTCATAACAGATAATGTAAGAAAGAAAGGGGTGAGGAGAATTAAAAAATCACATAATGTCACATTTCGTTTATTTGCATGAATCTTTATGATTCAACCATCAATTAAACATTTTACATACATTTTGTGATGCACAATTTTTTTCATGCTTTTCGCTTCGTAGAGTTTAGCTTACGCCTAATTTACTTAAGGTATCCATATCGCCAAAGTCCACGTCCAACGTTTCAATAACTAGATCATTTTTCATATTTATTATATCAGCTAGCCATTCTCGTTTTTCATGGCCGTCAACATATACAATGGGATACATATCGACTTCCGTTGGATCCACAACTGCAGTCGTTATTAAACCTTGAGCCATGCTATATGGAACGTTTCCATAGGCCCACTTTAGACCATGATGATTCCGAATCAGCCATGAGGCTTCGTATCTCTCAGATTTTGTGAGAAGTCTCCATGGTATGATACTCGCGAAAATGTAATGAGAGAGCACACATTCCGCTCTTAGAATCGCTACTTCCTTCACGACAAAGTTTCTCCCAACAATGAATCCTTGTAGATCGACAAATGTAGGTACAGACATAACGAAGATGGCTCGATCAAGTCGATAGCAAGATCAATTGATGACTGACGTCAATATTTAAGAAACTCGTCTTTAAATAATTTATTTATCGAGCGGGGGGTTACTTGCTGATCTATACAATTTTACGCACCATGTTTGTCAATGGACAATATTCAACAACTCGATCGTGCAAGATCAGACAATAGGCAGTAGTATTTGGTGGCAAATCTTCCTTACATTCAAACTCTATTCGCACATCCACGGTAGCATTTTTCACAGACTCGTTCTGACGCGAGCAATCAATAACCGTGAGAGGGCCGTTATATTGAAACTTTTCAATAGTGAGCAAAGAATTATCACTATTACAGCCGTAATAAGATTTACGAAATTGAGAGTACATATTGAACAAAATGGCGAATCTGTTTTTGTCGTATTGTAAATAAACTTTATTGAATTTTTCAAATACTTTATAAAAGTTATTACAATATGTTATTTTTGTGTATCCACGAGTTTTGAGATTTATCCATTCCCAACCACTTAACATAAACATCATTGCCCTTTTTGCGTATTATCTTCTCCACGAGATATATGTTCGGATTGGCAACACGTTGCAGTTCGTATTCGTAGAATCCTCCGGCTATTGGATTTCCACTTGAGTCCTCGACTAGGTACGTTACAGGATAAGTTTGCTGCACCTTGACGATTTTAAACACTTCGGTGGTCCAATTTGGTGTGAAACCTTTTTCAAATATTGTCTTGAATTTGCTTACGCGCACAAAATCATTGACTTTGAATCTTGCAGGAGCCGCAATTTTTACATTGCTGTATACGGTGGTTAAGAGTTTCTCCGCGATCGCAGGAGTAATGTCGATGGGCCTCATGCCAATCGTACGATGCTTTCGAGCATTGTTCTTCATAACGAGTTGCGGTAACGCATCGATCCACTTGTAATTACCATTGAGTGTAAACATTTTCCACATATTATTTTTGAGAGTGCGATTGAATCGTTCGACGACCGAGGCCTTCATAATAGAGTACGTCGAATAATAATTGATGTTGTATTTCTCCATGAGTCGTTGCACGTTTACATTGTAAAATTCTCTTCCTTTGTCGGTCTGAAGATTTTTCGGATATCTGCTATGATTGTGCATGATTTTCGCGATCGTTGTACCCATTTCGTTGCCAGTTTTACTTTTCAAGGGTACGGCCCATGCATACTTGCTCAACACATCGATGACGGTGAGGATGTAATTGTAGCCTTTGTTGAAACGCGAATACGGCCGCATTTCGACTACGTCAGCCTGCCACAAATCATCATACCCACGTACGATGACACGTCTTCGCAGAAAGTTTTTTCTTGCTGGTGCATGTAATTCCTCCACGAGCTGCTTTTCTTCGGACGTTTTTTCTTCTCCGAGCATATCGTGCGTTTGACCAGACGATTTTTACAAATCTTCCTGCGTTGTGTCAGCTACAGCGTCGGTTACATACTGAATCGTTTTAGACGTATCGTTCATAGTTATTCGAAGCGTATCCTCTAGTGCGATGAATTTCTTCTCAAATTCATCCACACGTTCTGTTAACAGCTTGATTATCATTTCCACGTAACGTTTATTAGCAGCATTGTAATCCCCTTCAGGTAGGGCTACGCCTCGTATTTTACGTGATCTTGCATCAAAGCCACTAGAGGTTAGACAGAGAGCATTATCACGTGTATAATTTCTTATTAGCCCAGTCCACTGATAGTATGAATTATCCTGCGCTCCAAGCGATGATCCGAATTTATTGATCGACATCTCGGGATCAATAGTGATGAAGGAATGATCATTATCATCGATGCATAGGTTAATTTATAATGAGGCCCGCTTCGCGAAGTTCCTCAATAATCGACATTATCTCATTGTCGTGAGCGTTGTTACCCGCGTATCGTGAAGCTTCCAACAAGCGCAAACGATCGACCAACTCATTGGGATCATTCCAATGCACGTAATCGATTTTGTTGTTATTTAACGTCATGGCGAGCGGTATTTCTATACCTCTTCCAGTTTTTCGGTCGAAAGTTAAGGGTCCAATTATATATTTATACTTGAAGCCTTTGTTACCCAATACAGGATTGAGTATATTGCTACCACGTCGATGTGCATTTGTTGCCAACAATATACTTTTATATTTGTTTTTGTCTTCCTCGGTGTATATTGCATCGTCGGGAATTCTCTTGAAAATTAGCTCATAGAGTCCAGGGGTTCCCAAGTATTTTATGCCATCGATGAATATATTATCATCATTATCCACATCGAAACCCTTATCGCCTAACATCATTCCTTCATTGGTAAATTTGACGCCATACACGTAATCCATGCTGGAATTTTTGTCTTGTGAAAGAATAGATGAAATATATTGTTGACCGAGTGGACCGAAATGTTCGCGCAATGTATTTTGACCTTCAGCTGTTTGTAATTGACGTTGAACTGTAGACACGAATGATTCGGGCGTGGTCTCAAAAACGTCTTCTTCAACAATGGTGGCTGGTTGCAAGGGTACTGCAGCCATCGACGTATCATCCAGAGATTCCTTTCGTCGCTTGCGTTTCACCTGATTCGGTGTAGAAGTTACCAGCGAATCTTGAAATAACGAACGTGTGCGCTTTGTTCCTTGTTTCACATCCTTCTCTAGGTCCTTTGCTTCCGACATACTCAACGGTTCAATTTCCGGCTCAAGAGATTCAACAGCGGCTGATTGCTCAACAATCTGCTTGAGAAGTTCGGTGATTGGCCTGAAGTGTCTCTCCAATGCAAGATCTTCTTCCATTTTTCCAGTCTTCAAAGCTTGATATTTTTTGCGTATTGAGTCGCTTGTTTTCGCAATTTCCCTGGCAATCTTTTCATCAGTATCAATTGTCGTCATCATGCTCACCCGAAATTATTTGTCGGTCGTTGCACAGCTGATGTCTCAATGCCGACTGACTACATTACGGTATTGCAAACTCGTTAAATCCATTTCTATATCGACCACCGGACAATGAGCTATCTTTGTCAATCACCATGAAGCCATATTTGTGTTACCAACATTTTTGACATAACACCAGAAAATCTTCATACGACATGTCCGTATTTACATGTTCATTGTAAACATGTTTCAAGTTTGTACAATCTTGTTTAAATAAAATAAGCAGATTCACATTGTCGCGTATAAGATGCTTGGGAACCTTGGCATATGTTTGGCAAAGGTAGAAACAATCAACGCTCGAGTGTCTGCCCATCGCACAGTGGGGCAGAATCCCAAAAAGCTGGCCAAAAGTCAAATTTTTGAGTTGTATATATTCGTCTATATATGTTCAGATCTTGTTTACTGATAGTCCTAGGACGAAATTCCGGACCGGGCAGGTTTATACCTCCTCTAGGGTCGCCTCGACATCAGTCGACATTCAGCCGCCGTTCGGTACGCATTAAACAAGCGTACGCGTCGAAAAATTCTTGCCTGTTTCTAAGTGCTGTGAAACGGACGAAACTGTCTCAATTTTAATTCTGCAAAATGGAAAAACTTTCTGAAGGTATGCAGAAAATATAATTATGCACAGTTATTGCTTATTTTATGTTTGAAATATCTAAATTTTGCAACAAGTAAACATAAAAAATTATACATTTTTTTTTCGAAAATCGGTTTTCTAAAGTAGTTTTAAAAATGTCTTCGCGAGTCTCGACCTTGTTTCAACAAGAAACTGATAGTGTACAGTACTAAATATAATATACTAAAAAACTGGCTGCTCAGAAGTGCTCAACGAATAGTTAGACTAATTTTTAGGGAGAAATACGTGGCGCGACATTAACGGACGTGTGAATGTAATCCATTGATTATTACGTTACAGCGCGTTGGTATATTTTCTGTCTATTAACATGGATTAATATTTATTTATCAATTCCATTTGTAGTATGTTCATTTATTGATTAATATTCATAGATCATTTAAATTTTAATACAGTAATTTACTATTCTAAATGTACGCTTTACGAAAATCTCAACATTTTATAAAATATTCCTGCAAGAACTCTCAGTAGCTAGAACTGTGTTTCCCCCATGTTTGTACGGCGTAACGGTTTTCGGCAGTAAAGGTGTATTAGTGTATACGTACATAGTGTATACGTAGTGTAGACGGCGATTCGGCAAGGACTGACGAGGGGCTCCTAGAGCAGCCATGTATGAAAGAAAGGAGCCCGCCTGCTGTTCAGGCTTTATTATACCTGTTGTATACTGACACAGACGTGATTCTCGTAAAGACAGATTTCATGTAATTTCGGTTTTTTTTCGTGC
Organism: Ophion obscuratus; assembly: GCA_964007375.1. Classification (NCBI taxonomy): domain Eukaryota; kingdom Metazoa; phylum Arthropoda; class Insecta; order Hymenoptera; family Ichneumonidae; genus Ophion; species Ophion obscuratus. The sequence goes on from OZ023322.1 coordinate 4,522,523, forward strand.
AGAATGTATGTAAATATATTTGTTAATCATTTATATCATAAATATTCGTTTTCTTTATAAATATAAAATCATTTTTAGTAGTAATAAATTATTTTTGTACATTTCGAGTCAGAACACCGTATATAGTTTTGTTAAGTATAAAATTATTTCAAAATAATGTCATTCAATTTTGTACATGTTTATATTGGTATTTTACAGAGTCTTCCCAATCTTCAAATATGGAATTATCAAGAAGAGATGTTTTTTTCATGGTGAAAGACAGTTTAAAAAACGAACAGAAATTCGTTATTGGAGTTTTGAAAGATGCAATTTTCAAGAAAACAGAACATGTGATACAAGTAGACGAGGGTGAAAAGTCATTAGGACTGTTATTTGCAAATTTTCGATCCAGATGGAAAGCAGCAAATAGAGGCCAAGAAAAGTTTCTAAAAAATAATGAAGAATGGTTGAATGGCACCGTATGTTTTTCAACATTATCCGATACTGAATGCACAACATCGACATCTGAGAAGATTGTGAAGAATGATGAAAAAGGAACATCTGGACGACCTTCGAAATCCTTTGCTTCATCCAGCGATAGATCTAAGAGGCGAAAGACTGAAGAAATACGTTCTACTTTATCTACAGAAGAATTGACGTATGTTGCTCAAATGAGTTTAAGGACTTCTGGTCAAGTGGATGCTGCTCAAGTTCTTAAAGATGTCACATTAACCAGCCCAACAAGAGCCTCAAAATATATAGCTGCTGTTCGGTCAAAAAATGAGACACCTTTAACCCCAGACGAAGCACTTTCTTTGATGATCGAGAAAGGAGAATCAAAGCGCTCTTATCAACTATCAAGAAATGCAGCTTGAGCACGTAAATGCAAATTATACCCATCATACCATGAAGTAGAAAAAGCAAAAAATCGTTGTTATCCATCAGTTGTGTACATGAATATTACTGAGTCGTGCGCACAAATTAAACTACAGGCTTTACTTGATCATACCACATACAGAATTATACAACTTCAGGCGGATGTCATCGATACTCTAAATTCTGAAATTCTGCAAAAATTAGTACTTCACTGTAAATGGGGATGTGATGGAAGCAGCGGTCAAAGTGTTTATAAGCAAAAATTTGATAACGCTGGAAAATCTGATGAAAGCATTTTTTATACTTCTCTGGTACCTTTGCAATTAATCTACAACAATCACGAGACGGATGAAGGAACTATTGTGTGGAAAAATCCTAGACCTTCATCTCCTCGATTCTGCAGACCAATACGATTGCAGTTTGTACATGAAGATGTACAATCAACATTGAAAGAAGTTACCGACATTGAACAGCAGATTGCGGGTCTTGCACCATACACTACTGAACAAAATGAAAAATCAATTTCAGTAACCTATTGTATGTCGTTTACGATGATAGACGGCAAAGTCTGTAACGCTGTAACCGGTACCACTTCTGCACAACGCTGCTTCCTGTGCAAAGCCACCTCTAAAGATTTTAATAACATCGACAAAATTATAAAAATGCACATTACTACAGATAATTTAAGATTTGGCATATCTACATTACATGCATGGATTCGTTTTTTCGAGTGCTGTTTGCATTTGTCGTATAAGCTCACAACTCAAAAGTGGCAAGCTCGTGAAGAAGACGTGAAAAAGATTGTGAAAGTACGCAAGGAAGACATACAGACTCAATTTAAGACAACACTGGGGCTTATCGTTGATCGACCAAAGCCAGGATATGGCAGCTCAAACGATGGAAATACCGCCCGCCGCTTTTTCGAAAATGCTAATATATCTGCTGAAATAACAGGAGTCGAAGAAAATTTAATTCACCGATTTCATGTTATTTTGCAGGCAATTTCGAGCGGGTATGATATAGACGAAGAAAAATTCAAAGACTATTGTGTAAATACTGCCCGTTTATTCGTTGCTTTATATCCATGGTATTACATGCCAACATCTGTGCACAAAGTGTTGATGCACGGAGCAGAAATTGTAAAATATGCCCTTTTACCGATCGGACAACTTTCTGAAGAGGTCCAAGAGTCACGCAATAAGGACATAAAGAACTACAGGTTACATCATTCAAGAAAATGCTCTCGAGAATCGAATATGAGAGACATTTTCTATAGGCTCTTAGTATCATCAGATCCATTTCTCTCAAGCATCAGGAAATTGCCCCAGAGACCGGCGAAATCTTTACATTAAGAAGCTATAGAAATGTTAAAACAACCTGAAGTCACCAGACAAGAGATAAGGAACGATTCCGATTTGGATACAAGTGGGTCAACATCAGAATCCGAATCGAATGATTCCAACATTGAAGATGACATACAAGATTTTTGTTACTAGAAGTAAATAACAAATACTTGATTTATTGCAAATTTTGTACTCAAGAAATTGTTCAAAAATAAAAACATGGCTCAAGAGATTTTCTACTCATTTAAACCTAAAAATATTATGAAACATTTTCTATGAAAAAATATTTCAAAATTGAAAATTTTTGTGGAATCGTCTATATATCGCGTCTGCTATTTTGATAATTAACATTCCTATAACAAATTCGTAATCAGCGATCCCAAAAACCCTTCAGAAATATGATTGGGTATTTTTTACTGAATTATTTGACTAATTGGTTGAATTATGTCCGCCATTTTGGGTCCGCCATTTTGAAAATCGTAATTCTGATAACAGATTCGTATTCAGCGACCCCGAAAACCCCCGAGAAGAGAATTGGAGATCATTTTCGACACTTTCCGAATTTTGGCCAGCTTTTTGGGATTCTGCCCCACTGTGCGTCGCATCGGTAATTTTGAATACGGTCTGGACAATCAGTTCCAGTTATTACCCTGGCGCAGTGCAGCCAGATCGCGCGTAAAAGTTACCCCCTCTCTAGTCGCTTGCGCGCCCATCACACAATCATAGTAGCGCGTGTCGGTGAGCGAGCGACGCTCGGACGTCTTCGGAAAGAGCCGAGCACGGTCGAAGATCCCCGACCGCGCCTTCGGCAGCTACACCAACACATGGAGGCTCAGCACGTTCATGTGCGGCCTAGCCGAAACGAAGGCTTCGAGGGAAAAAGCAATCTAAGCACGACTCGCGCGTGACGTCACCCGACGGCGCGCGGGAGGCTTTTAGATGATTTCAATGCTTATTTAGCTCTTGATTCTCTGCGTTACTAATGTATACAAAAAACTGTATCGCGCACTCTGATCGCTTATTTTTTAGTTTATACGTTAATTTAAATATAATAATAAATCACTCACACCCGTCCTTATGCCAAATAAATTATAATTAAAAAAGTAAGCGGAAATATATTTATATTCGTATTATTATATTAATTCTCATACTTTCATCAAGCGATAAAGCATTATCCCCAAAAAGAAGCCAATCATCCATCCGGCCGCGAATCGCAAGTACCAGAAAGTGCTACAAGCGATGAGATGGTCCGTTGGTAGCGTTCCTGGCTTCGGTCCGCAGGGGCCCCTAGTGCAATTTTTTCTCCAAATTTTTCATAATTTCTCATATTTTAGTCGTATTTGAGATTTTCGGAGAAAACATGATTTAAAACAGATTCAAGTTCTGGTCTATTTCCCAAAAACACATTTTTTTTACTGAAAATTCATGATTCCTCATTTTTTCCCGGAAATTTCTCTTTTTCCTATGACCTGAGTGAACGGCTGCGGACATATTCGAAGAAAAGGTAAAGATGAAAAGAAGTGAGATTTTCGTAAAAAAAAAACTTATTATTATTATTTTTTTTCGGAAATTTCCCTTTTTCCTATTACCTGGGTGAATGGCTGCGAAAATATTCGGAGAAAATTTAGAGATGAAAAAAATGAGATTTTCGTAAAAAATCGGTTGTCTGTAAAGTCGGTTTACTGACCATAGTTGAACGTGACAACGTCATAAGAAAATACTGATGGAATGGTTTCATTTTTCAAAAGAAAATTTTAATTTGGTTTGTTTGATTGATATTTTGTATGGATATAGAGAAGGAGGTAAATGGAAATCACAATTGAATTGATCAAGTTACATTTATTTGTACGCATAAATACAATTATGTCAATTTTTATTTATTTTTTTCTACAATGTACATATTTTTTACAAGTATGAATGTGCTTTGAGCAATTGTTTTACAACTTTTATTTTTTCATAAAATTCTTCGTTCAGAAAATCATTTTAAATTTACAAAATACTTGAATAAAATTTATTGTTTAAATTTCTACTCGACTGTTAAAATTTAATTTTTGATTTTATTATTTTATAATAATAAATTTTGTATTGACATTATTTCTTTCAGCAAGTAAACTGAATAAAAGTTGTTGTTCAATTAGTTACTTAATTATTTTTGCAAATTTAATTGTAATTTGTTGTAAAAAAGTAATAATTTTGAATAATTTATTATAAGAATAAACTGTGATTAAATTATTGTTCATAAATCTTAAATTTAAAATTTGGAAACATCATTAAAATTTTTGTAACTCTAGCTTTTAAAAAGCCCGCCGCAATGTGTTTGATATAGGAGAAAATTGTTCCTCTTGACGGCTGGCTGGTCCAACCTGTCATTTCAGACACGTTGTTATGATGTGTGGAAGATTTAACATTTATGTTTTAATTTTTTGAAATCATAGCTACGCTCGATAATTATTTCGATCGAATAGTAAAGCAATTGATTTTTACTCATCGTGAAATAGTTCTGTTAACTTATTGTTATAGTTTTGTCAATTATAGCATAACCTACAATCGCTGCACTAGCGGACCGATGCTATTTATTTTAATGATGAAAGCACGAATATTCGACAATATATCACTGAACATATATTTAATATCGAAAGAATCATTACCTTTATCGCCGCAATTATCGTTGCTATAAACAATTGACACCGGATTCTCTTTTCACTGCACTTCATACTTGACGAAAACATGTACATGTATTATTGTATAGCAGCTGTCCACGCGGACGCATCGCTCATGGCTTCTGCACACTGCGCGCGATGGGCGACAAGCGATGAGCGATATCCAATGAGTGCTCGAGTATGACGGAAATGCTCTATGAGAGTGACGTTGCCATTGGATATCGCTGATCGCTCGTCGCTCGTCGCTCGCAGTGTACAGAGGCCATCACTCAAGTAGGAGAGAGACAAATGTCGAACGCTGCCGAACGCTGCCGAACGCGGAGGCCGATTGTACCTCTTTGTCGCTCGTTCCGCACTCTCGCTTACACTTCAAGCCTTAAATGGAACGCCTCAGAGCGAGGTAACGGCGATGAGTCATGCTTTTTCGTGCGTGCAGCCGGCTCCATCGAATTATAAGACGTTGTCACGTCAAAAAAACTTGTTATAATTTTTTTTTCCGGAACTTTTTCTTTTTCCTATTGAGTGAACGGCTGCGGAGATATTCGGAGAAAAGTTATAGATGAAAAAAATTAGATTTTCGCAAAAAAAACTTACATTTTTTATCCCTCATAATTCTGAGCAATAATGAATTTCCGAAATGTTTGCAAACATTATTTTCCTTAAGGGGTAACACCACTGTAACGGCCTGCCACGAAGTGTTTTAGACAAATAATACTTGGGGTGATTATTAAGCATATATTGAAGTATATTGCAAAAAAAATGTTATGGGAAAATATTACAAAATGACGACACTGCAGCAAATTCTTCCGAGGCATGTTGAACTTAAGGTGCTATGCGGCACGTAATATAACTTGTGCCAATTTTAATCTGGACAAAATATTGTTTTTTTTTAAATCTAGATGAGTGTAGCTAGTGAACCACGTAGGGGATTTTAGAAATATTGATTTTTGAGTAACTGCCGAGTATTTGACTAAAAATGTTCATCTAGACCTAATAAAACAAAATTCTTTTTTTATATTAAAATTGGCACAGTTATACTGCGTGCCGCAGAGTTTCGACATGCTTCGGAAGAATTGCTGCAGTGTCGCCATTTTGGATTATTTTCGGATAAAAATTTCTAGCAATATACTTAAATATATGCTCACTAAATGCCGCAAGTATTATTTTTTTATCACATTTTCTTCCGCCAAAAAAAAAAATACAAAATACGCTTCCTGTAAGGCCGGTACAGTGGTGTTACCCCTTAAAGCCTTCATATAATTTCCGACATTTTCCCGTGATCGAAATTAAAATGATGAAATATTCGGAAAAATTCGAAAAAAATCGGAGAAATTAGGAGAAACTCGGATGTTTGCGTAAAAATAATTGTCCGCAAAACTTCGAATTCTTCATATTTGTTCCAATTCATAGAAAAATTCGGAATTTTTCAGAAAAAATGTGCACTAGGGGCGCGGGATCGTTCCCAGCGCTCAATGTTTTTTTTATAATTATTATTACTATTAATTCTTATTTGATTAGTTATTTTTATTATTTATCATTATTATTTTAATTAGTTATCTTTTAGTGTCGAAAAATTTATCGCGCACTCTGACCGCTTATTTTATTAGTTTGTACGTTAATTTAAATATAATAATAAATCTAAATTACAACTTATTTATCTTCTACAAAATTGTTTGCGCTTTACTCACACCCGTCCCTATGCCAAATAAATTGTAATTCATAAAAGTAAGCGGAAATATATTTTTATTCGTATTATTATAATCATTCTCATATACTTTCATCAAGCGATAAAGCATTATGATAATGCTTTATCGCTTGGTGAAAGTATATGAGAATGAATATAATAATACGAATATAAATATATTTGAACTTACTTTTATGAATTACAATTTATTTGGCATAGGGACGGGTGTGAGCAAAGCGCAAACAATTTTTGAGAAGATGAGTTGTAATTTAGATTTATTATTATATTAGAATTAACGTACAAACTAATAAAATAAGCGGTCAGAGTGCGCGATACATTTTTCGACACTAAAAGATAACTAATTAAAATAATAATGATAACTAATAAAAATAACTAATCAAATAAGAATTAATAGTAATAATAATTTTTAAAAAAGCACTGAGCGCGGGGAACGATCCCGCGCCCCTAGTGCAAATTTTTTCCCGAAAAACTCCGATTTTTTCCGGAAAATTTTTCCGAATTTTTCTATGAATTGGAACAAATATGAAGAATTCTGAGTTTTGCGGACAATTATTTTTACGCAAACATCCGAGTTTTGTCGAATTTCTCCGAATTTTTTCGAATTTTTCATCATTTTACTTACGATCACGGGAAAATCTCGGCAATTATATGAAGACTTTGTGGGGTAACACCACTGTAACGGCCTTACAGGAAGCGTATTTTTTGATATTTTTTTTGGCGGAAAAAAATGTGATAAACAATTAATACTTGCGGTATTTATTGAGCATATATTTAAGTATATTGCTAGAAATTTTTATCTGAAAATATTACAAAATGGCGACACTGCAGCAATTCTTCCGAAGCATGTCGAACCTCTGCGGCACGCAGATAACTGCCAATTTTAAACTAAAAAAAAGAATTTTGTTTTATTAAGTCTACATGAGTGTAGCTACTGAACCACGTAGGGGATTTTCGATAAGTTAGTTCAAACAATATTTATTAACAAATAAATGTCTTAAAAAACAAATTGAACATATTTAGTCAAATACTCGGCAATTACTCAAAAATCAATATTTCTAAAATCCCCTACGTGGTTCACTAGCTATACTCATCTAGATTTAATTTAAAAAATTATTTTGTCCAGATGAAAATTGGCACAAGTTATACTGCGCGACGCAGAGCACCTTAAGTTCAACATGTCTCGGAAGAATTAGCTGCAGTGTCGCAATTTTGTAATATTTTCCCATAACATCTTTTTGCAATACAGGGTGATCCAGAATAGATGTATCAGCGGGAAATGCCGGGTTCGGCAGGTTATTCCGAAGATTTCTACCGAGCCGTTTTCTTTTTTTCGCCTCCGTCATCAAATGGGAAGCATTAGAAAATAGGCATTCGATCTTCGAAATTAACGCTGGAATCCGCCATGTTGGACGACCGAAAAGGGCAGCAGAGTAGACGAAGGGCCACGAAGTCATAGCCGACGTCAAGAAGGTTCTGCGAAACAGCAGCGTTTGACAAATGCCAGCGCGCATGATATGACGTTTAGCGAATCATTCGCTGCGTTGGCTGTCAACCTATTCGGCCCGAGAATCGTGACACACGATTTGACGTTTCACCTGTCGTCTGCTATCGCTCGGCGTATTGCGTGCCAAAGCGTGAAGCGCGCCGCAATTAATGACATTTACGAATTTTGCCGCGATTATCCATCGAGAGCGCCTGTTCTTTTTGCTTCCTTAAGAAATAAAAATTAACAAAACCAAAGAATTGTCAATGATTATCGACTTTCGATATACCGAGCGATTTTTCTTGTGTATTGAAAAAAAATCAATACGTAAGTTTTTATTAACAAATTCTCAATAACTTGACGCTACATTTTCGAGAATTCGATGTTTTCGGGATTCCATTTCTCATTCGACCACTCCGTTCAGTATCGTAGTCGGATTGATCTCCAAAAATACATTTTTCTGTACGAATATCATCTCAAAGTGTGTTCGAGCTGGGTTAGGAAACATGAGGAGAAGATTTCCATTTCCTCATTAGGGGAGACGAAATCTGTCGGTTCCGGCAGACGAAAATCGATACGACGTTTTTTTAGGATTGACAATAGATGAGAAGATCTTCTGCACCGCCTGAGATACAATTTTTCACGTACCGATACGGGTTGATTCTGGAAATCCCAAAGCGTTGCGACTCTGTTTGCGGTTTCTCTTAAGGGGTAACACCACTCGAGCGGCAGAAAATTAGGCCTAACTGTGACAATTTATTTTGGCAGTATGAAAAAACGAATAGGATTTCTTATGAGAGGGTTTATGTAAGACATATTAAAGTATGTAAAAATTATTGTAATTTTCATACAAAATAGCGACGACAGAGCCCATCTTGATAAACTTGTTTTTCAAACTGGGAGGCCGGAATACGCGAACCCTTTGCATGAATCGATTTGAATTTTGATCGCAGCGTCATAATTACATTCTCTATGGGCGTACGTTAACGTCGTTTGACAAACGAATTGATTTCATCTCCTATCGCGATCGGGAACGAGATGAATTTATCTCGTTTCAATATCATCGGAAAGGAGATGAAATCAATAGCGAACTCGTCGTGACGGCTTCGAGTATGTCTTACGGACACTAGAAGAATCATTGACAGAATTTATTTCATCTCTGTTCGCGATCGGGAACGAGATGAATTCATCTCGTTCCGATATAATCGGAAATGAGATGAAATCAAAGGCCAACTCGTCGTGACAGCTTCGAGTATGTCCTACGGACACTAGAAGAATCATTGACAGAATTGATTTCATCTCCGTTCGCGATCGGGAACGACATGAAATCATCTCTTTGCGATATTATCGGAATGGAGATGAAATCAACCGCGAACTCGGTGTGACGTTGTCGAGTATGTCCTATGGATAATGCACGAATCGTTGTCCGAATTGATTTCATCTCCTATCGCGATCGGGAACGGGATGAATTTATCTCGTTTCAATATCATCGGAAAGGAGATGAAATCAATGGCGAACTCGTCGTGACGGCTTCGAGTATGTCCTACGGACACTAGAAGAATCATTGACAGAATTGATTTCATCTCCGTTCGCGATCGGGAACGCGATGAAATCATCTCTTTGCGATATCATCGGAATGGAGATGAAATCAACCGCGAACTCGTTGCGACCTTGTCGAGTATGTCGTATGGATAATGCATGAATCGTTGTCCGAATTGATTCCATCTCTTATCGCGATCGGGAACGAGATGAATTTATCTTGTTTCCATATCATCGGAAAGGAGATGAAATCAATAGCGAACTCGTCGTGACGGCTTCGAGTATGTCCGACGGACACTAAAAGAATCATTGACAGAATTGATTTCATCCCCATTGGCAATCGGGAACGAGATGAAATCATCTCTTTGCGATAATATCGGAGTGGAGATGAAATCAATCGCGAACTCGTTGTGACATTGTCGAGAATGTCCTATGGATAATGCACGAATCGTTGTCCGAATTGATTTCATCTCCTGTCGCGATCGGGAACGAGATGAATTTATCTCGTTTCAATATCATCGGAAAGGAGATGAAATCAATGGCGAACTCGTCGTGACGGCTTCGAGTATGTCCTACGGACACTAGAAGCATCATTGACAGAATTGATTTCATCTCCGTTTGTGATCGGGAACGACATGAAATCATCTCTTTGCGATATTATCGGAATGGAGATGAAATCAACCGCGAACTCGGTGTGACGTTGTCGAGTATGTCCTATGGATTATGCACGAATCGTTGTCCGAATTGATTTCATCTCCTATCGCGATCGGGAACGGGGTGAATTTATCTCGTTTCAATATCATCGGAAAGGAGATGAAATCAATGGCGAACTCGTCGTGACGGCTTCGAGTATGTCCTACGGACACTAGAAGAATCATTGACAGAATTGATTTCATCTCCGTTCGCGATCGGGAACGAGATGAAATCATCTCTTTGCGATATTATCGGAATGGAGATGAAATCAACCGCGAACTCGTTGCGACCGTGTCGAGTATGTCGTATGGATAATGCATGAATCGTTGTCCGAATTGATTCCATCTCCTATCACGATCGGGAATGAGATGAATTTATCTTGTTTCCATATCATCGGAAAGGAGATGAAATCAATATCGAACTCGTCGTGACGGCTTCGAGTATGTCCGACGGACACTAAAAGAATCATTGACAGAATTGATTTCATCCCCATTGGCAATCGGGAACGAGATGAAATCATCTCTTTGCGATATTATCGGAATGGAGATGAAATCAATCGCGAACTCGTTGTGACGTTGTCGAGAATGTCCTATGGATAATGCACGAATCGTTGTCCGAATTGATTTCATCTCCTGTCGCGATCGAGAACGAGATGAATTTATCTCGTTTCAATATCATCGGAAAGGAGATGAAATCAATGGCGAACTCGTCGCGACGGCTTCGAGTATGTCCTACGGACACTAGAAGAATCATTGACAGAATTGATTTCATCTCCGTTCGCGATCGGGAACGAGATGAAATCATCTCTTTGCGATATTATCGGAATGGAGATGAAATCAACCGCGAACTCGATGCGACCTTGTCGAGTATGTCGTATGGATAATGCATGAAACGTTGTCCGAATTGATTTCATCTCGGACGGCAACAACCGGCAACAACGAGTTCGCGGTTGATTTCATCTCCATTCCGATAATATCGCAAAGGGATGATTTCATTTCGTTCCCGATCGCGAACGGAGATGAAATCAATTCTGTCAATGATTCTTCTAGTGTCCGTAGGACATACTCGAAGCCGTCACGACGAGTTGGCCATTGATTTCATCTCCTTTCCGATGATATTGAAACGAGATAAATTCACCCCGTTCCCGATCGCGATAGGAGATGAAATCAATTCGGACAACGATTCGTGCATTATCCATAGGACATACTCGACAACGTCACACCAAGTTCGCGGTTGATTTCATCTCCATTCCGATAATATCACAAAGAGATGATTTCATGTCGTTCCCGATCACGAACGGAGATGAAATCAATTCTGTCAATGATTCTTCTAGTGTCCGTAGGACATACTCGAAGCTGTCACGACGAGTTTGCCTTTGATTTCATCTCCTTTCCGATGATATTGAAACGAGATAAATTCATCTCGTTCCCGATCGCGACAGGAGATGAAATCAATTCGGACAACGATTCGTGCATTATCCATAGGACATTCTCGACAACGTCACAACGACTTCGCGATTGATTTCATCTCCATTCCGATAATATCGCAAAGAGATGATTTCATCTCGTTCCCGATTGCCAATGGGGATGAAATCAATTCTGTCAATGATTCTTTTAGTGTCCGTCGGACATACTCGAAGCTGTCACGACGAGTTCGCTATTGATTTCATCTCCTTTCCGATGATATGGAAACAAGATAAATTCATCTCGTTCCCGATCGCGGTAGGAGATGGAATCAATTCGGACAACGATTCATGCATTATCCATACGACATACTCGACAAGGTCGCAACGAGTTCGCGATTGATTTCATCTCCATTCCGATAATATCGCAAAGAGATGATTTCATCTCGTTCCCGATCGCGAACGGAGATGAAATCGATTCTGTCAATGATTCTTCTAGTGTCCGTAGGACATACTCGAAGCCGTCACGACTAGTTCGCCATTGATTTCATCTCCTTTCCGATGATATTGAAACGAGATAAATTCATCTCGTTCCCGATCGCGACAGGAGATGAAATCAATTCGGACAACGATTCGTGCATTATCCATAGGACATTCTCGACAACGTCACAACGAGTTCGCGATTGATTTCATCTCCATTCCGATAATATCGCAAAGAGATGATTTCATCTCGTTCCCGATTGCCAACGGGGATGAAATCAATTCTGTCAATGATTCTTTTAGTGTCCGTCGGACATACTCGAAGCCGTCACGACGAGTTCGCTATTGATGTCATCTCCTTTCCGATGATATGGAAACAAGATAAATTCATCTCATTCCCGATCGTGATAGGAGATGGAATCAATTCGGACAACGATTCATGCATTATCCATACGACATACTCGACACGGTCGCAACGAGTTCGCGGTTGATTTCATCTCCATTCCGATAATATCGCAAAGAGATGATTTCATCTCGTTCCCGATAGCCAATGGGGATGAAATCAATTCTGTCAATGATTCTTTTAGTGTCCGTCGGACATACTCGAAGCCCTCACGACGAGTTCGCTATTGATTTCATCTCCTTTCCGATGATATGGAAACAAGATAAATTCATCTCGTTCCCGATCGCGATAGAAGATGGAATCAATTCGGATAACGATTCATGCATTATCCATACGACATACTCGACAAGGTCGCAACGAGTTCGCGGTTGATTTCATCTCCATTCCGATAATATCGCAAAGAGATGATTTCATCTCGTTCCCGATCGCGAACGGAGATGAAATCAATTCTGTCAATGATTCTTCTAGTGTCCGTAGGACATACTCGAAGCCGTCACGATGAGTTCGCCATTGATTTCATCTCCTTTCCGATGATATTGAAACGAGATAAATTCATCTCGTTCCCGATCGCGATAGGAGATGAAACCAATTCGTTTGTCAAACGACGTTGACGTACGCCTATAGAGAATGTAATTATGAAGCTGCGATCAAAATTCAAATTGATTCATGCAAAGGGTTCGCGTATTCCGGCCTCCCAGTTTGAAAAACAAGTTTTTGAAGATGGGCTCTGTCGTCGCTATTTTGTATGAAAATTACAATAATTTTTACATACTTTAATATGTCTTACATAAACCCTCTCATAAGAAATCCTATTCGTTTTTTCATACTGCCAAAATAAATTGTCACAGTTAGGCCTAATTTTCTGCCGCTCGAGTGGTGTTACCCCTTAAGAGAAACCGCAAACAGAGTCGCAACGCTTTGGGATTTCCAGAATCAACCCGTATCGGTACGTGAAAAATTGTATCTCAGGCGGTGCAGAAGATCTTCTCATCTATTGTCAATATTAAAAAAACGTCGTATCGATTTTCGTCTGCCGGAACCGACAGATTTCGTCTCCCCTAATGAGGAAATGGAAATCTTCTCCTTATGTTTCCTAACCCAGCTCGAACACACTTTGAGATGATATTCGTACAGAAAAATGTATTTTTGGAGATCAATCCGACTACGATACTGAACGGAGTGGTCGAATGAGAAATGGAATCCCGAAAACATCGAATTCTCGAAAATGTAGCGTCAAGTTATTGAGAATTTGTTAATAAAAACTTACGTATTGATTTTTTTTCAATACACAAGAAAAATCGCTCGGTATATCGAAAGTCGATAATCATTGACAATTCTTTGGTTTTGTTGATTTTTATTTGTTAAGGAAGCAAAAAGAACAGGCGCTCTCGATGGATAATCGCGGCAAAATTCGTAAATGTCATTAATTGCGGCGCGCTTCACGCTTTGGCACGCAATACGCCGAGCGATAGCAGACGACAGGTGAAACGTCAAATCGTGTGTCACGATTCTCGGGCCGAATAGGTTGACAGCCAACGCAGCGAATGATTCGCTAAACGTCATATCATGCGCGCTGGCATTTGTCAAACGCTGCTGTTTCGCAGAACCTTCTTGACGTCGGCTACGACTTCGTGGCCCTTCGTCTACTCTTGTGCCCTTTTCGGTCGTCCAACATGGCGGATTCGAGCGTTAATTTCGAAGATCGAATGCCTATTTTCTAATGCTTCCCATTTGATGACGGAGGCGAAAAAAAGAAAACGGCTCGGTAGAAATCTTCGGAATAACCTGCCGAACCCGGCATTTCCCGCTGATACATCTATTCTGGATCACCCTGTATACTTCAATATATGCTTAATAATTACCCCAAGTATTATTTGTCTAAAACGCTTCGTGGCAGGCCGTTACAGTGGTGTTACCCCTTAAGGAAAATAATGTTTGCAAACATTTCGGAAATTCATTATTTCTCAGAATTATAAGGGATAAAAATGTAATAAGTTTTTTTTACGAAAATCACATTTTTTTTGTTATTGGTTTTTTCCTTAGGTACACGCTTTTCGCGTTTGTTACCTATTCTCTCCCCTCATTGTGCGCGTTTTTTTCCTCTACTTTTTCTTACTCCTTTTTTCTCCATCTTTCTCCCTGTTCCCCCCTCTTGCGGCCGCAACCGACTTCCCTCTCTGTATTATATTCATCACGACATTTCTGTCATGGGTATAGGGAAACTGCGGAAAACCTACACCAATCCACACCCACACACCAAACCACAGCCGGTCATCGAGTTCGCCCCCAGTCGTGGAACTAGTCTTATTTTGCCGCGAAATGCCGAAGAAAAACATTTCACAACGAGATGTACGCGACTGGGATTCGAACGCTACCACTAGACCATCGCACCGGTTAATAGGAAAAAGAAAAAGTTCCGGAAAAAAAATAATAAATTTTTTTTACGAAAATCTCATTTTTTTTCATCTTTAACTTTTCTCCGAATATGTCCGCAGCCGTTCACTCAGGTCATAGGAAAAAGAGAAATTTCCGGGAAAAAAATGAGAAATCATGAATTTTCAGTAAAAAAAAATGTGTTTTTGGGAAATAGACCAGAACTTGAATATGTTTTGAATCATTTTTTTCTCCGAAAATCTCAAATACGACTAAAATATGAGAAATTATGAAAAATTTGCACTAGGGACCCCTGCGGACCGAAGTCAGGAACGCTACCAACGGGACCATCTCATCGCTTGTAGAATATGTATACTTTCTGGTACTTCGGATTCGCGGCCGGATGGATGATTAGCTTGTTTTTGGGGATAATGCTTTATCGCTTGATGAAAGTATGAGAATTAATATAATAATACGAATATAAATATATTTCCGCTTACTTTTATGAATTATAATTTATTCGACATAAGGATGGGTGTGAATAAAGCGTAAACAATTGGATATAAGATAAATAAGTTGTAATTTAGATTTATTATTATATTAGAATTAACGTACAAACTAATAAAATAAGCGGTCAGAGTGCGCGATAAATTTTTCGACACTAAAAGATAACTAATTAAAATAATAATGATAACTAATAAAAATAACTAATCAAATAAGAATTAATAGTAATAATAATTATAAAAAAAAGCACTGAGCGCTGGGAACGATCCCGCGCCCCTAGTGCACATTTTTTTCTGAAAAATTCCGATTTTTCCGAATGTTTCTATGAATTGGAACAATTATGAAGAATTCGGAGTTTTGCGGACAATTATTTTTACGCAAACATCCGAGTTTCTCCCAATTTCTCCGAATTTTTTCGAATTTTTCCGAATATTTCATCATTTTAATTACGACCACGGGAAAAAGTCGAAAATTATATGAAGGCTTTAAGGGGTAACACCACTGTAACGGCCTTATAGGAAGCGTATTTTGTGATAATTTTTTTTGGCGGAAGAACATGTGATAGAAAAATAATACTTGCGGCATTTATTGAGCATGTCTTTAAGTATATTGCTAGAAATTTTTGTCCGAAAATATTACAAAATAGCGACACTGCAGCAATTCTTCCGAAGCACGTCGAAACTCTGCGGCACGCAGTATAACTGTGCCAATTTTAATATAAAAAAAGAATTTTGTTTTATTAGGTCTAGATGAACATTTTTAGTCAAATACTCGGCAATTACTCAAAAATCAATATTTCTAAAATCCCCTACGTGGTTCACTAGCTACACTCATCTAGATTGAAAAAAAATATTTTGTCCAGATTAAAATTGGCACAAGTTATACTACGTGCCGCATAGCACCTTAAGTTCAACATGCCTCGGAAGAATTTGCTGCAGTGTCGTCATTTTGTAATATTTTCCCATAATATTTCTTTGCAATATACTTCAATATATGCTTAATAATTACCCCAAGTATTATTTGTCTAAAACACTTCGTGGCAGGACGTTACAGTGGTGTTACCCCTTAAGGAAAATAACGTTTGCAAACATTTCAGAAATTCATTATTTCTCAGAATTATGAGGGATAAAAAATGTAAGTTTTTTTTTGCGAAAATCTAATTTTTTTCATCTATAACTTTTCTCCGAATATCTCCGCAGCTATTCACTCAATAGGAAAAAGAAAAAGTTCCGAAAAAAAAAATTATAACAAGTTTTTTTTACGAAAATCTCATTTCTTTCATCTCTAAATTTTCTCCGAATATTTTCGCAGCCATTCACCCAGGTAATAGGAAAAAGGAAAATTTCCGAAAAAAATAATAATAATAAGTTTTGTTTTATGAAAATCTCATTTCTTTTCATCTTTACCTTTTCTCCGAATATGTCCGCAGCCGTCCACTCAGGTCATAGGAAAAAGAGAAATTTCCGGGAAAAAATGAGGAATCAGGAATTTTCAGTAAAAAAATGTGTTTTTGGGAAATAGACCAGAACTTGAATCTGTTTTAAATCATTTTTTCTCCGAAAATCTCAAATACGACTAAAATATGAGAAATTATGAAAAATTTGGAGAAAAAATTGCACTAGGGGCCCCTGCGGACCGAAGCCAGGAACGCTACCAACGGACCATCTCATCGCTTGTAGCACTTTCTGGTACTTACGATTCGCGGCCGGATGGATGATTGGCTTCTTTTTGGGGATAATGCTTTATCGCTTGATGAAAGTATGAAAATTAATATAATAATACGAATATAAATATATTCCGCTTACTTTTTTAATTATAATTTATTTGGCATAAGGACGGGTGTGAGTGATTTATTATTATATTTAAATTAACGTATAAACTAAAAAAAAGCGATCAGAGTGCGCGATACATTTTTTTGTATACATTAATAACGCAGAGAATCAAGAGCTAAATAAGCATTGAAATCATCTAAAAGCCTCCCGCGCGCCGTCGGGTGACGTCACGCGCGAGTCGTGTTCAGATTGCTTTTTCCCTGGAGCCTTCGTTTCGGCTAGGCCGCACATGAACGTGCTCAGCGTCCATGTGTGGTGTAGCTGCCGAAGGCGCGGTCGGGAATCTTCGACCGTGCTGGGCTCTTTTCGAAGACGTCCGAGCGTCGCTCGCTCACGGACACGCGCTACTATGATTGTGTGATGGGCGCGTAAGAGACTAGAGAGGGGGTAACTTTTACGCGCGATCTGGCTGCACTGCCCTGGCGGATTTGTTGACCAGAATTTTTCGGTCGTACTTGGAGGCGTTTGATGAATTCGAAGAGAAAAAAATTGGGAGCCACCGTTTCCTATGTCTGAGTGTCCTGTTTCAAATGGTCATGGTTAAAATTGGGCTGGAAGAAATTTAACCATAACAAAATCGAAAATACGTAAAAATAACCTGATTTTTCAAAGATTCTTTTTAATAACATCATTTTTCGTTCCTTTTTGATTTTTTTTAATACTTAAAACCAATAAAAATCGCGACGTCGATGTTTAAGTTTAATATAATATGAGGTTAGTTTTATGTAAACAACTTTTCATTGACCAAAATGGCGGCTGGAATGATTTTTTTCCTGAAACCACCAATTTTTTTCTCGACAACTGTAGACTTGAGCAAATAACATTCTGCAATAAAAATTGCTTAAAATCAGTCAAAGAACACTCAATTTTTTTTAGTACGATCTGATGAAATTTTATATTTTTGAAAAAATTACGAAATCAACATTTTGACAGATGTTAAAAAGTCCGAAAAAAATCGATAGAGTTCTTTGACGAATCCTTATAATAAAACCTTTTTTTCATTAACATATTTTCTTTCCAGTTTACAGTTTTCGAGGACAAAACTTTTAAGCTTTACGGGATTAGAGGTACTCAAAGGCGTCAAAGAATGAGTATTGAAATTATTTTGACGGAAATTTAATTTTTTTTTTTTATAAAACTAACGATAGAAAACGCCATCGATTTTTTTCCGGATTTTTGACATTTGTCGAAATACAGATATCGTAATGTTTTCATAAATAGCAAATTTCATCAGATCCTACTAAAAAAAATTAAGAGTGTTCTTTGACTGTATTTTAAGACATTGTTGTTCCTCAATGTTTTTTGCTCAAGTCTACAATTTTCGAAGAAAAAATTCGTAAAGTTTTAGAAAAAAAATTCATTCTGGCTGCTATTTGGGTGAACCAAAAATTGTTTACATAAAAATAACCTCATATATTTTTAACTCAAACATCAAGGTCACGATTTTTATCGGTTTCAGGTACAAAAAAAATCAAAAGGGGACGAAACATTGTTTTATACAAAAAATGTCATCGAAAAATCACGTTTTTTTTGCGTATTTTCGATTTCTTTATGGTTAATTTTTTCCTTTGCAATTTTAACTGTCACCATTCGAAAGAGCATACTCAAAAACATAGGAAACAGTGGTTCTCGAATTTTTCTCTTCGAATTCATCACATGGCGACAATCCAAATTCAGATGTCGCAATTGCGTTCTCTGAGGGTTAATGGGTTAATTGATTAATTAATGAATTAACCCATTAACGCTCAGAGGACGCAAAAGAACGTAAAGTAGAACTGATTTATTTCTGTGCGTCGAGTCAACAAATTTGTTGTAATTGTTATTTATGTAAATGAACAATACCAAATGAGACGCTCAATATTAGGCGACAGCAACAAAAATGTCGTCATTCCGAAAGTGGGTTTGGCTGACAATGAGCCCCAGACTGCGACCGCAATGTATAGTTAATTGGATTAGCTTACTCTCGTGATGAGAGATTATCTCACATTAGTTTTCCAAATGTTCAAACACTGTAAATGTATTCGTCAGCACATTGATTTTGTTTTTTTTCAAATTATGGAGAGAAATGTCAATGACTTCGAACAACAATTCATATAATTGAATGTAATTACATGCAATTGATTTTTTACCGGTATTGAATTTTCTGGAAAAATGTACAATCCATATCATAGCATGTTTTACGAGTGACGTTTCATCGCACTCACAATTCCACTCACCGGTCTTGTACATTGCAATGAAAAACGAACACTGCTTTCTAGCATCGTACGATTTAATAATTATTGAATCGGAACGTGTAAATTGAAAAAGGGTATTGACGAATATAGCTGTATCGAATTGAAATGGGCACTAAAAAGAAAGAGCCAGAAGTATGTTACAACATTCTTTATTATTTTGGTTGTAAACAGAGAAATTATACTTTTATAATAGCACCGGTACGAGGTTTAAAAAAAAGAAAATAGAGAAAAGACGGTATTCGCGCCTATTATTTTTTTGAATACCGAGAAAAGCGGAAATAAGTAACTTCATATTATTTTGGTTACAAACAGAGAAATTATAATTTTATAATAACACCCGTACGAGGTTTAAAAAAAGAATATAGTGAACACACGTTATTCGCGCCTATTATTTTTTTGAATACCGAGAAAAGCGGACATAAGTAACCTCCTGTCATGAGTGTTGGCGGACTCTCCAGCCCCGCTCAATAAGTACCACTCTCTACAATGCGGGCACGATGCCATGGTTACACCTTGTTCGACACAATTGTAGCACATCTTTAGTTTGCTGCGTGGTTTGTCACACGTAGTACGCGTATGACCGGTCTTCCCACAATTCCAACATATGTTGGAATTCTTCACCGGCTTCGGCCTGTCTATTTGGTGTTCGTCAGGCACCGCGCTCTATCGGAAAATCACTTTTCCCGAATTGCTGATAGTGATTGGGACACTCGGTACCTTGCTGACGGATATTTCAACTTTTGGAGATGACTTTTTTATTTCGATGTTCATTTTTCTTTTCATGAGCTTTTGGGCTCATGAGCTTTCATGAGCTTTCGGGTGACTTGACGCACAAAACATTATTATTCAAAAAAATGTAGGTAAATCTATAGAATCATGGCTCCAGACCAATTTCAATGCCAACATTTTTTTTGCCATGAACGCCTTTATAATGCCATCACTATTGATATTCAGTTGGGGGAGGCCGATATTTTTTTATTAAGGGGTTAGGACACTCTAGAGGCCAAAAAAATAGGCTTTTTGGGTTTGCTTGGGTTTGGCAGGGTTGTGTTTCTCGCATTATCCTGGAATGAGCCATAATGTTGGTTAACGCAATGGCGATCACTTTCAACATATTAAGTTTACATCTGTTTAAATTGTTTACATGTTTAAATGTTTAAATTTTAAAAGTAAAATAATTTTATAAGATTAAATTTGGGGGATTCAATTTTTAGAATAATTTTGTTTTAGAATTTTGAGAAAAATAATTTTGTTTAACAGTTTGTGTGAAAGTTTTGTTTAAATTTTGAAACGTAAAATAATTTTACAGAATTAAATTGGGAGGATTTAATTTTTTGGAATAATTTTGTTTTATAATTTTGAGAAAAATAATTTTGTTTAAGAATTTTTAAAAAACACGATTTTAAAAAAAAAGTTGTACATATGAGCGTTGTGTGTTATGGTTTGGTTTTTAAAAAAAAGTTGTACATATGAGCGTTGTGTGTTATGGTTTGGTTATCTAAATATTGTGTTATTTTGTGTAATAATCCTGTTAGTTCTGTTTTAATTATAATTATATACATAAAGTATGGATGATTTCCTATATTGCATTACTTATTGTTATGTGTATGTATAGGTGTGTGAAATGTACGAAGTGTGGAAATATAAAGAAATGAGGTATAATAATTAACTAACCTCGAAGTAGCGGTATTTCGGGTTTTTTGCACATATTTGGAAAGAAGTTATAAACCAAAACATTATTTATGAATATGAATGATGTTTTGTGAGAAGATGCTTAATAGATGGAGTTTTTATCGTTTATGGGCGATTTTTTTCCTGATCTGTAATGGATAGATAATTGTGAATCATTTTTATGTTTCATTATCGAAAATTTAAGTATAAGAAAATGATCTGAGAAAAGTTTTAGTGAGGAATCAAAAGACTATGATAATTACCTATTGAGTTTGTTCTTCAGAATGTGTTTTCTTTCCAAAACGAGCAAAAACTCGAAATTTACAGTTTCGTTCGTTACATGCTGAGCTGTGTAGCGGACGAAAGTTCGAGAAAAACTGAGTGATGTATTGTTTTTAAGTGGCATATTCGAGTCTCTGTGCTATGAATCGGGGGAAAGATCATACCGGCAGTGACGTGTCAATGAAAATAAATTAGGTGTGCTAAGTTGGGGGTATTTAAAATTAGTTTGTAATGTCCTTAAAATTAGCTCATCATTTCAATATATTAGTTAGTTTATCGTGTCAATAGTTTACAATTGTTATGTGAGGTAAAATACGGTAGAGTGTGTTGATGTTTATGTTATAGAATTGTAGATGGAGCTAAGTTATTGTACGTCTGTTCTAAAAGTTATGGCGTTGGGGCGTGCTTTGATTTGTATCATTTCTAGGATTAGTCTTTTCTTGAGTCAACTTTCATTGTTTAGTATTTTTGTATTATCAAATTGAAAGTCATGTTTTTGTTCTATTGCATGTTGTGCTAAAGCTGTGTGTATTTCCGTAGTATGTTTTATGTTATTTTTGTGTTCTTTTATTCGGGTTTCAAGGTATCTTTTAGTTCGGCCAATGTATGTGGCGTTACAATCATTGCAGTCGATTTTATAGACAATGTTGGATTTTCCATTGTTGTTGATTTTGTCTTTGGTGGAACCAACAATGGATGAAATATTGTGTTTGTTGTTTGTGACTAATGTTATGTTATATTGTTGGAAAAGACGAATTAGTTGATGATGTATGTTTTTTGTGTAGGGGAGATTTATTATTCTGGAAGAGTCAAAGTTGTTGTTGTTCGTTTTTTGTTTGTTGATTATGGAAAGTCAATGTTTTATTACTTTGTCTGTGAAAGAGATTGGATAGCAATTTTTTGTCATCGTGTTACTGATGAGTTGGAGATTTTCTTTGTGGAATGAAGGATAAGATAGTTTTATTGCTCTGTCAACTAACATGTAGATTATGGTTTTTTTTTGGGAGAGTGGGTGGTGTGAGAAGAAATTTATGAATCTGCCAGACCAGGTTGGTTTCCTATACCAATTTGTAATAATTGAATTTTGTTTACGGATTAAGGGACAACACCACTGTGACGGCTTCAAAAAATCGATTTTTTGAAAATCATCTAGAAAAATCTAAAATAGATTTAAGATTAAGATGCCATTGGACCCAAGTCGAAAAAATAATTATTTTCGGAGATATTGAATATTTTGTAGAGCGGTGCAGCGCTCCGTGACGCTCGGGGTCCCGCGCAGCTGCGCGCCTCAGGGTCGGCAGGTATACCGGACCTTTCCCAGGTCCTGCGGGTCTTTCCCAGGTATTCTTTTATCTCCCTTCACGAAAACCGGCTATTGTTATAAATATAGTTTCGAAAAAAAGCCATAGGTGGCGATAATTGAAAAATTTTCAAGGCAGGTATAGGGATAGCGTCATAGCGTCAGTTTGCGAATAGAAGCGACGCTACTCGTGTCTAAACGCTCCGAATCGTTTCGTTTATAAATATCGAACGCTCAGAATTATTTTTTGCACATCGAAATGGATAATCCGAAAGTGTACGCGGGGAAAAAGGGAACAAAACGGAGCTATGTGACGAGAAGTCGAACGAAAATTTCGAATCGAAAACCTCCGAACCGTTATAGCTCCTAAAATAGTTCTGCAGAGTATGTGAGCACGACGGCGAAAAAGTTAAAATCGTCGGACGATTTAGAGGTCGGTGTTACTAACGATTTCGGTTATCGTATAGTACACCTCGTCAATGCATTGAACATTATATCGACGTTAGTGAAGTGCAAAGTGTAAATAACGCGATATAAAGTTTACTGAAAAAAGTTTGCGCGGACTCGGATTCAAAATCGAGGTCGATTGCGGCCATTGTGAAAAAGTGCAAATCAATTCGTGTCCTATGATTGACAATGCATACGAAATAAATCGTCGGATCGTATTCAGTATGCGTCTTCTTGGCGTCGGTTTGAATGGCCTGATGAAGTTTTGTGCATTTATGGACCTACCGCGCCCCATACTTCAGTCTTTCTACGATCGAATCTTAAATTCGATTTCGATTGCCACTAAAGCTGTGAGCACAGTGAGCAAACAAAAGGCTACACTTGAGAAGACAATTTCGTTGGAAAATGGGGTTGAGGACGGAATTATCGTTTCAGGCGACGGATCGTGGCGTAAGCGCGAAAGCTACAACAAATCAGTTTGGGAAATAGCCCCCAAGTGTCAGTCCGGGAGCAAAAAAATCGTCGATATTGCAGCTGATATCGCGGTATTATTATTCAATGATGGCCTGAGAAGCCTCATGAAAATTTTGGAGACGTTGGGGATAACTATCGGCCCAAATTGTTTCAATTTTTGCGTCGAATCCGACGCAGCGCGGATCGAGCTGGCGGAGCGCTCGCTCACAGACGCTGCAAAAGAGGCAAGAATAGCCTCTACAAGTTCGAGAAAAGATGCTAGGGACAATGATTTGCTTCTTGAAGGCCAGCTATATGGTGCCGGCATCGCTGATAAAAGATAAACATCTTTTTTCCAATTTATCGCATAAATTAACAAACCTAAAACTTTGAATGCGTTTTTCTCAAAACCACTTTTTTGGGTACGGCACGCAGCAGAACTCGAGCAATTTTTATCCGATCGACTTCAAATTTGGACTGCATCAATAAAACTAGATTATCTAAAGAAGTATATAGGATTTTTTCGATATCTCAATAATAACAAAGTTATAGCCTATTTTCGACGAGAAATTTTGCTCGAAAATCGTCCTTTAATTTCAAAAACGTGCCTATTTTTTTTAAATCAATATTTTTCAAATCCCTGTATACTTCTCTTTAAAATATCATATTATTAACGAAAACACTCGGTATTTTTTTTCAGATCGACTTTGAAGAGAGTTCTGCTGCGTGCCGCGAACCACTGCAGAGGCAACAGTACCTGACGCGGGAGCTTCCCCAGCGTCACCATGGGGCGTGAAAAATTTGATAATTTTTTTAATGTATTTTCAATAAGCAACGAACAAAACAAAAAAAAATTTCGAATTTATTTTTTTCCCACAAAAAAAAATTCTTGAAAAATGGAAAAAAAACAGGGGGTTACAGTGGTGTTCTGCCTTAAGAGAAAGTCTAGAAACGGAATCTTGTTGTCTATTTCATTTTCAGATGTAAACTGTAGTTTTGGATTATAGGAATTAAAAATCTTTTTAGTCGATTCTAGTTTGTTAGTTGGTAGAGCAATGATAATATTATCGACATATCTTTTATATAACGGTATTGAGAACTTTAATATTTCCAGACAATTTGTTTCAAGATCGATCATGACAATGTTTTATAGTATTGGAGCTAAAGGTGATCCCATGGGTAACCCTGAGATTTGTTGGTAGATTTTATCTTGGAATGTGAAAAAGGTTGAGAACATGATATATTCTATGGCTTTAAATATTTTCTGTAAGGGAAGCGCATTTGAGAATGAGTTTGATCTTTTTTGCAGGCTATGGATAACTAGTTGTAATGGAATGTTGGTGTAGAGAGAAACGACATCAAATGAGAATAGTTTATAGTTGAGTGGGATTGAGAGGTTTGAGAGTGAGTGTTTCAAGTGGAAGCTGTCTTTGACGTGTGAGTTGGTCGTAATGATTAATTTAGAGAGTTTTGATTGTATGAATTCAGCTAGTTTGTGTGTTGGACTATTTACTGATGATACTATTGGACGAAGTGGATAGTTTTTTTGGTGAATTTTTGGCAGGCAATAGAGACGGGATAGGTTGCAGTTTCCACCTTTTAAATATTTGTATTTTGTTTCATAAATGATTTTTAAGGTTTTCCATCTGGAGAGAATATTGTTGATACCTTTTTGTAGAGAGTTGATGGGATTTTTATTTGTTAATTTGTAAATAGTAGAATCTGGGAGTAACTCGTGGGTTTTTGTAATGTAATCTGATTTTTTTTTAAAAGACTGTTGTATTTCCTTTGTCTTCTCGTGTAACTAAAAGTTGAGGGTTGTTTTTCAAAAATAAGGATGTGTGTCTTATGATTTGGTTGGTGTTGGAAAATGATTTTGGGATATTTATTTTGTTTAAGATTTTATTGAATCTGGTTCTAATTTCTATTTGTCTAGGCTTGTCGAGTAAAAAATCCAGTTTGGCTTCAAGTTCAGAAATTGATTTGTGGATGTGAGTTTTTATGTTTGAGAGTTTGAGGTAAGGAAAACAGAATTTTTCCCCCAGAGACAGGAAAATGGAAATGTGCAGGGGAATATCTATATTGGATAGGTTTATGAGCCAGTCTTTAGTTTTGTTCAATGTGATTGTTCAATTTATATTTTTCAAAGGATCGGTGGGAAGATTATTGTTTGTGTCATGTTGTCTATTGGCAAGTGATGAGTATAAAATGTTGTAATTTTGTGTTGTTTGATTTGTATTTTGATGATTTGAGTGATGTATCTTGTTTTGGTCCATATGTGTTTGTGATGATATGGTTTTTAAAAATTCCTCGTGGTTGAAAATGTGATGGTGTATATTTTTGGTTCGTTGAAATCTGAGATTTTGGAGTTTTTTTTGGTGAGTTTCATATGAGAGTTTTGATAGTTTATTTAGTTTTATTTGTTCTAAAGTGAAAAATCTTTCCTTAATATTGTGTGGGGTCATGTTGATTGTTTTTGTGTTCTTTTCTATTTTTTTGTTCAGTATTTTTATTCGAAAGTTCAGATCGTCAATGTCTATGTTTAATAATGTTTTGTGAAATTTGTGAGATATCTTGTTAAGTTTTATTTTACTTTTGTTATTGGAGATTTGAATATTTAAGTATTCGAAAAAAATGTGTTTCGGTGTCAAACCTTCTTCTCTATATTTAAATAAGAAACGAAGGTGTTGTTTTAGGTGAGTCTTCGTGACAGTGTCGTGTTTCCAATTCTTGAACGCTCCTAGGGTGAAATATCCGAAGAGTTGTAGTATCTCGCTGAAGGTCATTGTGCCTGTTTATAGCCAGTCGATTTAAAATGAATCAAAGAAGTGTGCGGCCGTGTAGGTGACAAGAGATCGTTAAGGATTCGGCTTCGGTCCAGCCAGTGAAGGTTTTCCAAGGTTATCGATGGAAATAAGATGTTTTTCTTAATGTTTCGGCCCTCTGGTTCGGGTCCTCTTCAGAATATATATATTTTTTTCCTGTATAAATGGTCATACACAGTTTTTAACAAGCACGATTTTTAAAAAAAAGTTGTACATATGAGCGTTGTGTGTTATGGTTTGGTTATCTAAATGTTGTGTTATTTTATGTAATAATCATGTTAGTTCTGTTTTAATTATAATTATATACATAAAGTATGGATGATTTCCTATATTGCGTTACTTATTGTCATGTGTATGCATAGGTGCGTGAAATGTACGAAGTGTGGAAATATAAAGAAATGAGGTATAATAATTAACTAACCTCGAAGTAGTGGTATTTCGATTTTTTTTTGCACATATTTGGAAAGATGTTATAACCCAAAACATTATTTATGAATATGAATGATGTTTTGTGAGAAGATGCTCAATAGATGGAGTTTTTATCGTTTATGGGCGATTTTTTTCCTGATCTGTAATGGATAGATAATTATGGGTCATTTTTATGTTTCATTATTGAAAATTTAAGTATAAGAAATTGATCTGAGGAAAGGTTTAGTAAGGAATCATCAAACTATATGGGAAACTATATGGGATAAGAATCCCATCAACTCTCTGCAAAAAAGTATCAACAATATTCTCTCCAGATGGAAAACCTTAAAAATCATTAATGAAACAAAATACAAATATTTAAAAGCTGAAAATTGCCACCTATCCCGTCTCTATTGCCTGCCAAAAATTCACCAAAAAACTATCCACTTCGTCCAATAGTATCATCAATAAATAGTCCAACACACAAACTAGCTGAATTCATACAATCAAAACTCTCTAAGTTAATCATTACGACCAACTCACACGTCAAAGACAGCTTCCACTTGAAACACTCACTCCCAAACCTCTCAATCCCACTCAACTATAAACTATTCTCATTTGATGTCGTTTCTCTCTACACCAACATTCCATTACAACTAGTTATCCATAGCCTGAAAAAAAGATCAAATTTATTCTCAAATGCGCTTCCCTTACAGGAAATAATTAAAGCCATAGAATATATCATGTTCTCAACCTTTTTCACATTCCAAGATAAAATCTACCAACAGATCTCAGGGTTACCCATGGGATCACCTTTAGCTTCAATACTATCCAACATTGTGACCGGTGCGACGGTCTAGTGGTTAGTGTGCTTGCCACTAATCCTGCGGACCGGGAAGTCCCGGGTTCGAAACCCAGTCGCGTACATTTCGTCGTGAAATGTTTTTCTTCGGCATTTCACGGCGAAATAAGACTAGTTCCACGACTGGGGTGCGAACTTGATGACCGGCTGTATTGGTATAGGCTTTCCGCAGTTTCCCTATACCCATGACAGATATGTCATGGTGAATACGATACAGAGGGGGGGTCGGCTGCGGCCGCAGGTGGGGGGGGGGGGGGTGTGGAATTGTCGGTAGACGGGGGAGATGATAGTGGTGGAATGGGAGGTTAAAGGAGTTGAGGCGGATTGGGGCTCGTTAAAAGGGAAAGACCCTGTACGGCTGGAACAAACCCAATAAAAAATCGGTTGTCTGTAAAGTCGGTTTACTGACCATAGTTGAACGTGACAACGTCATAAGAAAATACTGATGGAATGGTTTCATTTTTCAAAAGAAAATTTTAATTTGGTTTGTTTGATAGATATTTTGTATGGATATAGAGAAGGAGGTAAATGGAAATCACAATTGAATTGATCAAGTTACATTTATTTGTACGCATAAATACAATTATGTCAATTTTTATTTATTTTTTTTTACAATGTACATATTTTTTACAAGTATGAATGTGCTTTGAGCAATTGTTTTACAACTTTTATTTTTTCATAAAATTCTTCGTTCAGAAAATCATTTTAAATTTACAAAATACTTGAATAAAATTTATTGTTTAAATTTCTACTCGACTGTTAAAATTTAATTTTTGATTTTATTATTTTATAATAATAAATTTTGTATTGACATTATTTCTTTCAGCAAGTAAACTGAATAAAAGTTGTTGTTCAATTAGTTACTTAATTATTTTTGCAAATTTAATTGTAATTTGTTGTAAAAAAGTAATAATTTTGAATAATTTCTATAAGAATAAACTGTGATTAAATTATTGTTCATAAATCTTAAATTTAACATTTAAAAATTGGAAACATCATTAAAATTTTTGTAACTCTAGCTTTTAAAAAGCCCGCCGCAATGTGTTTGATATAGGAGAAAATTGTTCCCCTTGACGGCTGGCTGGTCCAACCTGTCATTTCAGACACGTTGTTATGATGTGTGGAAGATTTAACATTTATGTGTTAATTTTTTGAAATCATAGCTACGCTCGATAATTATTTCGATCGAATAGTAAAGCAATTGATTTTTACTCATCGTGAAATAGTTCTGTTAACTTATTGTTATAGTTTTGTCAATTATAGCATAACCTACAATCGCTGCACTAGCGAACCGATGCTATTTATTTTAATGATGAAAGCACGAATATTCGACAATATATCACTGAACATATATTTAATATCGAAAGAATCATTACCTTTATCGCCGCAATTATCGTTGCTATAAACAATTGACACCGGATTCTCTTTTCACTGCACTTCATACTTGACGAAAACATGTACATGTATTATTGTATAGCAGCTGTCCACGCGGACGCATCGCTCATGGCTTCTGCACACTGCGCGCGATGGGCGACAAGCGATGAGCGATATCCAATGAGAGCTCGAGTATGACGGAAATGCTCTATGAGAGTGACGTTGCCATTGGATATCGCTGATCGCTCGTCGCTCGTCGCTCGCAGTGTACAGAGGCCATCACTCAAGTAGGAGAGAGACAAATGTCGAACGCTGCCGAACGCTGCCGAACGCGGAGGCCGATTGTACCTCTTTGTCGCTCGTTCCGCACTCTCGCTTACACTTCAAGCCTTAAATGGAACGCCCCAGAGCGAGGTAACGGCGATGAGTCATGCTTTTTCGTGCGTGCAGCCGGCTCCATCGAATTATAAGACGTTGTCACGTCAAAAAAAAATACTATCCAACATTGTCATGATCGATCTTGAAACAAATTGTCTGGAAAAATTAAAGTTCTCACTACCGTTATATAAAAGATATGTCGATGATATTATCATTGCTCTACCAACTAACAAACTAGAATCCACTAAAAAGATTTTTAATTCCTATAATCCAAAACTACAATTTACAACTGAACATGAAATAGA
Organism: Ophion obscuratus; assembly: GCA_964007375.1. NCBI lineage: Eukaryota > Metazoa > Arthropoda > Insecta > Hymenoptera > Ichneumonidae > Ophion > Ophion obscuratus. Next base: position 4,552,334 of record OZ023322.1, read on the forward strand.
CAACAAGATCGCGTTACTTGACTTACTCTTAATCCGTAAACAAAATTCAATTATTACAAATTGGTATGGAAAACCAACCTGGTCTAGCAGATTCATAAATTTCTTCTCACACCACCCACTCTCCCAAAAAAAGCCATAATCTACATGTTAGTTGACAGAGCATTAAAACTATCTCATCCTTCATTCCACACAGAAAATCTCCAACTCATCAGTAGCACGATGACAGAAAATTGCTATCCAATCTCTTTCACAGACAAAGTAATAAAACGTCGACTTTCCATAATCAACAAACAAAAAACGAACAACAACAACTTTGACTTTTCCAGAATAATAAATCTCCCCTACACAAAAAACATACATCATCAACTAACTCGTCTTTTCCAACAATATAACATAATATTAGTCGCAAACAACAAACACAATATTTCATCCATTATTGGTTCCACCAAAGACAAAATCAACAACAATCGAAAATCCAACGTCGTCTATAAAACCGACTGCAATGATTGCAACGCCACATACATTGGCCAAACTAAAAGATACCTCTAAACCCAAATAAAAGAACATAAAAATAGCATAAAACATACTACGGAAATACACACAGCTTTAGCACAACATGCAATAGAACAAAAACATGACTTTCAATTTGATAATACAAAAAAACTAAACAATGAAAGTTGGCTCAAGAAAAGACTAATCCTGGAAATGATACAAATCAAAGCACGCCCGAACGCCATAACTTTTAGAACAGACATATAAAAACTTAGCTCCATCTACAATTCTATAATATAACCATCAACACACTCTACCGTATTTTACCTCACATAACAATTTTAAAACTATTGACACGATAAACTAACTAATATATTGAAATGATGAGCTAATTTTAAGAACACTACAAACTAATTTTAAATATCCCCAACTTGCCGCACCTAATTTATTTTCATTGACACGTCACTGCCGGTATGATCTTTCCCCCGATTCATAGCACAGAGACTCGAATATGCCACTTGAAAACAATACATCACTCAGTTTTTCTCGAACTTTCGTCCGCTACACAACTCAGCATGTAACGAACCAAACTGTAAATTTCGAGTTTTTGCTCATTTCGGAACGAAAACACATTCTTAAGAACAAACTCAATAGGTAATTACCATAGTCTTTTGATTCCTCACTAAAACTTTTCTCAGATCAATTTCTTATACTTAAATTTTCAATAATGAAACATAAAAATGACCCATAATTATCTATCCATTACAGATCAGGAAAAAAATCGCCCATAAACGATAAAAACTCCATCTATTGAGCATCTTCTCACAAAACATCATTCATATACATAAATAATGTTTTGGGTTATAACATCTTTCCAAATATGTGCAAAAAACCCGAAATACCACTACTTCGAGGTTAGTTAATTATTATACCTCATTTCTTTATGTTTCCACACTTCGTACATTTCACACATCTATACATACACATAACAATAAGTAACGCAATATCGGAAATCATCCATACTTTATGTATATAATTATAATTAAAACAGAACTAAAATGATTATTACAAACATAGCAAAACATTTAGATAACCAAACCATAACACACAACGCTCATATGTACAACTTTTTTTTTTAAATTGTGATTGTTAAAAACTGTGTATGATCATTTATACAGGAAAAAAATATATATATTCTGAAGAGGACCCGAACCAGAGGGCCGAAACGTTAAGAAAAACATCTTCTTATTTCCATCGATAACCTTGGAAAACCTTCACTGGCCGGACCGAAGCCGAATCCTTAACGATCTCTTAAATTAGGGAGTTTAATTTTTTGGAATAATTTTGTTCTAGACTTACCGGTATTTCATTTTTTTGAAGTTCCGGATGACCAGCTGTTATTTCCCTCGTGGGGAGAGCCCATGGCAGGGTTGGTTTTGTTATCGCATTATCCTGGAATGAGCTATAATACATTTTTTTTAATTCTGACATTTTTTAAAAATTATTTCGAACCAATTTCGGGGGTAAGACCATTAACATTCGATTTTGCCCTTCTTAAGGACAGGTCTAGTGTACATATATGTATATTCGCATGAAACAAATTGAATTGATGAAACATAAGCAAGGTAAGGTAAACAGAGTGAAAAGTTCGTCCGACATTTCCGATTCATACTGAACGTATGCACTTTTTTGTTTCCGCAATCGCAGATTATTTCAATTCTTTCGACGACAGCAAAAACGCTGACAGTGATTGTTAATTAGATGGCTAGATTGAAAGAAAAA